>CM040122.1:441782655-442382655 GCA_022559845.1 Amorphophallus konjac
TTATGAACCCAAAGGGCCATGTCATTATATGAGTTCCGAGGGATTTCAAGGGGATATTAAACGATGGAATAAAGGTAAGCGATGTCCCGGGGCCCGGGGCCCATCCTCGTTCGGTTGTCATCCTGGCACTCCGTGGATGATGACCTATCCTCTCTTGGCATAATCCAAGTTGAGGGGACATGCTGCCGAAATTTACACATACCTTGCCAGGTAGCTGTGATGTCTTCTCTCTCAACCCCATTGGCCCACGGAGCTATGTCCCTACATGCTCTCCGACGGTCCTTTGAAGGGGGATATAGATGCAACATCGCGTACGCACGGGGCGCGTCATGTTACGCCAGTGCTTACTCGGATTCTGGGTCAGTTATGCCCGATCTTTTACGGATCCCACCCTGTCACTACATGGGTGGTTTCCTATTCCCCACTTGGCATGGTCCAAGATGGTGGGAATATGCCGTCGGTTTTATGCCGAAAATAACCAACCCCTGCTTCGTCTAATCCACTTAATGTCTTGCAAGTGAACGACTTCCGTCTCTTTTAAGCATGTGGCTTTACCGCTGTCATCCTCCTACCTTTAGCGTTTAATCAAGGGTTGTCCTTCCTTGGAAGGGCGTAATTAACGTCATAGCCTTTATGGTATGACGGACTTCTGGTCCAGACACGATCACTCACAATCGACTGACCAAGTCAGATCGAGCGCACAATGAAATCGTCACTTCAGTGACTGGCACGCCAATAAAAAATAATAATAAAATAAAATAAAAAAATAAAATAAAAAAATAAAATAAAAAAATAAAAAAATCCGCGTCCACAGGAGATTAAGAGGTTTGAAGAAAGATGGTGCAGAGATGGGCCTCGGAGTGGGTTTCATTGACCGAAGGAGGGATCTCGGCGTGGCTTTCATATTGGCCAAAGAGGGGATCTCGGCCTGGGGCTTAGTCAGCCAAAAAAAGGGGGGTCTCGGCCAAGGGTTTAGCCGGCCAAAAGAGGGAGCTCTCGGCCGGGGGGTTATCGGCGTGGGGTTTGATTGGCCAAAAGGAGAGGGTGTCCCGGCCAGGAGCTTTCGGCGGCCAAAAGAGGGTCTCGGCCAGGGGCTTCCCGGCTCATCGCCGGGCCGGGAAGCTGGCGCCGAGAGGCACCAGGCCGGGAAAGGCCAGGTGGAGGGGAGTTCAACGGCCAGTGGGCACGACTGGGGTGATTTTTGTCAGCTAGCTGAAGGGGGAGGCCTTCTCGGCAGCGTAGTTCTCGGCGGGGAATGTTGCACGCCGAGAAGGTGAAAGGGTAGGGGTTTCAGAGCTTCGCTAACGATGCTCTGTTCATATGTTTTCTGGGATTTCAAGCTCGAATTGATGCCGGGTCAGGAGTGCAGAAGGGGGATTTCATGGATGCTTCCGTTAGAAGGATGCCAAGGGAATTGGACGGTGGAATCAATGAAAGAAACCAGACCATCACCTGATCCCGTGGAGGGTTTTATCTGCTTATTGCAGGCCGTCTGGGGGAGTCAAGAGATGACTGTCCTCTGACCCCTCCGGACGAGCCCAATGACATTGAAAACCGGCGAAGGAGGGACTCTCAACGCAGAAACTCCAGGCCCTAAGCATTCAAGGCTTAGAATGGAGGACCCAGGGATCGGATCATCATTTATCAAAGCTAGACAGTCCAGGTAACCAAGAGATTGATGTCTCTGGTTCCTAAACAGCGTAAAGGCGCTCGACAGAAAACTCAGATTATATGCAGAGAATCAGCCATTGAGATAGGAGAGGGGAGAAGAGAATAGAGCTCAGTAACCCATTAGATAGGGGTAGGAGCCCTATCTTCGTCCCTCTTCGAAGAACAGACTCATATGATCGGCTCTGAAACTCGAAGAGTCTAAACTATATTTTCTTTCAGACGAGGACTATGCACATAGAGAGATAGAGATCAGATGTCTTAATCAATCGGTGCCCAGACGAGCCATATCGATATTTCATTGCATTGCATGGAAAACTTACACTGATCGTGAAAGAGAAATGCAAGACAGAGAGGTAGAAGTCAAGGCCGGGACTCTCCGGCTACATTTGATAAATCGAGAAAAGACTCGCTAGATTACATCGAAGAAAAGAAAACATGGAGGAGGGGAGGGTGGAGCATTGACTCCTCTCCCTCCCCGGGCGGCCCACCTAGGGTTTCTCTTCTTCCTCTTCTCTTCTCTGGCAGCGGAGGCTCTCTCTCTCTCCCTCTTTCCCTATCTCCTTTTCTGGATGGGTTTCTTTTCTTTCCGGCTGTGTCTAATCTCTTTCTTTTTTTTTTGCTCCTCTGTTCGTCTTTTTTGATCGAGAGAAAGGGGGGTTTTTATAACACCCCTTCTCCCCCTTATCGGCATGGGCATCTCGGCGGGCTATTTTTGACCTCCCGGCGCGCCTTACTCGGAGGTGGTAGGCTCTCGGCGCATCACCTCTCGGCATGGCCTTATTGGGCTTTCGACACCGTATGGATGGGCCAGCCCATTTATGTCTCTTTGTATTTCATCTTTTCTTAAATGAACTCATCATTAAGCTTGAGCTGTAAGAGCCGCTTAATCTGTCCCTCATTTGTCGGCACCTCGAGCAAGTCAGGCTAGGTGAGGGCCCATTAATTGGTGAACTAGCATGGTTTCATTAGAATACTTCTGGGGGTTTTCATCGGTCAGTGGACCACAGTTCTTCATCAGTAATGTCGTCTGAGTGACGACAATACCGGACATCAGCTTGGCCGGGGAAGGCTTCAGCTGTGTGACAGCTTCAGTAACGGACTTTCTGTAATCCCGGCTTTGCAGGAGTTCCTTGGATCTTCATTACTGATTCAATCTCATCTTTTGTCTCATCTCTATCTTTGGTTACATTTCCGATGTCAACAACGCCCCGCGGCGGATTTCGCATTTTGAATCACTTGAGTGCTTCCTTTTCTTGGGTCTTCTTCTGCCTTTTTCGGCATCCGGAATTGTCTCGTCGCAGCATTCGGACGGCATCAACACCAGTCAGACGCATCGGAAGGTCCCGAAACCAGGAAGGGTGCCTGTCGGGGAGCTGCCGACGCCTTTTCAGCGGACCCGGGGGGGTCTTAATGGAGGCTGTAGACACGCCAAAATTGACGTTTTATTGATCAAATCTCATGTTATATATGACGCCCCAAGTGGACTTCAATATTCCTATAACATAAAGTTTTTCTATTTTTGTGAGTTTTTCTGCATTTTTCCTGCATTTTTGTGAATCACGACTTGACGAAGGGCGTTACTTTCTAAAGTAACGACCTGTCATGGGGCGTTTTCAAAGAAAGGACGACCGAAGTTGAGGGCGTCAATTCCTGGTATTATCCGTTAATTTCTGGAATTATCTATTTTCAAAATAAAAGGTATTTTGTGAGTAACGCCTTTCCTCAGGGCGTGTTTTGAAGAAACGCCGTTATCTCAGGCGTGTTATCTCAGTTTTTAAACAGAGGAAGTTTTTATTTCCAAAATTTAATCCAGGAAGAAACGGCCTTTCCTAGGTCGTGTTTCAAGAAACGTCTCTGTGCAGGTCGTCAATTCATAAATAGACGCCCTGGCTCAAGGCGTGTTTTACTCCAGAGTCCTTCTTTTTTCCATCTTTCCCCCACAGTTCCCTACCGTCCTTGGGACTCTTACTCGATCTTGGTCCTACCCTGGATGCCTCATTACCCGTTCTTATCTTACCTTGTTTGATCACATCCGATTGAACATTATATAAGAGGTTCCATATCGAGCATTAAAGAGGTTGAACGCCCTAAACCCAGAACATCGCGATTGCAAGCAGAGCCTTCTCCCTCTGTGCACTTTATCCTACTGCATCTTGGTGTTGGTGTCTTCTGCATCCGATCGGGCTTCATCCTGGTGTCCTCTGCATCCGTTCAACGTCTTCACAGTTTCCCTCCACTCTCGTCAGGGAGAGCAGGGCTATATTGTGCTTATTTTATTTGAGTTCAATCATTGTCATCATACCGTCAGTTTTCTTATTGCATTAAGCATTATCATATCCCTTCCCTAGTTCTCTGCTAGGGGTTTATAAAACAAAAGAGGTGCGCATGTTGATGTCTTTTCATCATTTTATGTTGGTTTTTTTTTGACTGATACTACTGCACTTTGGCTGATCCCCCTCTCTTTTGCTTGTTTTTCATTGTCTCTTTTTTACAAGGTAATCAATCAAGAAAACCCACTTCATCGGCCGGCCGATTGGAGTTGGAGGAGGAAATCCACATTCATCCCGCATCCCACTCTTCACCAGGTACACGCGATCTCATTTTCTTCTTATTGAGGTAAACCCTCTGGCGATCACAACTCCCCTTTAGCACCTCGTGCTATATTTTTTATCACATCTTATACATGTTGTTGTCATGTTATTTATTTTTCATTCCCAAAAGTGAGGATTTTTAATCCGATCTACAAATTGGCGATCACGGTGGGACTTCCACTGTTTTCTTTATTGATTACCATCTCCATTGGCACCCTCGTGTGCCCTTTCCCTTTGACACCCTCGTGTGTCCTTTCCCCTTAGGCACCCTCGCGTGCCCTTTCCCCTCGGTACCCTCGGTGCCCTTTCCCTTGTGCCCCTCGGGCACCCCCCATTGTGCACGCTGCACACTCCCGGATCAGTCAATTGCTGCTTAATAACGCCTTCAACAAGGGCGTCTTTTGATTTAACGCCCCTCACAGGGACGTGTTTTGATTAATTAACGCCCCCCTCCAGGGCGTGTGTTTATTGCACCTGCTGGCGTTTTGTTAGTATTTTTCTCGTCTGCCATTTAACGCCCCTCTCAGGGACGCGTTTCGTTGAGTAACGCCCACCTCCAGGGCGTCTTCTACCATAACTGCTGTCTGCTGCATGCTTATTATACTGTCTGTGGAATAACGCCCCTCTTCGAGGCGTTTCATTTCTTATCAACGCCTGTCATTAGGGCGTTTCTCTTTATCATAACTGCTGTCTGCTACATCCTTATCATATTGCCTGTGAATTAACGCCCCTCTCAGAGGCGTTTCATTTATTATCAGCACCTATCATCAGGGCGTTGTCTCTGAGTTTTGACGCCCTCCTTCGTAGGCGTCCTTTATTTAGAACGCCTCACCTCAAGGCGTGTTTTTCCTACCGTCTGTGAGCCCCTCACAGAATTTACGACAGCCACGCTGCCGTGTTTTAATTTGGTCACGACCTACCACAGGGCGTGTCTTTCCTCTTGCTGTGAACACGACCTTTCCAAGGGCGTGTCTTTACTGTTCTTTTTCACAGATTGGCTCTTATTCATTGCTGGGCATTTGTCTTGATATTACATTGCTGCTTGGATTGTCTTGATTTGTTGGCTTGGTTGAGAGACCTCCTCTCTCTATCCTAGGATCCACACACCCTTCTTGGAATCGGGACGACCCTCCATTGAGCATTCCGTCTCTTTGGACCGGAAATCCCTTTTCCAAGACCTCCGTAAGTCCCCGCACCCGTGGATTCCCTCACGGACGCCGGGCTGGTTGTACCCTCGAAGTACCTGGAGTTTAGAGAACCTATACGTTGTTAAAAGAGAGAAGAACTTAGTTGACCCGGAGGTTACACTCGGATCAAACTAGGTCTCATTTGGCAAAAGAGTGAACTTTCACAAATAATCCACCCTAAATTCAAACATCAAACATTAAAACCTTGCGTTTCTTGCCAACCTTGTTTGCATAAACATAGTTGGGTGATTTGATTGCCTTGTTTGGATTGAATATTTTGTGATAATTCCTTCATTAAACATCTTCTCTCTTAAGAATGAAACTCCGTTCAGGTAAAACCATCAACATGTCAGGCAACGGGTACTCTTATGATGATGAGAATGAGAACATATTTGGTCAATATGAGGACCCTCTCCAGGATTCTGTTTATTATGAGGGGAACTACCTTCCTCCTCACCCCCATTACTCACAAGTCCATGTGGTCGATACCACCATCCATGAGGCGGACCCTTCGTCTCAAGTTCCATCTTCCAACACTTCGGGGAACCCTTCCCCATCCATCAACGTCACAGATTTGATCCAAGCTCTCTCCCAGTTGGATGACTCCCAGCGGCAAGCCGTTCAGGCCGCTTTAAAGGGGAAATCCGTCCTTTCATCTTCCTCTAATCCCCCTCCGGCCGTGAGTGGCCATCAGATTGCTAATGACCAGGCGGTCTTGCATCCCCCCTCCTCTCGTCCACAAACGCCTACTGCGGCCATGCCGGCCCAGCAGGCGAGCTATTCAGCGGTTAGGCATCAATCCTTCCAACCTCCTCGGGTTCTACGAACGCCTATACCGCCTTCTTTTGCTCAGAATCAGGCCCCGGTCGAGCCCGATACCAACACTCTCTTGCTTCAGAAGCTAGCCAGCATGGAGGAGCAGCTCAAGAAGGTTACAGCAACTAAGAATGCTCCGGAAATTTCTCTTCCTACGTTGCCGGTGTTTCATTTACCCCCTTCGGAGATGCCGCACTTTCGGCGATATAATGGGACCGGTAACCCATTCATTCATTTAAAGGATTTCCGATATGAGACTTCTTTCTGGCAAGACAATAAGGCCTCCCTGGCCTATTTATTCAGGAGATCTCTTGAGGGGCCAGCCCTCGAATGGTTTTATTCCCTGGAGCCAACTGATGCCGGTGATTTTGATGTTATCCAAAGGAAATTCTTGCAAAAGTACAGAGACCGGGTGGGACCTTCCCTTTCTGTTACAGATCTGGTCGCTGAGAAAATGAAGCCCGAGGAAGACTTCATTGTATTTGCTGATAGGTGGCGGTCTATGGCCGAGAAATTGAAGGACACGTTGTCGGAACAAGAGCAAGTAAAAATGGTCATTTCTAATGCAACTCCTCAATTCCGGCATATTTTGGCCATGAATCGGCTGACAACTATGGAAGAGCTCTATGAAAGAGCCCGTTATATACAAACACAAATGAAGGATTCGCCCATCATGGGCATGTTTGAGCCGAAGCCTCGGCTGTTTAAAAAGAATACAAATGTCAACAGTGGGCCCACGACTGAGGGCACTGTCACAAACGAGCAGGTTGGCGTAGTTGGCCACCCCCACCACCAGTCAAACCCTCGACCTCCGCCACCTCCACAGCAAAACCCCCATTTTACCTCCGCTCCACAACGCCACTTCACACCCCAACCTTCTTTTGCTCCATCACCAAGCCAAGCGCCTCGCACCGACCCTCCAGCACCACCACAATACCATCAGGTCCCCCCACCCACCAACTATGGCCAACAACAACGGAGACCACCGCTTGGCCCCAAGAGGGCCCATTATCCACCACTCCCAGAGAGTCTCCCTGACATTTTTAATGCTTTGATGGCCGCCAACCTGCTCGTCCTACCAAAAGAAAGAACGGTGTGGCCCGACAATGTTGACACATCCCGTTACTGTGCATTTCACCGCGCCCCTGGTCACAACCTTGATCGTTGTTTCCATTTCAGAGATCATATTTATGATTTGAATGACCAGGGTGGCATTAATTGGGATGAAATGAGGCAAGTCATCGCCACCATGAAAGAGAGAAGGCCGCATCGGCAACAGCAAAATCAGCAACAACAGCAGCCAGCTCCACAGCAAGCTCAGCTACAGCAAGCTCCAGCACCCCAGCAGGATATGGGAATTGTCCGTAATCCATTGCCGGAGCACGCTCCTAATCAACACGTGAACCCTGTCACGTCTCTCTACGAGGTGGAGAGAGGGCAGGGATGGCACGAAGAAAACGCCTCTGTCGGGGCATTCCACCATGATCCAACCCAAAATCAAACTCCGCGTCTTTTGCGCGTTCCTCCTTCTCCTTCTAGTCTCCTATCGGGACGTTCTCTTTTACGCCCCGTCAACCCATCTACCACCACCAATTCCACGGCCTTGCCGGCTCGCTCTCTTCTTAACCGCTTACCACCACAGCAATCTACCATTCCACCTTCCACCACCAATCCCACATCCGCGCCCTCCAGACCACTCCTACTCCGCTCACCGCGAGCACCCGCTACTCCCTCTACCACTCCTACACCGGCAAGAGTTCCTCCACCATCAGTACAACCACCTTTTGTGCCACGATCTCTCCTTATTCCACCACCTGCCAATACTCCTCGCATTCGGATATCCCTCTCTTCTCCCACGCCTCCTGCGAGGGCACCTTCTTCAAATACTCCTCCCATGCCTCCCGCGGGGGCATCTTTATTAAACACCACTACTACGCCTCCTACGGGGGCGCCCCTTTCATTGAATTCCCCTTTGGTATCCCCTAGCAGGATCTCTGTTACCGACATTCCTTCGTCTTCTTCCAACCCTCCTCCCATTTCCGCCCCGACAGAGGCGCGTCAAGGCGTAGCGCCGCTCCGCAGTGGACGGATATTCCACCGTGTTTTCCCACAGAGAGAGCTAGAGCCCGTGCAGGGGCCACAAGAGCAAGAGCAGGAACGAGATTCAGTGCCGGGAACCCAGTATGATTTATTAAAGCACTTGGATCGCACTCCAGCCAGAATCTCCATTCTTGAATTAATCAAGAGGTCCACTACTCATCAGCTGGCCCTGAAGGAATACCTGCAGAAGGTCATGGTCAATGAGGACCTTCCAGTTGAACAGATAATTACAGTCTTAACCCCTGCCAGCAGTCAGCCGGCAATCACATTCCATGAACATGAGTTAGCACCTCTACCGGCGAGAAAATATGCCCTATGTATTACGGTTGATATCAACAAGGTGGCTGTTAAGCAGTGTTTGGTAGACACCGGTGCATCTATCAATGTGTTGCCTCCGAGCACTCTAAAATTATGCGGTATCCCTGAGAGCCAGATTCGGCCATCTACCATTACTGTCACAGCATATGACAATACAAAGAAACCCCCTCTGGGTATGATTACTCTCAAAGTCAGCTTGGGTCCAGCCACCATTACGGCAGATTTTCATATTCTGGATATGGACCCGACCTTTAATGGCATCCTGGGTCGCCCTTATATTCAGCAGCTTGATGCAGTGCCCTCTACAAACCATCAGTGCCTTAAGTTTCCGCACAAGGGCCGCATTATCAAGGTGACCAGCGTGCCGATCTTGCCAGAGGAGGACATTCATGTAGCTTCATCAGTTCCTTCTATATGGCCAGCCAACAAGCCGTTATTATCTGTGCTGGACATTCCCCACTCTCAGCCAATGCTATCTGAGACTGTCACCACCGTTGCTATGACACCCCTGCCTTCCAAGGGGAAGAAGAAAAAGAAAAATATGATGAATACCCCCGGCTGGAACATTCTGATAAGAATGGGATATCAAGATGGCAAGGGCCTGGGCGCCAAACTCCAGGGCAAGATTAGGCCCATTAAGCCTCAAAAGGTGGTTGCACGAGGCGGCTTAGGCTACAAAGCACCGGGCAAGAATGAAGGAGAGCCGTGGGCTGTTATGACGTCCACCTTCAAGCCAGATCGCCAGCCGCTCACCTGGACTTTAAAGACACATTTTGTCACCGGTGGCGTTCAGAACAATGAACAGACTACCGTCATATACTTCATTGCTTGATTGTCAGGATGTGCACGCTAGACAGTTTGCTCGGCACATTGCCCCACTGGCCACTTACAAAGCCCTGGAGTCGTTAAGGCCAGATAAAAGAAGAAAAATGGGTGATCCGGAATGTGACTGGTACAGGTGGTTTGACATGAATGACATCACTTTCTCTTTAAGCCGCCTGTTCATGCCGACAGATCCGGAATGGCCTCCGCTGATTCAAGAACTGATTGAAATGCCTACCGCAATCACAGATAAAAGGCAGATGTTAAGTGACTACACAGATACGGGGGAGCCAGATGTCCCCTTTGAAGAAGGATTTTCCGTGGATAGGCTGTGGGCCGGCCTTTTCTCCCTCACTTCTGTGCATCCGTTGGTGTTGGCTTCTCTCTATTCCCGTTGGTTTGGTCACGTGCCGCGACCACCACCGATTACCATCAACTTGTCTCCCGATTCAATTCAGATTTCCCTCCCGATTGCTCCTTCGCTCCTCGAGCGATTTGCTGAAAACTCCATCTCGCCCCCGCGTGGGCCATCTTTGATTAAATCTTTCTCCAAACTTGCAATCTCCACTCCTCCTACTATTCTCCCTTCACATTGCTTTTTACTTGAGAAAGAAAATAAAAACAAAGGAAAAGCTAAAAATGAAAAAAAAAACGCCAAATCTCCAACATTCCAATCCCCCATTTCTATTGAGGAGACCTCCTATTTTTCTCCCGAGTGCGTCCCAACCCAGGGGCCGCTCTTCCAAGACTCCTTGGTAAATCTTTTCTCCCCCTCCGGTGAGGGGTCTTCCTCTGTATCACTTCCTGTATCCGCTTTTTCACCTCCTTCTTTCCTTTCTAATCAGGCTAGTTGCTCTTTCTCCTCTTCTTCCTCTCCTTCTAATAAAAAACATGGGGTAGATTCACACAAGAAGGCCAAGGGTAAGCAGATTCCTCGCAGATTTTTGTTGGAATTGGCCATCAGATGCCAAGCTTGTTTAGCCCTCCCCGAATTTGTGAAAGATCCGATTATCCTGCCAGAGTTAGAACATGAGGATTCTGTTGCTTCTTATGAGGGTTTGGGCGTTTTTGAAATCATGAATGATGAAGACCCTGTTGAAGAGGGGGATGAGAGTTATGAAGACTATGAGGACGAGGCTGATGCTTTTGCTAGTGGTATAAGAAGATTCGACGAACCATCAGCCTCTGTAGAAGAACCGACCAAAGAAATCAATCTGGGTACTGAGGAAGACCCTAGGATTGTCCTCATAAGTAAAAATTTGCCACCCTCCGAAGAGGAGGCGCTCATTTTAGTTCTTCAAGAATACAAGGACACGTTCGCATGGAGTTATGAAGATATGCCTGGATTAGACCCTGCGCTCGTTGAACATCGCCTTACACTTAAGCCAGGGTCTGTCCCGGTAAAACAACGGTTGAGGCGTTTCCACCCTAGTATGGCTTTGAAAATGAAAGAAGAGGTCGATAAACTCCATAAGGCTAGATTCGTTAGAGTCGTCCTCTATCCCAATTGGGTGGCTAACATTGTCCCGGTTATGAAGAAAGATGGAAAAGTTCGAATTTGCATAGATTTTCGGGACCTCAACCGGGCGTGTCCTAAAGATGACTTCCCCCTCCCCCATATCGATGTATTGATTGATAACACGGCAGGATTTGAGACTCTTTCTTTTATGGATGGCTTTTCAGGTTATAATCAAATTCGCCTATCTGAAGAAGATCAAGAGAAAACTTCATTCACTACACCATGGGGCACATATTGTTATGTGGTCATGCCCTTTGGACTTAAGAATGCTGGAGCCACCTACCAGAGGGCTATGATGGCAATTTTTCATGACATGATTCATATTTATATTGAGGTGTATGTGGATGACCTGGTTGTGAAATCAAGAACAAGGATTGAGCATCCTGGGGTTCTGGCTAAGGTTTTGCAGAGATCCCGAGAATTTCAATTGAAAATGAACCCCAAGAAGTGCGTATTTGGCGTTTCTTCAGGGAAGTTGCTTGGTTTCATTGTTAGCAAGAGGGGAATTGAAGTTGATCCCAACAAGGCGAGAGCCATTAGAGATATGCCTCCTCCCAAGAATTTGAAGGAAGTTCGAGGATTAATCGGGAGGTTGCAATTCATTCGCCGCTTCGTCTCCCAGCATTCACAGAGATGTAGGCCGTTCTACGAGCTTACTAAGCCGGGAGTCAAGTTTAATTGGGATGATAAATGTCAGGCCGCCTTTGACGGATTGAAGGATTATTTGGTCAATCCTCCTGTCCTGAGGCCGCCAATTCCAGGCAGGCCACTTATTCTCTATGTTTCGGTCCTGGATGACTCCGTAGGTGCTGTCTTAGCTCAAGTGGATGAGGAAGGTAAGGAGAGGGCAGCATACTACTTGTCTAAACTTCTTAACCCCTGTGAGCAGAGGTACTCAGCCATGGAGAAGACTTGTGCAGCTTTGGTTTGGGTAGTTCAGAAGTTAAAACACTATTTCCTAGCTCACGAGGTTCACCTCATTGCTCGCATGAATCCAATCAAATTCCTCCTTGAAAAATCTGTCCTCACTGATCGATTAGCACGCTGGCAAAGCTTCCTTTCTCAATTTGACATCACTTACATTCAGCAAAAAGCTATCAAAGGTTATGCCATTGCCGAGCATCTTGCTCACCACCCTCTCCCCCGCTTTGATCCTGTCAATTCAGAGTTCCCAGATGAAGAATTAATGTCCATTAATCAACCCCCTGATCCTATGTGGACATTACATTTTGATGGAGCTCTTAATTCTCAAGGAAGAGGGATCGGCATGGTTCTTTTAACACCCGAAGGGGTCACCATTCCATTTGCTGCTCGGCTCACTTTTCCCGTCACCAATAACATAGCCGAGTATGAAGCTCTTTTGGCCGGTCTTAAAACCGCTCATCAATATGGTGTCACTCATTTGCGAATTGTCGGTGACAGTCAGCTTATTCTACGCCAAGTGTTGGTCAAGTGCCGCACCATCAATCCTAAGCTCAAACCCTATCAGGAACTCGCTTCAGCTTACGCCAAACTCTTCACTAAATTGATTTTCGTTCATGTCCCGCGTAGCCAGAACATCTTGGCCGACGCACTTGCTTCTTTAGCTTCCGCTTTAGTTTTCCCTCCTGAGCGTGATTTTCATGTCCCCCTGATTCATCAGCGTGATACTCCAGCCATTAGGGATCGTGCTTTTCTTGATATTAGGGATCAGGTGCTTGAGAAGGTTAGACGGAAAGAAGCTCTTGAAGGCAAAGAGGTCATGCTATTGGATTGGCAAGAAGAGTTGGCTGACGAAGAAAAGCCTTGGTATTATGAGATTGCCAGATACTGTAATGATCAGTCTTATCCCGAGGAAGCCACAACAGAAGAAAAGAAAGCAATTAGGAGGGTGGCTCAACGTTATACTTTGGTTGGAGGTGTGCTCTACAGAAGAGGGCTCACCGGTGTTTTATTGAGATGCCTCGATGATGATGAATCTTGGAAAGTTGTGGAAGAGGCGCATTCTGGTGTGTGTGGTGGTCATGTGAACAGCCAGATGCTAGCTAAGAAGATTCTTAGGCTAGGGTTCTATTGGCCCACTCTAGAAGAGGATTGCTCTATCTACGTTCGTAGGTGTGTTAAGTGCCAACTGCACGCCGATAAGATTCATTCTCCTGCTTCTTCACTCCATCCTACGTCCTCCCCATGGCCTTTTTCCATGTGGGCTTTTGATATCATTGGACCTCTTGGCGATTCGAACCTCCTGACCAAGCAAAAATCATTCATTCTCACAGCAACGGAGTACTTCACCAAGTGGGCGGAAGCGGAAGCCTATGTGGAAATTAAAGCATCAACCGTCTGCAAATTTATCATGAAGAACATCATCACGAGGTTCGGGATCCCGAATACCATCGTCACCGACAATGGGCCTCAATTTATCTCTCAAGATCTCAAGGATCTCTGCAACAGGTATAACATTGCATTGCATCATTCTTCTCCCTATTATCCGCAGGGCAATGGCCAAGCAGAGGCCACTAATAAAACCTTGATCAAAATCGTTAAGAAGACGTGCGAGGCTAATAAATTTTCGGACTGGCCAGACAAGCTAGTTGAAGCTCTTTGGGCCTACCGCACTTCCATTCGAACCCCCACTGGGCAAACTCCTTTCGCCCTCACTTATGGAATGGAGGCCGTAGTCCCTTATGAGATTCTTATCCCCTCCCTGCGAGTACAATTGGATGAGGAACTTTCTATTGATGAACGTCGTGATTCACTCCTTGCCCAATTGGAACTCCTTGACGAGAAGCGTCTGGTCGCCGCTGAGCATGCGCGCGTTTATCAAAACAGGCTCTCACGTTTTTATCAAAAGAAGGTAATTGAGAGAAAATTTAAGGTCGGTGAAATGGTAATCAAAAGAATTTTTGTAAAGCCGGGTGGCCCTCGTTCAAAACTCCAACCAAACTGGGAAGGGCCGTTCATTATAAAGGAGGTTTTTCCTGGCAATGCTTATAAACTGGTTAATGCTGAAGGAGAGGAATTAGCTCACCCCTGGAACGGTTTGTATCTCAAGAAATATTACCCCTGAACAAAAATCCAAACAAAAATTGAAAATTTCACAAAAATCCAAAGAAAATAGAAATCTCCCAAATAATCCAAAAAAAATCGAATATTTTCAAAATCAAAACAAAAAGTTTTCTTTCATGGTTCTCCTTTCTGGGCTGACATGACATGCAAAGGTCCACGGTCCGAAAGGTCAAAATTCAGAATCCATTTGTCAGTCTTGCTAATTTAAAATGGGAGTTGACCCCGCACACACTACACACTTTACTCTTGAGCTCAAGCAGTGCAAAATCTGATGGAAAGTCGAAACCGGACTAAAGGCGAAAGACGATATCCATTCTTTTCTTCTTCGGCCCACAAGGGAGGAAGGGAGGTCTCAAGGTAGACACGCCAAGCCTATCCGACGCCCTAGTAGGAGGAAGTCAGGGCCCAAAAGGGAACAAATGCCACAAAAAGCCCAAGTACAATTAGGTTGTTCATCAGTTCAAATCTATTCAATGCAAATCAATTTCAAAGTGAAAGTCAAAAGGTGAAAAGAAAAGCATGTCAAGAGGGCAAAGTCCCCGCAAGGAAAACCTTGGGCGTATGCATGCAATATGAAAAGAGGCAAAAGGCAACAAAGCGTCCCTACGCCAAAGACCGAACCCCAACAGGCATAGGGTAGGGGAGGTAGCTTTACCTCAGGCATCTTTGAATCTTTTGTGGGCTTCCTTATACCTTCTCTTTTATTTTTGGAAAAGTCATGAACCAGCAGAATGGTCGAGACAAACTGAAGAGGATGCACTGTATGAAATCTGGTGTATAAGTTCAACCATATTCACGCCAATCCCCCTTTTAATTATTCAAGAAAGGTTAATGGATCTCAGATGATGACCGAGTAGGGCCCACCACCTTAACCTCTTTATCAGCTCAATTTGGGAGGAATAAAATTAACGCCTTTGTTCAAGGCGCTTTTATGTTAATTCACGCCTAGCTCTCAGTCGTTTCTTTAAGAAATAACGCCTCTGGGAAGGTCGTGTTTTCAACAAAATTCAAAAAAATCTTTTCACAGTAACGCCGTCTCCGAGGGCGTCTTTTACGAGAGTAACGACCTAATCTAAGGCGTGTTTTTCAGAAAATCCCCAAAAATATATATATATATATATATATACTGAAAAGAACAAAAAATAAATTCTTCATGTTGCATGAATTGCATTCTTGCCTGGACATCTTTTAATTATTGTTTGCATATGTGTGATTGCATGAGGCATCTCCCCAGATTTGGTTATTTTACTTTGCCTTATTTGATTAAAGGCTTGGCCCCTTGACCCATTACTAAGGTCAGAATATTGACACCCCTTGCTCACCGGGCAAGGGGCCAAGTCGAACAGATGAATTAACCTGTTTGTTCAAGTGAAAACCGCAGCTGCAGATACAGGGCAAAGTAAAGCAAACACGAGGAACGTGGAAAGAAAAAAAATACACAAACACAAGTCCACAACCATACAAGTGCTCAGGTAACAAAAGCTCAAATCTCATATATATATATATATATATATATATATATATATATATATATCATCATGTCTATCATGTACAGGTGTGAAGGTGGAGAAGTACAAGTACAAAACTCTCAACTCTCGCCTCCACCCTCCTCTACTCTCCTGCTCTCAACCTCCTCCTCACCGTCCCGAGCTGGCGCTGGTGGAGGAGGCATAGGCCCCCGTGAAGAAGCCGGAACCCGAACGTGTCCCCCTGCCTCGCTCCTCTCTCGAAGGGAAGAACCCGCCACGAAGGTGGAGCTGGTGAAGGAGTACCCTGCAGCCCGTGCTCGCTCACGGCCTCGCTGCAACCGCTCCTCGGACACTCGCAGCCGCTCCTGGGAAAGGATCAACTGGGTCCTCGAGTCCGCCAGCTCACGCTCCCGTGCCGCCAGCTGCTCCTGGAACCGGGCACGCTCCGCCTGGTGCTCCTCCCGCTCACGAGCCCGCTCCTCGCGCTCCCGAGCACGCTCCCTCCTCTCCAGCTCCAGGGCAACTCGCAGCTCGGCTACGTCCTGAGGAAGCTCACTGCGTCGCTGCAGGGTCCGCTGAAGCTCTACGATCCGCTGATCGCGGATCGACAACTCGGTACGTATCGCCTTCAGCTGAGCAGCCTACAAACAGGTAAACAAATCATCAGTTCCACAGTTCAATAATTCATGAAATGAAATAACAACATGTGACTGAAGGTAGATCACGCACATGTGAGCTCGTCGCTCGGAAGCCCTCATCTACGCAGATAAGAGTGGCTCGAAGCTCTTCAGTCTGTAAAATGAATTTTTATCAGTATACAATGTTATATCTAATCATTATTTGAATGAGGTTTTGAGTTCAGAATTTACCCGTGAGGCAAGGTCACGCTCCGCCGCCTCGGCTCGCGCTATCGCACCAGCCAGCTGCTCCGTCAGTGCAGTCACCTCTGCACTAGGCCCCCTCGAGCTGGAGGCCTCCCCCGGATCTCTCCTCACTGCTCCCTGCTGGGCGCGCTGCATTCATTAAGACCGTCAGTGGCTAATCATTAATTCAACAAAACAAAAAAAATTCATTTGCATATAGGAATAATTTAAACACTCACCAGGGTCTCCAGATCTGCCCGTGTGGCGGCTAGCTGGTCCTCCAGGCTGTGGAGGTGGGCCTGGGCATCCATCGCCGCTACGTCCCTCGCATCCTGCATCCATTGCATGTTAGTCACATGATAGTTACATAAGCATTTGCATTCAATTTAGAAGTCATTGCATTCATACATACCCCTAAGACCCTCATCTGAGGTCTGCCGGCGTGAACCTCCCAGTAGCGCCGGAGGTACTCGGAGCTGTCAGTCGCGTGGGAAACGACTGTGATCCCACCACGCTGCCAGTCGGCGTACTGCTCCTCGAATCGCACCCTCCAGTCGGTCGTCTTGGTGCGGCCGCGGGTCTTCTTGCCAATCCCTCGAGGCTCTCCGACCTCGATCCACTCCTGGGGCAGGCCCAGGGTCCTCATCACCAGCCGAAGCCGTAACGGCTCAATCTCGCTCAAGCAGTGTAGCCACAGCTCACGCCCGAAGCGAGGTCGCCCCGATACGACCCAAGGCTGGCCCTCATCTGTCATCCCCTCATATGGCCTCCACTGCACCTGCATTCATGAACACGCATCATTGTCATTTCATCATAATCAATTCAAATAAACACAACAAAAAGAAATGCATATCATTCATTCATACATACCAGCGAGGGAGGGAAGTCGCGGAACTCTCTCCGTAAAACCCACAACTCGTAGTCGAGTGGGGCACCAAAGACGACGGGCAACCAGCGTCGCGCCAGAGGGAAGGATCCCTCAGCTCCTGGCCGTGGGTCAACGCGCCCCATCGGCATGTATAGGTGGCTCCACACCTGCATCCATGCATTGCATTAGTACTATATTCACATGCATCATAATAAAGGAAAAGATATAAAAATGAGAAATTGCATACCTGAAGAAGAGGTGAGAAGCCACTGACGGTCGTCTCACGGCCTGTCCCCGTGGACAGATCGGCCATCAAATGCGCCAGCAGGGCCGCTCCCCAAGCATATGTGCCAACTGTCCCCAGATCCTCAAGAATGCCCAGGAAGCGGCAGTTGATGACGTCAGCTTTCGTCCCCAGCAGCAATCTCCCAAGCAGCAGCAGCAGGAACCTCCTCAGGTCTCGGTCCGCTCTCTCATGGTCAGTCGGGTCTTGGCAGCATGCCGCTCTCACCCCGTCGGTCAGTCGCTGTGCAAACTCACCTAAGGTCTCCCCCGACCTATGCCTGGCATCTCCTAGACCCATCACCGTAGTCAGGTCCGTACGGAAGATGGTCCTACACTCGCTAGGCACCACATAGACCATCTCAAGCCCTAGTAGCCTCTGGGCCATCTCCGTATAGTCAGAATAGGTGAACCCACTCACGGCCTCACCATCTACACGTAAACCTGTGATCCTGGCTACATCCTCTAAACTAGGAACCATATGCCCCCAGGGCATCAGAAAAGTCCGGCTAACCCTATCCCATCTCTCCCTCAAAACCTGGATCAATGCTAGGTCAGGTCTAAAAGGCTCAATGGATAGAAAAGCCCCAAACCCCATGGCCTCTACCCTAACCCTCTGGAAGTCGGGGAGACCCTGGTATGCTGCCCAGACCATGACCCATGAGATACGGGTCCTCATCAGCCCCTGCATGCATTAAAAGAGGATTATTTTTCTTAATTGTTTGAATATCCATGTGGAATTACATTTGATTTGGGCTAATATTGAATTTTAACGTTTTGGAATTCACGGCCACCCTCAGGTCGTTTCTTGATAAATTCACGCCCCTGTGGGGGGCGTTTTTCTGAATGTACCTTAATGTAACGTCCTGGATAAGGGCGTTTTTCATCTTTATCACGCCTCCGTGTTGGGCGTATTTTGGTGGCTCTAAAACATATTTCTAATCGCGCCTCGGTGGTGGGCGTTTCTTGTTGGGTTCACGCCCTGTGGTAGGGCGTTTTCCTAAGGGTGGTTAATTTTAAACCGTTAATGAACAAAGCGACGCCCTCTGGTTTGGGCGTCTCTTGTTGAATTAACGCCCTACTGGAGGGCATGGATTCCTTAATTTAACAGAAAATCAATAGCTAACGGCATGCGAAATAATTCATGAAAATATTTTTGGAAATTATTTAATGAGCATGGAATTAATGAAAAATCATAAGTTTTAAGAAACGACATGCTACGGGGCGTGTTTCATGAAGATTAATTACTAGAAGGAATTAACGCCCTAGGTCAGGGCGTTTCGTTTGTGAGTAACGCCCCCGTGGGAGGCGTGTCTTTTCTGGATTGCAGGTTTCGTGCCCGAGGGCTATGGAAAATCAAGAAAAATCAAATAAAATAAAAAAAATGGGAATTGGGGAAGGGAACCTACCTTCTTGTGCTTCTGGGGTTGTGGCCGGGGTAGCGGCCGTCTGGGCCGCCGGAGTTGCCCCCGGGGAGCGACCGCCGCCGTGGGCGGTGGTCCTTCTTCTTCTCCATCTCCCTCTTCTTCATCTTCTTCTCCTTCTTCTCCACCTTCGTCTTCTCCTCCTCCTCCTGTCGTTGCTTCGTCGGCCTCGTCGCCGCCGGCCACCACCGGCTCTTCTTCAAAAGCCACGACGGCGAGCTCCTCCACGGAGATTTCTTCCTCTTGGGCGTGGGAGGCGTCGAGGTCAACAACCTCTGGGGCGGCTACCCTCTGGCGTTTCTGTCCTCCACCGGCCATGGCTAGGGTTAGGGTAGGGGGAGATGGAGAGAGTGAGGGAAGAGAACGAGAGAGAGGCTTTGGGGAGGGCTTCGGTTAGGGTTTGCAGAGAAAAGGGCGAAATGAGAATGGAAGGAGGAAGGAGAAGGAGGCCTGATGGCTTTTGGGTTTCGAAACGAAGACACGCCCTTGAGAAAGGCGTTTATAATGGAATTCACGACCATTCGCTGGGCGTTTTATGAAAATTGACGACGATGATTAAGGCGTTAATTTATTTTGCATGGGGAACGATAACCGTCGTCAGACGCATTGAATGGGCGTTGATTGATGTGAGAGAAGTCATCATTGTTTTTTTAAGTAACGCCTCTGGTAAAGGCGTGTTACTCTTGAAACGTGACTAAGGAAAAGGCGTTATTTATGATGAGTCAACGATTATATTCTTTGGGTTTGAATCTATTCACGCCTTGTCTGAAGTCGTTATTTAAGTAACGCCCACTGCTGCAGGCGTCAATTGTTGACGATGGGCCACTGGAAGCGCCTTGAGGTAAGGCGTGTATTTTTGAATTCACGGCATTCTTGGAGGCGTTATTCACAACAGAAACACAGGGATTTGGATGATTTGGTTCATAATCACGGTGGCAATTGACTCAATCAGAAAGCAATCTTTATTATTATTTTGAAGAAGGAACTACAATGACTAATGAGCCACTTTGGGCCTTAATTTTCTCAATGAGGTTACATAATTCTTCCACTGTTCCTTGTCTTCATCCAAGTCTTCTACAGGTTGATGAAGCTTGCTTAGCCTCCATAGAGCTTGAATGGTGATAACCTCCTCTCCATCTTCATTGCTGCTTAGATCCCTTGATTTGATTGGAGGTAGATGGGAGATGTCTTCCAGCACTTGCCTTGGAAGTCCAATCTGAGGAAGGCATCTGTGAGCATTGTACAAAACGAAGTCCGAAGCGCCAATAAGACGAAGGTCCGTCCCGATGGAGAAGCGTGCACGAAGCTCCTGCATTTTGAATACACCCGGGGCGCAAGTAAAAAGATTCTTTGGCATTACCTTTAAATGCTCCCTCCAATCCCCTCTCTTCTTGATTTGAGGAATCCGGTTGGTCACTCTATTGCTTATACCTAATGAGCCGGTTATATATGAGAGTGGGCTCTTTGAGAAAATTCTTGAGGGTTGTTGGGCTTCGTGGCATGAGTCGAATTTGAAGTGTAGATCAACCCAACTTGAGAGTGCTAGCATGCACCCGTAGATGGGCCTTCCCATGGCTGCTGATGTAAGCCCGCTATAGAGATATGCTAGGATCGCCGGTCCAACTCTTTCTTCTTCCCATAAGCTCACCACTGCGCTCAATTGGGACTCCTCTAGAAAGTCCTCTGTGGATGGGAATAGGAGTGCTCCTGCCAAGCACACCACGAAGGCTTTGGTCACTCTTTCTATCTCCTCTTCCTCTTTAGCTTGATCCGCTCTCTTGTACACCCACGAGGCGAGCTTCAAGAGGTTAACTCCTTTAGTGACCTTGATTTGGTTCACTATATTTGGGCTAGGTATTAACGAGGTTAGCAACTCATGGGAGGAGATGGGCCTTGGCATGATGGCCATCTTTTCTTCTTCTCCGTGTTTCATCCTTTTCAAGCCTAGGATCATCTCTACTTCTTCCAGCAAGATGGTGGCCTCAAATGTGGAAAGTAAGAAAGTATGGGTGGAAGGATGCCATGTTTCAATCAATGCTCCTATGGCAGCCCAATCTATGTGGATTTGATCATAATGCTTGGCATGGGTTATCAACCCCAAGAGATGCCATCTAGCTACGTATACCCTCATATCTGAAGTAAATTTGGAGAGGATGAGGGGCAACCATTTGATTTGGACATATCTTCTAGCTCCTGGAAGGGTTGGGTAGTCCTGTGAGAAGAACAGAACACATGCAGTAATAAACATGAGCATATGACACGTGAGATGAGAGTTCGGCAGAAGGAGCAACACAAAGCAACTAGCAGAAGAAAAGCTTACTTGATTCAAAGCAATTCGATTGCTTATGTGCCCTTGTATTTCGGTAATCCTGAGAGTAGAAATCTTAGGTTTCTTCATCACCCTGTCCATTGCTTGATTTTGCAGAAGAAGTTCGTGCAGAGGCCTGCGGTTGAAGAAGAACAGAAACAGAAAAAAGAAGGAAAAGAAGCGATTTGGTCGCGCAGGGAGGTTCTGATGATTTGGTTAAGAAAGCCTTCCGTTTTATAAGGATTTGAAGAGTCCTAAAGAGTCCCGAAGATAGAAGTTTGATTAGGTTAAGGACTGTGTTCTTAATTTAGAAACGGAGATTCGTGCTGAATTAACGCCTTGTGTCAGGGCGTCTCTTTTTGATTTGACGACTTTACCAGTGGTCGTGTTTTATGTAACGCCCTTGATGAGGTCGTGTTTCTTCTAAGCTTCCTCTATTGGTTACGCCTTTGATCAGGGCGTGTTTTAAAGATTAACGACCTATAGTCAGGCGTCTTTTATGATGTTAACGCCCTATTCTTAGGCGTGTTTTATTGGCCTACGGATTTTTACCCTCTCCATGCTTTGATGAACTTAAGTGCTATTATTTGATGAAATTGTTTATGATTAAGCACTTATGATCATGTCATGTTCTGAATTGATAAATGAAGTCTAATAAGTTTCAAAGTGCAGAAGTTTGCAGGATTCGAGGCATTTGGACCGCTCATGGGAGTAACATCTTGTCACCTTGTATCGTTTCTTGTAAGCATTGTTATTATATGATATCTACGATATTATAGTATATCAAGGACCTTGTGGTTCTGATGAACCTGAAATTTGAGTTCCCCTTCATCAAAAACGATGACGATTTCAGGAGAATCTTGATCACACGGGTAGGCCGTTGAGTTGTTAAAGGCTTGGGATGATGGTTCCACTTTCTGAGTTGATGCGCGGACAAACGGGCTTCGGCTTAGTGTTAGCTCAGAGATATGGATTCTTGACCAGATCTAAACAGCTTAGCAATATTATCCTTGATTATTTTCTATTTTTTTTTTATTTTTTTTCTTTTAGCCCAGCATGCATCATGTAGGACTTTGAGTTTCATGCTGAAAATCTTCATATTATAGCAATAATGAAATTCACTCGTTCTCGATTGAGTTGACATGAGATATTCCATTCCAAATCAAGTACTTCGTTCTATTTGAAGCCATTCAGGCTGATTCCTTGAAAGTGTTCCTTTTGTTGGATCTCTATCCCAATTCTCTTTACTTTTCTGCAAAATTTACCTTGGTTGCAGCACGTCCACGTTGGCTGGTAATCGCTCTCCAATGGTCTTTCCCTGTCGTGCCCACGCGCACACCCTTTGTTTACTTAGTTTAATCTCCTTTTATCCAACAAATCGATTTTTCCTTCGAACCACTCAGAGTTGTTTCACTCAAAATCTTGGAAAGATTTCAAATGCTTAGTGTCTGAGGCGTGTCCCATCACACCTTGGCGTCTCATTATCAGTTCGTTCCACTTCATTCCTTTCGTTACACTTCATTCCATTTCCGTCTCACTCCCTTGCAAAGCAGACGTTAAGGCGGGGCAGCTGTAGACACGCCAAAATTGACGTTTTATTGATCAAATCTCATGTTATATATGACGCCCCAAGTGGACTTCAATATTCCTATAACATAAAGTTTTTCTATTTTTGTGAGTTTTTCTGCATTTTTCCTGCATTTTTGTGAATCACGACTTGACGAAGGGCGTTACTTTCTAAAGTAACGACCTGTCATGGGGCGTTTTCAAAGAAAGGACGATCGAAGTTGAGGGCATCAATTCCTGGTATTATCCGTTAATTTCTGGAATTATCTATTTTCAAAATAAAAGGCATTTTATGAGTAACGCCTTTCCTCAGGGCGTGTTTTGAAGAAACGCCGTTATCTCAGGCGTGTTATCTCAGTTTTTAAACAGAGGAAGTTTTTATTTCCAAAATTTAATCCAGGAAGAAAAGGCCTTTCCTAGGTCGTGTTTCAAGAAACGTCTCTGTGCAGGTCGTCAATCCATAAATAGACGCCCTGGCTCAAGGCGTGTTTTACTCCAGAGTCCTTCTTTTTTCCATCTTTCCCCTACAGTTCCCTACCGTCCTTGGGACTCTTACTCGATCTTGGTCCTACCCTGGATGCCTCATTACCCGTTCTTATCACTTCCTTGTTTGATCACATCCGATTGAACATTATATAAGAGGTTCCATATCGAGCATTAAAGAGGTTGAACGCCCTAAACCCAGAACATCGCGATTGCAAGCAGAGCCTTCTCCCTCTGTGCACTTTATCCTACTGCATCTTGGTGTTGGTGTCTTCTGCATCCGATCGGGCTTCATCCTGGTGTCCTCTGCATCCGTTCAACGTCTTCACAGTTTCCCTCCACTCTCGTCAGGGAGAGCAGGGCTATATTGTGCTTATTTTATTTGAGTTCAATCATTGTCATCATACCGTCAGTTTTCTTATTGCATTAAGCATTATCATATCCCTTCCCTAGTTCTCTGCTAGGGGTTTATAAAACAAAAGAGGTGCGCATGTTGATGTCTTTTCATCATTTTATGTTGGTTTTTTTTTGACTGATACTACTGCACTTTGGCTGATCCCCCTCTCTTTTGCTTGTTTTTCATTGTCTTTTTTTTACAAGGTAATCAATCAAGAAAACCCACTTCATCGGCCGGCCGATTGGAGTTGGAGGAGGAAATCCACATTCATCCCGCATCCCACTCTTCACCAGGTACACGCGATCTCATTTTCTTCTTATTGAGGTAAACCCTCTGGCGATCACAACTCCCCTTTAGCACCTCGTGCTATATTTTTTATCACATCTTATACATGTTGTTGTCATGTTATTTATTTTTCATTCCCAAAAGTGAGGATTTTTAATCCGATCTACAGAGGCGTCCAGGCCCCTGGACGCCTCCATCATTTTAATTTATTTTTTAAGACAAAAATACATAAAAAATATATATATTTATGGAGGCGTCCAGGCCCCTGGACGCCTCCATGAAAACAAATATAAAATATATATATGCCAGTTGGCATAAAAAATAAAACAATAATAATTATTATAATAATAATATATTTTCTTGGAGGCGTCCAGGCCCCTGGACGCCTCCATCAACTCACTCACGGGGCCCCGCCCACCGAACGACGGTTTGTCGTGTGTGAAAGAATCCAAATTTTGGAGACGTCCAGCCGTCTGGACGCGCCCATTTCCAAATCACGGGTCGCCGCTCCAAAACCACGCGTTGTGTTAAACCGCGTGCGACTTTCGGTGGAGTTCGGTGGGACTTATGGAGGCGTCCGGGACCCTGGACGCCTCCATGAAAATATTCGAAAAAAATAAATAAAAATAGAATAAAATATCTTTTTTTACCCTGATGGAGGTGTCTAGGGTCCTGGACGCCTCCACCCTCCGGAGCCCTATAAATAGAGGCCCACCCCCTCAGTTCTAGGAGAGCTTCTAAGAGATCCGATAGGCTGCCGGAGCCCAGAGGTTACCGGAGTCATTTCTAACCCGTGGGATCTTTTGTAGGTGGAGGTTCTGTCGGCTTCTCGGGTGCCCACGCTCGCGAGAGGAAGGTCGTCTTCATCCACCGCGCTTCCACGTCGTCCCTACGCTGTCGGAGCTCCGCCGGATTTCACCATCGGCACATCCAATAAGCCAATCCTTTCCTTTTCTTCGTAGTTCTTTTGCATTCATCATCTCGCATCCTCTATCCCCCTTCATAAGGGCGCCTCTTCTTATATACTTCTTGCATCCATCATCTCATTTTCCTCCTACTCGAGTCCGAGAGGGGTTTAAAAGATAACACCAACCAGGTGTGTGTCTTGTCATCATTTCGTTATTTTTATCGCAAGGATTTGAATACTACACCTTCATCTTTCTAATCCACTCGTTACTTGTTTGTCGTTGTTTTGCAAGGGTACCCAAGGAAAGCCCTCTCCGTCGGCCGACCGAAGGGGGAGGAAGAAGCAACCCGCCATCTCCCGCTCTTGAGGTAGGCGCGATCACTTTCTTTATTTTGGGGTCTTTTGGCCCCTGGCGATCACATCTTATTCTCGAGGCCGCGGCGAGTCACTTCCCCAATGGCCGTTTAAATTCCCGTTCTTATATTCTCTTTATGTTCTGTTATATTCTGCTCATATTCTCGAGGCCGCGGCGAGTCACTTCCCCAATGGCCGTTTAAATTCCCGTTCTTATATGTTATATTCTTATCTATTCATATTCTCGAGGCCGCGGCGAGTCACTTCCCCAATGGCCGTTTAAATTCCCGCTCTTATATTCTCTTTATATTTTGTTATATTCTTATCTATTCATATTCTCGAGGCCGCGGCGAGTCACTTCCCCAATGGCCGTTTAAATTCCCGCTCTTTATATTCTCCTTATATTCTGTTATATTCTTATCTGCTCATATTCTCGAGGCCGCGGCGAATCACTTCCCCAATGGCCGTTTCAATTCTTGCTATTTAATTTCTGCACCATTCCCGTCCCCCCGAGGCCGCGACGAGTCACTTCCCGCTATGGCCGTTTAACCCCCATATCTTGCTATATTACATTTGTCCCGCTCGCCCCGCCGGAGCAATCTCCCGTGGTGGCCCCTTCTCTCTTCTCTTATTTCTGTGTTGCAGCAAACAAAAGAGGAGCCCGCGCGCTCCGCGTCTTCTTCGCTCCCCGAACCGCCTCACATTTTTGGTTAAAACCAGTAATCTTGACATTTTTGACCTCAACCAGGTGTACGTCAAAATAGTGCTTTTGGTACACCCGGTAGGGGAGTATATTCACTGCTGCCCCTGGGTCAATCAGGACCCTGTTGATAGGCTGGCCGTTCAACTGCCCTTTCATGTAGAGGGGTCTGTTATGGCTGCAAGTGGGCAGGAGCATGTCATCTTCTGTGAAAGCCACGGCCACCTCAGGTGATATCTCCGCTAGGCAGGCTTCAAGATGTGCTGGCGTCTGGAGCGCGGCAATGATGGCTTGCCGTGTTTCCTCGTCCAAAGATAGCATCTCCCACACAGTTAACTGGGTCGGGATCTTCTTGAGGTGTCTGACTATTCGGTCGGCAGCCCGCACCTTGAGTAATTTCATCTCTTCGGGCTTGCCGCGCCTGCCCCCACCCTGGAGCTGGGGTGTCAGGTCAGGGGATGCCAGCTTTGTGGGCTCTGTTGCAACCTGCTGAGCCGGCGGGGCCTGATGGGCTTCTTCCGTCCCCCGCATGAATTCGGTGAGGTTTGGGATATCACTGTTGTCCGCTTCTGGCTGAGGAAGAGTTGCCGCCGGTAGAGCTTGAGAGCTGCTTACTTTTTCGGTCGAAGGAGACCCCTGGGAGCGCGCCTTCCCGCCTGCTCAGGCTAACAGGAATTCAGCGAATGAAGGGGTGCCTCGGCTCCTAGCCCCTACGGGATAGAGACTCGCCGGAGGTGGGATCTCGGTGCCTCGGACCTCAGGGTCGGGAACCTGGTATGGTTGTTCCCCCCTGAGCATGATGTTGAGGTTATCCTGAGGAGGGCGCCCCCACTTCCTTCCCGACCTGGTGGCATGTTGGGAAGTGGAGACTTCAGCTTGATTCACCTCCGGCGGCTCATGGGGTGGCTCTTCTTCTGTTTCCTCCAGGGAAAGGGAAGTGTCGAATAAAGCCGAGAGGGTGTTGCAGGTGACGACGACCTCCTTCTTCTTCTTGCCCCTGGGTCTTCTCTTCTTCTTCATCTTTCCTGCTGCGGCGGGTGGCTGCACTTGGGGAAGTTCAGCCCACAGGGGAGGCTCTTTCTCTGCTTCAGCTTCTGCCCCTGGAGCCAGTTCGAGTGATTTGAACTCCTCCCATGGGACATACTCCTTCAGCTCCATGGGCTGGATTTCGGGCTGCTCATAATCTTCGAGCCCATCAATAATAGCCTGGAGTCTTTGGACCGCCGGACTGGTCTTCTGACGCATCCGCAGCGGGACAGAGCTCTTTTTGTTATGAGTGGGTCGCCTCATGACCAGCCGAGGGGCCGTGTCGTGGCGAACTGGGCTTGCTGGGGGCGGTGCAAGCAGGGGTGTCGCGTCCCTTAGATGAACTCCGGGGCTGGGTCGAGGGACGTGTGCTCTTCTATTCTTTCTAGTTGCAGTCTGTCAGCCTCCTTGATCTTGAGCTGGGGTCATGATGAAGGTCTCATAAGTGGCGCGGGCGCAGGCCTCCGCCCACTCCTCAGGCAACTCCTGGTATAGCGAGACCATGTTGACAGTGGAGGTTATGCTGGGCAACTCATGCGGTTGCGGGGGGTCTACTCTATGCTCCCCCATGTCCAGCTCCCCATTCTTGATTAAGGACTCAATAACATCCTTGAAGACATAGCAGTCTTCAATGGTATGCCCGAGCACTCGGTGGTACGGGCATAAGCGCGGGTCGTCCTTTTTCTTTAGGTCGCCGGGCCTTTTCGGCACTGGCAGTGTAATTTTGTTGTAGCTGGTTGCCCATTCGAACAGAAGCTTAGACTTGTCCCGGGCAAAGGAATACAGCTTATTTCTCATCTTCTCCCTTAGTGAGGGGCCCTCCCGCCGTTCTGTGGCTCTGGACGGAGGAAGGTCGGCAGCCCCCTTGGCTTTCTCTTTCTGTTTTTCAAAAGCCTGGAAATCTAATGTGTGCACCTCAGGGGGAGCCGGCTTCTTCTCGGCCTGCCTGGCTCTTTGGCTTGACATGGCCGGGGTGGAGGAGTATCGGGCCAAAAATGCCTCGATCTCTGCTACCACGTTGTTCAGGCGGTCAAATGTCTTGACCTCGGTGCCGATCATCCTTTCCAGGATTTCTTTCTTCAAGTTCTGTTTGCAGATCTGCACCGCATCCTCCTGGTGTGGGGGACGCCTGCACCTCATGCTGAGGTTCCTCCATCTCTTGATATAGTCGAGGGCCGACTTGTCATTCTTCAGTCTTGTGGCATAAAGTTCTGCCACGGTGACCTCCCGTTCCGCAACATAAAATCTTTCTTTGAACTTCTTTTGCATGTCGGGCCAGTCGGCGACAGACCCGGGTGGCAGGCCGGAGTACCACTCAAAGGCAAGCCCGGTGAGTGTCGAGCCGAAGAACTTCAGGAGGTAGGCCTCATCAGCAGCCAAGTCCCCCATGACATTCACATAATAAGCAATGTGCTCCCTGAGG
The DNA here is from genome assembly GCA_022559845.1 of Amorphophallus konjac. NCBI lineage: Eukaryota > Viridiplantae > Streptophyta > Magnoliopsida > Alismatales > Araceae > Amorphophallus > Amorphophallus konjac. The sequence continues at coordinate 441,811,080 of CM040122.1, forward strand.
GACCCTTGCCCGTTGAACTATTTGAACTTGGGTGGCTTGGTGACGCCGACCGGCAACTTCTTCGCAGCATGGTGAGCCGGGTAGGGAACCCGGTAGATGTCGAACGGCGTCTGATCCCCGTCACCTCTCTCGGCCAGTTTCATGTCTATCATCTGTTCTAGCATCAACCGGCTAACCGTTGCCGGGTCGACCGGACTCGGATAAAAATGGGCAGGCTGCACGCTCGGGGTGGCCAGCACGGTCGCCTGGGGGGCCATGAGGGACCCTTGGGAAAGTAAGGCCTGTGGCGGGGCTGGTGCGGTGCAGTGTGCCTGCTGCAGGGACGCGTCCCCAAGAGGGTTGAGGGCTGCTGGAAGGGCTGCTTCTGAAAATTGCCCCATGTCCCTAGGCGCTTCGGGTAAAACCTCGGTCTGCCAGGGCATCGGGGGCGGTGTGTTCCGTTCATTCAATTGCTTTTTAAGTGATTCAATTTCCTGCTGGAACCGCTGCATCATCAGCAGCATTGCCGGGTCAACCGTGGGGAGGCTGGGCGTGCCCCCTGTCTCCTCGGCCGGGGCATCCTCGGATGATGTCGAGGGTCCGCCACTCGTGTCGCCGGTGGTGACCACATTGGCCGTGAGGGCCGAGAGGGGCTCTTCAGGTAAGGTCCCTTCGGCGCCTGTGGGTGCCACGCCGCCTGCCGCTCTCCCTCTTCTAGTGAGGGGTCCCGGCCTGACGGTGATTCTGGCCACTTCTTCCGGATCGGTGGGCAAGGCCCCGTACCGACCGTGAACTCCTGCCATGTTGCAGGTGAATGTTTGCCATCTCTTGTTCTTGTTTCTCTTTGTCTCCCTCCTGGATGATCTTCCTGGGAACACCAGCCTATCGAAGACCGATCGTCGGGGCGGCGCTTCCTCCCGTACAGGGGACTGGCGCGACTCCTCCGAGCGATTCCTCGACTCCGCGCTGGGTGCGGGTCGGGCTCCTTCTTCTGGGAAAGCGGAGGCCATTGCCCCCAACAGTCTCTGGCGGCCGGCGGGGGTGCTACCCGGGCCTCGGAGGTAATTCCTCCTAGCCTGCTCGATCCCTTCCCACTCCTGGTCAGGGAGAGCAGCCTGCGGTTGCATGTCGACGATAGTGGCAGGGGGAGAATAGGCCCTGAGTGCTGGGCGGGCAGCATTGTGTCGGCACCCTCGGGGACGGCGGTGGACATTCTCGGACGGCACCGGGATGACGGGTGCCGGTCAGAGAGTTGGGGTCATCACCTCGACCCCGCCAATCTCGTCGGGCCCTCCTCGGGTGGGAAGTGCTAGGCCCTGCCTGGGCGGGTGCAGTGGGCTGGGCCTCCTTGGGTACCCAGACTTGCTTCAGTTTGGCCAGCCTGTGAGCCGGTGCCTTTTTCGGTGCCGCAGCTGGGGTTACGGGCGTCGCCCTCTCTTTCAGCTTCTCCAGTCCTTGAAAAGAGTTGCGGAGTGGGACGGTCGGGACGATACGGTCCGGTGTCACTTGGGACCTCTGCCCGTCCAGACGGACTCGGAGGGCCCCAACAGTCATGGACTTTCCGGAGTTGGACGAGCGGCGCCCCGAGCCGGCGCCGGTGTTGCTCCTCCGAAGACTTCTTCGGTGGGATGCTGACCCTTGGTGGGAAGGGCCGGTAGTTTGGTGCACGTGGTGTACGTTGCAGCTCAGCGTCGTCGTGGGGATGCTGTTGTTGTTCTTGGCCGTAGCTCGGCCGACAGCAGTTTCGACGGCCCCCGGAGCGGGAGCGTTGATCTGGGACTCCTCGGGCGCCTTCACCTCAAGGATGTTGACAAAGGCCACCCCCAAGAAGTTGGGGAAGCCTACGGTGGGAGGGAAGCTCCCGAAGCTGAGGGGGACTGCCAGGTAGCCACCTCGGACGTGGTTCTCGACGGGTTGAGGGCCGCAAGTGACAGCCATCGTTGGCACCATGATGCAATTCTCTCTCCTGTATTTGAGAAAGTAACGCAATTAGTATTACAAGAAGGGGGCCACGGGGCCCCTAATTTCGGCAAAGAGATGAAGGGTGGATCGGTCCCACTGGACTTGCCAGACTTGTGGACGCACTTTTCGCTCGTCGGCCCGTCGCCGGGACGTTGGTTGGTTTATTAAGTGCGTGGGCGTGCCAATCACCGAAGTGACAATTTATTCGGGCTCTGAAGAACCCGTGGTGCGCTCGATCTGACTTCGTCAAACGATTGTGTGGTTCGTGTTGGGACCAAATCCCGTCACGCCGTAAAAGTCACGACGTCATTTACATCCCCCATACGAGGGAACACCCTTGATTAATTGTCGAAATTAGGGGCCCTGCGGCCGAAAGGAATGATACTAACTGCGCAAGGTAGCAGCAGGAACAAGTCACACCAAAGTCCGCATCAAGGTACGGGCCATTTGCCATGCCGGTCCTCGGTGGACCTTTTCATATTCGGACACGGGTCCGTGATAGAAACGTGACGGAAAACTGGGGCGATAAAGGAATCCGATCTGATCAGAATGTCGGCTCAAGACTGGGTCGGGGCACGGTCATGTCAGGACGAATCCCAAGACTCGGGCCCGGCCTGCGAGGGTGGCATTATTGTCCCTTTTCGTGTCGGGTCACGGAGAGAGATGGGGCTGCAATGTGGGCCCTAGGATCTTTTATCTGGGATTTTCTTAATTATATGCTCCTATCTTTCCTCTGTTGCTTATTATTTCTTTATGCATTTGTCCTGGATGGTTTCCCCTTTTTGTTATTATTATTATTATTTCCTCCCCTCTTCCTTTTTAATCACTATTACACATCTTTGTTTGTTTCCTATATACACTCAAATTTCTTTAATCGTTATGATTTTTTTATTAATTTATTTGCTATCATTATTATTACTGCCAATGTCATCATTACATGTTATGTGTATGTGTTTTCCAGAGAGAGAGAGGGCCGCTGAGGAGTGTACCGGCCAGGGACATGGAGGGGCATACCGCTGAGGGCATCCCAAGGTGTGCCGGTGAAGGGAGAGGAGGATGTGCCGGGGAGGCCGCCAAAGGGCGTACCGGTGAAGGAGGGATGGGCGCGCCGGCGAAGGGTGCTGGAGGTGTACCGGTGAGGGCGCCAAAGGGCGTACCGGTGAAGGAGGGAATGGGTGCGCCGGCAAAGGGTGCTGGAGGTGTACCGGTGAGGGGCTGAGGGGTGTACCGGTGAAGGAGGGAATGGGTGCGCCGGCGAAGGGTGCTGGAGGTGTACCGGCGAGGGGCTGAGGGGTGTACCGGTGAAGGGTAGAAACGGAGGGTAACGATGAAGGTTGGAACAAGGGTGGGGGTGAAGGCCCGCTCTTCTGTTACTTGTCTTAAGGCTTTTCTTTTCTTCGTTTGTTGATTTTCCATTCAGTCTTATGTAAATTTCCTCTCTTTCTTTGTTTTGTTCTGTTCGGCTTCTTCTCACAGATCGGATGTTCGGGCTACCGGGTTGTCAATTAGTCCGGTTCTCATCATGGTGCCGGCGGCGGCTTAATCAATTGGAAGGTTCCATCATTAATCGTTCCATGCGTTTGTTGCTTCCTTGTGCCTTTTAAATATATTTATCATTTTCTGACAAAAATTCGGCAGCATCTCCCCTTGACCCGGGCGTAAGGGAGATAAAGGGAACGCGCCCACACGGAGTGGCAGAACCCAACCACTGGAGGTGGGCACCCGGAGGCAGCAACACCTTTATAAAATCTTGAAAAACACGGGGAAAACCGTGAACAGAAGACTTGTAATATTAGACAGAATGGGCTGGGGGTTGGCGGCTAAGGGTGTACCGCTGGGGGCCAGAAAGTGTGCCGCTGAGGGCCAACGGGGAGTGTACCGACCAAGGACCAACAGGGTGTGCCACTGGGGTTGGAAAGGGTAAAGTGTACCGCTGAGGGCCACCATGGGGTGTGCCGCTGAAACCCCAGATGAGTGTGCCGCTGAGGGTTGAAAAGGTGTGCCGGCCAAGGGCCAGAAAGGGTGTATCGCTGGAAGATTAAAGAGGAGCTAAGTGTGTTGGGTGTGTGGGCTGGGAGGCTTGCAGGTTATTCAGGAAAAGAAGAGGAGTTCAAGGCCAAGGGTGGGCTACTGGCGACTGGGTGATCGGGAAGAGAGTAAGGATCTCTCCCTCCCTTCAAGCGGATGGACACAACCGATGACCATGGAAAGGGACAAAGAACCCACGAGGTCAAGGATCACGGGGGAGGAATCGTATTGACATGGGGACCCCAAAAGCACCGGAGAAATAGAGGGATGGAGGGAAAATGGACAACACGTCACACACACCGTGAAAACTGGCGTAAACCAACAAAGATAACAGGGAAACCCAAAGAGGGTGATTTTCATTCATGGGGAGCAAGGGGCCGTAGCCATCCATATACATTGCCAAGCACGCCCGTGCCAAAAGCCACGGGTGAGAAAGAAAACCCGGGGACCAAAGAAAAGGGAAGAGAAAACAAAACAAGGAAAGCCCCCGGACTACATTCAGCTCTCCCCCCCTTCTCTTATTCTCTCTTCTGCCCGGTCGTCGGAGGAGGAACCTCACACCGGAGCTCTTCTTCTTCCCTTCTCTCTTTTCTTCCTCTCTTGCCTGTGGCTTCAGCCTCTCTTTCTCTTCTTCTGTCTGTGTCTCTTGCCCCTGCTCTCTCCCGCCTCCTTTTCTTCGTCGAAATGGGAGTCATTTATACTCTCGGCAGCGGGAGCTTTCGAGCACAGCCGTCGGAGGCGGGAAGTGGCTCGTGATGATGGGGTTTGACTCCCCCGTCCTGGATGCCAGTGGGATAGCCCGCGTGGCCCAATCCCTGGTTGACACCTCATAGAGCTCACTGCGCGCCAAGGATGCGTAGGGCATGGGCACCACGTCGTTCAGCCGTTGAAAAGGCTTAACGCTGTGCCGCTGGCGGGCTGCACAAGTGTGCCGTAGGAGGGCCAAAAAGGCGTGCCGCTGGGGCACAAAACGGGCGTGCCGCCGAAGGCCCAGCAAAGTGCACCGCTGAGGGCCCAAAGGGGCGTGCCGCTGGAGGCCATGGGGCGTGTACTGCTGGACCCCCCCTGGGTGTGCCGCTGGGGCACCCAGGGGGTGTGCCGCTGAAGCCCAGGATGGGCGTGCCGCTGGAGACCCCCAAGGGGTGTACCGCTGAAGCCCCATTATGGCGTGCCGCTGGAGACCCCCAAGGGGTGTACCGCTGGAGCCCCATTAGGGCGTGCCGCTGAAGCCTCCCCTGGGGGTGCACCGTTGGAGACCCTCCCCAGGGGGGGTGTGCCGTTGAAGACCCCCCCCAAGGGGGGTGTGCCGTTGAAGACCCTCCCAAGGGGGATGGATGTGCCGATGAAGACCCCCACGGGGGGTGTGCCGTTGAAGACCCCCCCAAGGGGGGTGTGCCGTTGAAGACCCCCATGGGGGGTGTGCCGCTGAAGACCCCCCCAGGGGGGGTGTGCCGTTGAAGACCCCCCCAACGGGGGTGTGCCGTTGAAGACCCCCATGGGGGGTGTGCCGCTGGGGCCTGGGGGGCTTGGGTGTGCCGCCGAAGGCCCCAATGGGCGTACCGCTGGAGAGGGGCCAGGGGCGTGCAGTTGAGCGGCTAAATGGGTGGTTTTGAGCCCGTTGTGAGCACGAGTCTTGGCCCATTTGATTTTCTTCGGGGCCCATGGATTGCGGGGCTTTTTTGTGATTGGTCTCTCTTCACTGTTGTGACCCCGGAGACGGCTTCATGGCAGTATGCACATTTGGGGCATCTGGGTGGCTAGTCTCTTTGGGATTTCTCCACCCGGTGCCGTTGCTGACGCTGGGCCGAGCGGGACATCTGGGTGTGAAATTTTTGGTGTCCACACTCCCCCAACCTTTGGCCCTTGTGGCCCGCTCACCAATATCCCTTGGCTTTTTAGCTTACTTTTCATTATCCTTGGCTCTTGCAGCCTGCTCCCCAAGATTCGGCCTTCACGGCCGACTTCTCAGAATTCGGCCGTCGTGGCCCGCTTCCCATAATTTCGGATCCTGCAGCCTGCTTCCCTTTGGCTTTTATAGCCTGCTTCCCAGATCCTGGCTTTTGTAGCCTGCGTCCCAAAATTCGGCCCTCGTGGCCTGCTTCCCAACTTTGGCTCTCGCAGCCTGCTTCCCCTCGGCTTTCACAGCCTGCTTCCCAGCTTTGGCTCTTGCATCCTGCTTACATTTGGCCTTCGTGGCCTACTTCCCAAGTCTGGCTCTCGTAGCCTGCTTCCCAGAATTCGACCTTCGCGGCCCGCATCCCATAACTTCGGCTCTTGCAGCCCGCTTCCCTAATATCCTCTCAGCCCTTTTGCGGTCTGCCTCCCTAATACCTTTACTACCACTACACTTATACGTAACAACAATATTTTCTTATGCAAAAAAAATAAACAAACAAACAAAAACAAAAAAACAACACCCCAAAAAAAAATATAATAAAACAAACACACAAAAAAAGAAAACAGAAACAAAAGAAGAGAATGCTTGATTGCCATGTTTGCATGCTTGCTTAATATAGAATAATACACCTCCTTGAAATTTTCTAGGACCGTGTTTCCTTGCTAAATAATAATATCGCCCCGATTCCAGATGCACGGGTGTCACGGCGTACGCTCGAAGGGAGCCCGATTATGGCGAGTGCACATGTCAAGGGGAAGAGCCATGGCTGAATCGCTAAGCCCAACTCACAAAATAAACCTAAGGCAACGCTCCCACACTTAGCACTTAATGTGTTCAATGGCCTTCGGCTATAGGGATTGCCCGAATTTCTTCTTATCACTCTACGGAGACTTGAATTCCTGCACTCGCGTGAAAGGTAATCGTGAGGAAAAAGCTGCCTACCCCCACTGTAAAAAAAAAAGGGAGAGAGAAAAAAAAAGAGAAAAAGAAAAGAAAAGAGAGAGACACGTGAATCCGAGTAGCCGGGAATCCCCATTGAGACATATGAGGAGACTCGCGTAAAATGGTGAAGCGAATTATAATAAGGATGAAACCTATTAGCCGGGAATCTCCATTGAGACACATGAGGAGACTCGCGTCAAACGGTGGAATCCGTAATAGAATTATAATGAGGATGAATCCTAGTAGCCGGGAATCCCCATTGAGACACATGAGGAGACTCGCGCTGAACGGTGAAATCTGCTACCAAAATAAACAGATGGGGGCTGTGTGAAGCTACCGAAAATCGAAAGCCTGAAACATATGTGTAGGCACTAGAGTGATCCTCGAGTGTCACCAGGAAAACCTGCATATCCCTGTGGTTAGGGCTCTTTGTTCACACATTTGCACTGCCACGCCACATAGAATTGCCTCGGGTGAAATGCGTGAATTTAGGCTATGCATGCAAGACATGCGATATCCTCTTGACGGGTGCACCACCCCTCAATTGTGCCTCGCGGCCCGCACGCATCTACGAATTGTGGGCGATGTCCCTATCCCATCCCCTATCGAGGGAGCTGCCTTACTTATATTTATGTTATACCTGCTATTGAATGCTTGCATGCTTGAATGAAAAAATAATAATGATAAAAAAATAAGAAATATATAATAAAAAATAATAAAATAATGATAAAATAAAAATAAATAAATAATAAAAATGTGTGCATACAATAAACCTAATTTCGACCATCGAGGCCTACTTTCCCAGCTCTGGCTTATAGAGCCCAATCTTGGCCTCCCCATGGCCTACCTCTTGCCCTCGCGGCCCGTTAATCTCCCTTCACTCCGGCTCTCGTAGCCTGCTTCCCCGATTTCAGCCTTCACGGCCTACTTCTGTAACACCAACTCCGGCCCTTGCGGCCCACTTTCCCGAGTCCGGGTTTTATAACCGGAATCCCCGGCGCTTTTGAGTCAACAAACTCTTCTCTCCGTCCCTTCAGGCGACGAATACCCCTGTTGAATCAATGAACCCTTCTCTCTGCCCTCGTGGCTCGCCTTTCACAATTTAGGCTCTTGAAGGCCACTTCCAGCCTTGGCTGTTTTGGCCTCCCCTGTTGGCCCCTGCGCCGACAGCTCTTATATTATTGGCATCCACGCCAGCAGCCACTTGGAGTTCTTCAAAAAAAAGAGAGAGAAGAGGGGAAAAGAGAAGGGAAGAAGAGAAGAAGAAGGAAACAGAGAAGAGAAAAGAAAAAGAGAATAAAAGAGAGAAAAAATGATGACAAAAAAGGAAGAGAAGAAAAAGAAGAGAAAAGAGAAAAGAGAGAAGAAAAGAAAGAAAAGAGATAAATAGACCCAACATACTGCGTCAGCTCCCGGCACCCTGTCGGCACTGACGAAGAGACCAAGAGACAACAAATCAGGTCAGCTCTCGACACCCTGTCGGCGCTGACAAAGAGACAAAGAGACAACAGACCAGGTCAGCTCCCGACACCCTGTCGGTGCTGGCGAAGAGGCACAGAGACCAACAAACCAGGTCAGTTCCCGACACCCCGTCGGCACTGGCGAAGAGACCAAGAGACAAACAAGCCAGGTCAGCTCCCGACACCCTGTCGGCGCTGGCGAAGAGACAAAGAGACCAACAGACCAGGTCAGCTCCCAACACCCTGTCGGCGCTGGCGAAGAGGCAAAGAGACCAACAAACCAGGTCAGTTCTCGACACCCCATCGGCACTGGCGAAGAGACCAAGAGACAAACAAGCCAGGTCAGCTCCCGACACCCTGTCGGCGCTGGCGAAGAGATAAAGAGACCAACAAACCAGGTCAGCTCCCGACACCCTGTCGGCGCTGGCAAAGAGACAAAGAGACCAACAGACTAGGTCAGTTCCCGTCACCCCGTCGGCACTAGCGAAGAGACAAAGAGATCAATAAACCAGGTCAGCTTCCGGCACCCTGTCGGCGCTGACGAAGAGACAAAGAGACAAACAAGCCAGGTCAGCTCCCGACACCCTGTCGGCGCTGGCGAAGAGACCAAGACACAAACAAGCCAGGTCAGCTCCCGACACCCTGTCGGTGCTGGCGAAGAGACAAAGAGACCAACAAACCATGTCAGCTCCTGACACCCCGTCGGCACTGACGAAGAGAAGAAGAGACCAACAAACCAGGTCAGCTCCTGGCACCCTGTCGGCACTGACGAAGAGACAAAGAGACCAACATATCATGTCAACGCCCGACACCTCGTCGGCACTGACGAAGAGAAGAAGAGACCAACAAACCAGGTCAGCTCCCGACACCCTGTCGGCACTGACGAAGAGACAAAGAGATCCACATATCATGTCAGCTCCCGACACCCTGTCGGCACTGACGAAGAGACAAAGAGACCAACAAACCAAGTCAGCTCCCGGTGCCCTGTCGACACTGACGAAGAGACAAGGAGACCAACATATCATGTCAACGCCCGACACCCCGTCGGCACTGACGAAGAGAAGAAGAGACCAACATATTAGCTCCTGGCACCCCGTCGGCATCGACGAAGAGGAAAGAGACAAATACACCCACGGGCACCGCCCGGCTCATCCTTCGCCTGCGCTACTCGTGGGTGGGGGGCATTTGTGGACACCAAAAATTACACACGCAGATATCCTGCTCGGCCCAGCATCAACAACGGCACCGAGTGAAGAAGCCCCGGAAAGACTGGTCACCCGGACTCCCCAAACAAATGCACACACTACCGTGAAGCCGTCTCTGGAATCACGACAACGAAGAGAAATCAACCACCAAGAGCTCCACAATCCATGGGCCTCGAAGAAAATTAAATGGGCCACAACTCGTGCTCACAACGGGCTCAAAACTGCCCATTTAGCCCTTCAGCGGCGCCCCTTGATGCTTCAGCAGCACGCCCCTGGAGCCTTTCAGCGGCACAGCCCCCATGGGCTTCAGCGGCACGCCCCTTGGGGGTCTTCAGCAGCACAGCCCCTGTGGGCTTCAGCGGCACGCTCCAATGGGGCTTCAGCGGCACACCCCAAGGGGGGGTTTCAGCGGCACACCCCAATGGGCTTTCAGCGGCACAGCCCCCATGGGCTTTCAGCGGCACAACCCCAAGTGGGGTCTTCAGCGGCACGCCCCTTTGGGTCCTCTACGGCACACTCTTTTATGCCCAACGGCACGCCTTTTGCCCTCTTCAGCGTCACACTTGGGCAACCTTCAGCGATGCGCCCTTTTGGCCCTCCCCCGGCACAGCGCTAAGGCATGTCAATGGCTGGACGACGTGGTGCCCATGCCCTACGCATCCTTGGCGCGTAGTGAACCCTCTGAGGTGTCAATCAGGGATTGGGCCACACAGGCTATTCCGCTGACATCCAAGACGGGGGGAGTCAAACCCCATCATGACGGAGCTACTTTCCGCCTTCGACGGCCGTGCTCAAAAGCTCCCGCTGCTGGGAGTATAAAACCACTCCCATTCGAGAAAAGGGGGGGAAGAGAGGGAGAGACACGCAGAAGAGAAGAAGAGGAAGAGAAGAAGCGAAGAAAGAAGAGGAGGGGAGGCTCCGCCTCCCCCTTTCTGCTGCTCCGTCCACCCGCCACCGCTGTCCGCGCGAAGAGAAGAAGGATAAGAAGAGAAGAAGAGGAGCTCGTCGCTCCACCTACCACCACCGTCTGTGTGAAGAGAAGAAGAGAAGAAGAGTGGGTGGAGAGAGGGAGTGAGGTCCAGGAGGGGAGGAGTCCACGCTCCGTTCCCCCCCCCCGCTGTATTTTCTTTTCCTCTTTCCTTTCATTTCTTGTTTTGCCGTCGTTGCGATGTATTAGCCCCCTTGGGGCACTCCTCTTATGAGAATAGAAGTAGAAGTCTTGCAAATATTTTTTTGGACGTCTTCCTCAAACTTTTCTCCTGTGTTTGCATCCTTCGGTGTTTTACGCCCCTTTCCCTTTCTCCTTTTGTTAAGGCTTGCTTCCTCTTTGGCATTTTTGCCTTCGCTCACCCCTGCGTGCCCTTAGCGGCACACCCCAGCCGTGCCTTCAACGGCACGCCCTTGGACACCTTCCCCGGCACGGTCCTTTGGACCCTTGCCCGGCACGCCCTGGCCAAGCCTTCAGCGGCACACCCTCCTGTGCCCTTCCCTGGCACGGTCCTTTGGACCTTTGCCCGGCACACCCTGGCTCGGTGCCTTCCTTTGCCCGGCACACTCGCCCCTCCTTCTTGCCCGGTGCACTCCCTCTTTGGCCAGTCCTAGGAGTAGTCTTCCACTCGCCGTTCCCTCCGAGTTTTTCGAGGTTTATAAAGGTGTTGCCGCTCTCGAGCGCCCACCTCCAGTTGTCGGGTTCCGCCACTCCATGTGGGCGCGTTCCCTGTATCTCCCTTACGCTCGGGTCAAGGGGAGATGCTGCCGAATTTTTGTTAAGAACGATAACACATTAAAAAGGCAAAAGGAGGCAACAAACGAACGAAAAGAACAACGGTAAAACACTTTAACCGAGGCAAGGGAGCCATAATCAACTCAAAGAGAACCAAACCGAACGACAACCAGACAACTCGAACATCCGTCCCCACAAGAGAAAGAATGAAAGATAATCAAGAGAAAGAGAGAGAGAAACACATGCACACTTAATAAAATCAGAAAAGACGAAAAGAAAAGCCTTAAAAGAATTAGAGGGAGAGTGGGCCCTCATCGGTACACCCTTTAGCCCCTCAGCGGTACAATCCCTCAGCCCTTCAGCGGCACAGCCCCAGGCCCTTCAGCGGCACACTCCCAGCCCTTCAGCGGTACACTCCCTCAGCCCTTCAGTGACATGCTCCTGCTTCAGCCCTCGGCGGCACACTCCTTAATCCTCCAGCGGTACACCCCTGGCCCTCAGCGGCACACCCTTTTGACCCTCCAGCAGTACACCCCCTGGCCCTTAGCGGCACACTCCTTGGCCCTCCAGCGGTACACCCCTAGCCCTCAACGGCACACCCTTTTAACCCTCCAGCGGTACACCCCCTGGCCCCCAGCGGCACACTCCCTTGGCCCTCCAGCGGCGCACTCCCATGACCCAGCGGTACACCTGAAATAATGATATTAATAAAGATAATAAGCTAAAAGAAAACATAATAAATAAACAAATAATGATACAAAACTTAAATAATGATAATAATAACAAACTCAAAAAAAATAGAGAAATAATAGCAAACAATAATGTTAAACAACAATAATAAATGATAATAAATTCAAAAAGGTGAATAAATAAATAAGAATGATAAAGAAATAAGCAATAATAATAATAAGTTTAAAAGAAATAATAATAATGATAAATCGACAAATAAATGATAACAAAAATAAATAAATAATAATAACAAACTTAACAAAAAAATGACAAGTAAATGAATGATAATAAAATGAACAAAAATAATAACAAATCTAATAATAACAATAGTAAATGAATAAATCACAAGAAAAATGAATAAATAGTAATAAAGAATTCACTCAAAGATATGTATAAATTAACAAATGATAATGGTAACGTTTCTTAAATAATAATAAAACAATGGGATCCGCTTCGCAGCCCCGTCTCTCCCGTGACCCGGTGCCAAAGGAACAATGATGTCGCCCTTCTAGGTTGGGCCTGAGTCTTGGGAATTATCCCGAAATGGCCATAGCCCGACCTCGCCTCGGGCTGATATTCCGATTAAATCAGACTTATTTCTCCGGTCGGATCCCTTCCGAGCCGCTGCTAAAATTGACGCACGTTCGGCAGACATTTGAACGGATTCACCTCGATTCCCGCCGCGTTCTTATTACAGACCTACGTCCGAACATGAAAAGGCACGTGAGCGACCTGCATAGCCGGTGGCTCCTACCCCGATATGGTTGTGAGCCGGTATTGCTCCGGGCCAATAGCTCATCAATTCCGACCCGTTCCTATCGGGATTCGTTCCCGCCCTTCCATTGAAATTGCCGTAAACTCGGCATATATATTTGTACGGGGTTGTCCCTGCACGCGTCGCACTTTCAATACGGGCCCTTGCCCGAACATGAAAAGGTCGGCAAGTGACCGACAGAATTCAAATTAGAACGAGACGACTCTCGCCACCCCCGGACTCCTTCCATGGGAATATCAATAAGACCTCCGTGGGCCACACTCAGACCTCAGGCCTATCCCGATCATGGTCATCGCCTGTCTCATATCCTCGGTCTACAGCCCGCTCCTTTCGAACATATTTTTGGTTCTGGAGTCTAGTCCCGGGACTCTCCCCCGTTGCTCTCCGGCACCGGAAATATTAACGTTGCCCACGCGAGCCCCGTTTGGACCACGGGAGGCGCCCCCAATATGGTCTTGACTAGATCTCGCACCGGGCCAATAAACTCGCGGGTTTCCTGCTACACTAACTGAGATTTAACCGAATATTTTCAGTATCTCGGAATAATGTATTTGTCGTACCCCGGTGTACGTATGTTTCAGGTCCTCCCGCGACGATTACAATATTCTCAAGCCGGACTCCCGTCCGAATATTAAACGGCCTCCCGAATGACCGACATGTTTCGAATGCCCGCTTCTCTGGGTACAAGGCTTTTCAGCCGATTCAAGGGATATTCCCTCGTTGCCCCTTGGCACCAGAAATATTAATGACGCTCATGCAAGTCCTATTTCGACCGCGGGGGGGCCACCGCAGTATGGTCGCAGCTTGCTCTTGCACCGGGCCAACAGATTTACTGGTTTCTGACCACTCTGACCGAGGTTTAGCCGAACGTTTTTCGTTCTTCTGAACAATAAATTGCCATATCCTGGCATACATATGCTTCGGTCTTCCCGCGACGATCGTGCTTTTCCCGAGCCGGACATTCGTCCGAATATTAAATGGTCAGCACATGACCGACATGACCGCGAATGCTTTCTTCTCACCCTCATACGGGAACTTCGATACCTCCTAATAGACTTTTCATGCAATTAATTTCTTGGCCATGAGGCCCTGAATCTCGGCGATTAACCAAGGGTGTTCCCTCGTATGGGGGATGTAAACGACACCGTGACCTTTATGGTGCGGCGGGTTTTGGTCCCGACACGAACCACACAATCGTCTGACGAAGTCAGATCGAGCGCACCATGGGCTCTTCGGAGCCCGAATAAATTGTCACTTTGTGACTGGCATGCCCACGCACTCAATAAACGAACAAACCAACAAGAGACTAATAAGTGAAAAAAAAAGTGCGTCCACACTGGCACGCCCATGCACTTAATAAACCAATAAACAAACAACAATAGCTAATCGATCGAAAAGTGCGTCCACAAGTCTGGCACGCCCGGTGGGACCGAAACCACCCTTCATCTCTTCGCCGGGATTCAGGGCCTCATGGCCCCCCCTAATAAACGATGTTTGCCTGCTTTGATGAATTGCAGGTGCTGTCTTCGCCAACCCTATGGAGAGAAAATCCAGACTTGGCGCAGCTGCCTTCGCGGCCTCGAGGACGGTGCTTCGAAGCATATGCAGCTTCCAGGAATCATGGGGGCTGTTATAAAAAAGGGGGAGAAGAGAAAGAGAAGAGAAGGGAGGGGAAATCAAGCCCCCCCGTTTCCCTCAAGAAGAAAGAGAAGAAAAGAAGAAAAGAAGAAAAGAAGAAAAGGAGAAAAGGAGAAGAGAAGAAAAAAGAGAGAGAGAAAATAAAGAAGCAAAAAAAAAAGAAGAGAAAGAATTGGCAAGAGAGGGTTGTACGGCCACGTCCGTCGAGACCCGTGCTGAAAAAAGATTACCATTGTAGGGTTGATGCGGTGGAGCGAACCACTCATCCCCTCCCTGAGGGGGTGAGCGCTCTCTTGCACCTCCACCCTGGTCCATCATACAAAAAAGAAGAGAAGAAAAAAAAAGAGAAAGAAGAAAAGAAGAAAAGTCGGCCAGCATCGCCGACCAAAAGAGCAACAAGAAACCCGGTATCCCGCCCGACTCTAGGAGGCCCTGAGTCCGTGGTGTAATGACCCGGCCCGTTCCTCCTTCCTGCTGCCTCCGTCCGGCACAAAACGGCCCCCCCGAGTGGTTGTTAAAAGACCCAGCGAGCAACGATTGTAGCTTGGTGAATGGCTACCCGCTGTGGGGAATGCTTTATAGCAATGGGGCCAAGCACGGCCACCACTCCCGAAGAGAGCATGCACATACCCCGCCATGGGGGGGATAAGAAGAAGAGATTCTACCCCGTCCGGGGGCATAACAGACAACAAAGCTACACCCCGGCTCAGGGGCCTTTGAAGAAGAGAACATACCCCGGTCCAGGAGCATAGAAGCAGAAGACATACCCCGACTGTGGGGCACATGAAGAGAAGCACACCCCGCCTTGGGGGCATAAGAAGCAACATAGTTTCACCCCGATCTAGGGGCATAAAGAGCAAAAGAATACACTCCGACTTAGGGGCGTATGAAGAGAAGCATACCCCGCTCTGGGGCATAAGAAGCAGAGCCCACACCCCGGCTTAGGGGCATTCGAGGAAGAAATATACCCGGTACGGGGGCATATGAAGCATGCATCCACCTCGTCATGAGGGTATAAGAAGCAAAGACCATGCCCCGCCATGGGGACTAAGAAGCAAGAATTCGCCTCGACCCGGGGGTACACAAATAAAGAAGCAAACCCCGACTTAGGGACATCAAAAAAAAGAAACACACCCCACCCCGGGGGCATAAGAAGCAGCATACACCTCTCCTTGGCAACATATGAGGCCAAAAAGTATACCCCGACTCAGGAGCATAAGAGACAAAGGACATACCCCGGGTTGGGGGCATATGAAAAGGAACGCACTCCATCATGAGGGGCGTAAGAAGAAGAAGGACTCACCCCGCGTGGGGGCATCTGAAGTAACAACACACCTCGCCTCGGGTGCACAAGAAGCTAAGCTCACCCCGCATGGGGGCATGTCGGACACAGTTACGCCCCGACTCAGGGGCACTCGAAGAGAAGTCCACCCCGGCTTAGGGGCACAGGAAGCAAAACATGTCCCGTCCCGGACATAGAAGCCATAATAGAATACACCCATGTTCTAGAGGTGTTTGGAAAAGAAACACACACCCCCGCCGCGGGAGCATAAGAAGCAAGAGAATCCACCCCACTCTGGGGCGGAAGAAGCAGAAGAATTCACCTCGGCCTGGGGACACACAAAAAGAGAAACTCGCCCTGGCTTAGGGGTATATGAAGAAGGAACGTACCCCGACCTGGGGGCATAAGAAACAAAAGCACACCCCATGCTAGGGGCATATGGAGAGGAATGCACCTCGCCCTGAGGGGCATAAAAAGTATAAGAACACACCCTGGCATAGGGGCATTTGAAGAAGAAACATACCCCGCCAGGGGGCATAGAAGTCATGAAGAATACGCCCCGACTTAAGGGCATTTGAAGATGTCACATCCCGCCTCGGGAGCATAAGAAGCAACAAGAATACACCCCGGCTTCGGGGTATTTGAAGAAGAAATATATCCCGCTAGGGGGAATAGAAGTCATGAAGGCCACGCCCCGACTCAGGGGCATATGAAGAGAAGTCCACCCCGGCCTAGGGGTATTTGAAGAAGAAGCATACCCCGCCAGGGGACATAGAAGCCATAAAGAATCCGCTCCTGTTTAGGGGTACTTGAAGAAGCTACATCCCGCCTTGGGAGCATGAGAAGAAAAGAGAATCCACCCCGGCTTAGGGACCCTTGAAGGAGCATACCCCAGGCTCGGAGTCCATGAAGCAACATTAACCCCCCCCCCCCTGAAGCAGAACAAACAACATCCCCCGGTTTAGGGAAGCATATGAAGAGAGGAATACACCCCGATATGGGGGCACGTAAACAAAGAAGAAGAATTCACCCCGCCTCGGGTGCATAAAAAGCAAGAACTACACCCCGCATCAAAAGCGGCAATACACTCCACTCTGGGGGCACTAGAAGCGGAATACACCCCGTGCCGGGGGCATATAAAAAAAAAGGGGATACCTCGCTCTGGGGCATCAGAAGCAGCAATGCGCCCCACCTTGGGGGCATCAAAAGCAACAATACACCCCACCTTGGGAGCACAAGAAGCAAACATCCCCCCCGGTGTGTCTGGGAAGAAGAAAAGAATTCACCCCGGCCTGGGGACACTTGAAGAAAGAAGCACATCCCGCCACGGGGGCACATGAAGAGAACCCCTCCCGCCTCGGGAGTATAAGAAAGAGAAGAATACACCCTGGTCTGGGGGCTTTTGAAGAAACAACACACCCCCTCCATGGGAGACAAAGCTGCACCCCGACCCGGGGACACATGCAGAGCGTCCACCCCGCTCAGGGGGCACAAAAAATACACTCCGCCCTTGGCGCATAAGGAGCAGAAGCACCTACCCCAGCCTGGGGACAAAAAAATTACACTCCGCCCTTGGCGCATAATAAACAGAAGCATCTACCCTGACCCGAGGCACAGAAACGAAGAGACATGCGTCCCGATCTGGGAGCATAAGAAGAAAGATATACTCCACCCAAGCGGCATTTGAAGAAACAACATACCCCGCCTGGGGGCATAGAAGCCGTAAAGAGATGCACCCCGGCCTCAAGGGGGCATAAGAAGCAAGAGATACACCCCCGTGCCGGGGACATATGAAGAGAAGCACTCCTCCGCCTTCAGGGGTAGAAAGAGAGTAGAATTTGCCCCGCTATGGGGGGTATAAGAAACAAAAGACACGCCCCATACCAGGGGCATATGAAGAAGAAACATACCCCGCCTGGGGGCATAGAAGCCGTGAAGAGTATACCCCGTCCTAGGGGGGCATTTGAAGAGAGCTACACCCCGTACCAGAGGCATATGAAGAAGAAGCATACCACGCCTCGAGGGCCTAGAAGCTATAAAGAACAGGCCCCGGCTCAGGGGCATATGAAGAGAAGTCCACCTTGGCTTAGGGGCATATGAAGAAGAAACATACCCCACCTAGGGGCATAGAAGCCGTGAAAAGTATACCCCACCATGGGGGCATTTGAAGAGAGCTACACCCCGCCTCGGGGGCATTAAAAAAAAAACACACCCTGGTCTGGGGACATAGAAGCCAAAAAAATACACCCCGCCTGGGGGCACAGAAGCAAAGAGGCAAAGCACACCCCTCAGGGGGAGATGCACACCAAATGAAGCTACACCCCAACCTGAGGGCACATTAAGAGAAATACACTCCAGCACGGAAGCGTTAATGAGAAAAGAAGAGCAGAAAAAAAAGAAAAAAAAAGGGGCACACGAGACAGATGTGGTCTTCGAGCCCGCCTCATCCCATAAAAGAAAAGAAGAAGAAAAAAAAGGAGTCACGAGGCAGACGTGGTCTTCGAGCCCGCCTCATCACACAAAAGAAGAGAAGAAAAGGAAGAAAAGACACATGAGGCAGTCGTGGTCCCTGGACCCGCCTCTTCACACAAAAGAAGAAGAGCAGAACCAAAAGAAGACACATGAGGCAGACGTGGTCTTCGAGCCCGCCTCGTCACAAAGAAGAAGAGAAGAAAAGAAAGAAATGATCACGAGACAAACATGGTCCTTGCACCTGCCTCTCCATAAAAGAAGAAGAGAAGAAGAAAAAAGAATGGTCATGAGGCGAACATGGTCTTTGCACCTGTCTCTCCATAAAAGAAGAAGAGAAGAAGAAACATAGCAATTTTGAGGCAGACGCGGTCTTTGCACCCACCTCTCTACACAAAAGAAGAAGAGAAAAAAAAGAAAGAAATGATCACGAGGCAAACATGGTCTTTGCACCCGCCTCTCCTCACAAAAGAGGAAGAAAAGAAGAGAAAGAAGAGTCACGAGATGAACTTTTACCTCCGACCTTCAGCCACCCAACAAATAGAAACCAACCAGACCTTCCGCCGATGGGGCGTTAAACCGACTAAACCTTCCGCCGGCGGGGCGTAAAACCGACTAGACCTTCCGCCGACGGGGCGTTAAACTGACTAGACCTTCCGCCGACGGGGCGTTAAACCGACTAGACCTTCCGCCGGCGGGGCGTTAAACCGACTAGACCTTCCGCCGACGGGGCGTTAAACCGACAAAGGCCTCCCAGATCCTGGCTCATGTAGCCTGCTTCCCAAAATTCGGCCCTCGTGGCCTGCTTATCTCTGGCTCTCGCAGCTTGCTTCCCTTTGGCCTTTGTGGCCTGCTTCCCAATGTTGGCTCTCGTAGCCTGCTCCCCCAACCTTTGGCCCTTGTGGCCCGCTCGCCAATATCCCTTGGCTTTTTAGCTTACTTTTCATTATCCTTGGCTCTTGCAGCCTGCTCCCCAAGATTCGGCCTTCACGGCCTGCTTCTCAGAATTCGGCCTTCGTGGCCTGCTTCCCATAATTTCGGCTCCTGCAGCCTACTTCCCTTCGGCTTTTATAGCCTGCTTCCCAGATCCTGGCTTTTGTAGCCTGCTTCCCAAAATTTGACCCTCGTGGCCTGCTTCCCAACTTTGGCTCTCGCAGCCTGCTTCCCCTCGGCTTTCACAGCCTGCTTCCCAGCTTTGGCTCTTGCATCTTGCTTACATTTGGCTTTCGTGGCCTGCTTCCCAAGTCTGGCTCTCGTAGCCTGCTTCCCAGAATTCGGCCTTCACGGCCCGCATCCCATAACTTCGGCTCTTGCAGCCCGCTTCCCTAATATCCTCTCAGCCCTTTTGCGGTCTGCCTCCCTAATACCTTTACTACCACTACACTTATACGTAACAACAATATTTTCTTATGCAAAAAAAAAAACAAACAAACAAAAACAAAAAAACAACACCCCAAAAAAAATATAATAAAACAAACACAAAAAAAAATAAAACAGAAACAAAAGAAGAGAATGCTTGATTGCCCTGTTTGCATGCTTGCTTAATATAGAATAATACACCTCCTTGAAATTTTCTAGGACCGTGTTTCCTTGCTAAATAATAATATCGCCCTGATTCCAGATGCACGGGTGTCATGGCGTACGCTCGAAGGGAGCCCGATTATGGCGAGTGCACACGTCAAGGGGAAGAGCCATGGCTGAATCGCTAAGCCCAACTCACAAAATAAACCTGAGGCAATGCTCCCACACTTAGCACTTAATGTGTTCAATGGCCTTCGGCTATAGGGATTGCCCGAATTTCTTCTTAGCACTCTACGGAGACTTGAATTCCTGCACTCGCGTGAAAGGTAATCGTGAGGAAAAAGCTGCCTACCCCCACTGTAAAAAAAAGGGAGAGAGAAAAAAAAAGAGAAAAAGAAAAGAAAAGAGAGAGACACGTGAATCCGAGTAGCCGGGAATCCCCATTGAGACACATGAGGAGACTCGCGCGAAATGGTGAAGCGAATTATAATAAGGATGAAACCTATTAGCCGGCAATCCCCATTGAGACACATGAGGAGACTCGCGTCAAACGGTGGAATCCGTAATAGAATTATAATGAGGATGAATCCTAGTAGCCGGGAATCCCCATTGAGACACATGAGGAGACTCGCGCTGAACGATGAAATTCGCTACCAAAATAAACAGATGGGGGCTGTGTGAAGCTACCGAAAATCGAAAGCCTGAAACATATGTGTAGGCGCTAGAGTGATCCTCGAGTGTCACCAGGAAAACCTGCATATCCCTGTGGTTAGGGCTCTTTGTTCACACATTTGCACTGCCACGCCACATAGAATTGTCTCGGGTGAAATGCGTGAATTTATGCTATGCATGCAAGACATGCGGTATCCTCTTGACGGGTGCACCACCCCTCAATTGTGCCTCGCAGCCCGCACGCATCTACGAATTGTGGGCGATGTCCCTATCCCATCCCCTATCGAGGGAGCTGCCTTACTTATATTTATGTTATGCCTGCTATTGAATGCTTGCAAGCTTGAATGATAAAATAATAATGATAAAAAATAAGAAATATATAATAAAAAATAATAAATTAATAATAAATTAATGATAAAATAAAAATAAATAAATAATAAAAATGTGTGCATACAATAAACCTAATTTCGACCGTCGAGGCCTACTTTCCCAGCTCTGGCTCGTAGAGCCCAATCTTGGCCTCCCCATGGCCTGCCTCTTGCCCTCGCGGCCCGTTAATCTCCCTTCACTCCGGCTCTCGTAGCATGCTTCCCCGATTTCAGCCTTCACGGCCTACTTCTGTAACACCAACTCCGGCCCTTGCGGCCCACTTTCCCGAGTCCGGGTTTCATAACCGGAATCCCCGGCGCTTTTGAGTCAACAAACTCTTCTCTCCGTCCCTTCAGGCGACGAATACCCCTGTTGAATCAATGAACCCTTCTCTCTGCCCTCGTGGCTCGCCTTTCACAATTTAGGCTCTTGAAGGCCACTTCTAGCCTTGGCTGTTTTGGCCTCCCCTGTTGGCCCCTGCGCCGACAGTTCTTATATTATTGGCATCCACGCCAGCAGCCACTTGGAGTTCTTCAAAAAAAAGAGAGAGAGAAGAGGGGAAAAGAGAAGGGAAGAAGAGAAGAAGAAGGAAACAGAGAAGAGAAAAGAAAAAGAGAATAAAAGAGAGAAAAAATGATGACAAAAAAGGAAGAGAAGAAAAAGAAGAGAAGAAGAGAAAAGAGAGAAGAAAAGAGAGAAAGAGATAAATAGACCCAACATACTGCGTCAGCTCCCGGCACCCTGTCGGCGCTGACGAAGAGACCAAGAGACAACAAACCAGGCCAGCTCTCGACACCCTATCGGCGCTGACGAAGAGACAAAGAGACAATAGACCAGGTCAGCTCCCGGCACCCTGTCGGCGCTGGCGAAGAGGCAAAGAGACCAACAAACCAGGTCAGTTCCCGACACCCCGTCGGCACTGGCGAAGAGACCAAGAGACAAACAAGCCAGGTCAGCTCCCGACACCCTGTCGGCGCTGGCGAAGAGACAAAGAGACCAACAAACCAGGTCAGCTCCCGACACCCTGTCGGCGCTGGCAAAGAGACAAAGAGACCAACAGACTAGGTCAGTTCCCGTCACCCCATCGGCACTGGCGAAGAGACCAAGAGACAAACAAGCCAGGTCAGCTCCCGACACCTTGTCGGCGCTGGCGAAGAGACAAAGAGACCAACAAACCAGGTCAGCTCCCAACACCATGTCGGCGCTGGCAAAGAGACAAAGAGACCAACAAACTAGGTCAGTTCCCGTCACCCCGTCGGCACTGGCGAAGAGACAAAGAGATCAACAAACCAAGTCAGCTTCTGGCACCCTGTCAGCGCTGACGAAGAGACAAAGAGACAAACAAGCTAGGTCAGCTCCCGACACCCTATCGGCGCTGGCGAAGAGACCAAGAGACAAACAAGCCAGGTCAGCTCCCGACACCCTGTCGGCACTGGCGAAGAGACAAAGAGACCAACAAACCATGTCAGCTCCTGACACCCCGTCGGCACTGACGAAGAGAAGAAGAGACCAACAAACCAGGTCAGCTCCCGGCACCCTGTCGGCACTGACGAAGAGACAAAGAGACCAACATATCATGTCAACACCCGACACCCCGTCGACACTGACGAAGAGAAGAAGAGACCAACAAACCATGTCAGCTCCCGGCACCCTGTCGGCACTGACGAAGAGACAAAGAGATCCACATATCATGTCAGCTCCCGACACCCTGTCGGCACTGACGAAGAGACAAAGAGATCCACATATCATGTCAGTTCCCGACACCCTGTCGGCACTGACGAAGAGACAAAGAGACCAACAAACCAGGTCAGCTCCCGGCGCCCTGTCGGCACTGACGAAGAGATAAAGAGACCAACATATCATGTCAACGCCCGACACCCCGTCGGCACTGACGAAGAGAAGAAGAGACCAACATATTAGCTCCCGGCACCCCGTCGGCATCGACGAAGAGGAAAGAGACAAATACACCCATGGGCACCGCCCGGTTCATCCTTCGCCTGCGCTACTTGTGGGTGGGGGGCATTTGTGGACACCAAAAATTACACACACAAATATCCTGCTCGGCCCAACATCAACAACGACACCGAGTGAAGAAGCCCCAGAAAGACTGGTCACCCGGACTCCCCAAACAAATGCACACACTACCGTGAAGCCGTCTCCGGAATCACGACAGCGAAGAGAAATCAACCACCAAGAGCTCCACAATCTATGGGCCTCGAAGAAAATTAAATGGGCCACAACTCGTGCTCACAACGGGCTCAAAACTGCCCATTTAGCCCTTCAGCGGCGCCCCTTGATGCTTCAGCAGCACGCCCCTGGAGCCTTTCAGCGGCACAGCCCCCATGGGCTTCAGCGGCACGCCCCTTGGGGGTCTTCAGTGGCATAGCCCCTGTGGGCTTCAGCGGCACGCCCCTTGGGGGTCTTCAGCGGCATAGCCCCTGTGGGCTTCAGCGGCACGCTCCAATGGGGCTTCAACGGCACACCCCAAGGGGGGGTTTCAGCGGCACACCCCACTGGGCTTTCAGCGGCACAGCCCCTATGGGCTTTCAGCGGCACAACCCCAAGTGGGGTCTTCAGCGGCACGCCCCTTTGGGTCCTCTACGGCACGCCTTTTGCCCTCTTCAGCGGCACGCTCGGGCAACCTTCAGCGATGCGCCCTTTTGGCCCTCCCCCGGCACAGCGCTTAGGCATGTCAACGGCTGGACGACGTGGTGCCCATGCCCTACGCATCCTTGGCGCGCAGTGAACCCTCTGAGGTGTCAATCAGGGATTGGGCCACACAGGCTATTCCGCTGACATCCAGGACGGGGGGAGTCAAACCCCATCATGACGGAGCTGCTTCCCGCCTTCCACGGCCGTGCTCAAAAGCTCCCGCTGGTGGGAGTATAAAACCACTCCCATTCGAGAAAAGGGGGGGGGAAGAGAGGGAGAGACACGCAGAAGAGAAGAAGAGAAGAAGAGGAAGAGAAGAAGCGAAGAAAGAAGAGGAGGGGAGGCTCCGCCTCCCCCTTTCTGTTGCTCCGTCCACCCGCCACCGCCGCCCGCGCGAAGAGAAGAAGTATAAGAAGAGAAGAAGAGGAGCTCGTCGCTCCACCTACCACCACCGTCTGTGTGAAGAGAAGAAGATAAGAAGAGTGGGTGGAGAGAGGGAGTGAGGTCCGGGAGGGGAGGAGTACACGCTCCGTTCCCCCCCCCCCCACTGTATTTTCTTTTCCTCTTTCCTTTCATTTCTTGTTTTACCGTCGTTGCGATGTATTAGCCCCCTTGGGGCACTCCTCTTATGAGAATAGAAGTAGAAGTCTTGCAAATATTTTTTTGGATGTCTTCCTCAAACTTTTCTCCCGTGTTTGCATCCTTCGGTGTTTTACGCCCCTTTCCCTTTCTCCTTTTGTTAGGGCTTGCTTCCTCTTTGGCATTTTTGCCTTCGCTCACCCCTGCGTGCCCTCAGCGGCACACCCCAGCCGTACCTTCAACGGCACGCCCTTGGACACCTTCCCCGGCACGGTCCTTTGAACCCTTGCCCGGCACGCCCTGGCCAAGCCTTCAGTGGCACACCCTCCTGTGCCCTTCCCCGGCACGGTCCTTTGGACCTTTGCTCTGCACACCCTGGCTAAGCCTTCAACGGCACGCCCTCTCGTGCCTTCCTTGCCCGGCACACTCGCCCCTCCTTCTTGCCCGGTGCACTCCCTCTTTGGCCAGTCCTAGGAGTAGTCTTCCACTCGCCGTTCCCTCCGAGTTCTCCGAGGTTTATAAAGGTGTTGCCGCTCTCGAGCGCCCACCTCCAGTTGTCGGGTTCCGTCACTCCATGTGGGCGCGTTCCCTGTATCTCCCTTACGCTCGCGTCAAGGGGAAATGCTGCCGAATTTTTGTTAAGAACGATAACACATTAAAAAGGTAAAAGGAGGCAACAAACGAACGAAAAGAACAACGGTAAAACACTTTAACCGAGGCAAGGGAGCCGTAATCAACTCAAAGAGAACCAAACCGAACGGCAACTAGATAACTTGAACATCCGTCCCCACAAGAGAAAGAATGAAAGATAATCAAGAGAAAGAGAGAGACAAACACATGCACACTTAATAAAATCATAAAAGAAGAAAAGAAAAGCCTTAAAAGAATTAGAGGGAGAGTGGGCCCTCATCGGTACACCCTTTAGCCCCTCAGCGGTACACTCCCTCAGCCCTTCAGCGGCACAGCCCCAGGCCCTTCAGCGGCACACTCCCAGCCCTTCAGCGGTACACTCCCTCAGCCCTTCAGCGACACGCTCCTGCTTCAGCCCTCGGCGGCACACTCCTTGATCCTCCAGCGGTACACCCCTGGCCCTCAGCGACACACCCTTTTGACCCTCCAGCGGTACACCCCCTGGCCCTTAGCGGCACACTCCTTGGCCCTCCAGCGATATACCCCTAGCCCTCAGCGGCACACCCTTTTAACCCTCCAGCGGTACACCCCCTGGCCCCCAGCGGCACACTCCCTTGGCCCTCAGCGGCACACTCCCTTAGCCCTCTAGCGGCACACCCCTTTGGCCCTCAGCGGCACACTCCCTTGGCCCTCCAGCGGCGCACTCCCATGACCCAGCGGTACACCTGAAATAATGATATTAATAAAGATAATAAGCTAAAAGAAAACATAATAAATAAACAAATAATGATACAAAACTTAAATAATGATAACAATAACAAACTCAAAAGAAAATAGAGAAATAATAGCAAACAATAATGTTAAACAACAATAATAAATGATAATAAATTCAAAAAGGTGAATAAATAAATAAGAATGATAAAGAAATAAGTAATAATAATAATAAGCTTAAAAGAAATAATAATAATGATAAATTGACAAATAAATGATAACAAAAATAAATAAATAATAATAACAAACTTAACAAAAAAATGACAAGTAAATGAATGATAATAAAACGAACAAAAATAATAACAAACCTAATAATAACAATAGTAAATGAATAAATCACAAGAAAAATGAATAAATAGTAATAAAGAATTCACTCAAAGATATATATAAATTAACAAATGATAATGGTAACGTTTCTTAAATAATAATAAAACAATGGGATCCGCTTCGCAGCCCCGTCTCTCCCGTGACCCGGTGCCAAAGGAACAATGATGTCGCCCTTCTAGGTTGGGCCTGAGTCTTGGGAATTATCGCGAAATGGCCATAGCCCTACCTCGCCTCGGGCTGATATTCTGATTAAACCGGACTTATTTCTCCGGCCGGATCCCTTCCGAGCCGCTGCTAAAATTGACGCACGTTCGGCAGACATTTGAACGGATTCACCTCGATTCCCGCCGCGTTCTTATTACAGACCTACGTCCGAACATGAAAAGGCACGTGAGTGGCCTGCATAGCCGGTGGCTCCTACCCCGATATGGTTGTGAGCCGGCATTGCTCTGGGCCAATAGCTCATCAATTCCGACCCGTTCCTATCGGGATTCGTTCCCGCCCTTCCATTGAAATTGCCGTAAACTCGGCATATATATTTGTACGGGGTTGTCCCTGCCCGCGTCGCACTTTCAATACGGGCCCTTGCCCGAACATGAAAAGGTCGGCAAGTGACCGACAGAATCCAAATTAGAACGAGACGGCTCTCGCCACCCCCGGACTCCTTCCATGGGAATATCAATAAGACCTCCGTGGGCCACACTCAGACCTCGGGCCTATCCCGATCATGGTCATCGCCTGTCTCATATCCTCGGTCTACAGCCCGCTCCTTTCGAACATATTTTTGGTTCTGGAGTCTAGTCCCGGGACTCTCCCCCGTTGCTCTTCGGCACCGGAAATATTAACGTTGACCACGCGAGCCCCGTTTGGACCACGGGAGGCGCCCCCAATATGGTCTTAACTCGATCTCGCACCAAGCCAATAAACTCGCTGGTTTCCTGCTACACTAACTGAGATTTAACCGAATGTTTTCAGTATCTCGGAATAATGTATTTGCCGTACCCCGGCGTACGTATGTTTCAGGTCCTCCCGCGACGATTACAATATTCTCAAGTCGGACTCCCGTCTGAATATTAAACGGCCTCCCGAATGATCGACATGTTTCGAATGCCCGCTTCTCCGGGTACAAGGCTTTTCAACCGATTCAAGGGATATTCCCTCGTTGCCCCTTGGCACCAAAAATATTAATAACGCTCATGCAAGTCCTATTTCGACCGCGGGGTGGCCACCGCAGTATGGTCGCAGCTTGCTCTTGCACCGGGCCAACAGATTTACTGGTTTCTGACCACTCTGACCGAGGTTTAGCCGAACGTTTTTCGTTCTTCTGAGCAATAAATTGCCATATCCTGGCATACATATGCTTCGGTCTTCCCGCGACGATCGTGCTTTTCCCGAGCCGGACATTCGTCCGAATATTAAATGGTCAGCACATGACCGACATGACCGCGAATGCTTTCTTCTCACCCTCATACGGAGACTTCGATACCTCCTAATAGACTTTTCATGCAATTAATTTCTTGGCCATGAGGCCCTGAATCTCGGCGATTAATCAAGGGTGTTCCCTCGTATGGGGAATGTAAACGACACCGTGACCTTTATGGCGCTGCGGGTTTTGGTCCCGACACGAACCACACAATCGTCTGACGAAGTCAGATCGAGCGCACCATGGGCTCTTCGGAGCCCGAATAAATTGTCACTTTGTGACTGGCACGCCCACGCACTCAATAAACGAACAAACCAACAAGAGAATAATAAGTGAAAAAAAAAGTGCGTCCACACTGGCACTCCCACGCACTTAATAAACCAATAAACAAACAACAATAACTAATCGATCGGAAAGTGCGTCCACAGAGGGCTAACTCGGGAAGGTCACGACGCGCAAGAAACGTAAAGAGCAGTGGAGAGCCACGCGTCACAGACGGACGCACCTCCCCACCAGAGCAACGGCCAGCTGCGTCCACAGACGTCTTATGCTGCGCCACGAGTGTCTCACCTACAATACCGCTGAAGCCACGGTAGAGTCGCAGACCCCCGCACTGAACCAAACAAGAACAACAGCATCAAGTAACCAGTCAGGGTCACGCCCGTCGACGTAAGTCCAAAGCCCCTGACCACGTGTGCACACACTGGCTCTAGTATAAGCTAGGTACTCCAGCTAGTTTTCTCCCTCGATAGGACGCTACCGTTGGCTGGGAGCCCACGGAACTAGCTTACAAATCGTATCTCGGGAACACCCCTCCGCCATCCAAGGCGGGTCGGTAACTCAAAGGCCTTAGGGCTACAACAATCGGAGGCGCACAAAACACGAGACTCCGAAACAAGGGCTGTAGTACAAACAGGCAAGGAAGCACTATCGCACGTACTACGAAGCACCAAGGCAGCAAGACAACTGCCAACAGACTCAGGACTAGGCAACTAGACCTACAACGTAACGATCCTTGAGTCGGACGACTCGGAGACAAGATCTTTACAGACAGCGGACCAAGCCGCCAATCGGTCTAATCCTAAGCCACGGGAAACGACGCTCCGCAGAACACGACTCACGGAGACCTGAGGGAACACCGAAGACCCTCAGACACGCCTGGACACGCAAAATAAGGTAAAGCAGTACCTTGTGGCATCCAGAACCAGTGTCTCGGACTGGACAGAACCGCCAAGACACCCACACAAGGTCACCTGTCAACCACTGGGTCACCCCGGGTTGACCGGAACCAAACAACGACGACACAACAGTAGGAAAGAGAATCCTACCACGAGCAAGAAGACTCCTGGCCACCTCACAACGTAGTCTTAGCCCTCATAGGGTGTCAGGAGACATCCACGGGAAAGTGGGCAGACCACAAGGATAAGCCAAGACAGTCAGAAACCAGAACCATGAAAATCGGAGCTCAAAGGCTGTAATGCACCACCCCTAGACCGTTACACGAACGTGACGGTCTAACGCTGGGCCGTTACACACCCACTGTGGCGGTCTATCACAGACACGCTAAAGAAACGTGACGGTCATCGGGGGAGCCGTCACACACACCGCCCTAACCAACTTCTAAAACACACAAGGCACGTAACGGCCTACACCAGGCGCGTTACACCGCTCTGACGCGCCCGACCTGGGCTGTCAGGGCCAACATACCTCAAGCTTAAAACGATAACTCGAACCACGTAACGCGCTAGACCAGGCACGTTACACAGCCTAACGCAGCAAAGCAGGTGTGTCAGGGCCAACTGGCTCAAATCAAGAAACCACTGGCCGAAAGGCACGTAACGGTCCATCACGGACGCGTTACACAAGCCTAACGCACGAGGGCATGGCAGTTAGAGCCAACGACACAACCACCCAACTCGGCCAAAACAGCACGTAACGGCCTGGGGCAGGCGCGTTACAACGCTGTGACGCACGGGGACACCACCGTTACACAAACCGACTCAACGGTCAAACTACAAGTCAAACGCAACGTAACGGTCAACACCAGGTGCGTTACAAGACTCTGACGCACTAGGGCAGGCGCGTTAGAGGAACCGCCTTAACCAAAACGCTAAACGACAAAACAGGCGTGACGCATCACCCCGGGCGCCTCAGAGAGCTGTGACGCGCCTCCCCTGGGTCGTCATACTCCCAAGACCACGAAGAACTAAAAACGCCCAGACGCTGTGACAGTCTATCGTAGGGTCGTCAGGGACCTCTGGCGGTCACTGAAGCGACCGCTACACCGGTCACGGCGGGAAAATAATGGATTGGCCAAATCGAGCCGTTCCACGCCCCATTCACGCCGAAGCGCAGGGGAAACAAGACTAGACAATGAAAAATAACACTAGGAGGCTAAAAAGCCCACATGCAAGCACTAAAACGAGAGATCGGGGTGATTCCAACGAATCGACCCTAAACGAGTCACCGAGGTTCCCGGACTCCTACCGGCCTCGAATGACCACCAATCAACACGAAACTAGCATGGATGGGATCTAGACATCCCAGCGGTCAGTTAGACACTAACCACACCACGAATGGTTGTCGTTTTCCGGCGAACCCTGAAAACCCCAAAAACCACGATTTTCATAAAACCGGTCCGATCTCCCCCGATCGAGCACCAAACTACGCACAGAAGCAGGGAAAACGTGCAGAAGGAAGTGGCGATCCGTCTCCCTACCTCCACCGAAGAAACCGTGCCCCGAAGGGACTAAACCGCATCGAAAACCACGCCGCGAGCTCAAACACTGGCTTTGAATCCACCGTTCGGAATCGCGCCAGAACCACTCCATCCTCGCCCTGTCGAGCACCCAGTCAGCTCCACAGCATCCCCAGCACTCGCTCCTAGGTCCTCCGTCTGTAGCCGGAGCCGAGGAAGCTCGAGAGGAGAGAAAACGGGAGAGAGAGACGGCGGCGGCGAAATGAGAAGGGAGGCGAGAGGAAGGAAAAGAAATTAGGAATTTTCCTAATTTCTGAAAAATCTGATTTCTGGCCCTATCTCCGAAAAATACGCAAAAATAGTCGAAACGACCGGCTCGAAGAGTATATCGCCACTGCAGCATTCACGAGTCGAGGAACTGACAACCAAACTCACCGTAGGGTTCCGTAGCTAGTACGAGAGAAAAACCCACACGGATCGTAAAGCTCAACTCGGAAGTCACAAAAGTGAACCGAAACTCACCGAAACAGATCCGAAAGATCCAATGAAGATTCAGCAAGACCTACCAAGGATCCAGGGCATTACACGTCCCCCGACGCCGTCCGCATCAAATTTGGTATCAGAGCCTAACAGCGGCGTCTCCGTCGACCCCGACGTCCCCGTCGTCTCCCCTCCTCTCTCTCGGTTGCTAGAAGCGAAAAAAAAAGAAAAGAGTAGTATATGTTGGTTGAGAGGAAGAAAGAGAAAAAAAAGAAAAAAAGGAGAGAAAAAAATCAAAAAAAGAAGAGAAGCATACAGATTCCGGTTGAAGAAATTGAAAAAAAGGGAGAAAAATTTTTAGCAAAGAAACCCCCCTGCATTTCTCTCCCTCTCTCTCTGTTACTATCTCTCCATGTTTCTCTCTCTCTCAGTTTCACTCTCTCTCTCTCTCTCTCTATTTCTCTCCCTCCGCGTGTCTCTCTCTCTCGCGGATTCCCTCTCTCCCGCGTCTCTCTCTCTCTCTCCCTCTATTCTCTTTCTCTCTCGCGTCGCGGGAGCCCACCCGCGCAACCGCCGGCTCCCCTGTCACCCTCGGCCGCTGCCTGCTGCAGCGCCCCCGGACGCCACCGCCAGCGTCACTGCAGCGATCCTTGTCGGCCGCCCACCGCAGCCGCCGCTGCCACTGCGACTCTCGCCAGCCTGCTTGGTTCGCGCGGGCCCTGCCAGCCAACCGCGGCTGCCCACCTCCGGTACCACGCTAGCAAACCTTCTCCCCTCTGATCAACACGCTGTCTGCGAGCCTCCTCCACCACCCAGCAGCTCCATCCGGCCGCCTGCGCACCCTCTCCAACCACCGCCGTCGCCGGCAACCACACCACCTCGCAGGGCTCCCTCCTACACCATGCTCCACCTAGCCTCCTCCCGCGACTAACCTCCTCTCCTCTCTCACCTACGTGAACCGCCGCTCCAACTCCCCATATCACCTCTGCACTTCACAGCCGCAACCAGCCGTGTCCCTTCCACCACCCAGCTCCCACTGCCGCAGCAAGCCCACGCACCTCATCTCCCCACCTGCCGTTGCTATCTCTCTTCACCACCGTCGTGAACCCCGCCTGCCATCTCTCCCTGCTCGAAGCCCTCCAACGTGGACCCAGTGAAGCCTTCTTGTTGCTGACCATCCAAGCCCTTCTGCGTGCTTTTCTCCAACGCCCACCACGTGAAGGAGCCAACCACCTGGAAGACTTGTTGCCGCGTCCACCATTGTGCCCAACGTGGACCCTCTCTACGTCGCCCGCGAATCCACCTTCGGCTGACCTGCATGGCCCGCCTGGCCCACGAAGGACTCACCCTGGCCGCTTTGGACGTTCGCGTCCAACTCTTTTAAAGCCTGCCGACAGCCTGCTCGAGCCTCCTTCTTGGCCACCCGGGTGTGAATGCTTGCAGCTGTTGGTGTTGACTGCCGCAAAGCTACCTTACATCAGTTGCATGCCCATCCACCTTGGCTACTACGTGAATCCTACGTGAAGCATGTGCAGGCCTGAGAAAAAAAAGTCAAAAGAGTAGGTAATGTTTGAAAAAAAAGGGGGAGAAAAGGTTTTGAAAAAGTCAGAAAGAGTAGTTGAAGTTTGACAAAAAAAAGATTTGAAAAAAAGGTTGAAAATAAAAAAAGAGTTAAATATATATATATAATATATATATTTGGGATATATATAATCTTATATATATCTATATATATATTTATATATATCTTCTTAACTTATTAAATTATGGCACCCGAAGTCCACCACGACGGTAAGATCGATGCCCGAGTCGCCCGGAAGCTGACAGACGGCCCGTAAATCACGAGCCGTGGGTACTCCTGAGTCTTCCTGCGAGTAGAAAGAAATTGGATTAATTTGTTCCCCTGCACGGGAAAATTTTTAAATTTCACGGTTTTGTAATAATTAAATCCTCCCTGCGTTGAGTGAATTCATTGTAATCACTCAAGCTTCGTCGACGCCGTGCGGGCCCGCACATCCCCCCTCGCATTCGTCTCCGGTCGGAGCTAGACTTTTCAGTCAGCTAGGTACGTGCTCCTATCATTTGCTCATTTAGTATTTTTTCAAATTGCCGCGCAACGAAGTGAGAGAGAGCCCGATCCATGCTGCCAGTCTCCTGAGTGCATCATTGTGGACGGAACGAGAGAGCTTGTATGCACCTATCCTTAAAGCCATAGGTTGTCACATTAGGGCACCCTAATTGTCAGGAGGTAGTTTCACTACTTCGCCTACGGGCGAGTAACTCTCCCTGACCGGTCCCTTCTCAAAAGAATTGGCTTTTGCGTATCAGCCAACAAATTGGGTCTAAGCATTGCAAATTTTCGGTCTCAGGATTGCATCATTTAGGTCTGGGCCCGTGCATGTCACTTTGGTCTAGGGATTGATCAGGCCGTTTAGAGCGCATTTCAACTCTACCCATGGATCAGGAGAGATATATGGCCGATCCTGACCTCATCGCCCAGTTTGAGGAAATGGATGTAGAATTTGATGGCACGCATGTCGAGTACATGCAGGCTAGAGACATTACAGAGAGTTCTAGCCAGGAAAGATTGGGGGTAGTTCGCTGTATCTCAACACTCCATGAGGACGATTGGCGTCGAACCTCCATCTTCCAAACCTACATCATGGTGAACTCTCATCTTTGCAAAGTGATCCTTGACAACAGGAGCTGTATCAATGTAGTCTCGTCAGACTTTGTATCCCGTTTAGGCCTACCTATGCACCTTCATCCAAGGCCATAGAACGTGACTTGGGTCGATGACACTTCTATCCTAGTCACCACCACATGTGTCATTCCCATCCAATTCCAGTCCTACCAAGGATAAATCTTATGTGACGTAATGACGATGAAGGCCGGGAGCGTCATCTTAGGACGACCATGGATCTATGATGTAGACCTTGCTACATTTGGTCGGTCCCATCAGTGTTCCTTCTCCCACAATGGGAGGACGATTCAGTTATACCCGACACCCCTAAAGGTGACCTCGGGTAAGAGTTCCCCCTCCACCCCCACTGGCACTCCCAAAATTCAGGAGAATCCCCAAACCCCACTGAAGGGAAACCTCCCCTTCCCTCTTCTCATGCATCTATCACACCTATTTCTGAGGCCCATAAGGTTAGTCATAACCTAGTTAGGCGTCTTGACTCCATAAATGTCGGTGAGCTAAACAGAGAGGTTGCTGAAGGTGCCCCTGTTTTGGCTGTGGACATCACCATCACACCCAAGGAGTCCCGAGTCTCAGTCACAACTGAAGTCCCGGCAATACTGCAGGACTTCCAAGGCATCATCCCCGAGGACTTGCCTTCTCGACTCCCTCCCATGCGTGATGTACAGCACGCTATTGAGCTTGCCCCTGGGTCTACCCTACCCAACCTTCCCCTCGAGTCTAGAATGTCCAAGTCAGTCGAAGAGTTTGCACAGCACGTCGGTAGTCTGCATGAGTTAGCTGGTTCGCATAGGCGTCACCATGAATTCTAAGAAGGTGACTTGGTTATGGTACGGGTCCGTTCTGAACGACTCCCCTCGGGAGCTGTTAAAAAGTTGCAAGCCCGTAGTGATGGTCCCTTCCCAATTCTACGGAAGATTGGCTCCAATGCTTATGTTGTGGACTTACCTCCCGAATATGAGATTAGCTCTACTTTTAATGTGACAGACGTAGTGGCCTACAAGGAACCCACAATGATTCCTAGTGATCCTTTCGAGCCTTCTCCTCCCATTGAGAGTGAGCCCACACATGTGCGTCCCACAGCCTCGAGAGCACTACGCGAGCAAATTGAGAGGATACTAGATGAGCAGGTGACCACTACACGGGGCAGGGAGAACCAGCGCTACATTGTCTGCTAGCGGGACCGTCCACCATCAGATGATTCCTGGATCAGCAGGGAAGATCTCCAGCATCTTGATCCAGATCTGCTGGAGCACTACCATAGCAGTGTCCCCCCCTTACTCGACGGAGTCGAGTTCCAGCCGCCCCGGGAGGGTTGGTGGGGACACCGGGCCCACTACCGGGCCCACTACTCGGAGCCGACGCCGCACTGCCCTGACACCAAGCTTGTAGCTTGGAGACTCACTCGAAGACTCGGCGTCCTGAGTATTTTATTTATGTATTGAGTATTTGTGCATATTTATGTATTATGTATGTACGCGTGTAAGATATATGTATTTACTACATGTATTATTTCCTTTTTGTTTTATTAGGCAAGGTTGGTCAAAAGTTCTTGTATTTTAATTTTATTAAACCCACAAAGTCAATAGTGGGTTGGTGGGCCTTGTTTTATTAGGTTAGGATATATATGTAAATAAGTGAAAGTGTGAAGGTATGTCTGTAATGGGCTTTCCCTATATAAAGGGGGGGTTACGAAGGATTGTAATATGATGAATAGAATGAAGTTTGCTTCCTACGTGAGAGAGTTTCCACTCCTCTTGTTTCCCTTCCCTCTTTCTCACTTGTGAAATTTGAGTGTGTCACCCGGTGTGAGACCGTCCGACGTGAGGCCGAGCTGCGCGAGGTAGCAAGTTATCCGTCCTGTTCGTGATTCCGGAGTTACCGTCGATCCGTCCCCCGACGCCGTCTATGTCAGTGAGGCCCTCGAATCAAGGTCAAGGCGAAGGAGAATATTCTTCAGAACAGGGTTCCCATGTCGGGGAGGTGGCCACGCCAAATGACAATGGAGAAGCTTCGTAGGTTCTGTCATCGGGTGTGGAGTAGTTCATCGCAGAAGTTTGCTCAGAGCTGTATCAGGAGCATGTGGGTGCCATTACGTCAAGCTATGGGTTCCCTACATATGCTCAAGTTATGGTTTCGACATCTATAGAGACCTAGACAAACTCCCCTTATCCTTCCTCGTTCACCTTATACGAGGAGTACCTAAAGATAGGGTTGAGGGTTTCTATTCATCATTTTGTGGTGAACTTGCTTAGAGCATATGATAAGGCCCCTTCGTAGTTTACACCAAACCTGTGCCATTCAGTTTTTACCTTTTTATCTCTTTGCTTGGATATTCATGCATAGCGTGTCTTTTTTTAGATACTTCTTCTCTAGTAAAATGAATAACCATCATTGGAGCTGGTTTATGATAAAAGGGCATAAGGGAAGGAAGCTTTTTACCTCATGCCTAAGTTTCATTCACGGTTGGAAGGGTCGATTCTTCTTCATGGAAAGGAAAGATCCAATCATTAGGCGTTCCCGATAGTTTGGACAGATTGTGGTCCACCGAAGGGAGAAGTCCCTCTATCACTGGCATAGACGGAGACAGTTATGGTGTTGAGGCATAGAGCCCCTAATGAGTTGGGTCGGCTCCCACATCATTGGTGGGAATGTTGATCGGGCATCTAAGCACTGCCAGCCGAGCCTCGAGGGGGTGCTTATACGGGTGAGTTTCCTAAGCCCTTCCTTATTGTTTTATGTCTTTTCTTGAGTCGCTCATTTTCTTGTAGTAGATACAATTGAGTTACAATTGAGGATGGCTGAGGTTTTGGATAGTGTTCGAGGGAAAAGCTTGATAGCGTTCAAAGCATCTCAGTTAGTCGGTGAGGTAGGAGTTATAGTCCTTGCCTGGAAGAAGCAGAGGAGGCCCACTCATGAGTCTAAGGTACGCTTAACCCTAGAGGTGTCGTCAAGGGCCAAGACCAGTGCCACAAATTCTGTGGGGGAGCGGAAGGGGAAAAAGGCCGAAACCAAGGACGTCTTGGAAGCTCAAGAGTGTTGGGCCGAGTAGAGGGCGATGAAGACACAAGGACCTTCCGTCGCTAGGGGTGCTTCTGACGTTAACATTAGAGAGGCGGTAGGTAACCTGACATTTCCAACCAATCATGACTAGAGGTGGAGTTTGTCGATGTTCGAGCTCCTCGATGTTATCCTCTGATGGTAGATCACCATAACTGTGAAGACCCTCATTTATGCTCAATATTTGTTTAACTCCAACATTGATGGTGCCCGAGCTTCCCTCTAGACCGCCGAAGAGAAGGTGGAGCTAGAGACGAAGAGAGGAATTAAGGCACTGTGGACGTGCAAAATTGCACGCCCTTACGTCCTAGCTAGTCCAGCATCGTTAACGACTTCAACTAAAGAAACCACAGAGAAGAGGGGCCATCCGGACTCTCCGAACACACACACACACGCTGCGGTGAAGCCGTCTCCTGGGTCACAACAGCGGGGAGAAATCGACTACCAAGAGGCCCACAATCCATAGGCCTCGAAGAAAAGCAAATGGACCACAATTCGTGTCTACAAAGACCTCAAATGTGTCCCCAGCGACACGCCTTGGCCAACCTCTAGTGGGACACCCTTTGAAGCCTTCAGTGGTACGCTCGGGTGGCCCTCAGCGGCACACCCAGGAAGGCCACGCCCTCATGCTCCTTCAGCGGCACGCCCTGCTGCCCCTTCGCCAGCACGCCCTGCTTCCCCTTCGTCGGCACGCCCTTGGGCTCCTTCAGCGGCACACCCCGCTGGCCTTCAGCGGCACGCCCTTGGGCACCTTCAGCGGCACGCCCTCAGGCCTCTTCAGCGGCACGCCCTCAGGCCCCTTCAGCGGCACGCCCTTTAGGCCCTTTAGCGGCATGCTTGCCGTGTCTTCCAGTGGCACGCCCTTTTGGCCCTCTCAGCAACACACTTGTTGAGCCTGCCAGCGGCACAACGTTCAGGCATTTCAACAGCACGTCCGGCAGACAAAATCTCGTGCCCATGCCCTACAGATCCTTGGCGCGCAGTGGGCTGTCCGAGGTGTCGGCCGGAGGTTGGGCCACGCAGGCTACTCCTCTGCCACCAAGGACGAAAAAGGTCAAACTCCATCATGGCCAGTCACTTCCCGCCTCCGACTACCATGCTCGAGCGCT
This sequence comes from Amorphophallus konjac, assembly GCA_022559845.1. Taxonomy (NCBI): domain Eukaryota; kingdom Viridiplantae; phylum Streptophyta; class Magnoliopsida; order Alismatales; family Araceae; genus Amorphophallus; species Amorphophallus konjac. The sequence continues at coordinate 441,848,164 of CM040122.1, forward strand.
TCCGCCGCTGGGGGTATAAAAGCCTTCCTCTTCCGGCAAACAAGAGAGGAGGAGACACAATATACACATTGCTAGAGAGAGCCACCGCCTCCAGAAGAAGAAGAAAAAGAAGAAGAAGAAGAAGAGAAGAAGAAGAAGAAGAGAGAGCTCCGCCTTGGGGTTCCCCTCTGAAGACCACCCAGAAGAGAGAGGAAGGGAGAGAGAGAGAGCGTGTGGTGTATTAGGGGGAGTGGGGAAGGGCAGGGAGCCGTCTCCCCTGCTCAACCCCAGCTCCTCCCATTTCTTCCTCCCCTTTCTTTTCTTTTTCCTCCCACCGTTGTATCTCCTGCTCCGGTGTTTTGAGGTGTATACGGCCAGTTGCGGCCCCTTGTCTTCCATGAATGAGAAAAATCTCTCATTCTCTTGAGTCTTCTTTCTACTGTCTTCGTTGGTTCGGGTCCATGTGTGCGTTTGAACGCTTCCTCCTCCTCCTTCCGACGGTTTGGCCCCCAGTGGGGACCCTTCTTCCCCCCTGTCATGGCCCTTCTCATGGGATCCCTGACCTTCAACCTCATCCATTTGCCTGAAGGGAGAGGCCCCTCTTCTTCCTTTGAACGCCTAAACATCAACACCACCATCAGCTTTCCTCTCTTCTCCAGCCCCAATCTACCCAGCCAACTCCCAACCTTCACTCCCTTAGACCAACCTCCCCTTTTTTTCTTTAACTGAAGCTTCCCCTTTTGACGAGCCAAACCAAGACCCTGGTCCTTCCCCTGTTGGCTCCATCCTACTTAGTTAGCCTTCAGCCCAACTCCTTCAGTCCTCAGGCGATACACCTTGCTCAGTCCTCCACCGACACACCCTTAGCGCGGTGCAACCTCCCCAGCCCCCAACGGTACGCCCTGGCCAAACCCTTCGCCGGTGCGCCCCCCCTTTGGCAACCCCTCGCCGGCACGCCCCTGCGGGTCTTCCCCGGCACGCTCCAGGCTACTCTTCGCCGACACACCCAGCCTCTCTAGCCCGGTACACTTCCCAGCCGCCCCTAGAGGGGCCTCTTGTCCATCGTTGCTTTCGGGTTTTCTGAGATTTTATTAAAGGTGCTGGCGCTCTCGGGCGCCCACCTCCAGTTGTCGGGTTCCGCCACTCCTTGTGGGCGCGTTCCCTTTCTCTCCCTTACCACTCGGGTCAAGGGGAGATGCTGCCAAATTCTTGTTAGAAATAATAACACGTTAAAAAGGTAAAAGGAAGCAACAAACAAACGGAACAACAACGCGTTAAAAAAGGGACTAAAGGAAGCAACCAACCAATGAAATGAACGACGGCAAAACGCTTCAACCAACGCAAGGGAACCACAATCGGCATAAAGAGGACCGGACCGAACGACAACTAAGCAACTTGAATACCGATCCTCGGGGAAGAAAGAATGGAAAATAATCAAGAGAAAGGAAGGGAAAACTCACATAGACCATGTATAATCAAAGAAGATGTAATGCCCCGGATTTTTCGGATATTTTTTAGATCATTTTAGTGGGTCTCGGAGTGTATTTTATGCTTTACACGTGTTTTTCCCTGATGTGCCTTCGGAACTCTTTGCAGGGCAAACCGTGGCGTTCTCCGACTCCGGGACAGTACCACTGCGTTGTGTTCCTTCCGAGGATCGCGGAGGTAATTTTTCGTAATTTTCTGAATTTATCGAATTTTCGGGTTTTCCTATATATACTAACCCTTTCCTCTCTCCCCCTCTCATTCTCTCTTTCTCACTCTCTCTCTTCTCTCACGCCCTCTTTCTCCCCTCTCTTCTCCGGCGACCGACGGAGCGAGGCGGGGGCGAGGCGGAGGCGGCGCGGGTGAGGACGCGGGCGAGGATGGGCGAGGATCGAGGCGATGGAGGCGCGTGGGAGCTCGTGGCGCGGTCGCGAGCCGGCGAGGGTTTCACGGTGTTTCTTCGCGGGTCGGTGAGCTCGGGGCGCGAAATCTTCGGTGGAGGTAGGGTGATGGTTCCCCAGCTCGTGCACTTCCTTTCCCGCGAGTTTCGTAGGCCGTGGTGAGCCGAGCGGGTGGAATCGGGGTTTTTGGGCAAAACCCATGTTTTAGGGCTTGTGGGCCGATCTCCCGTTTCATTACGTTTTTGGCCAATCCGAGGCCGTAGATGCATGCTAGGGGCTTCTGGGGAGCTTCCCCCTTGTTTTCCCCCTCTCCTGTGGAGGTATGGGGGCGTGGGACGAGTTTTGGGTCGTTTCCCGCCGTAGCGTTCTCGGAAGGAAGTGACGGTCCTTCCAGTGGCCGTCACTTGGTGTAACGCGCCTAGGCAGGGCCGTTACATTTCCCTTCTGTTGGCCTTTGGTGGTCTGTGGGTGTGACGGTCCCACGATAGACCGCCAGGTGCTGTGACGCACCAGGGCTAGACCGTTAGAGTCTCTTCCGTTGGTTTTCGGGTCAGGCGTGTGATGCACCAGGGCTGGCGCGTCACAGCTTTGTGACGCCCCAGGGTGGGTGCGTCACATTCCCTGTTACCCAGCTGAGGGCTGGGGGTGTGACGGTGCCCTCTGGACCGTTACATGCTTGTAACGCGCCCAGGGTGGGCCGTTAGAGCTGTTTTATCCGTTGAGGAGGGCAGCGTGTGTGACGCGCCGGGCCAGACGCGTTACATCCGTGTAACGCATTGGGGCAAGCGCGTTACATCCTGCTTTCACGCTGAGAGCGTGAGGCGTGTAACGCACCAGGGCAAGCGCGTTACATTCGTGTAACGCGCTGGGCCAGGCGCGTTACATCCTGTGTTTCTTTGGGGCCGTGTGACGGCTTGTGTTAGGCCGCCAGGTGGATGTGACGGTCTAGGGCTAGACCGTCAGGCTTTGTGTTGTTCCGAGGCGAGTCTTTGTGTTCTCCGTCTTGCTCCGCAAGGTGTGGATCCCCGGTCGACCCGGTTGGGACCCAGTGGTAGACCTGCGGTCTTGTGAATGTCCCGGACGCCCGTGGGTTTCTGTGCCCGTGTTTTGAGGGTGTCGGGAGGGACCGTGTTACCTTGATTAGCGTGCCTGTAGGTGTGGTGGGTCCGGGTGACCCCACGTGTTCCGGGCTTTCGTGTTACGCTCGATCGAGTCACCGTGTATCGGTGTGTGCGTGCGGTGGGGTCTTCCCCGCATGTCGTGGGTTTCTTTGGAAGGTGATTCCCGTGTGGGCCACGTGTTTGGCCTTGGACTGCGAGTCCAGTTATCCGGCCTGGGGCTGGAGGTTTCCTGCTTGCTACAAGATGGGAAATCGTTGTGGTGGCTTGTGTGCTGTCCTGGGAATCGTGCTTCTGCGTTTTCCGTGTGGCCCGTGTGGGTGGCCTTAGTCCCTTGCGTTCCCTTCCCGAGGGAGTGGTCTTGGCGACTCGTGTGTTGTATCGGTACTCGTGCTACCGTGGTTTTAGACCTAGAGATTGGACTAGATTGACGGCCTGGTGCTATCGCGTGCAACGGTCTTGACCCCGAGTCTTGTGACTCAAGGACCGTTGGGTGTAGTGCGTCTAGGGGACTGTCTAGAGTCCAGTGGCTTAGCGCCACTTGAGTTTTCTCGACTCTCGCGCACGGTGCGTGCGTGACCGTGGACTGTAAGTCCTGTTTCTTCTCCGACTGTGGTTACCGTGCGACGGGGCCGGTACGTGCGGTGGTCCCCATACGTCGTCGGATTCGGACGTTGTTTTCCGTTGAGAGTCTACTCCTTCAGTGACCCACCACTAGTCGTAGCCTACCAGTACGCATGTGCTGGTCGCACCAGGGAGTGGTGTATGGGCTTACCCTGAGGACGGTTAGACTGGTTTCCGTCGGGCCCCTCGTCGTAGCCAGAGTCCGGCTGCGGGGGAAAACCAGTCAGAGGGCCAGACCTAGGACGCGTGGTCTGTGTGTGCACACGTGGTTGGGGACTGTGGACGCACGTCGACGGGCGTGACCCCAGCTAGTCACTTGTTTGTGGTTACTTGTACGGTGTTCGCGCCATGGGTAGGACCTACCACGTCAGGCGGTTCACCTGCGGTGCGGTGTAAGACGTCAGGGGACGCTACCGGCTGTGCTTCTAGTGGGTGGTACTCCTGTCGAGTACGGAGTGACAGACTGTCAGTCTCTGTGTCTTTGACCTTCGGGTTTTTGGTCGTGTTGACCGGTGAGTTCGGTTGTTTCACCTTGGCGCGTGTGTCGGTTCTTGCGCCGTGAGATTAGTACTAGTGGCTTTACCGAGGTTGGGTCTTGTTGTGCGGTGCCCGCGATCGGGTGGTCGGGGTTGCACCTTGGACAGCGTGTCCAGGTCGGCTGTGTCCGAGGGACAGGCCTCTACGGCGTGGTTGCCGTGTGTTCTTACTTCGGTAGGTGGTACTAGCGTGGTTCGGTAGCTTCGACTGTGTGATCGAGGTCTGCCTTCTTGCAGTAGGAGTAGCTGTAGTGCCGAGTTTTGACCGGCCACCGGTTTGCTGTTCCTGCTGTAGTTGTAGCTTCCTTTCCGCTACCGCCGTTGTTTCCGGTTGGGGTTCCGCGGGATCCCTGCTGAGTCTCTATTTTGGAGACTCATTCCCTGCTTTTCAGGTGTAGCGGTTCTTCCTCGTGGTTCGAGGGTGCGGAGCGGAGGTTCTCAGTTGCCAGCTTGCCGGGCCGAGTGTTCACTTGGCATGTGGTACGCTTTACTGCTTTAGACTGTACTTTCTGTTGGACTGGACTCTGTTGTAGTTGTTTATTTATTTCTGTTAATTGTTGAGTTGTCCTGCTTTATTTCCTATTTCTTTGTGCCTCCACACTCCTTCTAGCCCTTCCGAGCCCTCCCGGCTCGTGGGCGGCGGTGCGAGTCTCGGGTTATCGGGCCTTCCCGGTAATCGGATTCTCGGGTCGTTACAGCTGGTATCAGAGCGGTGGTTGTGGGCGTGCATAGGAATTCGAAATGTTGCAGTGATCAGAGTCCATAAGGTCCAGTACAGTCGGCAGCTGGCATAGGGTTTTGTGCTTGTTTTTCCGCTTTGTTTCTCGCTTGAGAGCTTGAGTGCGCTGTGCGGCGCTGTGAAGGTGGTCGCTGTCCGCGGCTTTCGTGCCAGCGTAGGGTCTAAGGATCGAGGTCGAGAGCCTTCTCCCTCATCGGTGGTGACCCCAGTTGTGCTGCGTTGGGCAGAGGTTGCTGGCAGGCGTGAGCTCGCGGTGCTGCGTTCGAGGAACCTGCAGCGTGGTCAGGTGTCTGGTGCGGACTGTTCTTGGTTAAGTGGCCGTGAGCGTGCTCTGAGGGAGCTGCTGTCGGTTTTTGGTCACTCCAGCTTGAGGTTTATCCAGCTCCTGAGGCGTTCTGATCGAGAAGTGTGCTCCGGTGAGCGGAATGTCTTCTCGGTGAGCTGCTGTTTCGTCGAGCCTGATGTTCTTGTCGCGCTCTGTGGCGTCAGAAATGACGTGTCGGTCCTGATCGTTCTGCTGATTTCGAGGCAGGATTTGGCAGAGATGTCCCGTTAAGTCTTTGCTCCTGCGCTTATGTCAGTGGATGGGTTGTGTTTGCTCTGGAGTTGGCTTGAGATGTGAAGGCTCCATGGCGAGTTCGGGACTCGAGGATGAGCGTCGGCGGTTGTCGTTATGGCTCGTGTTGCGGCTCTTGGCATGCCGTGTTGCAGTTCGAGGAATTGTAGCGGTGGTGCGTCGAGAGATGCTGTGATTGTGGTCCGACGTGACACTCGTCGAGTGTGTCGGAGGCACTGACCTGATGGAAGTGATGATTTTCCTTGGTGCTAGATGGTGCTGTTTCGAGCATGCGCGAGGTTTGAGGTCAGGTCGAGCGTGGAGTTCTTCCGTTGGTCGGAAGTGTGCTGGTTTCTCCTTGGTTGGAGAGATTGTGTTGGGCTAAGGTTCGTCGTCTTGCATTGTGTTCGGATTGGTTAGCCTTGTGTGCCATGAAATCCGTGCGAGACGTGCTCCTTATCTTGGCAAGGCGGTTGCCTGTGAGAAGTTGTGCCCGTTCCCTTGTCGTGTAAGGGTGCTGGCGCTGTTCCGAAAGGACGAGCGCTGGTTGGGCGGCGTTTGCTTTCTCGGCTGTGTGCGCGGATCTGAGTACGCAGCGGAAGCGTGGTGGGCTTGTGACCCACTAGTTCAGGATCGTAGCGTTGGTTGCTACGGGTGGATTCCTGAGTTCGCGTTCAGCATCGGAGGATTGGTTCCTTGGTGTGAAACGTGTTGTTGCCGTGCCGTTGCTCGAGGTTTTATGGTTGTTGGCACTGGCAGGGTGGAGTGTTGGGGAATGTGTTGGCTAGTGCGCCGCATGAGTACCCTGTTCCTGTGATGGAAGCCGTGTCAGGCGTCGGTGTTGGACCTGGATGAGGTTGTTGAGAATGTCGCCTGACGGAGGTCGAGGACGTGATGGTCGAAGTCGGTGGCTTGGTGTCCAACTTGTGTTCCCAGTCGTGTCCTCGGATGAGATCATCTTTTGAGGAAGTGATCTCTGGCAGGCTGTGGGTTCCTGTTGGTAGCTGCGAGTGACTGGTAAGGCTAGTCTCGTAGCCGACCACGGTGAGATGTTTCTTGCTTAAGGACCCGTGAGCACTGTCCAGGTGGTGTCCCGTGGCTCTGTGGTAAGGGCGTAATCGACTTTGGCAGGTGTCCACTTGGATTGATCGAAGGATTTGACGAGACCAGATGGATGAGTGACGCCTGTGGGCGGAGGCCTTTTGTGAGATTGGCGTCGGATTGGTGGTCCTTGATAGGACGTTGGTGTCGCAATGGTTATCCCTGGTTTGGTGACCAGCGTGGGATGGTTCCCCTGTGAGTCTGAGTCCAGTGAGGTGATGACTGAAGACACCAGGATCCGTCATTTGGATTCGTCGTACTCCCCGAGAGGGTCGAGTTGGAGCGATGTTCGAGCTCGGATGCGGTGTCCGAGAGAAGTGCAGCTCGAGATGCGGCATCAGTCTGTGTGTGAGTCGACGGATGGCTTGCCGAGGTTTGGAATGTGTCCTTTGGACCCGGTCGAGGACCAGGAAAGAAGGAAGAAGCTGAGCAAGCGGAGGGTTCCCGTTGACGAGCAGTTAGTGACCAGTGGATGGTCTTTTCAGATACAGAAGATGCTGGTTGTTGGGGCTCGAGCGTGGCGAGAGCCGTGTGCCAGCGAGACCTTTGATGGTCATTTCTGTGATGTGCCTTTTCCGGATGGGATCTGGGCTTTGTCGAAGGTTGTCTTCTGACAAGAGTTGGCACGGTGTTGTGTCTGGCTTTCGGCTTGCCATGTGTGAGGTGTTTCTTGGTGTTGAGCCGATGAGCTAGTTGCGGTCCGTTGAGATGACTGCTTGAGCTGGTGGAGGCTCTATTTTGGTTGCTCCCTCGAGGAGGGCGTGCGACCTGTCAGCTGGTTGCGAAGCTGTTGTGCGATTTGTCTGCTGACCATTGGATGGATCAGTAGTTGTTGCTCGTATCGAGGGTTGTGATTCTTCGGTGAGCGAGATCGTGGCTGCGGCGCCATGGTGGATTCTCGCGTTGTCTGAGGTGATGCCAGACTGTGTCCTTTGGTATATGCCTGCTCTGTGGCCGGTGTGCTCGGTGCGAGGAGCGAGGTGTTGTGTGTGATTGTGAGTCTGGCTATGTTCCTCAGGATCCGTGTTTTCGTGAGAATCGAGGTTTTCTGTGCTGGGGCCCTGACAGCGTGTCAGTTGGTTCAGTGTTCTTCCCCTAGGACGTCGTGCTAGGTCCTGAATTTCGAGGATGAAATTCCTTTAAGGGGGGAGGGCTGTAATGCCCCGGATTTTTCGGATATTTTTCAGATCATTTTAGTGGGTCTCGGACTGTATTTTGTGCTTTACATGTGTTTTTCCCTGATGTGCCTTCGGAACTCTTTGCAGGGCAAACCGTGGCGTTCTCCGACTCCGGGACAGTACCACTGCGTTGTGTTCCTTCCGAGGATCGCAGAGGTAATTTTTCGTAATTTTCTGAATTTATCGAATTTTCGGGTTTTCCTATATATACTAACCCTTTCCTCTCTCCCCCTCTCATTCTCTCTTTCTCACTCTCTCTCTTCTCTCACGCCCTCTTTCTCCCCTCTCTTCTCCGGCGACCGACGGAGCGAGGCGGGGGCGAGGCGGAGGCGGCGCGGGTGAGGACGTGGGCGAGGATGGGCGAGGATCGAGGCGATGGAGGCGCGTGGGAGCTCGTGGCGCGGTCGCGAGCCGGCGAGGGTTTCACGGTGTTTCTTCGCGGATCGGTGAGCTCGGGGCGCGAAATCTTCGGTGGAGGTAGGGTGATGGTTCCCCAGCTCGTGCACTTCCTTTCCCGCGAGTTTCGTAGGCCGTGGTGAGCCGAGCGGGTGGAATCGGGGTTTTTGGGCAAAACCCATGTTTTAGGGCTTGTGGGCCGATCTCCCGTTTCATTACGTTTTTGGCCAATCCGAGGCCATAGATGCATGCTAGGGGCTTCTGGGGAGCTTCCCCCTTGTTTTCCCCCTCTCCTGTGGAGGTATGGGGGCGTGGGACGAGTTTTGGGTCGTTTCCCGCCGTAGCGTTCTCGGAAGGAAGTGACGATCCTTCCAGTGGCCGTCACTTGGTGTAACGCGCCTAGGCAGGGCCGTTACATTTCCCTTCTGTTGGCCTTTGGTGGTCTGTGGGTGTGACGGTCCCACGATAGACCGCCAGGTGCTGTGACGCACCAGGGCTAGACCGTTAGAGTCTCTTCCGTTGGTTTTCGGGTCAGGCGTGTGACGCACCAGGGCTGGCGCGTCACAGCTTTGTGACGCCCCAGAGTGGGTGCGTCACATTCCTTGTTACCCAGCTGAGGGCTGGGGGTGTGACGGTGCCCTCTGGACCATTACATGCTTGTAACGCGCCCAGGGTGGGCCGTTAGAGCTGTTTTATCCGTTGAGGAGGGCAGCGTGTGTGACGCGCCGGGCCAGACGCGTTACATCCGTGTAACGCATTGGGGCAAGCGCGTTACATCCTGCTTTCACGCTGAGAGCGTGAGGCGTGTAACGCACCAGGGCAAGCGCGTTACATTCGTGTAACGCGCTGGGCCAGGCGCGTTACATCCTGTGTTTCTTTGGGGCCGTGTGACGGCTTGTGTTAGGCCGCCAGGTGGATGTGACGGTCTAGGGCTAGACCGTCAGGCTTTGTGTTGTTCCGAGGCGAGTCTTTGTGTTCTCCGTCTTGCTCCGCAAGGTGTGGATCCCCGGTCGACCCAGTTGGGACCCAGTGGTCGACCTGCGGTCTTGTGAATGTCCCGGACGCCCGTGGGTTTCTGTGCCCATGTTTTGAGGGTGTCGGGAGGGACCGTGTTACCTTGATTAGCGTGCCTGTAGGTGTGGTGGGTCCGGGTGACCCCACGTGTTCCGGGCTTTCGTGTTACGCTCGATCGAGTCACCGTGTATCGGTGTGTGCGTGCGGTGGGGTCTTCCCCGCATGTCGTGGGTTTCTTTGGAAGGTGATTCCCGTGTGGGCCACGTGTTTGGCCTTGGACTGCGAGTCCAGTTATCCGGCCTGGGGCTGGAGGTTTCCTGCTTGCTACAAGATGGGAAATCGTTGTGGTGGCTTGTGTGCTGTCCTGGGAATCGTGCTTCTGCATTTTTCGTGTGGCCCGTGTGGGTGGCCTTAGTCCCTTGCGTTCCCTTCCCGAGGGAGTGGTCTTGGCGACTCGTGTGTTGTATCGGTACTCGTGCTACCGTGGTTTTAGACCTAGAGATTGGACTAGATTGACGGCCTGGTGCTGTCGCGTGCAACGGTCTTGACCCCGAGTCTTGTGACTCAAGGACCGTTGGGTGTAGTGCGTCTAGGGGACTGTCTAGAGTCCAGTGGCTTAGCGCCACTTGAGTTTTCTCGACTCTAGCGCACGGTGCGTGCGTGACCGTGGACTGTAAGTCCTGTTTCTTCTCCGACTGTAGTTACCGTGTGACGGGGCCGGTACGTGCGGTGGTCCCCGTACGTCGTCGGATTCGGACGTTGTTTTCCGTTGAGAGTCTACTCCTTCAGTGACCCTCCACTAGTCGTAGCCTACCAGTACGCGTGTGCTGGTTGCACCAGGGAGTGGTGTATGGGCTTACCCTGAGGACGGTTAGACTGGTTTCCGTCGGGCCCCTCGTCGTAGCCAGAGTCCGGCTGCGGGGGAAAACCAGTCAGAGGGCCAGACCTAGGACGCGTGGTCTGTGTGTGCACACGTGGTTGGGGACTGTGGACGCACGTCGACGGGCGTGACCCCAGCTAGTCACTTGTTTGTGGTTACTTATACGGTGTTCGCGCCTCGGGTAGGACCTACCACGTCAGGCGGTTCACCTGCGGTGCGGTGTAAGACGTCAGGGGACGCTACCGGCTGTGCTTCTAGTGGGTGGTACTCCTGTCGAGTACGGAGTGACAGACTGTCAGTCTCTGTGTCTTTGACCTTCGGATTTTTGGTCGTGTTGACCGGTGAGTTCGGTTGTTTCACCTTGGCGCGTGTGTCGGTTCTTGCGCCGTGAGATTAATACTAGTGGCTTTACCGAGGTTGGGTCTTGTTGTGCGGTGCCCGCGATCGGGTGGTCGGGGTTGCACCTTGGACAGCGTGTCCAGGTCGGCTGTGTCCGAGGGACAGGCCTCTACGGCGTGGTTGCCGTGTGTTCTTACTTCGGTAGGTGGTACTAGCGTGGTTCGGTAGCTTCGACTGTGTGATCGAGGTCTGCCTTCTTGCAGTAGGAGTAGCTGTAGTGCCGAGTTTTGACCGGCCACCGGTTTGCTGTTCCTGCTGTAGTTGTAGCTTCCTGTCCGCTACCGCCGTTGTTTCCGGTTGGGGTTCCGCGGGATCCCTGCTGAGTCTCTGTTTTGGAGACTCATTCCCTGCTTTTCAGGTGTAGCGGTTCTTCCTCGTGGTTCGAGGGTGCGGAGCGGAGGTTCTCAGTTGCCAGCTTGCCGGGCCGAGTGTTCACTTGGCATGTGGTACGCTTTACTGCTTTAGACTGTACTTTCTGTTGGACTGGACTCTGTTGTAGTTGTTTATTTATTTCTGTTAATTGTTGAGTTGTCCTGCTTTATTTCCTATTTCTTTGTGCCTCCACACTCCTTCTAGCCCTTCCGAGCCCTCCCGGCTCGTGGGCGGCGGTGCGAGTCTCAGGTTATCGGGCCTTCCCGGTAATCGGATTCTCGGGTCGTTACAGAAGAGAAGGAAGGAGAAAGCATAAGAGAACAGAAGAGGGGTGGGCCCTTCACAATCCTTGTCCGACACGCCTGTCCTTGGACTTCCCCGGTGCACTCCGCCATTCATTTTGGCCGGCACGCCTTGCCCTGAAGTTTCCCCGATACACCCTATCCATACCCTCGCCGGTACACCCTATATGACCCTTCCCCGGTGCACTCCTTCTCCTTGGGCCTTCGCCGATGCACCCTTCAATGCCCCTCGCCGGTACGCCTTCGCCAAGCCTTTCACCGGCACGCTCGGCCAGCCCCTCGCCGGTACACTCCCCGTCACCTCCCTCCCCGGCACATTCTTCCCAGCTCTCCCCGGCACGCTTTGCAGAGCCCTTCACCGGCACACTCTCCCTTCTCCAGCGGTACACTCCTTTGGCCCTCCAACGGCCCGCTCCTTCATAAAAAATATAAAGGAAGAAAAAGGGGGGGGGGATATGATAGCCATAATGATCAAAACAAAAAATATATGTACTAAAAAGGGTAACAATATACATATATATATGGGTAAGAACAACAATAATAATAATGACGATAAAGGGGGAGGCTATAACAAATAAATAAATCTAAGCATATAAATAAACAAAAAAAATGGAAAAGATGTGTAATCAATAATAACAATAATAACAAGAATAATAGCAACAAATAAACCACCCAAAGATGTACAAAGGGAAATGCACGATAAAAAAAACTATTCAATTGAAATCCCAGATAAAAAAAAACGCTAAGGCCCACATTGCAGCCCCGTCTCTCCCCGTGACCCAGTGCAGAAGGAACAACAATGCCGCCCTCGCCGGCCGGGCCTGAGTCTTGGGAGTTATCCTGAAATGGCCAGGATCCGACCCTGCCTTGGGCCGACATTCCAACTAGACCGGACCCGCTTCTCAGGCCGGACCCTTTTCGAGTCATCATCAAAATCACCGTGCATCTGGCAGACATTTGAAGGGATTTATCCTGGCTTTCACCGCGTTTCTATTACGGACCTTCGTCCGAATATGAAAAGGGTCCCCGAGTGACCGACATGGCCGATGGCTTGTATCCCGATGCAGGCCCTAGCGCGATTTATCCATGCCCTTTCCTTGCGCAGTTAGTATCAATTCTTTCGGCCGTAGGGCCCCTAATTTCGGTAATTAATCAAGAGTGTTCCCTCGTATGGGGGATGTAAATGACGTCGTGACCTTTACGGCACGACGGGATCTGGTCCCGACGTGAACCACACAATCGTCTGACGAAGTCGGACCGAGCGCACCATGGGCTTCTATGAAGCCCGAACAAATTGTCACTCTGTGACTGGCACGCCCACACACCTAATAAACGAACAAACCCATCCAATAAACGAATAAATATTATGCGATAAAAAAAGTGCGTCCACAGGCACTAACGACCGAGCTTCCCAATGTCTGGGAGGAGAATGAGGTCGAGTTGTCGAGGGCTCGAGGAGAACGAGAAGTCGAGCTTGCCAAGGCCCAGAGGTCGGTGATGGAGGCCCTTGCTTAGTTCAAGGTTCTGGGATGGGATTTGTATGAGACCAAGCAGAGAGCAATATAGACATGGATGGCTAGTTCTAATAAGGCAATCATCGAGTACAAGGCATTAGAAGCATTCCGTAAGTACGTCATGAGGGCGTCAGAGAAGGCCTGCCAAAACTTTTGGAGTCAGGTAGCTGCTGTAGTCAAGTCGAGGTATTTGGAGGTCCAGATAGAAGAGTTAATGTTTCCCTTGGATGAATGAAGCCTTGCATCATCTTTTTGGCCTATTGGCGTATGATTGTAATGTTATTTCAACATATGAAGTGACTTTTGTCTCGGTGTCCATCGTTTTCTTCGATTGTTCGCTCGTGTGAGTTGAGAGGTATAAAGGTTGAACCGTCGAGTGGTTGAGTTATGTATTCTGATGAGAGAGATGATCGAGGTTAGCACCTATAATCGACCATGTCTATGGTCATGTAAGTTGGTAATTGAGTTAAGGTCAACAATTGGCCACATCAAAGGTTATGAAGAGAGCGATGACTGAGGCTAAGGCTAGCGATTGGCCGCACCTAAGGTCCTATGAATAGGTAAGTGGGGTAAGTTCGTCGATTGAACACACCAAAGGTTATGAAGAGAGAGATGATTGAGGTTGAGGTCAACAATTGGCCGCACCTAAGGTCATGTGAGTCAGTTACTGGACTAAGGTCGACGATTGGCTGTGGAGAAGGTTTCGGTGAGAGTGGTGACCAAGCCGTCGATTGGCTACATTGAAGGCTACGAAGAGAGTGGTGATCAAGGCTAAGGCGAACAATTGGCCACATCTAAGGTCATTCGAGTCAGTTCTAGGATAAGGTCATCGATTGACTGTGCTATTCTGAAAAGAGCAATGACCGAGGCTAAGGCCGGCAATTGGTTGCACCTAAGGTCGTGCGACTTAGTAACCAAGCTAAGGTCATCAAATGGTTGCACCGAAGGTTATGAAAAGAGTGCTGACCAAGGCTAAGGTTGGCAATTATCTGGACCAAAGGTCATGCAAGTCTGTAATCGGGCTAAGGCCATCTATTGGCTGCACCGAAGGTTATGAAGAGGGCGATGACCGAGGCTAAGGCTAGCAATTGGTTACACCTAAGGTCATGCGAGTTGATAACTGGACTAAGGCGGTCGATTGGTCACACTAAAGGTTATGAAGAGAGTGATGACCAAAGCTAAGACCGACAATTTGCCACACCTAAGGTCACCCAAGTTGCTAATAGGACTAAGTGTAACATCGTAGAAAATGTACGATTAAATATTATTCAATGATTATGAAGTCCCAGATGTATTGTCAATTTATCTATTTATTTATATTTATGAGAGTTGGTTTTTCCTAGCCCATTAGACAATAAATAGACTAGCGGAGGTTAGACGGAAGACCAGAGTTAGACGATGGTTTGTTTAAGTGAAGAGGGGTTGGGCGATATTCCATCTAGGCGAGAAAGGCATTAGACGATGGCGTGGTGCAATGTTAGACGATGTTCCATCTAGTAGTGAGAGGTAGACAATGATTCGTCTAAGTGGATAAGCGATAAGCAATAGACAATATTTCATCTAAATGGATAGACAATGGGTGTTGAACAATGCTTCGTCTAAGCGAATATGTGTTAAACGATGATGTGGGAAGGAGGGGGGTAGATGATGCTAGGATAGATGATGTATCGTCTAAGTTAGAGTGTTAGATAAAGTAGTTTATTAAACGATTGTTTTGTTGTTTACTAGATAGATGTTATAATAAAGGGATAGATGATACAGTGAAGGAATAGACGATACCATGAGGTAATAGACGACATATTGACGGACAAGATGAGATATTAGAGAATCAGGCAAGATATTAGCAGAATAGGCGATATATTGACGGATTGAGCAATATAATGGCAAAATAGACGATATAATGAAAGGATAAGTGCTACAATGATGAGTTAGATGATTTATTAAGAGATCTAACAAAATCTAATGGCAGGAATGATAAATAAAATGACAATAAGACAAGTTTAGATCGAATGGTTGAAAGTCAAACTAGACAGTGAGAATAATGACAAGAGAGTTAGAATGATGACCGTGCTAGACTTTCCTTAGACTTAATTAATATAGAGTCGTGACTATATTAGATCTTTCTTGGATTTGAATGATGATAGGGTCAGAACCCGTCAAATTTTCTGTAAGGTATGGAGAGGTGTAATCAAATGAATGAAATGTAATAGAATAAAATGTCTGGGTTTGGAGCAGGCCTGCAGGTGAAAGTGGTTTGGCAATGTGACCCTGCATGCAGGGTGTCAGGGCAAATCATAACTCAGGGTGAAGAGAGAAAGAGAGTTACATAGATTTTCCCTCATATCTCTTCCCCCGCTCCTTTAAGCTTGCTGCACTCCCCAGAGCATTCTTGGAAAGACTTTGTTGTCTCATAAAGGTAGGTCTTTGGTAGATTTCTCATATCATTTCTTCAACTTCTTTCCTTTGAAACTCAGCTCTAACCTTTTCCTATCGCTTACCTTAGGGCGAACTAGTGATAAGGGAGGACGAGTTGTTTGAAAAAAGAAGGAAGGAGACACAAGCATGCTTCCATTAAGATAGGATTCTTAACCTTGAACCGAGTGCAAACCCTACTTTATATACTATCCAATTTGCGTTTGACTACACTATGATCGCTCAGTTTTAAGTCAGGACCATGAATCTTTGTTCAAGTTTTTACTGAGTATCCACGATGATTTTTTCACAAATAAAAGTCAAGAAAAGTTATAAATAAGAAAAGAAATGTGTTACAACATATACCAGCTTTCTTTTCTTGATAAGATAGTCATAAGATCTAATTTTGCATTGTATGAAAATAGGGAGATCTAGATAGAATGTCCACAACATGTCATAATTCACCTAAAATTTGATTATGTCACCCATTTGAGCCTTATTTCTTCTCTTGAACTCCACTTAAATTGCAAAGGAAATGGATACCCAGTGGAAAGGGCTACCAGTGAAAAGAGATACTAAGAGGAAAGGGCTACCCGGGCTACCCGGAGTAGGTGCCTTGGAGGGGACGCCCGACGTAGAGCTATCCATAGGTGTAGCCGCTCGTAGGTGAAGCCACCCAGAGCATGAAGTTGCCAATGCATACTCTTTCTACATTTAACTTATGATTATATTTCATGCTAAAGTTTTGATTACTCTAGTTGATGTGCCAAAGATATGGGTGTAAACTTCATGATATATTTATGTACGAATATGATATTCAAAATTGAGCATGCTATATATATGTATGTGCAAGTATGTTTACCCATAGGCATCGCATGTTAACTTTCCTAATAATAAAATATGACAAAATATGTTTTATGCAAGTATGGAAGGCTAGATGTCTTATGAAATGTTCATGTTCATGTCTTCCACGTACAAGGTATGCTTTGTTACTCTTTCATGTTGTTAAATCATTTTGCAAGTCTATGTTCTGTCATGATATTTGTAGGTTCTGCATTTAGATTATATGTCCCATCCCCCCCTTTTTATTCTCTCCCCTCACCTCCATCTCCCCGCCTTCGGCCAACCCTCCGTCCCCCACCCCTCTCCGCTTTTGGCACCGAGCATTACTCCCCTCTGCCCTCGGTCCCCCCCCCCGACTTCCTTCCACCTCCCCGTCTGGCCCGCTCCCCCATCACCGTTCCTGCCCCCTCTCACGCCTGCCCTTCTCCGTTCCCCCGTCACCCCGTGTTCCGCCCCTCTCTATCCCTTCTCTCCATTCCCGTTCCCTCCCCCCACTCCAATCTCCTCCTCTCCGATGGGCGTCTCCTCGAGTCCCCGGAAATGTTCGGTTCTGTTTCGTGTTGCAGGTGTCGGGTGTCCTTGTTCGATCTTGAAGAGTCTCGGAGATACTGAGCTCATCCCCCATGCATCCATCGAGGTGCTGGCCACCCGAGATTCTCTTCGTCACCGCCAGCAGTTAGCGCGGTCCGGTAGCCCAGTGCTCCGGGGAGAAGGTTCTCGTCTCCTCCAACAGCAGCAGCCCCTTCTCTGGCGTCTCCAGGGCTCCCCATCCTCGGTGTCTGTCTCCTCCCTTTCGGTTCCCCTCCATGTACTCTTTGCTTTCTACTTGGAAGTCCTTGGGCCATGTAACTTGTGGTTGTTCTCGCTCGGTTGCAGTATGTCGCCTTGTACGTTTATCTTACTTGAATGAATAGAATCACCTGAATGCTTCAAAAAAAAAAATGTTTTCTTCCTTGGCTTTATCGGCCTTGGACGGTGGAATGGGATGCCCCTATAGTTGATCCACTCATGTTTAGCTGATTAAATCCTACCCTCTGTAGTTTAGTCACATTCTTTCAAGTTTAGAAGCACTTAATATAATTGTACCATGTTTATGAGTATGATAGTTATTCAGTGGTCACGGCAAGTGTGAGTAATCTTGATTTGCAGGTGACCACTGGGTCAGTATTAGGAGTTCTAGTGAGTTTTGTACTCGAATAGTTTGTTTTTGGGTGTTGGGCAGTGAGAGAGGCCACCTCAGATTCTGGGCTGGGCAGTAAGAAGGGTCTGTTTGCATGGGTGGAATGGCGGACGAAGGCTGGCTGTATTTTTGTTTTAATATTGTTGGCTTTGTTACCTGTGTGGGCCTTTGTATCATGATAATTTCCTTAATCAACTATGGATTATGAATGCAAAACAACCTTTGTGTATTTCTTTTCAAAATGCGTATATAATGATGAAGGTTTTATGTATGGAATAGTCAAGGTGCTACTACTCTCGGGGACATTATGTCAATGCGTCATGTCTCGTATTTTTGCTTTAGCGGGGCATGACACTAGGCCGCAACGAAGGTTGTGAAGAGAGCGATGACTGAGACTAAGGTTGACAATTGGCCACACCTAAAGTCATACGAGTATAAAGGCACATTTGGGAAATTGTAGCATTTTATAATAAACTTGCTACTCGAGTTTAGGAAATTTACAAATGATAAGTGCAGAGGTTTTCCGTGTTCCAGGATAGGATCATATCCCCAGAGTTTTGGGGCAATATCTTTTATGGGCCCTTGGGGCATCCGACTTGATGTTGATCAAGTCGTTGCCATCCTAACACACGTTGGGTTGGCTAAGGTGAGATTGTAGGCGGATTGAAACATGCACATAGGCCTGTGCTTCTATGGAAATTTAATTTATGTTGTACTTGAAACGCATTAACTTTATTATTTCATACAATTAATCTTTTTCATTGCATCTGATTAATCACCCGTGCACAACCTAGGGTCACAGACGGCGATTACGACGTCCCATGCAACGCTGAAAATCTAATGGTCAGGGAAAATCCACAAAAATAACCTTTTAATACGTGATTGTAAAAATATCGCTCTTATGTACATATTAATTAAGATTACCTTAGTGCAGAACTACTCCTGCAGTTTAATTGTCGTCTAAAAACAAATGAAGACGGGTTACCGAAGGTTATTTTCGCATCAACATTCATGCGGTATCCTTAATTAATTTGTCACTGTTTTTTAAACTAAAGATATTAATAATATTTTTTTAACTCTATTTAGATTAATGTAACTCAAATTAGTAACATCTTTCTGATAGGAGGTTGCAGCGCTTAATCGGACATTTTTGCACATTTATTTATGTAGTGACGTTACATCAAAAAAATTGTATATGTATGAATGGTATATCTGTAATCACACGTACCAGAGGAGGCCCGACAATTATCCGTTTAAAATTTAAATCGAATTCGAATTCGTTTAATCAGATAATTATCTAAATAAAATATTCGATGGATAATTTAATCGGATACAAATTCGGATATTGAGATATCCGTGTCGGATATTATCTGACCGAATATAAATATGAGTTTTTTTTGATATTATACATGAATCATTTTAGGTTGGCTCACAGATTTTTCAGTTAATAATCATATTTTATATTTATTATATTTTTAATTCATTATATATATTTATATATTTAAAAATTAAAAAACTATGAATATATAATATATTTTTATACCTAATCGGATATATCCGAATCCGGATGATATTCGGCTATTCGATTACTGCTAATCGGATAGTCAGATATATCTGAATCCGGATAATATCCGTCGAATTTGGATTCAGATAATAACAAAAATACACCCTAATAGAATGTGTCGAATTCGGATATCCGACCGATTATAATCGGATACGAATTCGGATATCAGATTATCCGCTCCGTTTACAGATCTATATGAGAGGGTTATTTTTACAAAAATCATAAATTTAATTTTGAGTCAACCTAAAGAATGCACGAACCGAGTTGGACGACAAATCAAACAATAGACCTACAAGTAGAAGTAACCCGAGAAAATAAATATTGGGAAAATGCTGGTGGATTTCAAACCCGACTTTTCAGGTCTGGGTCTTATCTGGATCTGGATCGGGTCCAACCTGGATTTGACCTACATACAACCGGCTGATGCCTCATCCGTTGATTCTACTAGGGTAAGATAAATGGTCCAAATCTCTAATCCTCACACGGTTCTGTTAGTTAAGTCTCTCGGGAGAGAGAGATAAATAGGGGGATATTTTTTATGAATTAATTTATCTCATATTTTAATTTCATTTATTTTGATAGATAACATGTTAAATAGGAGGATAAATTATTGAGATTTTTACACACATATATATATACATGTATATACTATTGTAAAATTTGATTTTGTCAAATATATCTTTTATCGGAGCATATTATCATGAATATCTTCGAAATAAAAATAATGTCACGATTATGTTCTCGCCGTAACTCCAGTGTGTTTAACTCAAGTTAAGTGTGAGTTAAAGAGTAATATTTTTATATTTATATCCTTGTAAAGTTTGATTTTATCAAATATATTTTAGATCTAACAACCGTAGATGGCATATTTCACGGAATATTCTCCTCCGTCGACGACAGTAAATTAAAGGGATATAACCACGATATTTCTATCTTAATTAAGGATATTCATGATAATATACTCAGATGATGGGTATATTTGATATAATCAAATTTTATGGGGGTATATATGTAAAAATCTCTAAATTATTCTACTAATTTCACTGAGTTAGTTTAACCCGAACACAAGACGGTTATCTCTTGTTATTACATATTAACTATATTATCTTATCAAATTAAAAAATAGATAAAATGTGACTTATCTCCGAGATAAACATGAGATATCTTTCTATCGAAGAGGGGCTAATGAGATGGGGTTAGAGGATATACTGCACTAACCTAGCCCGGATGGTGGCCCTGTGTGTGTGAGAGGAGAATGCGTGGGGCCCACGTTTCTCTCTCCCCGGATGACCCAGTGCTGCGTTTGTCCTACCGTAAGATGGTCTAGTCCATCGAGCATATTGGACTGGCCCGGCCCAAATCATTGTCGAATGATTCGGCTTCGGCCCAATGTAACCTTCCCTCGGATTGCATTGTGCCACCACCAGGGGAGGGCTATTCCTGTCATTTTAACGGTCGGCCTCAACGGATAACCCGCTCCTGCTGCTGCTCACTTTTGGGAGTTGGGAAGCACGAGCGAGCGAGCGAGGGAGAAGCCATGGCGCCCTGTGCGAGCTTCGCCTCCTTTCCCATTCCTCCTCCTCCTCTTTCCTCCTCCTCAACATCATCATCACCGCAGTTCTCGGTATCGACGGGCACCTCGCTCCCCGCCGCGCAACTCGGCGTCTCGTCGACAAGGCGCCCTCCCCTCCCGGACACCTTCGACGGAATCCTGAATTCCGGCGTCATCGCCTGTCTCCGCGCCCAGAGGTAACCTAGAACCCTCACTCTCTCATGCGTGCCTTCCCTTCTCTCCCCCTGCTTTGTGAACCAAATAGCGCCCGCCCTCTTTTGTGCAACATTAAAGGAATTAGAGCGTGGAGTTCTTCTATAGTCTTTCGATCCTAGTCAGAAGAAGGTTATGTGATCTGTACGTTTTGATCATTTTTCTAGTGGCGAGATGGCCATGGAGGCTGCCCGTGCTGCGATCCGTGGAGGCGTCTCAGTTGTGCGTTTTGTTTTTCTCCCTCCTCACGATTATATCTATACTTCTCCTGCCCAAGTTTTCTCTCTCTCTCTTTCTTTTTCTCTTCGGCTGACGTAGGCTTTTTCTGAGAACATATTGCGTATGCTCTTTGGAATTTGGATTTTGCAGTTGGAGATTGTGATGACCACGCCAGGTGTATTGGAGGTTGTGTTGCCCGTGGCCCTGCCCTTGATGCGAGGCTGTTTCCTGTTTTGTGACTAGAGGCCTGCAACAGGAGCTCATATGGTTCTGCTCTCTCCTTGTAGGTGGTAAGGGAGCTGCGGCGGGACTATCCGTCGTGCATCATTGGAGTAAGTGCCTTTTCTTTTTTTTTTTCCCCCTTCCTCACTAATTCACTTGTGGGTTTTGTGTTCCTGTTCCTGCTTTTGTCATTACTTGGTTTCTAGGGGGGTATGTGAGTATCTTGTTCTCTTGGCCTACTGTGAATGGAGAAACAAACAAAATGTGTGTTGCCTACTTTTGTATCAAGACTTCCCTTGAAAATTCTCGGTTTTGCATTTCTTACCTAATGGCTATGCCCTGTTTGGTTGGAGTATTAATTATGATATAGTATTACTTTTGATATTAATATATATTTTTACAGTATAGAATATCAATATTGACATTGATATAGAAAGAGTAGCAAGGATGACAATTCAAGGAGAACAATACAATTAAAAGTTGAAAAAGGGGAGGGAAGTTTCTTTTGGAGTCTCAAGATCAGGTTTGTATCATTTTTAATGCAAGTTTGGGCCTGTATTAAAATTGGTATAGCACCACACTCTTTCAACATATTAGTATTAACATTGCTAGAGTACCACCAAACACCCCTATCAATATCAGTAACAAAATAAATATTGATAGAGGTGTATGATGTGGCACCCCCTAAGATTTTGGCGTGAGTCTTAAACAACCACTATGAAGCAGTCTAGAATAAGAAAAGGGATTAAGAACTTGTGAGATTGAGTCCTAATTTTCTTTAACAGGCATCACATTTTTTCCCACGCCCATACTCAAAGATGGACTAAAATAAATTATCTGGCAATGTCATGACCGAGGGATCTTAGCCCTCAAATAGTGGACCACTTGTTTTAGCAAAAAATTCCTTTTACATGTTGACTGCCTGTTCCTGGTACTGTTTCAAATGAAATTTTAGCCGTCAACTGCAGAACACCATATTTCATTTTTTATTTCTGCCATCATTTATTTCCTGCTCTGTTTATCCAAGCCTTTGATAGATGGCCATAAGATATTATCCACTCAATGAGCTACTTCCTTTCACAAAGTAACATCTGCCACTTAATATGGGAAAAGTCTAGAAAAATCATTTGGCGAGACCAACATCACTAACTGATGGTAAAAGGCACTGATGAGAACAAGCCTTTTACATAAACCAAAAATTACTTTCCAATAGCCTAAGAGGATAAACTGCCATTCATGCACCATTAAATGGTGGTGATAAAATGTCTCTGCAGCACCATCGTCATGAATTTGGGACCCTCCTAGTTAGATGTCATTGACAATTGCACGGGGCTTGGTGGTGTTCTCTATAAATAGAGATGAAATTGGTGCTGCAAGATAAGTGGGAAAAGTGCAAACTATGGTGAAGGAAATTTAGAAATAATTCTTTTTCCTAGAAGCAAATTCACTTTCTAATGGATGATGGCTCTTTCCTCACATTTGCTCTTCCCTTTCTTCCACTAGAAAGCCTCCATGAAGCAAGTGGCATCTCTTGTTATTTTATTTGCAAACATTAGACATCTTTCATGCAATAGCCTCACCGAGGAGAGGAAACAAGAGGTAGGGACTTAGCAAATGTGCATATACGCAAAAAAGGCTGCAGCAAGAGCAATTTTATTTTTGTCTTTGAATGCTATTGTTGAACCCTTAAAAAATTTCCTTTTTTAATTAGGGCATATAAAAAAAAATTAATCCAGCAATGGTGGAAAACTGGTACAAAACCGGCGCCGTTGCATTTATGGATCATGTACAAGCCCGAGGCATTCCAGCGTATGGAATTACACATGTAAATCCCATGCACTTTGTACACGTAGAAATACGTTGAACAGGTGGGGTGCAGCAAATACGATGCACCTATCCCGATAATTCAGCAAGAAGCGGGGGCCGCCCACACCCCTTGAGCTGCTCTAGATGCCCCGGACTTGGGTCCCCACTGGTCGGAACCCCTCTGGTGCAGGCCGGACTGCCCCAAAGGAAAAGACGAAACGCACAAGAAGCTGCTCTCCACATGGGCTTCAGACCTGGTCAATGGAAAAAGGGATAAAAAATGCTGACAAAGGGACCCAGTGGCCCTTTTATAACCAGCCAAGGCCGGCTAGATAAGAGCGGGAACTGTGCTCCTCTCTTTCTCCTTAACCGGGTGAGGTGAGAGATGGGTAGGGCCCACCTACGATTCTCCTGCCTCTCTCGATTTAACCAGGAGAGGTTGAGAGGGTGCGGGGCCCACTCGTGATTCACCTCCCTCTCTCTCCTTAACCGAGAGAGGTTGAGGGGGTGTGCGGGGCCCACCCGCGACCTACCTCCCCCTCTCTTCTTAACTGGGGGAGGTAATGTGGGGAGCCGTAGGGTCTACACCCTCTCTCTCCCCCCCTTAACCGGGGGACCTCAAATCCCTTTATCCTTAACCGGGGAAACTTGAAAAAGGTGTCTTAACTAGGGGAGGTTACAAATTTCCATCTCCCTTGGGTAAACCTTCCTAATCCCTATAAATAGACAAGAGGGCCTTAACAGGACACACAAACATAGCGAAGAAGACCCAGAGTTCAGCAAGGTCTCTTGGTGGAGTTCAAGTGTTCTTGTACTTGTGTGTTTACAAGAAGAAAGAAAGAAAAAGGGTATGTTGCATATATACCTCTATGTGTATTTTTCTTAAATCCTAATGGACGTTAATTCAATCTGACGGTCTCATCATGATCATATGGCGATCCGATGACCAATCATGGTGATATTTCGATCTGACAGTTCGATCGTGATCATATGGCGATCTGACAGCTGATCGTGGTGATATTTCAATCCGACGCTGCGATTGTGATGATATGGCGATCTGACAGCCGATCGTGGTGATATTCCAATCTAACGGTTCGATCGTGACCTTGAACAAATCCAACGGTCTGTTCGTGACGTGGAACAATTCTAACTACTCAATTGTGACCCAGAACAAATACAAAGGTTTGATATTGACTTGGAATAAATCCAACGGCTCGATCGTGACTCGGAACAAATCCAACGGTTCAATCGTGACCAAGTGCATATCCAATGGTCCGATCGTAATTGGAAACATATCCGGTGGTCCGGTCGGAACTGTCTGATCGTGACTGGATACACATCCAATGGTTTGATTGTGACCCGGAACAAATCCAACGTTTCGATCATGACCGGATACAAAATCTAACTGTCCAATTATGTTCGGAGACAAATCTAACGGTCCAATCATGATCGGATGTAAATTTAACGGTCTGATTGTGACTTGATACAAATCCAACGGTCCGATCGTGACTGGATGTAAATCTGACGGTCCAAACAGGATTGTATGGAAACCCAATGGTACAACCAATGGTACAATTACATGGTGGGGGCCTAATGCATAGGTCTTAATAGACTGATTTTCATGCATATTATACAATAAAGGATTAAAAATCCTTAAGTTTCCTGTAAGAGTATATCTCTAATGGGTGATTGTCATGATCATAACAATTAGACTAAACCCTCAATATCGCAGTACATATTAATAGGTGTTAGAGTTTTTCTTTGATAGTTAATCAAAAGTGTTTGGATTTTCTGTCTTTGTAAATTAATACTAATTATGGTTGGTGGGGAAAGGTCCAACATACGAACCCATATCATGATAAACCCAAAATCACGAAGTCAATAATGTGTATACAAATAAACATGCTGATGATACCTCTAATTTATTAATTTATCAGCATGTTGCATTTACACGTCAATAATTCTGGCACGCCTGATGGGACCACTCCCCCCTTTCATATTTCTGTCAAAGAATAGTTAACCTTTATGAAGGTCGTGATATCTTATTCATACTCTTGTAGAAATTCAAAGATTCTGAAGACGGTGGACGCAATCACCTATGGACCTCTTGTCATCGCCAAACATCCTAAGCACGGCTATCTTGTGACGCCAATCGTGTTTGACGATTTTCCTGCGGTCGTCGGATCGCCCTTCTTCTTAGGGGTGGTCCCAATCGCTGAAACTGCCCCGGTCACTACATTTGCTTCTAGGGGATTGACAGATGAGGTTTCTTTCCGAGGCCTTAGTGTTAATACCGTCCATGTTTAGCCCGCTCCTGCTAACACGAGGTAACACCGTTGTCACCATAGTAAGAAACCTGTTGCGACCTTATCCAATCCCGACAAGACTATTTTTGTTGGCAATTTGCGCATCCGGCTTAATGAAGGCAAAGCCAATCCTGCCACGGGATGCCATGCCCCCACCATCACAACCTCCAACTGCTTCACTATGCTTCGCCATGTGCATCAAGACAAGGCAGAACTAAAGGCAGTCGGCGCCCAAGCCTCAGGTCAAAGGCAAGTGCACTTGTGAAACTCCAAATCCCCTAAATCGAAGTGAGGGGGCAGTCTTGTGGAGCAGTGACAGCTCCACATCAAACAAATATGGGTCAGCAAGGAAGAGGCCCGTGCCATCAAAAGGGCTAGAGCAGGTCAACCTATCCAGCTGCAAGCCGAGGTCTCGGCCTCCCAAGATCCCGAGCCTCTCCATCCCCAACGACAGAAGAGAAAAGAGGTATATAAGAAGCCCAATAATGTCCGACAATTCTTGGAAATAATCCAACCCGAAAGGACTTGTCAGGCGGGGCGCTTCTTGGTCCCGAGTGTCGATTTTTCACTGAGTTGGGGCGCTTGCCCATCCAAACTTGCAACCTCAGAAGAAGAGGAGGACGTTGCAGATTTCTGAGGGCACTGCAAAAATTTCCAATTGCTGTACTCCTTCTGCTAATAAATCGGCAGCTCTTATTGCAGGAAGATATGGTCGTACTAACCCATTTGACAAAGAGGGTCCCAGAACCCGTCTTCGGGGTATGGCTAGAGAATACATGGCCCAGAAGAATCAGTCCACTGGGACCTCGTCTCGGCACGAGATTGCTCAACAGGAGGATGGGTCAGTTAATGACCACAGTCATGCTGAAGACAACCCGGGTCTGAGGTATATTCTCGAAGATCATGCAGAAGGTTCCACTTCGGAGGAGATGCAGTAGTTGAACCAAGAGTTGATGGCTCTCTTGTAGAATATGTTACGGGAATGGGATCCTGCGCCCTGACATCCTGTGGCATCGACAATCAACCAAACCCCCTAGGGTAGTCTAGTGATCATCAATCCTCCTGCGGCAGCAGCCAATGCACCGACTGTGGAGGTAGATTTTGAAGCTCCTCGTGTTGAGCCTGATACGTAGTCATTGCAGATGCCGGCCGCAGATGACATAATTGCTTAAAGATCTTTAATTGAGCAAATAGTAGAGGCTGAGTTCGTCGAGCATGGTGAAGGCGTCGCCACTATTAATTTATATAGTGTGCCTTATTCTGTACACCACTGGCTGAAGAAACTGCCGCCAAATTGTCCCAAAGCCCCCAAATTTTAGAAGTTCAATGGCCAAGGTTCACCTCATGAACACCTGGCTTATTATATAATGGCCATGGGCGAATTGGTTTTGGAGGAGTCCTATCTCCTCTGACATTTTGCAACGTTCGTTACGAGTACTACTTTCCAATGGTATTCGAGATTGAAGTCCAATTCAATGGCATATTAAGCAGATATACAAAGAAAATTCCTCGACCATTTTCAAACGACAGAGCACAAAGTTTCCTTGATCGAATTGTCCTCCCTCCAACAAAAGCGAGGGGAAACGACCTTAGACTTCATTAAATGCTGGAGAGACTTTAATATGAGATGTGATAACTCTGCAGTCTCAGAAGCAGCCATCAAAATATGTCGAAGGGATTGGCAACTGAAGTCAGTGAGAAACTTCTTGGCATGAACATCAAAACTTTTGATCAGCTCCATAATGTGGTGGCAAAGATTGAAATGTTCCTTGTCGATAATCCTACCTTCATTCCCATCAAGGCTAAGTTCTCTAAGAATGGTCATGCCATTGAGAAAGGTGTGTTAGCTGTTGACTTTTCTCTCACAAATAGTAACAGTGGAGGAAATTCTAGTTCGAGCAACATAGGAAAAAGGCCCGAAGGTACTGCCGGTGATAACGCTAGCACAGTAGATGAAGACGCCATATTCCTTTACTAAGGAACGTGCCAAAAAGTTATTTGAGCTCTGCATGAGGGAGTAGCTGATAACCTTGGCAGAGCCCAAGAAACCCGCTGATGTTGGCAAGACAAGTGCTACTACCTATATCATCACATGATAGGCCATGCCAAAGAAAATTGCTACCTATTCAAGAATGAGGTGGAAAAACTAATCCAATTAGGGGTGATCAAGATGATGAATCATCGAGTTGACCCTCCACAACCCCATTCTTGGAATAGGCCAAATGTGTCGGTCAATGTGATACATGCCATGGCTACAATTGTGTTTCCCGACGTGGGAACAGATAAAGCAGGTTCGAGCCATGTCAAGCCCACTAGGTTGTACCCCGACTAGCGGCTCTTCGGTAAATGTTCTTTTCCTCGGGAAGATACTAAAAGGATTTTTTGATATCTTGATGAAAGAAGGGTGAATAATGGTGCATGACCCTCTAAAGCCAATCACAAGAGTAGAAAGGGGGCATCCCCGCTTCTGTGAATATCATGCTAAGATATGTCACCCCATGCAGCAATGTCGAGATAGGGCAAGATTGCATTGAAATGCTTTTCTGGAAAGGGTAAATTGATGCCTTGGGTAACTCCCTGATGAGGCTCCACTTGAGAGAAGCTGTTGAGTAGGAAATCTGTCGGAGTGATAACGACTTTGACTTTGCAAGTGTTGAACGCCAAAGGAGCCCAGCAAAAGAGGTTGTTGACCCAAAGATAGAAGTCAGCCTCGACGAGGAAAGCGTCAAGAAAAGTCGGCGACAAACCAATCAGAAGCTTGAAATAATGTGAGCATTCCATAGCCTTGGCACTCATGCAGCTGAACACCTAGAGTTGTCCCCGGAAGTAGTTGAGTAGGCAATCGATGCCATGCTCAATTCTTAACAACAAGAGACCGATTGGGTCCAAGTCACCCATAAGAAGCACCATCAGCCTAAATCCTTTTTTGCAAAAGCTCGAGACAGGAGCTTCAACCTCGGGGCATGTTTCAGTCAACTCCACAACCCAACCCTCCTTCCCTTCAAGATGTGACATGAGCCAAGAAGAGAGAGAAGAATAGAAAGAAAAACGAGAGAAGTAAACTGAAGAAACAGGCTGGCAGGTGGCCACCATGGCAGCTCCCAAAGAAGAAGCTCCTTTGCAAAGATTGCAAAGACTCATTGACGAGTTAGAGTATCAATCGCCTACTCCCGCCAAATTAGTCCATTTGGACTAATATATTCTATGGGAGGAAAATGGAGCGCAAGACCCGACTGGGGAATTGGCTCCAACAATTATACCAATGTGCCTGGAATGACGATGATGCATTCTTTGTGGCAGAAGAAGCCTCCCTATTTTGTGGAGAAGAAGATATTGCAATTGAGCAATTAGATAAAATGATGAGAAATTTCTCTTGCAATATGGTATTGAAGAGGCAAGATCTCGCGCTGGTTCTGAGCGGGCAGTGGATCACCGGATAGTGAACTGCAAGAAAGGGAAACGGATCAGAGGTCCCAGGGATGAGTCCCTGGGGAAAACCCTCCGATGCTTAAGTCAGTAGAGCTATGGTGGGAGCAATATAGGGAGGAAGTAGCTTCTGCGCGAGATCCCTCTCCACCAGAAGGGTGAAGTGATTCCTACTCAGGAGTTTTGAGCGTGTGATTGCCCTTACCTTTCGCCGGAGGGTATCCGTGGGTTAAATAGTGCGCCGTCTTCTGGAGTCCTGTAAGTCGAGGGGTTTCAGGTGGGGGTTACGTCCTCGACGTGGGCTTTTATTGCCTTATCGTGGGAGCGTTATCACCTTGGGGAGCGGGAGTCCCTCACCTTTATAAATTTCTGCCCACAGAGGATTCTTAACGGCTGCATGGATAAGCAATCGTCGGCCGTACCGAGCTCAGAGAGGCCAGCCCTATCCGGGCAGTAGGCTTAGCTCGGACGAAGATGGGTCGGATTGGTCGACATGCGCCTTCTTCCCCTGGGCGGAGAGATGGCTCGGGCATGGACCTTTCCTGTGACCTGACCGACGCTCGGGCCTTCCGAGCCTAGAGGCCGCTTAGGAAGGTAGTATCCTCGAGCAAATCTTTTATTGAGCTTTCTGTCCTAAGTGGGCCCTGTGGGCTGTCACTTGGGCGAGCGTGGCCTTGTTTGGTCCTGATGGGCCTAGTTCGGCTGCTCTTTGAATGGGCTGTAGAAATCCCCCTCTCCAGGTATCAATCCCTTCACCCAATAATTTATATTGTTTTAGGGTACTAGAGATTACAATGGCCAAACTTAAGGGTAAACCAACTACGGTAACATATTAGCGCCAGATGGCAAAAGATAGAAACCGCTGTTGCAGCAGGCGACAAAACCGTAGGCATGGTAGGAATTAAAATTCCTAAAACGGCAAGGGGCTTGGTTTGGCAAACCCCCAAAAAATCATAATATTCTGTCGAGAGGAACCCGCTTCCATCCTTGAACCTGAGATCCGGGGCAATGTGTTTGTCTTTGACCCCTTATATGAGCAAGATGAACCCATCAATCCTATAAGCTGAGATAACCCTAGCAGTCAAGCATGTCCCTCCGACAAAGGCAACACTTCCAATCAGGAACCGCCACCCGAGGAGGAATCTTTGGCTCCGCTGTTTGAATATGCGCTAAATAATCAGGATGAGGTGGAGCAACCCCCTTGGGAGGAAATGGCAAAAGAGCCTTAGAAGACCCTTTCTGAACTGCTTCCTCCCCTCGATTAGCTCAAGCTTGAGCTGATCGTAAAATCATCTAGCATATGAAGCATTTCCTACACCATCACCATATGGGAAGCCCTAGCATGGAGCAAAGAACTCAGGGAAGCCTTTATCAAAATCCTCTTAAGAGCCCGAAGTCCACGAGGCTCGTGTAGCCAAATTGCAATCTTAGGCTTATGAAGTATATGCAGCAATGGTCACATGTTCAGAAACAAAGACATGTTGCTCTCCTCTCCCTATCACAACCATCCGTTGTATATGCAAGGGAGAATCAATGGCCATGATGTAAACCGGATCTTGGTCGACTTTGGTGTGATTGTCAACGTTAAGAACTTTCAAGTCTTTGTTTCTAATGTTGTACTTCCAAAAGGTGGATGCTGTAAAGATTTCAGGATTCAACCAAGATTCGGAAGATGACCTTGGCCGAGTTGATGTAGAGCTGGCCTTGAATGATGTTGGGACTAGGGTCATGTTTTATATCATCGATGTCAATACATCATATATGGATCTTCTAGGAAGACCCTGGTTGCCTGAAAATTGGGTCATTTTTTCAAACTTGCATCAATATATCAAATATGCGAAGAGTGGAGAGTAGCATACGGTCTTTGCAGACTGAGTTCCTTTCTGTCCCAATGAATACAATTTGGCATATGTCTCATTATAATTGGGGAAACCCTCTGAAGCGCCTACAGTTAAAGCTAAGGATAAAGTCAAACAAAAACTCATTCTAGATGAAGAACCTTTCATGAATGACGAAAGCATGGCGAAGCTACAAGGTTGAGCCTCAGGATTGATACCTTAACTACAAAATTGTCGCATCTTGAAAGGCAAGCTTCAATTTCGAGGCCAACCTTATCAGTCGGGCTATCGACAGAAGCATCTCCTTGCTTCAATGGCTAGTTTAAGATTTCTGTCAATATGCTTCAAAGTTGATTGAAGCTATGGTTTGCTATCTCTTATGAGATGTCCGAGATCTCTGTCTTTCCAAAGTTGCGAGAAACGAAGCCCCCGAGCCCAAGATCTTCATCCCCCCGGTTTCCTCCTTCCTCTCTCTGTCTCTCCCTCTGTGACACACACACTCTCTCTTAGTCACTCTCTGTCTCCCATTCTCTCCCCCCCCCTCTCCCCCTTCTCTTTGTCTGAGAGGGGGAGACTGGGGGGGGGGGGCAGAGGTACATGTACCATTTTTGATGATTTTTGATGTATTCTTCAGTTTGTGATTCATGTATCATTTTATGTATCTCTTTGTGGTGTAACTTTTTATGTATATTGACATTGGTACATGTGAATAGATCTATTATTGTTATCATTACTCTTTATTTTGTAAAATTGAGTTGTCAATTAGAAAAATATGTTTGTGAAATTGAGTGGTTAGTAGAAAAAAATTAGTATTTCTTTAGAAATAGAATATATATTCATATGAAAAAAATTCTGAAATCATCGAACTTGATCTCCGAGATTTTTCCGAGATCTCTTTGAGATCTTCTCTCTTCTGTCTTTCCAGATGAAATCGATATTCGAGACGGAAAATCTAGGTTGAAACCACTTGAGAACATGGTCGATCTGGCTACGAGACGTGAGGTCTTGTCCTTCATTGACGGATCGTTTAGTTACAACTTGATTCATATGGCTCTCAAATATAAAGATCATACTATTTTTCGAGCCCCTAAGGGAATTTTTAATTACAAAAGGATGCACTTTAGCTTAAAAAATATTGGTGCAGCATATCAGAGGGCTATGACGAAAATATTTGACGAGATGCTGCAGTATCTAGTTGAATGTTATATCGATGATTTAGTTGTCAAAACCAAAAGGCGAGAAGATCATCTAGATGACCTTCGCTGGGTATTTGAAAAGCTACGGTTATATAAACTAAAGATGAATCCGCTGAAATGCACTTTTGGTGTATCAAACGGTAAATTCCTTATCTTCATTGTCAGATATCGGGGCATAAATATAGATCCTAACAAAATCAAAGTAATCAGGGAGTTGCCAGCCCCTAAGAATATAACTGAGCTTAGATCACTTTAAGGGAGATTTGCTTATATCAGATGGTTCATTTTCAATATTTCTAGAAGATGTATGCCCTTCGGCAAGTTCGTGAAAAAGGGTGCACCCTTCATATAGGATCAAGAATGCCAAAATGCCCTAATCAAATCAAAGAGGATTTACTTACTCTCCCGATATTGGTGGCACTAATGAAGGGAAAACCCCTCATTTTGTTATTATTGTCATGGATGCTTCTCTATAGGTTTTATTGGTGGGGTCTGAGCATCGCTACTCTCCTATGGAGAAAATGTATTTGCCCTAGTGTTTGCTATCAAAAAGCTGAGACATTATCTATTGGCTTATAAAGTGGAACTCATATCAAGATTTGATCCTCTAAAATTCCTCCTTAAATAGCCTATCCTATCTGGCTGCTTGGGGAAATGGACACTCCTTCTTATGGAGTTCGACATTACTTTTGTTCTTCAAAGGGCAATTAAAGGGCAAGGAATGACTGAATTCCTGCAGCACATCTAATCCCTGAGGATTCACCCCTCAATATTGATCTTTT
The DNA here is from genome assembly GCA_022559845.1 of Amorphophallus konjac. Taxonomy (NCBI): domain Eukaryota; kingdom Viridiplantae; phylum Streptophyta; class Magnoliopsida; order Alismatales; family Araceae; genus Amorphophallus; species Amorphophallus konjac. Next base: position 441,880,317 of record CM040122.1, read on the forward strand.
TGATGAAGAAACTCTCTTGCCTTAGAAAGGGAAGGTGAAGTTCTAACCATTAACACACCATGCTGGGAGTTATACATTGATGGAGCTTCCCGGATGTCCAAAAAGTCCAATGGCACTATGAACGTCACGTCAAGGGCGGGTGTAGTCTTTGCGATACCCCAAGGGGGCATTTGCATAATTCATGCGTCCTCATGTTGACTAATAATGAGGTAGAATACAAAGCTTTGATAACATGGCTTCAAATGGCTCTAGATATGGAGATCAAGTGCAACAAAGTCTATAGGAACTCATAGCTTGTGATACAATAAGTTTTGGCAATTATGATGTCAAGAAACAAGAATTGATACCCCACCATGCCATTGTGGTAAGGCTCAGGGAGAAATTCTATTTATTTGAGATAAGTCATGTTCCTGGAAGCTAAAATTCTCAAGCAGATACTTTGGCCAAATTGGCCTAAGCCATAAAGCTCTTGTTTGAAGGGGGAATGCGATATCACTGTCAAACACAAAAGGTTGCTACCTAGTATGCTTGACTCATAAACCGACGTTACGGTCCATGAGGTCCATGCTCTAGAAGATAATAACACTGAAGAAGAGGAAGATTGGCGAACTCTCATCATTAAGATAAAGAATGGCTAGCTTCCTCCAAATTGGGCTGAAAGAGTTCAATTGATCTGAAGGGCAGCATCCTATGAGCTTAGGGATGGTGTTCTCTATAGGCTCATCCATGAGAAAGACAAATCTGTTCTTCTATGATATCTTTAACTAAGAGAAGCTAGAAGAATAATGTATGAAGTCCACTCGGGACTTCGTGGCGCCCATCAAGTAGGGACCAAGATAAAGAGCAATATCAAGTTTAAGTTCTTCTATTGGCCGACTATGTTTGCAGACTGCGACCAATATGCTTGAACATGCCCACAATGCCAAGCATTCGGCCTTGTGCTCAGAAAACCCCCCAACTCATCGCATCCCATAATGCCCATATGGTTATTTGCATAATGGGGAATGGATATTATGGGTCTATTCCCGTCATCTTCGTAGGGTCATAAATGTATTCTTGCAGCCACAAACTACTTCTCCCGATAGACTGAGGCTATTCCTCTTTGAAAGGTAAGTAGGGAGATTATAGTCTAATTTGTCAAGCGGCATATCATATACAGGTTCGGCACTCCCAGTCGGATCATTTCAGATAATAGTATACCTTTCAAAAACAATGTCATATATCAACTGGCAGCCAAATTCTATATTGGCTGGAGAACGTCGTTGGCAGATAATCCTCAAGCCAATGGTTTGACTGAGCTATCTAACAAAACCCTTTGTATGCTTCTGGCCAAGATAGTCGGTGATTGTAAATGAGATTGGAGTGGAAAGATACATGAAACCCTTTGGGCATATAGAATTGCGTTTGAAACTCCTACAGGATGTTCACTGTTTTAGACGAGGTTGACATCCTCCCATACTCGGGCGACTTTGCTAAAAGTCTAATATTTTGTATCGGGTTTGGGGGTTCCTCTGATCATGGAATGGACTCTCTCTGAGGAGGTAAGGGTGCACATGCGGGGCTACACGAGTGGCCAGTGCAGTGTCCATTTCATGGGGTGCGCATCGTATCAGACGATAAGGGTTCGAGTGCTGGACCTTTCCCCACTGACCGCAGTCAGTGTTGATTTACATCGGCATAACGTCCGAACACCCTTGTTTAATTGTCAACAATAAGGCCTAGAATTTCCCTCCAAAGTTCAAATCGAGGACACATCAACATAGGTAGCTTGCATCGCACTTTTGACTCCCAATGGGTGAACATAAAATGTATGAGGGGTAGGGCTTGGCTAAGACCAGGTTGAACTGGGCAACACCCTACTATATCTGGGGATAAGAGTGAGCTAAGGGAGCCCAGGAGTGCACCAGGGTGTCCCGTTGATTGCCTGGATACTAGGGGCATTTTCGTAATTTGCCATGTCCAGTGGCACTATGGTAATTTCACCATGCTAGAAGCTTTATCGCCATCTGGGGTTGCTGCCAGGCAAGGGTTGACTCTGGAAGGCTCAAAGGCTATTTTTAAGAGCCGTTGGGAGTTATCAGGGCATCCCAAGGTTGGAAAGGCGTTTTTGTAATTTGGCACGACCCTATGCGGGAGGGTTTATGAGAGGCGCTGGGGCCGAAGGGTCATTTGTAAGCATTTCTTGAGTATGGAGAGGTCGTGAGGTCCTTAAAGACGATGCGCACCCATAGCTCCTGAAGGAAGGACATATATGTAATTTTCCTTGTAGGAGGGGTTTATTCACAATTTGCTTCAACTGGCACGCGCCGGGAGCAGCATCACACACCCTTGCAAACTTTCATAGACTTCATTACAAAAGTTGTCGACGAGTTGCCAACTGTACACGGCATCACCACTCTTAGGCGGGACTACAAGGCCCACATGGGGGCTTAAATGTAAATCCCGCGTAGGGGCATAACAATCACGCCCACGCAGGGGCATAATGACAAAGCCCACGTAGGGGCGTGACAACCATGCCTACGTAGGGGCATAAATACAAGACCCACGTAGGGGCACGAAGATGAAGCCCACGCAGGGGCATAAATACAAGACCCACGTAGGGGCACAACAACAACGCCCACGTAGGGGCATAATGACAAATCCCACGTAGGGGCCCAAATACAAGACCCACGTAGGGGCACGAAGGCGAAGCCCACGCAGGGGCATAAATACAAGACCCACGTAGGGGCACAACAACAACGCCCACGTAGGGGCATAATGATAAAGCCCACTTAGGGGCCCAAATACAAGACCCACGTAGGGGCACGAAGGCGAAGCCCACGCAGGGGCATAAATACAAGACCCACGTAGGGGCATGAAGACAAAACCCACGTAGGGGCATAAATGCGGGCCCGGGATGTTACATACCCCAAGTGTGCCAAGACAACGAACACAAGCCTTCTTCCTTCTCTCCGGAAAAAAGGTCCCCCTCCAAAGGGTCCTTAACAACCACGCCCGCGTAGGGGCATAACGACAAAGCCCACGTAGGGCCATAAGTACAAGACCCACGTAGGGGCACAACAACAACGCCCACGTAGGGACATAATGACAAGACCCACATAGGGGCATGACGACGAAGCCCACGTAGGGGCATAAATACAAGACCCACGTAGGGGCACAAAGACGAAGCCCACGTAGGGGCATAAATAAAAGCCCAGGGTGTTACATACCCCAAATAGGCGAAGAACAACGAACAAGAGATTTCTTCTCTTCACAAGTCTTCTTCTCTCTCCGGAAAAAGCTCCTTCCCCCAATGAGTCCCGTAGGGGGTATTTATAGAAGGTGAGGGACCGGCCCGGGGTGGGCCGAACTTGGGCGGGTCTAAGCCACCCCAGGCGAGTCCTTTTTTTCTTTCTTTCTTTTTTTATAATGGGCATACGGAGTCCCGGGATTGGCCCGGGACTGCCCCGCCCCGGGCAGGTCCGCGCGGAGGCCTCAGGCGGGTCCTCCCTGAGGCAAGCCACCCCGGGCAGGCCTGCCAGGGGTCCGGGGCCCCGGGCGGGTCCATCCGGGGTGGGCCGACCCCGAGTAGTCCCTCCTACCCCGAGCAGACCTGCGCGGCCGCTGGGGGGACCTGCCCGGGGGTGGCTGGCCCCGGGCGGGTCCCTGCTGTCTCGAGCAGACCTGCGCTGCTACAGGGGACCTGTCGGTCCGCCCCGGGCCGGTCTGCTGCTGTCCACCCCGGGCGGGTCTTGGCCACCCCGGGCAAGTCTAATGCTGCTGCAGTCCACCCCGGGGAGTTCTAGTTACCCCTTTCTGTAGTGGTGAACTTAAGTAATAGTTCACCTCATATGTTGCAACAAATGCCCCCCACGGAGCGTTCGTCAAATCCGGAGGTGGAGGCGGGCTGTCCGTGCCCTCTGTCGTCATTTTTTTGCTCCTGAGTCTTCATGACATGGGGAGATCATTGTGGGACTGCACCTCACTGCTTTGTTGCTTTCCATAGAGCTGAGAGTTGATGCAGGTTTGTCTCAGTGAGACCCTCCAGTCTAGAAGTGATGTAGGTCAACCTCGGCGAGGCACTTTGACCTGGAGTTGATGTTGACCAACCCTTAGGGTATATTGGCCAAAGCTGATGTATACCACTCTCTGGGACGTGTTGGCCTGAAATCGGATGTTGGCCAACCTTTGGGGGTACATTAGCCAGGGTTGATGTGGACTGGCCCTTAGGGCATATTAATCCAAAGTTGATACAGGCCTGCCTCGTAGAGGCTTGCCGGCTTGTAGTTGATGTAGACCTACCTCGGCGAGGCTGGTTGGCCTGAAGTTGTTGTAGGCCTGCTTCTGAGAGACTTGTTGGCCTAGAGTTGATGTGGACCAGCCCTTAGGGTATATTGATCCGAAGTTGATGCGGGCCTGCCTCGGAGAGGCTTGTTGGCCTGTAATTGTTGTAGACCTGCCTCGGTGAGGTTTGTTGGGCCAGAGTTGATGTAGGCCTGCTTCTGAGAGACTTGTTGGCCTAGAGTTGATGTGAACCAGCCCATAGGGCATATTGATCCGAAGTTGATGCAGGCCTGTCTCGGAGAGGCTTGTTGGCCTGTAATTATTGTAGACCTGTCTCGGTGAGGCTTGTTGGCCCAGAGTTGATGTAGGCCTGCTTCTGAGAGACTTGTTGGCCTAGAGTTGATGTGGACCAACCCTTAGGGTATATTGATCTGAAATTGATGCAGGCCTGCCTCGGAGAGGCTTGTTGGCCTGTAATTGTTGCATACCTGTCTCGGTGAGGCTTCTTGGCCCAGAGTTGATGTAGGCCTGCTTCTGAGAGACTTGTTGGCCTAGAGTTGATGTGGACCAACCCTTAGGGTATATTGATCCGAAGTTGATGCGACCTGTCTCGGAGAGGCTTATTGGCCTGTAGTTGATGTAGCCCTGCCTCGGAGAGGCGCATCCGTCGGAACCGTCGTTGATTGACGACTGACATTGGTCGTCCCTTGGGGGTACGTCGGCCGAAAGTTGTTGCGTCGACAGACTGCTGAGGTGTCGTTGAAGACGTGTCGGCTGTGTGTAGCCAAATATGTTGATGTGCCGGCTGACCATTAGTATGTCGCCAAAGATGCGTCGGCTAACTGCTGAGGTGTGCAGCCGAAGGTTGAAGCTGGCTAATTGTTGGCTTGTGACAGCTGAGACTGACATTGGCTGACCCTTGGGCACCGTTAGCCAAAAGTCGTTGTGTCAGTTGACCATTGAGGTGTCACTGAAGATGTGTCGGCTAATCGCTGAGGTGTGTAGCCGAATGTTGAAGCTGGCTAATCGTTGGCTTGCGATAGCCAAAGTTGATGTAGACTAGCCCTTAGGGCATGTTGGTCTGAGTTGATATCGGCCGTACACGAGCTGAGGCAGATACCATCTAGCACAAACTTGAGCCAGCACCGCCCTAGGCAAGGGCGTCGTAGCTTGTATATCAAAATTCTGTACATTTCACTTTGCTTGGAAAGGGCACCCATTGGGTTCTGGCTCCTTTCTTTGTTTTAGCTTTAGCTGGCGAGACTTCATAGTTGCCGCTGTAATATCCCGGATCCTTCGGATCCTTCTTTGTGGGTCTCAGATCTGATTTCTCGGAGTGTCCGGCCCCGTTGTGTCCAAAATTTCGTTTCAGACATCTTTCGTGTTCGGATTGGCGCGATCCGGAGTTGTTTTGGAGGTCCGGAAGCGTTCCGCGGCTTTTTCGCGTGTGTTTTTCGATTTTCGGTATGTGTTTCGGTAATTTCTTCGGAACCTCGTTGCGGGTGAACCGGGTCGTTCACCTAGGCGAGAGTGATACCGTTGCGATCGGTGCGTTCCGAGGATCGCGGAAATGTAATTTTTGATTTTTCGGTATTTTTCGGAATTTCCGAGTTTTTCTATAAATACCCTCTCTTTTCTCTCTCTCTCCCCACCCTTCTTCTTCTTCTTCTTCTTCTTCTTCTTCTTCCTCCCACCGTGAGAACCGCCCCCCTCTCCACCTCTCCCCCTCTCTCTCCCATTCGATCGCGGCGGGCCTCTCTCCGGCTGCAGATGGCGGCGGGGCGACGGCGCGGTTGCGTGGGTGACTGCGAGGCGAGCTCGTGGGCGTGCGGTGTTCGTGGGAAGCGTGAAGGAGCGGGGTTTCCAAAAGCGTTCTTCGTGGTTTGAGCTCGATTCGGCGGAGCTTTCGCTCCATTGAGGTAGGGGGACGAATCCCTATGCTCATCCCGTCACCCCCCGCGATTTGTAGGCCGAATGGGAGCCGAGAGGGGCGTTTTTGAGCGGGTTAGGGCAAAATCATGTTTTGGGGAGAGTTCACCCGATCTATGGATTTGAGCCGCGATTCGACGTTTTGATGGCATAGAAGCATGCTAGGGGTCCCCAGGGGTCTTCCCCTTTGATTCCCCCCTCTCCTATGGAGGCATGGGGGCGTGGTTGGAATTTTTGGGCGTTTCACGCCGTTTCGCCGTCGGACCGGTGTGACGGTCCTTTCAGTGACTGTCACACCATGTGACGCGCCCAGGTGGGTGCGTCACAGCCCTGTTTTTAGCCATTTGGGGTCTGGGGGCTGTGACGGTCCCACGATAGACCGCCACAGGCGCTGTGACGCGCCTGGGTTGGACCGTCAGGGACGAGTCGACCGTTGGCTTTACCGTTGGTTTTGACTGTTGGGGGTCAAGGCCTGTGACGCACCAGGACTGGCGCGTCACAGCCTTGTGACGCCCCTCTGTGGGTGCGTTAGAGCGGACGCATTCCCACCCTGTGACGCACCAAGGGTGGTCCGTTATAGCCTGTGACGCCCCGTGAGGTGTGCGTCACAGTCGTTTTCTGCTCGCCTTGTGACGCACCAGGCTGGGTGCGTCAGGGCCTGTGACGCACCACGGTAGGCGTGTCACAGTCGTTTTTGCTTGCCTCGTGACGCTCCAGGTTGGGTGCGTCAGGGCCTGTGATGCACCAGAGTAGGCGCGTCACAGTCGTTTCTGCACCGAGAGTGTGACGCCCCTGTGTTGGGCCATCAGATGGCTGTGACGGTCCAGCCTTAGACCGTCAGGGCCTGTGGCGCGTCTAGGGTAGACCGCCAGGCTCTGGACTGCTCCGGATGGTTTGCAGTCCCGTTTCTTTTCCGACCGTGGTCGCCGTGCGACGATGCTGGTACGTGGGGTGGTCCCCGTACGTCGTCGGATGCGGACGTGATTTTCCGTTGACTTGAGAGTCTACTCCTTTAGTGACCCTCCACTAGTCGTAGTCCACCAGTACGCGTGTGCTGGTCTCACCTGGGAGTAGGTGTACGGGCTTACCCTAAGGACGGTTTTTAGACTGGTTACTGTCGGGCCCCGCGTCTAGCAGCCAGAGTCCGGCTGAGGGAAAAACCAGTTAGAGGCCAGGCCAGGGGCGGGGCCTGTGTGTGCACACGTGGTTGGGGGCTGTTGGACCCACGCTGACGGGCGTTACCCCAGCTAGTCACTTGCTTTGTGGTTACTTGTACGGTGTCTCAGTTCCTGCTGGGCCGGAGGGAGACACCTGAGGCGCGGACTAAGTCGTCAGTGGACGCATCCGGTCTTGCTTCTAGTGGGAGGTACTCCTGTCGAGTCGGGAGTGACATACTGTCAGTCAGTCGTGCGACTTCGACCTTCGGGTTTTGTCGTGTTGACCGTGGTGTTCCGGTCGTTTTCACTGTGGCACGTGTGTCGGTGTTCGTGACGTGAGATCGGTGTTTTGTAGATCGCAGGGCTTCCCTTTCCGAGGTACTCGTTTACTGCTAGCGTAGCGGTTTCTCCGTTTGCGAGGTAGGGTTCGAGTGATCCCTACTGAGTCTTGTTCTGAGACTCATTCCCTGCGTGTTTTCACCGTGTTTCAGGTGAGTCGCGGCCTCAGGGGAGCGCGTCTGAGGCTCAGCGTGGTTCAGGTGCCCAACGTTAGTGCCAGAGGTCAGAGCCGGGGTATGCCCCATGTAGCTGTACTTTTCTTTCTTGTCTCTGTACTAGTTGTGGACTACTGTTGTTATTTTATTGTTATCTTGTGGACCATGTATCATGTAAAATGTTAATTATTTTCTGCTTAATCATATAAACTGTTTAATTTCTGCAATTATTTGTGATACTTGTGTAGTCTCCACACCATCCCTTTAACCCTTCCTGTTAAACAGGAGGACGGTGAGCTAGAAGGGGAGGGGATGAATAGATCACCGTTTAAAAAATATTTGACTGAGTCGAGGCAGGACCCTTAACCAATATAACGTAATTCACGAGCGCAGAACATAAATGACTCAAAATTTCATCAGCACATATGTACAACCACCTATCGAGCAGTCAGACCAAGATTTCAATCATCAACATTCACATTTACTTAACGAAGCCAGACAAAATCATAAGGAAGATAGATGCGCACAACCAAACCACGGAGAACAGGAGATTTAGATGGTTCAGTCTGCAACCTGCAGACTTACGTCCATCCCTCACTCAAGGCCGAGTGAGGCTTCCTTTCACAAGAAAGAACCGCAGACTCAGTCTGCCAACAACACGCTGATCCACAGCTTGGGGATCGAAATCCCTACAGAAGCTGAACACACAGCTTGCACCCAGGTCTCACACCCCAAGACCTGACCCGGAGATAACTCTCCCTTCCTCTTAGACAAGAGGGAACCCAGCAGTGACTCACCCTCACTGCAATTCAGAGACGCTGTCTCTCTTCCTCCACAGCCGGAGGGAACAACCCAGATAGCCTCCTCACTATCTGAACACAGCAACCCCGGAGACCACCTCCCTTCCTCTGATCTGATTCAGAGGGAATCACAATGCAACCCAGAGGATCCACCTCTCTTCCTCTACACCTAGAGGGAACGATAAAACAGAGTATCGGAATTTAAGAACAAACAACTGAAAACATAAAGAAATATCGAAGACAATCGAACGGAGAAACAATGTAGCTTCTTAAAGAAGCATAGACAAAACATAGCAGAAAACCATCCTCTCCTTCAACACTCTCTCTCTTCCAGGTACGCTCAACGAATGGATCAGGATGGTTTCTTCTCTCCTTCCTCTCGCTCTGGCCTCACCCTTTTCCTTGTGGCTTCGGCAGCTTTTCAGGAGCAGAAACCTTCATATATATATCCAACCTCACGAGAGAGTGAGGGTTTGGGAGACACGCGCGAAGACATGCTTCCAGATGAACCGAGCCACGTGTTAGACGATTATTCCCTCGGATCACGTGCTCACATGATTGGAATAAAGTTCCAATTTGTCTTTAAGTCCCTGTAAGGTTTCAGAGAACATTCAGTCAATCTCAGAAATATTCAAGTCATAAATTGTTCACACAGATTGCACGGGACTTATCAAAGGACAGAAGAACGCGTCAACGCACTAAAGCCAAGGCGTTAACGCAATGGATATAAGGAGAACAGGTGCCTTGACAAAACACACTAATGCGTCAACGCATCAGTTGACAGCGTTGACGCTTCTGCTGGGTGGTTGATCAAAAGAACCTTTGGTCAAAAAAAAACTCAAGGCGTCGACGCTTCCATTGTGTAGCGTCGCCTCAGCTCCTTGGGCGAGACGCACAATATCTTGGTAACAAGCCAATGCGTCAACGCTTCAGGTGACAACGTCGACTCAGCTTCATAGGCGAGACGCTCAAGCCCTTGGCACCAAGCCAATGCGTCAACGCTTCAGGTGACAGCGTCGACTCAGCTTCATAGGCGAGACGCTCAAGCCCTTGGCACTAAGCCAATGCGTCAACGCTTCCATCGTGCAGCGTCGACTCAACTTCATATGCGAGACGCTCAAGCCCTTGGCACCAAGCCAATGCGTCTACGCTTCCATCGTGCAGCGTCGACGCAGTGGACAAAACAGCAAGCGAAAGACGCACTATTGCGTCTACGCAGCCAGCCAAGTGCGTCAACGCATTAAATGTACAGAACCCATATAATCAAGACAAGTAAGTATGAGCTCATGGGTGTACATGATAGAGGAGCATCAAAACAGAAAAGCATGATGAAAAAGCATTTGATCCATAGATGTGCATGCAAGACAACAACATTAGATCCTGAGAATATTTAGACAATTCAGGATCTTTATCATTCATTTAGGAGCATCAAGATGATTATCATAAAAATAATTTGATTCATAGTGTTAGTCATCATCAAAACTACAGAGATGCAACACTTCCGAGTCTTCGGACTCGTGAGTGGCGGTGCGAGTCTCAGGTTATCGGGCCTTCCCGGTAATCGGATTCTCGGGTCGTTACAGCCTCAAAGTTTCCCTGCCCTTGGGATGGAGTGGCCGAATGGTCCTCAACTTAGTGTAGCATTGCCAGATGCATGCATTTGGTCTCCTTCGGGACGCCTGAATGACTGAGCTTGCGTCTTTATGGGAGGAGTTCACCCGTCTTCACGCTATTCAGGGGCGCAGGCGGAGGACTCAGTTGATGATTCAGCAGGAGGAGCAACAACTTTGCAGACTTCGGTCGGCTCAGGCTGAGGTGGGCGCCCAGGTCGAGGCCGTTTACGAGTGCGAACGGGTGGCCTCCCACAAAGTGGAGGAGCTTTTGTGAGAGGTCCGGGGGACTGAGGAGGAGCGCAGTCTTGCGCGTGCCCATGTAGACTCTCCACCGTAGGCTTGAGCGCTCGAGTGGAGACTATTCAGAGTGAGGCCCGCCTTGCTGACCTGAGGAGGAGCGAGCCTGGCCTTTGATTTTGCCTGATGATTTCTTTTCCATGGGGCTACTTGTCGAGCCCGACTTTGTACAGCTTCCCCGAGGGCTTGTCTCGTGGTTCTTCTGCTTGATGTTAAGAAATAGAGAACAGAGCCCGTTGACTTAGCTCTCATTCTCTCGCATGTATGCGGTTTCTTTTTTTCTCTTTTTTTTAACATTTTACCACCCCTACCGCCCTTTCGGGTTTTCGCCAGGATTGGCCCCCTTTAGCTTTTTCCAGTGTGCCCTTTCGGGTTTTCACACTGAGGGGTACCCATTTTTGCCTAAGGCGCCCTCACGGGTTTTCACCTTAGCCGGGTTAAAGCCTTCTTGCCCTTGATTACTCCTCTAACGGAAACAACCAAATCCGCTGGGGCACCAATATTTTTAGCCCCGTTTTTTTTTTTTTGAGTACCTATGGTGCCAAAAGGCTAGAGGGTGTGGCGTTCCCAGAGGGATATATGTGTCGCACCGGTGGGACAAGTGAGTGGATCTGAAAGCCCTTGTGGGACGCGCTTAGTCAAATCCAAAGACAGATAGGTTGAATGCGCTGGCAACCCGCAGAGGGTGTGCATAGGCCAAGCCCGGTTGGGATAACAAATAAGTAGGTTTAACAGTCCGAAAGAGACATACGTGTCAAACCTGGAAGCCGATAGGCGAGATGGGTTGGCAGCCCGAAAGGGGCATACATAGGCCAAGCCCAGTAAGATGAAAGAGGGGATTTGACAGCCTGGGTGGGACATATGAAACCAATCCATAAGTCGATAGGCGAATAGGGTCGGCAGCCTGGGGAAGGCATGCATAGACCAAGCCCGTGGGGACAAAAGAATGAACTTGACAATCCGGGTGGGATATACGAGTCAAGTCTGAAAGCCAAGAGGCGAGATGGGTTGGTAACCCGAAAGGGACATGCATAGGCCAGACCCAGAAGAAGGAAAGGATGGATTTGACAGCCCTAGTGGGACGTAAGAGTCAGACCCGAAAGTCGATGGGTGAGGTGGGTTGACAGCCCGAGAGGGCATATTGAGGCCAATCCTGACAAGGTGAAAAGAGCCGGAAGGCATGATGAGTTGGCAGCCCGAGAGGACATACTGAGGCCAATCTCGAGAAGGTGAAAAGAGCCAAGAGGCAAATTGGGTTGGCAGCCCGAGAGGGCATACTGAGACCAATCCCTAGAAGGTGGAATGTGCCGAGAGGCAAATTGGGTTGGCAGTCCGAGAGGGCATACTGAGACCAATCCCTAGAAGATGGCATGTGCCGAAAGGTAAATAGGGTTGGCAGCCCGAGAGGGCATACTGAGACCAATCCCTAGAAGATGGAATGTACCGAAAGACGAATAGGGTTGGTAGCCCGAGAGGGCATACTGAGACCAATCCCTAGAACATAATATGGAATGTGCCGAGAGGCAAATAGGGTTGGCAGCCCGAGAGGGCATACTGAGACCAATCCCTAGAATATGGAATGTGCCGATGGGCGAATAGGGTTGGCAGCCTGAGAGGGCATACTGAGACCAATCCCTAGAATATGGGAATGTGCCGAAAGGCGAATAGGGTTGGCAGCCTGAGAGGGCATACTGAGACCAATCCCTATAATATGGAATGTGCCGAGAGGCGAATAGGGTTGGCAGCCCGAGAGGGCATACTGAGACCAATCCTTGGAATATGGAATGTGCCGAAAGGCGAATAGGGTTGGTAGCCCGAGAGGGCATACTGAGACCAATCCCTAGAATATGGAATGTGCTGAGAGGCAAATAGGGTTGGCAGCCCGAGAGGGCATACTGAGACCAATCCCTAGAATATGGAATGTGCCGAAAGGCGAATAGGGTTGGTAGCCCGAGAGGGTATACTGAGACCAATCCTTGGAATATGGAATGTGCCGAAAGGCAAATAGGGTTGGCAGCCCGAGAATGCATACTGAGACCAATCCCTAGAAGATGGCATGTGCCGAAAGGCGAAGTGGGTTGGTAGCCCGAGAGAGCATACTGAGACCAACCCCTAGAGGGTAGAACATGCCGAAAGGCGAAGTGGGTTGGTAGCCCGAGAGAGCCTATTGAGAGCAACCCCTAGAAGATAGGACATGCCGAGAGGCGAAGTGGGTTGGTAGCCCGAGAGAGCATATTGAGACCAATCCCGGTGGGACAAAAGTGAGTGAATTTGGCTCGGAAAACATGAGTGAAGCTGCCATGCCAACGGACGCATAGGTCAGCTTTTAAGAGAACATGTGAGGAGAGCTGGATTCGGGAGCCCAAACGGGGCGTACAAGTAAGCTCATAAGGTTCCCAAAAGCTGGGGGCCTCAGTGGGACAATGAATGATAATAACGGTACGTCAGTCATAACGCCCGTGGGACTAGGTGTCATATGATGACCTGTAAGGCATAGCCGTGGCATCAATATAATGTTTTGGCCATGATGGAGTGGAGTCACTGACTTAGAGCCACCCTTAGAATAAGCAGAGAGAGGATTTTTTTTTCACATTACCAATCTCACCGCCCTTTCGGGTTTTCGTCGAGGCTGGCCCCCTTTAGCTTTTTCCGGTGCGCCCTTTCGGGTTTTCACACCGAGGGGTTCCCATTTTTGCCCGAGGCGCCCTTTCGGGTTTTCACCTCGACCGGGTCTATGGCCTTTTTGCCCTCAGCCAGCCGTTGAAGGCCAACTGAGTCCGCCGGGGTATCAGTATTTTTAACTCCATTCTTTTTTGAACCTTAACTGAGGAGAGGTAATGTCCTGTGAGGACTGCTGCAGAAACTCTTGCGGTGGCGCATGGTAGAGCTTCATATGTTTGCCATTGAGGGGAGGGAAAGGATTGTTTCCCTTGTGGTCGACAACTGTGTAGGCTCTTCCTTCGTAGACCTTCTGGATGACGTAGGGTCCACGCCAGTTGGGTTGGAGTTTGCCGCTTGATCTTCTCGTCAGGACCTCTTTTTCTTTGAGCATTACCAAGTCGCCCTTCTTGAACGCCCTGTGCTTGACTAGTTTGTCGTAGGCACGCGTCATACGGGCTTGGTAGACTTGTAAATGCTTGTAAGCTTGGAGTCTCCTACCCTCCAGGCAGGATAGTTCCTCTAGCCTCCTTTCAACCTCAGATTGGTCTTGGCCTGGTAGCCCAGCATGAACCGCTACCCGGTACGAAGCTAGTTCAATTTCTACAGGGACAACTGCTTCAGCCCCGTAAACCAAGGAGAATGGGGAGCACCCCGTAGGGGTTTTATAAATGGTTCGATAGGCCCACAGAGCTTCGTGGACTTTCTCTCCCCAATCTCGCTTGCGGCCATTTATTATCTTGGCCAGTAGTTTACAGAGTGTCTTGTTGAAGGCTTCAGCCAATCCATTGGCCTGAGGGTTGTAAACCGAAGACGTCCTCCAATCAATATGAAATTTAGCAGCTAGTGCATACACTGTCTTGTTCCTGAAGGGCGTGCCATTGTCAGAAATGATCCGACTAGGGGTGCTGAATCTATATATAATATGATATCTGACGAAGCGGGCAACTGTTTCGCCTGTGACCTCCTGTAGGGGAATAGCTTCAGCCCATCGAGAAAAATAGTCCGTGGCGGCCAAAATAAATTTATGCCCCTGAGATGAGGGAGGAAATGGTCCTACTATATCCATACCCCACTCCGCAAACTGCCAAGTTGGGGCCGTCGGGTGCAGGGGGTTAGGAGGCCTTCGAGGGACCGGCCCGAATGCTTGGCACTGGTGACATGTGCGGGCATACTGGCTGCAATCTTGGTACATGGTGGGCCAATAGAATCCCTTGAGCTTGATGTTCGTTTTCATCTTAGCCCCAGCTTGATGGGCCCCGCATAAGCCAGAGTGAACCTCATGCATAACGGTTTTAGCCTCTTTGGGCGAGAGACATCGCAAGAGGACTGGATGGTCCCTTTCCTGGACAAGCCTGAAGAGAACGCCATCGACCAGTTGATATGATGTGGCCCTGCGTAGCAGTTGCACCCTTTGGGCTCGCTCAGGGGTAATCCACCCGTTCTTGATTTGTATAATTGGCTCGCGCCAATCTTCATCTTCGGGAGCATTCCCCCCTTGAACATTATCGACCTCGTACACAGTGAGGCCAGATTCTTCGTCGAGCACGCTAGGCATGAGCCTCCTGTGCCTGACAGTTATATTCAGCTCTCCCTCTGGCGGGATCTTCAAGGCAGCTGCCAGTTTTGCCAGTGCGTCTGCCTGGGAGTTACTGCTTCTTGGCACATGATCTATCTCAAATAGATAGAACTTTTCTTTGAGCCTGATGACGGCTTCATGGTAGGGGATTAACTCCTTTTTCCCTACGTCATAGTCGCCTAGCACTTGACGGGCGACGAGTTGGGATCTTCGTATACCTTAATACATCTAATCTCCATCTCCAGCGCGAGCTGAAGCCCGATGATCAGTGCCTCATATTCTACCTCATTGTTGGTCAATGACTTCATGAGGGCACAAAAGTTGTGAAGTATGCCTCCCTGAGGAGATACGAAGACTATGCCAGCGCCTGACACAAAGTCTATGAGGCCACCGGGTCTCTTAATGGTTCTGGAGGCCCCGTCAAAATATAATTCCCATGAAGGAGAATTGAGGGATAGCACATCATGTTCGGTCTGGGATGGGACATTTATATTGGACCCTTCCTCGTCGAGCGGTTGCAGCAACCTTTCTTCATCTGGCAGCTTGATATTGAGAGGGGAGTCCTCCGGCACTCGGTGTGCAGCGAGAAACTCAGCCATCCCTTGCCCTTTAATTGCCTTGCGCGGGACAAAGATGATCTCAAATTCCATGAGGATGAGTGCCCATTTTCCCAGCCTTCCAGAGAGGATAGGTTGGCTAAGGAGATATTTGAGCATGTCCCACTTTGAAATGAGCTCCACTCGGTGCGCCAACAAATAGTGCCTCAACTTTTTAACCGCGAAAACCAAGCCGAGACACATCTTTTTCATAGGCGAGTAGCGATGCTCGGGGCTGTTGCACCCGTAATTTATCATGCTAAATTTTCGGGATTTTGATCTCGCATGTGACAAGGTTTCGGTACGGTGTATCACCATCCGATAGGATATTCCTACACGGGGTCCTCTATTCGGCGTATCGCCGTCCCGTCGGATATTCCTAAGTTTAAGGCTTTATAGCCCACATGTGGTGGCAATATAAACCCCTCGGGGGATGGCCACAAGCCAAGCATAAGTCACAATGATTGTCAGGATCGTGTGGTTGTATTAAAATCCCTACGGGATTAAGTCTCCGTCCTTTGAACGTGTAACCACGAGCAAGGAACACTTCTACAACAACGAAGGAGATGCTGGAAAAGGTCTACATACCAAGCACAACGTCTCTCGCACGTGTATCACGAAGCACGGACAACAACTCGTCCTCCCGCAGTGGCCTACGGCACAAGGAAGACGACAAACGAACAAGGAGGCGCTCCCTCTCGCTATTCTCCACGAGGCACGGCGAGAACTCGAAGCTTCAAAGCCCCGGAGACCTCCTTTTATTGAACCCACGCGAGGAATAGACCCGTCCGGGGTCACCCTTACCCGGACGGGTCCGCCCGGGGTCGTCCGGACCCGGGTGGAACCCACCCGGGGTCCGCGACCCCGGGCAGGTCCTGCCCAGGGGGTCGCGACCCCGGGGAGGTCCCCCCCTGGGGGGTCGCGACCCCGGGCAGGTCCCCCCGGGGTCCGCCACCCCGGGCAGGCCCTGCTCGGGGGGCCGCGACCCTGGGCAGGGCCTGCCCGGGGTGGCAGGTCCCCCCGGGGTCCGCCACCCCGGGCAGGCCCTACCCGGGGGGCTGCGACCCCGGGCAGGTCCCCCCCCGGGGGGCTGCGACCCCGGGCAGGTTCCCCCCCCCCCCCCCGGGGGGTTCGCGACCCCGGGGAGGTCCCGGACCGTCCCGGGGACCTCCCACCCCGGGGAGGTCCCATTCCCGCGCACGGACTAAAAAAATTTGAAAATGTGACCTCCCCGGGGTCATTTTCATCCCGTTGGACCCGTACGGGGTCGAACACTCCCGGGGAGGTTCCCCACTTCTATAAATAGACCCCCGGAGGTCTAAAAAAAAGAGAGAGAGAGGAGATCTACGATCTACTACACTCAACAACCTACGGAAGACACTTGGAGCGTTTTGTTCGTTTGTTTTGGCCCGCGAGGGGTAAGTCCCCGAGTCTTGTGTATGTGCCCCTATGAGGGTATATTTGTAATTTTGCCCCTCAGTGGGCCGTGTTGTTGTTTCTAAGTCCTGGGACGACTATGTCATATGCTTCTGCCTTAATAACGGGAGAATTGCATAAATGTCCTCCCCGGGTTCCAAGAAACATAAAAGTCCTGTTGTTGCAGTTTTACCCTGCAACTTTTTGTAATTGGGGCTACGTCCCTACTTCCCGCGTTAGTGCGGACTTTTGTACAGTCGACAACTCGCCGACAACCCTTGTACTCATTTGAACTATAGAAGCACTCAGCATGTTTTATATGTATCCTCGGGTGGGAAAATTATAAGAAAACATCCGACTTCGGAAAATTGCATATATACCCCTCCTTCGATCAAATTGACAGATGTGTGCCTTCCATGAAGCCCCTTGTCACTACTTCGGTCTGGGAGTTTTGTCAGCTCAGTCCGACACTCGGGTATCATTCTAAACCTAGGTCTAGGGTATGGTAAAATTACCAAAATACCCCTACAACCTAAAAATGGCCCAACAGCCTCCTAAAACCCTCTAAAAAGAGCCTCAGCGCCTTGGGGAGTCAGGGACCCGATCGTACTTCATTCCAGCCCAGAATTTTCAGAAATACCCCTGGCCTGGAATATTACCAAAATACCCCTGGGGTGGTAAAATTACCGAAATACCCTCGGGGTCCAGAAAACTTCTCTCTACTTAAAAATGCCTATGGCTTCTGCATATTTGCGTTTCCATTCTTAAATCCTAGGGTTTTGCTCAGACCTAGCCCTAATTCAATTGTTTCTGTTGGTCGGTGGTGAGTGAGTGGACGTCATGAGCTCTTCAAGAGAGTTTGCCCTCAACCTCAGAACCCTGTAAAAGAATTTGGGATTTCTTTGACAGTCAAACAAAGGTGTTCGGACGTTAGGCCGATGTAAATCAACACTGACTCCGGTCAGTGGGGAGAGGTCCAGCACTCGAACCCAAATCGTCTGATACAATGCGCACACACGGAATCACCCTCTATCACTAGAGGGGGATGTTTCTTTTCAAAAAGAACGAAATCTATATCTTTATCTACGATAAAAAAAAACCGATTAGATTTTTTCCGTGTCTCACAGACTGGCACGCCCGGTGGGACTTTTCCCGCCTTTCTTCTTTCTGTCAAAGAAAGTCCTCTAAACCTTCTTCAAGGTTCTAATTGCCCCTCTTCCTCTTACAGGACGGGAAGAGGAGGGCACATCTCTCGGTTCATTTGAGAGTTCTTTGTGCATTCGCACGCCACTCCTTTTGTGCTACGCACCACCACCATCAACACCAGCAGCAGCGATGGCAGCTGTCACCTACGGCCCCCAACTCGTTGCCGACCATGCCAGGTTCGGATACCTGGCAACTCCGATCGTCTTCGGCGACTTCCCAGCGGTCGTCGGTTCGCCCTTCTTCCTGGGCGTGGTTCCGGTGGTTGAAGCCAGTTCAGCCACCCCTGTAGCAGCCGCCGTCGAGGGCGTCAGGCCCTCGGCCCCAGTAGCTGGCCGAGTTCCCTCGGCTAAGAAGACGACCACTGAGGGTGTCAGACCCTCGACTTTATCAACTAACCGGGTTCGCCCGGTCAACAAGCCAACAGTCGGGGGTGTCAGACCCTCGGCTCCATCAACTGGCCGGGTTCATTCGGTCAAGAAGACTACTGAAGGCGTCAAGCCTTCCGCTTCAGCTGATCGGGTTCGCCCGGTCGCGAAGACAACCGTCGGGGGTGTTAGGCCCTCGACCCCAGCAGCTGGCCGGGTCAGTCCGGTCCACAAGCCGACTATAGAGGGCGTCAAGCTCTCCGCTTCAACTGGCCGGGTCCGCCCGGTGAACAAGCCAGCCGTCGGGGGTGTCAGGCCCTCGGCTTCAACAATTGGTCGAGTCTGCTCAGCCAACAAGCAAGCTTCTGAGGGTGCCAGACCCTCTATTGCAATAGCCGGCCGGCTTCGTCCGGCCAACTTTTCACAGACAAAGGGTGTCAGGCCCTCTGTCTCCACAAATGACCAGGTTTTCTCGGTCAACCAAATTACTGTCGGTGTTGCTCCTGCTCAACGGGGGCAACGCCGTCGCCGTAACGGCCCCAACTCCAATGCGGCCACCCTCAGAGGTGCTGCCCCTGCTCAACGGGGGCAACGCCGCCGCCCTCAGGGTGACGCCATGCCTATGGCGGGCGCCACCACCGGCGCCCCTGCTCAACGGGGGCAACGCCGTAGCCGCAAGGGTGCAATGCCCGAAGCGGCTGTCTCTCGCTCCGGCAAGACTGTAATCGTCGGAGATATTCGCATCCGGCTCGATAGAGGCGAGCCGATCATACCACAAGATCGTCATGTCCCGACTATCTCTACCTCCAACCGCTTCGAGCCCCTCCGACAAGTCCGGGGGGACGGAGCGAAGAAGAAGAAGAAGTCTGCCGTACCGGCGGCAACCCAGGGCCCTCTGCAACGGCCCAAGCTACGAGCTCCCCGTCCAAGGACAGGGGGCAACCAAGTGGAGGAGCGCCAGCTCCATCTAAAGAAGATCTGGGTCACCAAGGAGGAGGCCCGAATTATAAGGCGCGCGAGGGTGGAGGAGCCTTTCCACATGTCGGATCTGCGACGAATGCGGAGTCCGACAAGCACTGAGGCCTCAGTCTCTCCGAGATCTACAAATCAGCCCCTACGAGGGCAGAAGCGCCGTGGAGCTGGCAAGAAGGTGTGGCCGACTTCCCCGTGGGCCAGTTCCACGCACACGGAAGAGGATCGCTCCCCTCAAGCATCCACATCCCGAGTGTCGGTCTTTGACAGACTTGGGAGGCCGCCCAAGCCGGGGAGACAACCGCCCAAGAAAAAGCGGGTGGTCCAGGTGACCGATGACACTGTCAAAGTGTTCACCTGTTACGCCACCTCTGGCGACAAACAACCCGAGAACACCTCGGGAGAGCTTGACCAACCCATCCAATATTTAAGAAGGTCAAGGACGGTCTCTCGGATTCTGGCACAAACGCAGCAGGCGCCGGCCGTCGGTACATCTCAGCCTGAGCTGGTACGGCAAGAAGAGCGCCAAGAAGATGTCCACAGTGTTGATGGGGACAGTCACTCCCGGCACAAAGAAGAGCTGGGGGAAGAGCCACGGGCCCCCACATTGGACGAGCTTCGACGGGAAAACCAAGAGCTCAAGAACCTGCTACAGTCGCTTTTGCGTGAAAAGGAGGTTCCTTCCCCGCCTCAGGCGGCACCGGCTGGAGCGGATCAGCAGCCTTCTCCCATTCCAGCAGCAGCCAACGCTTCCGCCACTGCTGCAAGACTCCCACTGGCGGTGGACTTCGAAGTCCCGCCGCATGAAGCCAATGCGCGGTCATCTGCTACTCCTGCCGCAGAAAGCCTCATGGCGCAGAAGCAGATGATCGAGCGCATCGTGGAAGCGAAGTTCGCTCAACATGGCGAGGGTGTGGCTACCGTTGATTTGTACAGCGTGCCATATCCCCTCCATCATCAATTCAAGAAGCTTCCGCCTGATTGTCCGAAAGTCCCAAAACTCCAGAAGTTCAACGGGCAGGGTTCTCCGCATGAACACCTGGCCTATTACATGACGGCCATGGGTGAATTAGCCCTGGAAGAGGCATATTTGCTGCGGTATTTCGCCACGTCCTTGACTGGCACCGCTTTTCAGTGGTATTCAAGGTTAAAGCCCAACTCAGTATCTGATTGGGCTGATATGCAGAAGAAGTTTGTCGACCGCTTCCAAATGCTCGAACGCAAAGTCTCCCTAGCAGAGCTTTGTTCCCTTCGACAGAAGAAGGGTGAAACAGCATTGGACTTCATCAAGCGATGGAGGGACGTCAGCATGCGCTGCGATAACCCTCCGACGCCTGAAGATGCAATCACCATCTGCCGCAGGGGTCTCTCAGGCAGAAGTCAGTGAAAAGCTTTTGGGCTCCAACATCAGAAGCTTTGACCAGTTGAATACGGTGGTGGCGGAGATTGAGATGTTCTTTGCCGACCACCCTACACAAGCTTCTGCCAAGGGCAAATCCTCCAAAGACCGTCTGGCTAGCGGCAAGGAGGTAAATGCCGTTGACTTCTCCCCGACGAATGGAGATAAAGGGGAAGGAAAGTCTAAAGGCAATGGCAAGAAGCCTGATGCCAAGGCAAGCGCGTCTCGGTTGGCGGAGAACATGAAGACGCTGTATTCCTTCAGGAAAGAGCATACTAAAATGCTGTTTGATCTATGCATGAAAGAGCAGCTCATCACCCTGCCAGATCCGCGGAAGCCCTCAGAGGTGGACCAGATAGAGGATCCTACCTATTGTGTGTATCACCGAAGGTTGGGTCACACCATCGGCGACTGCTATATTTTCAAGAACATAGCGGAAGAGCTCATTCAAAAGGACTTGGTAAATATGTTGGGCCACGCAGTCGACCCACCTCAACCTCATGCCTGGAGCCGATCGAACCGGTCGGCTAATGTGGTTCATATAGTGGCGATGGTCTCGAGCTCTAACGCCTCCGAGGCCGGGCCTTCAAATCAACAGTCCCACACTGGCCCGGGGACAGCTCCTTCGTCATTCCCTGAATGTTTAGCGCTGCGGAGGACCATCCGGAAGATCCGAGGGGAAGTCCGGCAGCTGCGACGAGAACAAAGGCGCCTGCTGCAGTTCCTGGAAAGCATTGATCAGCAGTTGTCCACTTTCCCTTTTGGCCCATTTGCCAAGGGGTTAGCTCCAGCCCACATGCGGGAGGCGGGTGTATCACCTACGGGTCGGGCCCCGCTCAGGGGTTGGCTCTCTGAAGAGTCCTCGGATTCATCTGAAGACGAGGAGGACTCACCGGAAGACGTGGAGGCTCCACTTCAAGTCGAGCTCCCAGAGAAGTTATACTCCTTCCCTTTGAGGAAAACTCCCAATATCTTCTTCGCATGTCAGCGGGCGGGGTTGATTAGCCCGTCACCCGTGGAGCAGACGCCAGGTGCTGCTTTTCATCAGGGCTATTGCCCATATCATGAAGTTGTTGGCCATATTATCCACAACTGTGAGCCGTTCAAGGACCTCGCCGAGGACCTAATCAGGCGAGGGAAGGTCAACATGGGTGAATTCCTGGTCGATCCACCGCAGCCGCACGCACGGGAGAGCCTTCACTTCTCCGTCAATGTCATACATGCCTCGGCAGCCTTCCAGTTCCCCGAGCCGCAGGAGGAGGGAGTCAGTTCCCAGGGAATCAGTTCCCAATCGCCCAAGTCCACACTATGGTATCCAGGGTGGCGACCATCTCATCAGTGTTCTTTTCCTAAGGAAGACACTGAGAAGGTTTTTGACAAACTTCTGGAGGATGGCTGGGTGCTGACACATGACCCGCCGTCTTATTACAATGAGACGGCCAAGAGGCACCCCCGCTATTGCAAGTATCATGCAAGGGCGTCTCACCCCACTCGGCAATGCCCAGAGGTTCAAGACTTTATTGAAGCCCTCATCCAGAGACGGGTTGTCGATACTCAGGGGAACTCCATGACGAGGTTGCGTCTTGCAGAGGCCGCCAGGGAAACTCTTCAGCAGGTTCGGCGAGAAGCTGAGGCTTTCTCCCGGTTAACCCGACCAAGTAAGCCTGCGGAAAATGATGAATTCCCATTACTCATTAAAGACAAGGCCACCTATAAAGGGGTTAAGGTCCAGAACCCAGGAAGTCAAGCCGTGGGAGAGAGTTCCAAGGCCTGTCCCAGGTCGAGTCAACCTGGCATCGTCATAAGAGAGAACTCTCGGCCAGATAACAAAGGCAAAGCCAAGGCGTCAGAACTTTCAGCCAAAGCTCTTGCCCAGTCAGCAAGGCCGTTAGTCGTGGAGAGGACTCGACTTCTTGAGCCCGCAAAGACCCCAATTAAGGCCTCTGTCAGCCCAGCGAGGCCGCCAATTGTAGAAAGGCCTCAGCAGCTGTTGGCAACATTTTTTGCCCACTACATACGAGGTGAACTACTACTTAAGCTCACCACTGCAGAAAGGGGTGACTAGAACTCCCCGAGGTGGACTGCAGCAACATTAGACCTGCCCGGGGTGGCCAAGACCCGCCCGGGGTGGACATCAACAGACCCGCCCGGGGCGTACAGCAACAAACCTGCCCGGGGTGGCCAAGACCCCCCGGGGTGGACAGCAGGGACCCGCCCGGGGCCAGCCACCCCCGGGCAGGTCCCCCCGCGGCTGCACGGGCGGGAGGAACCGGCCCGGGGTCGGCTGGCCCCGGGCAGGCTCGCCCTGGGTTGGCCCACCCCGGGCAGACCCGCCCGGGGTCGGCTGGCCCCGGGCAGGCCCGCCCGGGGTGGCTCCTCCCCGGGCGGGACCTGCCCGGGACCCCCTGACCCCCGGCAGGTCCGCGCGGACCCGCCCGGGGCGGGGCTGTCCCGGGCCGGTCCCGGGGTCTCCGTCTGCCCATCATAAAAAAAAAAAGAAAGAAAAGAGGGGGGGAACCTGCCCGGGGTGGCTTTGACCCGCCCGGGTTCGGCCCACCCCGGGCCGGTCCCTCACCTTCTATAAATACCCCCTACGGGGCTCATTTGAGGGGGACTTTTTTTTTTGGAGAGAGAGGACGACTTGTGAAGAGAAGAAATCTTTTGTTCGTTGTCTTGGCCTATTTGGGGTATGTGACACCCCGGGCTTTGTCATTATGCCCCTACGTGGGCTTTGTCATTATGCCCCTACGTGGGCGTTGTTGTTGTGCCCCTACGTGGGTCTTGTATTTATGTCCCTACGTGGGTTTTGTCGTTATGCCCCTACGTGGGCGTGGTTGTTAAGTACCCTTTGGAGGAGACAACGAGACAAGGAGAAAAGCTATTACAAGCTGCCTACGGAAGACACTTGAAGCCTTTGTTCGTTTGTTTCGGCCCGTGTGGGGTAAGTCCCCGGGTCTTGTATTTATGCCCCTACGGGGTATATTTACGTTTATGCCCCTCAGCGGGCCATGTTGTTAATTACGCCTCTTAGTGGGCCATGTTTGTAAGTCTTTACGTCCCGGGACGACTAAGTCATGTAATTCTGCCTTTATAATGGAGAAATTACAAAAATGTCCTCCCCGGGACCGTCAAAGACCAAAGTCCTGTAATTTGCAGTTATACCCTGCAATCTTTTGTAATTCGGGCTACGCCCCTACTTCCCGCGTTGGTGCGGATCTTTGTACAGTCGACAACTCGCCGACAATCCTTGTACCCATTTGGGCCATAAATGCAATCTATGACTCCATATGTCTTCTTTATGCATTGACTGGGGAAAATTACAAGAAAACCCCCGACTTGTCAAAACTGCACATATACCCCTCCTTCGGCCAAATTGACAGATGTGTGTCTTCTATGAAGTCCCTTGTCATTCCTTCGCTCCGGAAGTGTTGTCAGCTCAGTCCAACACTCGGGTATCATCTCAAACCTAGGTCTAGGGTCTGGTAAAATTACCAAAATACCCCTGTGACTTAAAAATGACCTCAGAGCCCTTGAAACCCTCCAGAAACGGCTTCTATGCCTTGGGGAGTCAGGAACCCGATCCTACTTCCGTTCCAGCCCAGAAATTTCATAAATGCCCCTGGCCTGGGAAAATTACCAAAATACCCCTGGGGTGGTAAAATTACCAAAATACCCTCGGGGTCCAGAAAACTTCTCTCTACTTCAAAAACGCCTACGGCTTCCGCATATTTGCGTCTTTATTCCTAAATCTTAGGGTTTTGTTCAGACTTAGCCCTAACTCTATTAATGTGTTGGTGGTAAATGAGTGGTCATGGAGAGTCTCTCGAGTGAGCTTGCCCTCCACATCAGAACCTCTATAGAAGACTTTGGAACTTCTTTGACAGTCAAACAAAGGTGTTCGGACGTTAGGCCGATGTAAATCAACACTGACTCCGGTCAGTGGGGAAAGGTCCAGCACTCGAACCCAAATCGTCTGATACGACGCGCACCCACGGAACCCTCTCTACGCAGAGGAGTGTTTCTTTTCAAAAAGAACGAAAATCTACCTTTTATCTACGATAAAAGTCGATCTAGATTTTTTCCGTGTCTCACAGACTGGCACGCCCGGTGGGACCTTTCCCGCCTTTCTTCTTTCTGTCAAAGAAAGTCTCTAAACCTTCCTCAAGGTTCTGATTGCCCCTCTTCCTCTTACAGGACGGGAAGAGGAGGGCACATCTCTCGGTTCATTTGAGAGTTCTTTGTGCATTCGCACGCCACTCCTTGTGTGCTACGCACCACCACCACCAACAACAGCACAGCGATGGCTGCCGTTACCTACGGCCCCGAGATCGTTGCCAACCACGCCAGGATCGGCTACCTGGCAACACCACTTGTTTTCGGCGACTTCCTAGAGGTCGTCGGCTCGCCCTTCTTCTTGGGCGTGGTGCCAGTGGCTGAAGTCAGTTCAGCCGCTCCTGCAGTACTAACAGTCGCCGAGGGTGTCAGACCCTCTACTGCAGCAACTGGCCGGGTCAGTCCGGTCAACAAGCCAGCCGTCGGGGGTGTCAGGCCCTCGGCCCCTTCAACCGGCCGGGTCCGCCCGGTCAGGAAGACAACGGTCGGAGGCGTCAGGCCTTCGACTCCAGCAACTGGCCGGGTCAGTCCGGTCGACAAGACGACTGTCGGGGGTGTCAGGCCCTCGACTCCTTCAACTGGCCGGGTCCGCCCGGTCAAAAAGACAACTATCGGAGGCGTCAGGCCTTCGACTCCAGCAACTTGCCGGGTTAGTCCGGTCAGCAAGGTCGTCTCTGAGGGTGTTGGGCCCTCTACTTCATCAACTGGCCGAGTCCATCCGGTCAATTCTCCAACTGTTAAGGGTGTCAAGCCCTTCATCCCGACAACCAGCCGAGCTCCCTTGGCTGCTACGTCAATCGCCGGAGGTGTCAGGCCTTCTGCCCCAGCTGTTGGCCGAGTCTTCTCGGTCAATCATATCACTACTGGCGTCGCTCATGTTCAACGGGGGCAACGCCGCCGCCGCAATGGCGCCAAATCTACTGCGGTCACCCTCAGAGGTACTGCCCCTGCTCAACGGGGGCAACGCCGCCGTCGTCAAGATGACGCCATGCCTATGGCGGGCGCCAACACTGCCGCTCCTACCCAATGGGGGCAACGCCGAAGCCGCAAGGGTGCAAGGCCCGAAGCGGCTGTCTCGCGCTCCGGCAAGACGGTAATTGTCGGAGACATCCGCATCCGGCTCGATGGAGGCGAGCCGATTCTGCCACGGGATCGTCATGTCCCGACTATTTCTACCTCCAATCGCTTCGAGCCCCTCCGGCAAGTACGGGAGGACGGAGCGAAGAAAAAGAAGCCTGCCGTATCGGCGGCAATCCAGGGTCCTCTTCAACGGCCCAAGCCACGAGCTCCCCGTCCAAGGACAGGGGGCAACCCAATTGAGGAGCATCAGCTCCATTTGAAGAAGATCTGGGTCACCAAGGAGGAGGCCCAAATCATAAGGCGCGCGAGGGCGGAGGAGCCCTTCCGCATGTCAGAGCTTCAGCGGATGCGGGGTCCGCCAAGCGCAGAGGCCTCGACGTCTGCGAGATTTACATCTCAACCCCTACGAGAACAAAGGCGCCTGCTGCAGTTCCTGGAGAGCATTGATCAGCAGTTGTCCACTTTCCCCTTTGGCTCATTTGCCAGGGGGTTAGCTCCATCCCACATACGGGAGGTGGGTATATCACCCACGGGTCGGGCCCCGCTCGGGGGTTGGCTCTCTGAAGAGTCCTCGGATTCATCTGAAGACGAGGAGGACTCACCGGAAGATGTGGAGGCTCCACTTCAAGTCGAGCTCCCAGAGAAATTATACTCCTTCCCTTTAGAGAAAACCCCCAATATCTTCTTCGCATGTCAGAGGGCGGGGTTGATTAGCCCATCACCCATGGAGCAAACACCAGGTGCTGCTTTTCATCAGGGCTATTGCTCCTACCATGAAGTTGTTGGCCACATCATCCACAACTGTGAACCATTCAAGGACCTCGCTGAGGACTTGATCAAGCGAGGGAAGGTCAACATGGGTGAATTCCTGGTCGACTCACCGCAGCCGCATGCACGAAGGAGTCTTCACTTCTATGTCAACGTCATTCACGCTGCAGCAGCCTTCCAGTTCCCCGAGCCGCAGGAGGAGGGAGTCAGTTCCCAGGGAGCCAGTTCCCAATCGCCCAAGTCCACACTATGGTGTCTAGGGTGGCGACCATCTCATCAGTGTTCTTTTCCTAAGGAAGACACTGAGAAGATTTTTGACAAACTTCTGGAGGATGGCTGGGTGCTGACACATGACCCGCCGTCTTATTACAATGAGACGGCCAAGAGACACCCCCGCTATTGCAAGTATCATGCAAGGGTGTCTCACTCCACTCGGCATTGCCCAGAGGTTCAAGACTTCATCGAAGCCCTCATCCAGAGAGGGGTTATCGATACTCAGGGGAACTCCATGACGAGGTTGCGCCTTGCAGAGGCCGCCAGGGAGACTCTCCAGCAGGCCCGGCGAGAAACCGAAGCTTTTTCCCGATTAGCCCGGCCAAGTGAGCCCGCGGAAAATGATGAATTCCCATTACTCACTAAAGGCAAGGCCACCTATAAAGGGCCTAAGGTCCAGAACCCAGGAAGCCAAGCTGTGGGAGAGAGTTCCAAGGCCCGTCCCAAGTCGAGTCAGCCTGGCATCGTCATAAGAGAGAACTCTCGGCCAGATAACAAAGGCAAAGCCAATGCGTCAGAGCCTTCAGCCAAAGTTCCTGCCAAGTCAGCAAGGCCATTAGTCGGGGAGAGGACTCAACTCCTTGAGCCCGCAAAGATCTCGGCTAAGACCTCTGTCAGCCCAGCGAGGCCGCCTATTGTAGAAAGGCCTCAGCAGCTCAAGCAAGCCAACCCACCCGTCCAAGCAAAGTCGGTGGAACCTCAAAGCTCCCAGAGGCCCCACTGCGGACTGGCAGAATTCCAGGAATTGCCTCCTGAAATAATTGCTCAGGCAATCAATGCCACCTTCCAAGCTCAGCCAGAGGAGGCCAATTGGACCAAGGTTGCCCCCAGAAAGAGCCGTGGCGCTAAAACTCCTAAGGAGTCAGCCCGGAGCAAGAAGCAAAATTCTGGGGGCAAGCAAGTCCCACTGCCGAAGCAAACTCCCCTTTCTTCTCAAGAGGCAGCACGCCAAAAGAAGCAGGAGAAGAATCGCAGGAAGAATTTGAAGAGGAGGTTAAAGAAGCAAGCCGAGCAAGCCGCTGCTATGGAGGCTCCTAAGGAGCCGACTCCTCTACAAAGACTTCAAAAGCTCATAGATGAGCTGGAGGAGTACACTCCCCCTCATCCCACCAGGGTCGTCACTCTAGACGAATATATCCTCTGGGACAAGCTTGGGCGCAAAGCCCGTCTTCTGCAATGGCTCCGAGAAACGGTTCACCGTCTTGAAGAGGGTGAAGACTTCCCCATCCCGGAGGAGCTCTCCTTATTCTATAAAGATGAGGAGCTCACTGTGGAGATGCTCGAGGAAATGCTGCAAGAGCTCTCCTGCAATATGGTGGCGATTCCGCCACCCGACAATATTTATTGTCCCACGGCTGATAGCACTGGAGGCAAGGCTCCTATGGCAACATATCAGCGCCGCTCGGCAAGAAATGGCCGGGGACGCGGCCGAGGTCGCAACCGAGGACGTGGACGTGAAGGTCCCCTGACTCTTGACCGGGTCATAATATTCAGAGGGGAGAAGCCCGGTCCTGCCCCAGAAACTCAAGTTCGGGGAATCCCTTTCATACTCAACTCCTCAGAGGGTCCAAACTCCGCCTCAACGGCTAAGCCGGGTGGAGTCCCTTTTACAATCACCTCCTCCGATGAAGAAGAGGAGCCAGCCAAGTCGCCGAAGCGCGAGGAGGCGTCAGAGCAAGCCGGCCCCTCCAACAGGGTCGAGACCACAAGCCCAGCAGGTCCTCCTAATGAAGACCAGCCTGATGAGCCTTTGCCACCTCCGGAGGAATCCTTGGCACCGCTGTTCCAAGAAGATGCGGAAGGCCAGAATGCGGAGGAGCGCCCTTCTAAGCGGGAGAAGCCTCGCCAGGCGCCAAAGACTCTGGCGGAGATCATCCCGCCATTTGACAAGACCCGTGCTCGGGCAGACCGCAAAATTATTCATCATATGAAACGGTTCCCAACAAATGTCACTATTTGGGAGGCCATTGCCTGGAGCAAAGACCTCAGAGAGGCTCTTGTCAAGATACTTCAAGATCCAGAGGCATATGAAGCCCATGTTGCAGAGTTGCAAGCCCAGGCATATGAAGCACTCACAGCCAACATCTCCTTTACGGACAAAGACATGTTGTTGTCCTCTCCGTGTCATAATCGCCCCTTATATATGAGGGGGACAATTAATGGACATGATGTGAATCGCATCCTAGTTGACGCTGGAGCAGCCGTCAACATCATGCCTCGGAAGACTTTCAAGTCCCTATACTTGGCACCTTATTTGCAAAAGGTGACCGATGTCAAGATCTCGGGATTCAATCGGGGTTCCGAGGAAGCGCTTGGTCGGGTTGTAGTCAAGCTTGCCTTGGGCGATTTTGTCACCCAAGCGACATTCTATATCATCAACTCCGACACATCTTACAAGATGCTGCTTGGAAGACCCTGGCTTCATGAGAATTGGGTCGTTCCTTCAACTTTGCATCAGTGCATTAAATATGCCAAGGAAGGGGAGCAACATACGGTCTTCGCAGATCAAGCCCCGTTCCACCCCAATGAGTGCCATCTGGCCGATGCTTCACTATATTTTGGGAAGCCCACTTTAACAATCCCCGAGTCTTTAAAAGACAAAGGGAAGCAAAAGGTGGACCCTGAAGTTGAAGAAGGGCAGCTCTTCACTGTCAACCAAGACATGGTAAAGTTGTACAGGCTGAGCCTCAATGCCGCCTCCAAGCCGACCCAACCAGAAAGGCGGAGTGTTGACTTTGAAGCCAACCTTATCAACCGGGTCATTGATGGGAGTATCTCCTTACCACCCAAGTGCCTCCAGCTCTCGTCCCAACGGGACGAGTATGAGGTGGAGCAGTTGAAGACCTTTACAGTCTCCTATCAACGGAGAAGGGGACGCAACAAAGGCAAGAGGGACAAGCCGATCATCTTTTACAAAGGTGATTTAGTCCCACCGTGCCCTCCTGAAGATGATTTCGGTTGGGATACTCCCGCCGATGTGATGCCAGAGCCAGTCCAGGAGATGGATGATATGCCCAACTAGATTAGGGAGATGTGCAAAAAGCAGCACATCCCGCAAACTCTGGACCCTGCGCGAGCGGCGTATTTCCATCAACTGTGGAACCCTCCGCAGGTCCGCGGACAGCCTCCCTTCTCCCGCAAAGATACAAGGGGCCTAGGCTATGACCAAGAGACGGACTTCGAGGTCCACTTTGCAGTCAATACCATAGGACTGCTACCTCTCCATCACGGGCAGGCAGAAGCTGAGCCCAAGGTTGATGACTCTATAAGGGGGTCCGGTGACGTGTCTTTGACACCTTCACCTTCATCAGGAGCTGACAATGGTCGCCCTTCGGAGGAAAAAGCAGCTGAGCCTGCTAACCATCGGCAAGACGAGGCCAGTCCTTCGACTTCAATCCATGGGCAAGAGTGTTTCGAAGAATTTGATGTCTATGAAGCCAACACTGATGATGAGGGAGACTTCCTCGACCTCCAACCAGCTCCGCCGGAGCTTGAAGACGGCGGTCAGGCGACTGTGGACGAGTTGATTGAAATCAATCTCGGAAGCAAAAATGACTACCGCCCCACCTTCATAAGTGCTCTCCTCAACGGGGAAGAAAGGCAGTCGTATCGACAACTCTTAGAAGAGTTCAGGGATTGTTTCGCCTGGACTTACAAAGAAATGCCCGAGCTCGACCCTTCTGTGGCCGAACATGAGCTGGCAATACTTTCAACAGTCAAGCCAATCAAGCAAGCTCAAAGGCGTATGCGCCACGAGCTGGAGCTGAAGGTCAATGCTGAAGTTGACAAAATGCTCAACGTGGACTTCATAGAGCCTTGCATGTACCCTGTGTGGCTCGCCAACATAGTCCCTGTCAAGAAAAAGAACGGCCAAGTCCGAGTCTGCATCGACTTCAGGGATTTGAATAAAGCATGCCCAAAGGACGACTTCCCTGTCCCAATCACTGAGACAATTGTTGATATGGCCACCGGTCACGAAGCCTTGTCTTTTATGGACGGGTCGTCGGGCTATAATCAAATCCGCATGGCCGTCAAAGATAAAGACCATACGGCTTTCCGTTCTCCTAAGGGGATCTTCAACTACAAAAGAATGCCGTTCGGTCTGAAGAATGCCGGCGCAACCTATCAAAGGGCAATGACCAAGATCTTCGACGAGATGCTACATGACCTTGTCGAATGCTATGTGGATGATCTGGTCGTCAAGACGAAGAAGCGGGAGGATCACTTAGCTGACCTGCGTCGAGTCTTTGAAAGGCTTCGACAATTTCAACTCAAGATGAACCCGATGAAGTGCACCTTCGGCGTCTCCAGCGGCAAGTTCCTTGCCTTCATTGTCAGGTACCGGGGCATAGAAATCGACCCTGATAAAATCAAGGCCATAGCAGGACTGTCCCCTCCCAAGAGCTTGACAGAGCTCAGATCTCTGCAAGGTAGACTTGCCTATATTAGGCGGTTTATTTCTAATCTCTCTGGGAGATGCCTACCTTTCGGCAAATTGATGAAGAAAGGAGCACCCTTCATATGGGACGAAGACTGTCAAAAGGCTTTCGAGCAAATCAAGGAGTATTTGTTGACTCCTCCTATCTTAGGGGCACCTGTCAGAGGGAAGCCCCTTATCTTATATATTGCTGCTATGGATGCCTCTTTGGGGCTCTGCTAGCTCAGGTCAATGACGAGGGCAAAGAACAGCCGCTGTACTACCTCAGTCGGAAGCTGATCGGGCCTAAGCACCGGTACGCTCCCATGGAAAAGGTGTGCCTAGCTCTGGTGTTTGCTGTCAAGAAGCTAAGGCACTATCTTCTAGCCCACCGGGTGGAGCTCATCTCAAAATGCAACCCACTCAAGTTTCTGCTCAGCCAGCCTGTCCTCTCTGGTAGGCTTGGTAAATGGGCACTTATCCTCATGGAGTTCGACATCACCTTCGTCCCACGCAAAGCGATCAAGGGACAAGGAATGGCGGAGTTCTTAGCAGCGCACCCTGTGCCAGAAGATTCGTCACTCAACTTCGAGCTCCCCGACGAAGAGGTGTTAGTGCCTTCTCAAGAAATCGGGGAGTCTTCTGAAAAAGTCCCACCACAGATAGAGCCGGGTGTCCTCACCCTTGATCTCCCACACTGGGAGTTATATTTTGATGGTGCCTCTCGGACAATCAAAAGGGCCGGCGGCCTTACAGACTATGTCTCAGGCGCGGGGGTAGTCTTTGTATCTCCACAGGGCGGCATCCTCAACAAGTCTTGCGCTCTCATGAAGTCGCTGACTAATAATGAGGCAGAGTATGAAGCGTTAATCATTGGGCTTCAGCTGGCACTGGAGATGGACATCAAGTGCATCAAAGTGTACGGGGATTCTCAGCTCGTCATCCGACAAGTACTGGGCGTCTATGACGTCCGGAAGAAGGAGCTCGTCCCCTACCATGCAGCCGTCATGAGGCTTAAAGAAAAATTTTACCTATTTGAAATAGGCCATGTCCCCAGAGGCAGCAACTCCCAGGCTGATACTCTTGCAAAGTTGGCAGCAGCCCTAAAACTCCCGCCTGAGGGAGAATTAAATATTACTGTCAGACACCGAAGGCTCATGCCAAGTGTGCTCGACGAAGAATCCGGCCTCACTGTTTATGAGGTCGACAACATTCAAGAGGAGATTGTTCCCGAAGAAGAAGATTGGCGTGAGCCGATCATAAAGATAAAGAACGGCTGGCTCCCTCCTGATCGGGCTCAGAGGGTGCAACTGCTACGCAGGGCGACATCCTACCAGCTGATTGACGATCTGCTCTTCAGGCTCGTCCATGAAAAAGACCGATCGGTCCTCTTGCGGTGCCTTTCGTCCAAGGAAGCGAAGACCGTCATGCACGAGGTCCACTCCGGATTGTGTGGAGCTCACCAGGCAGGAGCCAAGATGAAAAATAGCATCAAGCTCAAAGGGTTCTACTGGCCCACCATGTACGAAGATTGCAATCAATATGCTCGTACATGTCATCAATGCCAAACATTCGGCCCAGTCCCTCGGCGACCACCTAACCCGCTCCATCCAACAGCGCCTACTTGGCCATTTGCAGAGTGGGGTATGGATATTGTGGGACCATTCCCACCATCATCCCAGGGGCACAAGTTCATACTCGCTGCCACCGATTACTTCTCCAGATGGGCGGAAGCCGTCCCACTACGGGAAGTTACAGGGGAGATAGTTGCTCGTTTTGTGCGGCACTATATCATATACAGATTCGGCACCCCCAGTCGGATTATATCCGATAATGGCACGTCATTCAAGAACAAGACTGTTTATGCTTTGGCGGCCAAGTTCCATATCGATTGGAGGACGTCATCAGTCTACAATCCCCAAGCCAACGGATTGGCCGAGGCTTTCAACAAAACCCTCTGCAAGCTGCTGTCTAAGATAGTAGGTGGCCGCAAACGGGATTGGGGCGAGAAGGTCCACGAAGCCCTATGGGCCTATCGTACCATCTACAAAACCCCTACGGGATGTTCCCCATTCTCTTTGGTCCACGGAGCCGAAGCAGTGATCCCTGTGGAGATCGAGCTAGCATCTTACCGCGTTGCTGTGCACGCCGGATTGCCAGGCCAAGACCAATATGAAATTGAAAGAAGGCTCGAGGAATTGTCCAACCTTGAAGGTCAAAAAAACTCAAAGCCTATAAACACTTACAAGTGTATCA
This sequence comes from Amorphophallus konjac, assembly GCA_022559845.1. Classification (NCBI taxonomy): domain Eukaryota; kingdom Viridiplantae; phylum Streptophyta; class Magnoliopsida; order Alismatales; family Araceae; genus Amorphophallus; species Amorphophallus konjac. Next base: position 441,913,968 of record CM040122.1, read on the forward strand.
AGCCCGCATGACACGTGCCTATGATAAGCTGGTCAAGCAACGGGCGTTCAAGAAAGGCGACCTTGTCATGGTCAAAGAAAAGGAGGTTCTCGCGGGAAGATCCAGCGGCAAACTCCAGCCCAATTGGCGTGGACCTTACGTCATCCAGAAGGTCTACGAAGGAGGGGCCTATACGGTCCTTGACCACAAGGGAGACAATCCCTTCCCTCCTCTCAACGGCAAGCACATGAAACTCTACTACGCGCCACAGCAAGAGTTTCCCCAGCAGTCCTCACAGGACAGTACCTCTCCTCAGTGAAGGTTCAAAAAAAAAAAAAAGAGGGGTTAAAAATACTGATACCCCGGCGGACCCAGCCAGCCTTCAACGGTTGGCTGGGGGTAAAAAGGCCATAGACCCGGTCGAGGTGAAAACCCGAAAGGGCGCCTCGGGCAAAAATGGGCAACCCCTCGGTGTGAAAACCCGAAAGGGCGCACTGGAAAAAGCTAAAGGGGGCCAGCCTCGGCGAAAACCCGAAAGGGCGGTGAGGTTGGTAATGTGAAAAAAAAATCCTCTCTTTATCTATTTTAAGGGTGGCTCTAAGTCAATGACTCCACCCCATCTCGACCAAAACATCATATTGATGTCATGGCTATGCCTTACATATCATTCTATGACACATAGTCCCACCAACATTTTGAGGTTGTCATATTCTGCCCCATTGGGCTCGGCCTCAGCATGCTCTCTTGGGCTGCCGAACCATCATGCCATTCGGCACCCTTTTACCCCTTTGGATTGAGCCTCAGTATGCTCTCTTGGGCTACCAATCCATTACACCCTTGGACTCCTTTTTGTCCCATCGTGCATGGCCTCAGTATGCTCTCTCGAGCTGCCAACCGATGTAATCTTTTGACTCCTTTTTGTCCCATCGGACATGGCCTCAGTATGCTCTCTCGAGCTGCCAACCGATGTCGTCTTTTGACTCCTTTTTGTCCCTCAGCATGGCCTCAGTATGCTCTCTCGAGCTGCCAACCGATGTCATCTTTTGACTCCTTTTTGTCCCATCGGGCATGGCCTCAGTATGCTCTCTCGAGCTGCCAACCGATGTCATCTTTTGACTCCTTTTTGTCCCATCGGGCATGGCCTCAGTATGCTCTCTCGAGCTGCCAACCGATGTCATCTTTGGACTCCTTTTTGTCCCATCGTGCATGGCCTCAGTATGCTCTCTCGAGCTGCCAACCGATGTTGCCTTTTGACTCCTTTTGTCCCACTGGGTGACACATGTGTCCCTAAGAGAGTGTCACTAGTTCTCTGCCCTTGGGCATTATAGGTTTAAAAAGAAGAAAAAAGAAAAAAAAGAAAAAAAAGAGAAAGGGGTTAAAAATACTGATACCCCGGCGGACTCAGTCAGCCTTCAACGGTTGGCTGGGGGTAAAAAGGCCACAGACCCGGTCGAGGTGAAAACCCGAAAGGGCGCCTCGGGCAAAAATGGGCAACCCCTCGGTGTGAAAACCCGAAAGGGCGCACCGGAAAAAGCTAAAGGGGGCCAGCCTCGGCGAAAACCCGAAAGGGCGGTGAGGTTGGTAATGTGAAAAAAAATCCTCTCTCTGTCTATTCTATGGGTGGCTCTAAGTCAATGACTCCACCCCATCATAACCAAAACATCATATTGATGCTATGGCCACGCCTTACATGTCATCCTATGACACCTAGTCCCACTAGCATTCTGACGGTGTCATACTTTGTCCCATCGGGCTCCGCCTACGCATGTCCCTTTCGGGCTGTCGACCCATTCCGCCTACCGGCTTCCGGGTTCAGCTCATATGTCTCTTCTGAGCAGTTAAACCCGCTTACTCTCTTGTCCCACTGGGACTGGCCTCAGTATGCTCTCTCGGGCTGCCAACTTTTCATGCCTTTCGGCTCCTTTTTCATTCTAGGGAATGGCCTCAGTATGCTCTCTCGGGCTGCCAACCCTTCATGCCTTTCGGCTCCTTTTTCAGTCTAGGGAATGGCCTCAGTATGCTCTCTCGGGCTGCCAACCCTTCATGCCTTTCGGCTCATTTAACCTCCTTGGGATTGGCCTCAGTATGCTCTCTCGGGCTGCCAACTTTTCATGCCTTTCGGCTCCTTTTTCATTCTAGGGAACGGCCTCAGTATGCTCTCTCGGGCTGCCAACCCTTCATGCCTTTCGGCTCCTTTTTCAGTCTATGGAGCGGCCTCAGTATGCTCTCTCGGGCTGCCGACCCTTCATGCCTTTCGGCTCATCTAACCTCCTTGGGATTGGTCTCAGTACGCCCTCTCGGGCTGCCAACCCATCATGCCTTTAGGCTCATCTTACTTCTTGGGATCTGGTCTCAGTATGCTCTCTCGGGCTACCAATCCATCGTGTCTTCTGGCACATGTCCCACCGGGTCTGGCCTCAACATGTCCTCTCGGGCTGCCAACCCACCTACTCGCCTATCGGCTTTCGGATTTGACTCTCACGTCCCACTAGGGCTGTCAAATCCACCCTTTTTCTTCTTCTGAGTCTGGCCTCTGTATGCCCCTTTCGGGCTGTCAACCCATCTCACCTCTTGGCTTCAGACTTGACTCATGTATTCCACCGGGATCGCCAAGTCTATTCCTTTGTCCCCATGGGTTTGGCCTCTGCATGCCCTTGTCGGGTTGCCAACCCTATTTGCCTATCGGCTCGCGGATTTGACTTATACGTCCCACCCGGGCTGTCAAATCCCCTCCTTCCATCGCTTCGGGTCTGGCCTATGTATGCTCTCTCGGGCTGCCAACCCATCCCGCCTATCGGCCTCCAGGTTTAACCCTCATATCCCTTTCGGACGGCTAAACCTACTCCTTTGCTATCCCAACCGGGTTTGTCACATGCACACCCTTTTCGGGTTACTAACCCGGTCAACCTTCGGTTTTGGATTTGGCTAATTGCGTCCCACTAGGACAGTCGAATCCACCTATCTTGTCACACCGGGTTCGGCCTCAGTATGCTCTCTCGGGCTGCCAACCCATTACGCCTTTCGGCTCGTTTCTATCCACTTGGGTTCGGTCTCAGTACGCCCTCTCAGGCTACCAACCCGTTTCGCCTTTCGGCTCACAGATTTGATTCATTCGTCCCAACCGGACAATCAAATCTACTCACTTGTCCCACCTCTGCGGCACACACGTCCCTACGGGAGTGCCACCTTTTCCTCGCCTTTTGGCATTATAGGACCAAAAAAAAAAGGAAAAAATTGGGGTTAAAAATATTGAGACCCCAGCGGACTTGGTTGTTTCTGTTAGAAGAGCAATCAAGGGCAAAAAGGCTTTAACCCGGCTAAGGTGAAAACCCGAAAGGGCGCCTTAGGCAAAAATGGGTACCCCTCAGTGTGAAAACCCGAAAGGGCGCACTGGAAAAAGCTAAAGGGGGCCAGTCCTGACGAAAACCCGAAAGGGCGGTAGGGCTGGTAAAGTGATAAAAAAAAAGAAAAAAAAAGAAAAGGCTTATCAAGCATCAGACTCGCTCCTCCTCAGCTCAGCAAGGCGAGTCTCACTCTGAAGAGCTTCCTCTTGGAGCCCCTCAAGCCCACGGCGGAGGGTCTACATCAACATGCGCAAGACTGCGCTCTTCTTCGGTCCCCTGGACCTCTCACAAAAGCGCCTCCTCACTGTGGGAGGCCACCTGCTCGCGCTCGTAAGCGACCTCGGCCAGGGCGTCCACCTCAGCCTGGGCCGCCCAAAGTTTGCAAAGCTGCTGCTGCTCCTGCTGAATGATCAGCTGAGTCCTCCGCCTTCGTTCTTGAATAGCGCGAAGGCAGGCGAACTCCTCCCGTAAAGACGCAAGCTCAGTCATCCAGGCGTCCCAAGGGAGACCAAATGCATGCATCTGGCAATGCTACACCAAGTGGAGGACCATTCGGCCACTCCATCACAAGGGCCGAGAAACTCTGAAGCAGCTTTGAAGCCTCACTAGCTGAAGCTAAAACAAAGAAAGGAGTTGCCTCAGCCCATGTACGGCCGACATCTACCCAGACCAACATGCCCTAAGGGCTGGTCTACATCAACCTTGGCCATCACAAGTCAGCAAGTAGCCAACTTCATGTTCGGCTACACCTCAGATGTTAGCCGGCACATCTTTGGCGACACCTCAGCAGTTAGCCCGCTTTAATTTGCGACTACACACCTCAGCGATTAGCCGACACGTCTTCAGTGGCATCTCAGTGGTCAGCCAGCACCACGACTTTCGATCAACGCACCCCTAAGGGTCGGCCAATGTTGATTTCCAGCTATCACAGCTCAATAGTCAATCAACGACGACTCAGATGGATGCGCCTCTTCGAGACATGCCTACATCAACTCCGGGCCAACAAGCCTCGTCGAGACAGGTCCGCACCAACATCGGGCCAACAAGTCTCTCAGAAGCAGGCCTCCATCAACTCTAGGCCAACAAGGCTCTCAGAAGCAGGCCTACATCAACATCGGACCAACAAGCCTCTCCGAGGCAAGCCAGCATCAACCCTCAGCTTTCTGGAAAGCAATGAAGCAGTAAGGTGCAGCTCTACAGAGGGCACGGATCGTCCGCCTCCGCCTTCGGCTTTGACGAACGCTCCGTGGGGGGCATTTGTTGGCAACATTTTTTGCCCACTACATACGAGGTGAACTACTATTTAAGCTCACCACTGCAGAAAGGGGTGACTAGAACTCCCCGAGGTGGACTCCAGCAACATTAGACCTGTCCGGGGTGGCCAAGACCCGCCCGGGGTGGACATCAATAGACCCGCCCGGGGCGTACAACAACAAACCTGCCCGGGGTGGCCAAGACCCCCCCGGGGTGGACAGCAGGGACCCGCCCGGGGCCAGCCACCCCCGGGCAGGTCCCCCCGCGGCTGCACGGGCGGGAGGAACCCGCCCGGGGTCGGCTGGCCCCGGGCAGGCCCGCCCGGGGTTGGCCCACCCCGGGCAGACCCGCCCGGGGTCGGCTGGCCCCGGGCAGGCCCGCCCGGGGTGGCTCCTCCCCGGGCGGGACCTGCCCGGGACCCCCCGAAGTCCCGGGCCGGTCCCGGGGTCTCCGTCTGCCCATCATAAAAAAAAAAGAAAGAAAAGAGGGGGGGAACCTGCCCGGGGTGGCTTTGACCCGCCCGGGTTCGGCCCGCCCCGGGCCGGTCCCTCACCTTCTATAAATACCCCCTACGGGGCTCATTTGAGGGGGACTTTTTTTTTGGAGAGAGAGGACGACTTGTGAAGAGAAGAAATCTTTTGTTCGTTGTCTTGGCCTATTTGGGGTATGTGACACCCCGGGCTTTGTCATTATGCCCCTACGTGGGCTTTGTCATTATGCCCCTACGTGGGCGTTGTTGTTGTGCCCCTACGTGGGTCTTGTATTTATGTCCCTACGTGGGTTTTGTCGTTATGCCCCTACGTGGGCGTGGTTGTTAAGTACCCTTTGGAGGAGACAACGAGACAAGGAGAAAAGCTATTACAAGCTGCCTACGGAAGACACTTGAAGTCTTTGTTCGTTTGTTTCGGCCCGTGTGGGGTAAGTCCCCGGGTCTTGTATTTATGCCCCTACGGGGTATATTTACGTTTATGCCCCTCAGCGGGCCATGTTGTTAATTACGCCTCTTAGTGGGCCATGTTTGTAAGTCTTTACGTCCCGGGACGACTAAGTCATGTAATTCTGCCTTTATAATGGAGAAATTACAAAAATGTCCTCCCCGGGACCGTCAAAGACCAAAGTCCTGTAATTTGCAGTTATACCCTGCAATCTTTTGTAATTCGGGCTACGCCCCTACTTCCCGCGTTGGTGCGGATCTTTGTACAGTCGACAACTCGCCGACAATCCTTGTACCCATTTGGGCCATAAATGCAATCTATGACTCCATATGTCTTCTTTATGCATTGACTGGGGAAAATTACAAGAAAACCCCCGACTTGTCAAAACTGCACATATACCCCTCCTTCGGCCAAATTGACAGATGTGTGTCTTCTATGAAGTCCCTTGTCATTCCTTCGCTCCGGAAGTGTTGTCAGCTCAGTCCAACACTCGGGTATCATCTCAAACCTAGGTCTAGGGTCTGGTAAAATTACCAAAATACCCCTGTGACTTAAAAATGACCTCAGAGCCCTTGAAACCCTCCAGAAACGGCTTCTATGCCTTGGGGAGTCAGGAACCCGATCCTACTTCCGTTCCAGCCCAGAAATTTCATAAATGCCCCTGGCCTGGAAAATTACCAAAATACCCCTGGGGTGGTAAAATTACCAAAATACCCTCGGGGTCCAGAAAACTTCTCTCTACTTCAAAAACGCCTACGGCTTCCGCATATTTGCGTCTTTATTCCTAAATCTTAGGGTTTTGTTCAGACTTAGCCCTAACTCTATTAATGTGTTGGTGGTAAATGAGTGGTCATGGAGAGTCTCTCGAGTGAGCTTGCCCTCCACATCAGAACCTCTATAGAAGACTTTGGAACTTCTTTGACAGTCAAACAAATGTGTTCGGACGTTAGGCCGATGTAAATCAACACTGACTCCGGTCAGTGGGGAAAGGTCCAGCACTCGAACCCAAATCGTCTGATACGACGCGCACCCACGGAACCCTCTCTACGCAGAGGAGTGTTTTCTTTTCAAAAAGAACGAAAATCTACCTTTTATCTACGATAAAAGTCGATCTAGATTTTTTCCGTGTCTCACAAGCTCCTACCAAGCCGGCCCACCCGGGCAGTCTCTTCCTTTCGAAGGGTGGTTACTGGGGCTGCCGGAGTCGTCTTCACCATCGCAATGTAGAGGTTGTTGCCCAGTAGCCACCGTCACTTCTTGCATAGGCTCATCGGGTGACCGGGGGTGGTCGGAGCATTGACTGCAGATTTCGTCGGCAATGGGGGGGCCGTCAGGGCACAACAAAGGCATCTTCAAATTCTGTTGTCGGACCACCATAGTTTTTATCAAGCTAGCCCACCCTGCGGTGTAGAGATTGCCAGAGCCGCCGGGGCTATCTACACTGCCGCAACGCAATGGTTGCTGGTTGGCACCCGCCGTCGTGCCGTCTATAGGTCCACTTGGTGCCCAGAGATGGCAGCCGGCAGGAGCAATGTAGGCTTCATCGGTGTTAGAGGGGGGGGGGAGTTAGGGTATCGCAGGGGTGCCTTTGAACTATTCTTGGGAACCAGGCAGGGGAAGATGAATAGTCCGAGTCCTCCATACCCTATTCGACCCCGACTTACGGATTTAGGTAAGTCATGGGTCTTCTTGGGTTCTGTGGGCATTTTGGTTCTAACGAGTATCGGGTATTGTTTCGCAGCTGCTCCTTCTCAATGGACAGGTTGTCAGGCTGAGTCGGGTCCTCCCGACCCGATACGACCGCGACTGCCAGATTTGGTAAGTCACGGGACTTCTTGGGTTCGGGCGGGCATTTTAGTTCTATCGGGTATTAGGTATTGTTTAGCAGGTGCTCCTTCTTAGTGGACCGGTTGTCAGGCTGAGTCGAGTCCGCCCGATCTGCCTGTGAGGTACCTGAACCCCCACCCAGGCAATTTGAATTCAAATTCAAAATCGCCTGGTGGCCCCTTTGCCCGCCACGACCCCCCTAGCCTTCCCACCCTTCTTCCCCACACACGGCGACGTCCTACAGCTCTGGTCGGAGGTCTATCCTCAATTCCTCATCGAGAATAGTGCTCCAGTTGCTTCGATTGTGAGGACAGCAGGGATCTCCAGTAGACTACTGACCCTCACGTCCAGGTCGAGCACTATGAGGTTTGCTACCTCCACTATCCTCACGGAGCCGGATTCGAGGAACCTTAACCGCTCCACCATTAATGATGCTTCGGTCTCATCACAGAAGAGGAGACCCAACGAGCCGGATGGGGACATGACTAACTCTAGGGTCTGGGAACGCCCCCTGCTAAGGGCTCACCTATTGAGCTTGAGCAGGGCACTGTTCATCAATAGGAATCCTGGCCTCTCCGTCATCTTTGCATCGTCTTCGCTTGGTCTGACTGCCAGGAAGCCATCTCTGGTGAGTTGGGAGAGATTCCCCATCCACGACTTTACTGCAGAAAACTGAAAAGAGTTACCAATGAACTCAGTCTACCTGCATCCTCCACAGATCCACATGGGATAAGTTCTGGTTTGTTTTCAAGCATAGAAGAGATAAACTCCTTTCGTTATTTGATCAAAAGAAGTGTAAGAAAAACTAAAACTGCAAGGGATGGTTATCAAAGCTAGAAAAAAAAGTTCCCACACATTACTCGTTATATTGGCACTATGTCTCTGGAAAGCTTAAACTGATCACTTTTGGATGCTGGCGTTCCAGATACATTATGGACACTTTCTACATTCTCCTCTACAATCTGCTTCTTCTATATTTTCTGTCTGGTTGGTTGCCACATGGATCCCTTAACATCTCTGTAAATTTCTCTGGCCTTTTGTCATGTTAACTGCCATCACCTTTGTTTGGTTGTTTAATCTACTGAGAAACGAGGATAGAATAATCATTAGTTGAACAAGCTCTCATAAGCACTCTCTTGGTTCAAAATTTTTTCTGTCCTTTTGTCATTTTAACTGCCATAAACTTTATTTTGTTCTTTACTATACTGACTCGAGGATAGAACAGTCATTACCTGAACATGCATTAGTAAGCACTCTGTTCTTTCAAACTTCCCTTCCTGAGCTTCAACGCCAAATGCTTTTACTGTGTGCCTTTTCCTTTCTTACTCCGATTTTCACTATTTTCTGAGTTGACATCCCAAAGTTTTCCAAATGACCAATCTTATTGTGAATTTGCAACCTAAGGCTGCTGGTTTTTCGGTGATCTCCTCGTTGCTCCAAGTAGATAGGAAATACTCTGCAAGTGCATTCATTCCTTCTCAGTTTCTTCGAGATCTTTGGGATTCTCTCTTCCAGGATCCTCTTCTGAATGATCTTGCCACCCAGATTCCTTGGAATTGTTGGTTGAACCACTTGAGGAATGTGTTGATTGAAGAATGGGTATGGAGGGTGGGAGGTTGGTGTAAGGTGAGCAACATGTCAGATCTGGTGAGGGATAGCACATAAGGTTTCCGTGATCTTTCTGTATGAACATGGACTACCAGTGTACTTGGCACCATCCTCGTCAGGAGACGTGTGAATCCTGATCAACCTGCCAACTTCAACCAGGCTTTAGATCATTGGGGAGAAAATCTTGCTGAGCCCCAGCGGGAATGTTGAAGGGTTGCTGCAACAATCATCCATCCCCCCCCACCCCCTGTTGCTTTCTAGATTTACCCTAGTGATGCACCTTCAAGTTTTTATGGACTGCCTCTCGCTGAGCCACATCAGTGGAATTGCTAACTTTACCCTCGAACCTTCTCATCTTATGAAATTGCCAGCACAGCCTTCACCAGGGGCATTATTATCAATATATTTGGCCCTTCTTGTCACTATCTCATTGCCAGCTTGCATAGCAGAGAATTACCGGAACATGCATAGAACCTGAGATCGGTCCTGGATGCTTAGCCATTTCCAGATCTACCACTTTCCCAATCAATAGAAGAACCAAGTCTGAAATTTCTCGGACATGTTGACCCTGTATGAACCATTGTCTTCTTCCCTGCGTCAGCACCCTGTTCATCTCCTGACGCTCTGTATAGCTTGTATCCCTGCATCACCTCCTTATATGTCCAATTCAATTCATGATAAGTGGGCGCTGAAGCTTGCTTGTGAGATTAATCCAGCATGAGTATAACCCCTGTCAAAGTTTCATGTGATTTGGAACCAGAAGTATGTCATCCACATCCATGAAGAGATGAGCATACTTAAAACTTTTCCATTGGCCGATAGCTTTGCAAACTAACTTCAATATGCTAGACAGAGTGACAATCCCTTTAAATACTTCCATGTCTCATTGGTGCAGAGGCACATCACTAACTTGGCACCATAAGTGGATTCCTTGCTTAGCTTCCTCCACTCCCACACTGTTATCCCATTGTGACCACATAATAGAGTCAACAGTTGTCGATGACGGTTGAAGCCAAAAAATTGATGAAACAAAAGGAGAGAGAAAAATGACACCAATATATATGTATATATATGTATATATATGGAGGTCGGCCACCCCTACTCCCTCAATTGGGGGGTTTGGACTGGATCCACCCCCAATTGAGGGGTTTGGACCGGATCCAACCCCCAATTAGGGGGTTTTGGCCGGATCCAACTACCCTCAAATCTCTCATTTGGCTTATTTGGTCCGGTTAGAACCCCCGGGTGGGGTATTTGGTCCGGTTAAAGCTGTACTTGGACCGGTTAAAAGCCTTGGAGGGCCAAGGTTGGACCGGATCAACCTGTAACCGCTCCTGGGTTCTCTAAATACCTCCCCTAGTGGGACCTAGGACGGAACAAAGACAGAACGCAGAGAGGAGAGAGCGTAGAGGTCTGGTGCTTGTGCTTCTGCAGGCCCGTCTTTGGGTTGTGTTCGTGCTTGTGCTATGTTGTGTTTGTGATGTGAGAGTATGTCATAAAAAGTCCCTCCCTTGGCCCATGTACAACACACTATCCATATGATTCATGTGATTTTTGTATCACTTTGGGGAAAATGATATGATTCCTCCCAAACTTCCCGGTTTTGTAAAAAGGCCCTTTGGAGCCTTACAATTATATAAAAGTTCGGGATGCAGCCGGGAAATGTGTACAAGCCCTGATCATCTAAAGAAAGGGTTTTGTAAAACTCAAGAATTTGTTGAGAAAAATCAACACCAAGTGGTGCGGTCACATCAGATTAAACATCAAAGGCAACAACAGAAGCAATAAACTTTACACCATCAACCTCTTGCCCCTTACAGTTCCTCACAGCAGAGGCACAAAACTTAAAGAAATCTCCTTCCCACGTGGACTAACCACCAAACCATGGGCTGGGTGAGCAGTGGAATAGTCATCTACAGGGGTCGACCCCTTTCTTTCCCTCATTGAGGTGTTTTGGACTGGATCCACCCCAATTGGGGGGTTTGGACCGGATCCAACTCCCAACTGGGGGGTTTGGACCGGATCCAACCCTCATTTGGCTGAGTTGGTCTGGTTAGAACCCTCAAATGGGGTATTTGGCCCGGTTAAAGCCCCAAAGTGGGGTACTTGGACCGGTTAGAGACCTTGGATGACCATATTTGGACCGGATCAACATATAACCGTCCATGGGTTCTATAAATACCCCCCTAGTGGGATCTAGACAAACACACATAACGAACACAGAAAACAGGGAGGAGAGAGTGCAAAAGGTTGTGCTTGTGCCTTTGCTTCTAAAAGCCCATCTTTTGGGTTGTGTTTGTATTTGTGTTGTACTTATGCTCACAGTGACGGTATGTTATAAAGTGTCCCTTCTCGAGTCTGCACGTCTTTGTATTGTGGTTAATGTAATCTCTGGGAAAAATGATGTGATTCTCTGAAATAATCAGGAATCTTATAAGCATCCTAACTTTTACAACAAGGATCTACATAGATGCTCTTGTGGTGATCCCTTGTGCCACTCCTTGGAGAGGGATTATAAAAAAAGTCGCTCCCTGGCATTCCACTGATGGACGCATGATGTTGGACCCCAACCCATGAGAGCTCGAGAAGGAGAAGCAATCTCCCGAGAGTGTTTGGCCAGTGCACCTCCACCAAGGAGGGACTTGCACCTCATGCCAAGATTACACGAAGACCCCTCTTCAGTCCAAATGTTACAAGAGTATCTCTGGTCTGGACAAACTACACAAATACCTGTTTGACTCACGAAAATAAATAAATAAATTGATATATTAATATTTCTCTTTTTTGAAGAAGAAAACACACATTCGCGATTATTTAAGTAGCGGGTGTATTATTATTTTCGTAAATTTGAGGTTTATCATACGATTTGGGTTCGGGTTCGGGACATTTCTCTATCGACCGTGGTCGATGTTTATTTACATCGGCGTAAAGTCCGAATACCCTTGATTAACTGTCAAAGAAACCATTTTTGACCTCTACAATATTCGCTGTGATATTAGGGGTTTTATCTAACAGATTCGATCAAAGAGATCACCTATTAGAGATACACATTTACAGGAGAAAACTAAACATTTCATTCTTTAAATTCGTCTTTACAAAATACACGGAATCCCGATTACATAGTCGGGTCGTTTGATTTACATTTGGCCTTCATTCCACCACCAGAACAGACTGTTGAATTTGAGTTTCACAGAGATCAAACCTCTTTTTTGGGTATGTTAGCAATTTATGACCCATCCTGGGTATCTCTGCAATTTTGAATTTGGGGGGATATTTTTGCAATTTTTTCACTTTTGGGGGTATTGTTGTAGTTTTTTCGTCATTGGGGGTATTACTGTAAATTTTTTACTTTGGGGGTATTTCTGTAATTTTTGACCCTTTCAAGGTATTTTAGTAGTTTTTGACCCTTTTGGGGGTATTTTGGCAGTTTTTGACCCTTCCAGTTTATTTGAGGCTCTGAACCTTTTTTGGGTTTATTTGTGGCTATCCCTTGAGCAGGGTTTTAGGAAAGCTCAGGAGTATTTGTGTAGTTTGTCCAGACAAAGGATACTTTTGTAACATCTAAACTGAACATGGGGTTTTCGTGTAATCTTGGCATGAGGCGCAAGTCCCTACTTGGTGGAGACACGCAGGCCAAAGACTCTCGGGAGATTGCTTCTCCTTCTCGAGCTCCCATGGGTTGGGGTCCAACTTCATGCGTCCATCGGCGCAACGTCGGGGATCGATCTTTTTTATAATCCCTCTCCCAAGGAGTGGCACAAGGGACATCACCACAAGGACATCTATTCAGACTTTTTTTGTAAAGGTTGGGTTGCTTATAGGATTCCTTATTATTTAAGGGAATCACATTATTTTTCCTAAGACATTTACAATGAGGTTACATTAACCACACCACGATCATGTGTGCGGACCCAAGGAGGGACAATTTTATAACATACCCTCACTATGAGCAGAAGTACTACACAAACCCTCCCGAAGGATGTGCCTTCACAAGCACAAGCACAAGAGTCCTTTGCGCTCTCTCCTCTCTGCACTCTCTCTGCGTTCTGTTTCTCTGTCCTTCTGTCCCTATCAAATCAGGGATGGCAGTGTTGGTTTGGATTCGGTTTCGACCGAGTCTGAAACCAAAACGACTCGGTTTCGGTAGAAACCCAGTGAAAAGGTTCAAAAAAATATCAAAATAAGTCTAAAAAATCATAAACAAATCGGAAAAATATAAATAATCACATAAAAATCAGAAAATCCATTAGACATGTATTTGACTGTAAAGAAATTGGATTAAGTGCAATAAACATGAAGTAGGCATTGAAGTTCAAACATTGAACATGTTAAACTAATATTCTCGAGTACATACTAAGCATGAAGTATGTTCAAGCAGTACAATAAACCTAATTAGATATAATAAATGTTACATAAATTAAATGATCCTTACCTAAATGATGATGTACTAATATGGATAATAACTAGAACCTTCTCCCTCGTCGTTTGGCTTTTGATGTTGATACCCATAAGAAAGTTGGATGTATTGTGTATATTCACTATAACCAAACAATGAGGTAGCCAAATCGTGCATCCCTCTTTGGATCCCTCTTGGAGTGTAAGGTGGTTGGCTTGATTCGAATCCAGAATCAGAGTAAGAATCTTGAGGATGAGAAGAGGAACTGGATGGAACTGGAATTCTGGTTCATGACCCCACCCATAAATGGCTGCTTCCTGTTGGCCACCTCCATAACCTGATGGATGCCCATATTGGCTCTGTGAATCATATCTTCGCTCACTATGACTGTATCCTCGGCCTGTGTCTGCGTGGAAGGAGGAAGTACCACCAACAGTGCCACCGCCAGTAGTAGCACCTGCAGCTGCACTGGGATGATGATGATGAACCATAAGAAACCAGTCACCTTTTAACCTTTGGGGATGCTTTTTTCTGTTTGGGTGTGATTTTTTCAGTCATCTTTGACATGAATCCTTTTCCCCTTGGCGTGTGTCTCACATAAATCTGCTTCAACTGCTCAATTGTCGGGTCCTCTCGAGCAGCAGCACTAGTCCTCTCAAACATCCCATGCACTGATGTACTTCTTCTTAAGGATGGAGGTGGCTTGACCATTCTAGGAGTGACTGACCTACTATCTGATTCTGAGTGTCTAGCTGGCTCGGTTTCAGGCGGCTGCTCAGTGTCATGAACAAACAAAGCTGGGTCCCTTCTTTAGTGCGCATGAGTCTCTCTGGCCCTCTTTGTTGCTCTTTTGAATTCTGGATCTTTTGGCTCATGCTCATCTAGTATGCCCTCTGCCCATCTTCTATCATCAACATCAAAAACGGGCTCATCAACTTGCTCTCGTGTCTCCACCCAAGACTACAAGGGATTGTCATCATCAAATAAAGCGTCCACATCAATTTCTGGAGTTGCATCCTCTGTGACACGTTTGTCCCTCAGCTGTTGTCTTAACTTCATGTTTTTTATTCTCAGTCTCATTGTAGTGGCAGTAAACCAATTTTTCTAACCGTTCAGTCTTTAGCCGATTGCGAACCTTTGAGTGTATAAGGCTGAACGTGCTCCAATTTCTTTTACATTGGCTTGCCGATATTGTTTGACAGAGCACCCTAATTGCAATGAAAGCCAATGCATTACTGCCCACATCTCGGTTGTTCACCATTATCCACCAGTCAGCTGTTCCATCAACCATAAATAAATAAATGTAAGATGTACTAATACATATTGAGATTAAGAAAGCACAAAGATAAAGTATACATGGGCTCACTCTTCCCACAGCGTATTGCAATTGGGAGTCAGAATATGTCTCAGTCCTCATTCTATAATAGTTCATCTACAAAGATAAAGTAATAGATTAACATAGTGACTTAAGTAAATTCTATACCTCTTATTGATAAAATTAATAAAGGCCAACCTCTACTTCGGCCTGAAGTCTCTTTTCTGGTGTCCTCGATAAACGACCAATGACTTTTAAAGTGCCTTGAAGTACCTCGCCATCAACATGTGCATTGGCATCGTACATAAATCGAGGGTTGAGGAAATAACCTGCATTTGTGTATAGTTAATTAAATATTAGATATAAAATAACCTAGGGCGAGTTTGATAAACAGTTAAAATCGACAGGGGTGAGATATCTCTGGGCAGGTGACTTGCTCAAATTTAGAGATAGAATGGCTCACTCGAGGTCGACCTATACCCATTACCTAGGGGTGTCGACCTATGCCCAGGGGACCTAAGGAAAAATGGGGGATTTTTCTTTAAGAGACAATAGGTCGAGCTGCTGCTGGGAACCTGGGCAAGTCGACTTGGGACCTGGGTAGGTCTACCTACCCAGGTCCCAGGTCAACTTGCCCAGGTTCCCAGCAGCTTAGGGCTGCTGGGACCTATCCCCTGGGACCTGGGTAGGTCGACCTTCCCAGGTCCCAAGTCGACCTACCCTGGTTCCCAGCAGCCCTAAGCTGCCATGGCCTAGTCATCCTACTCGGTTACTCTAATCTATTCCTGCACTTATCCTAATCGTGTTACTCTAACCTGTAGTCAAATTCGCCCCTAAAGAACAATGTATCAATATAATTAATCACTCACCAGCTGCATGCAAGTCGTGGTGTAATGTGTTGTCCCATCTATGATCAATAATTATCCACCACTTTGCGTATTCTCTGGGAAGGGAATCCTACAACTCTAATTTGGCACGGTCCATGGCCTCGTACAGATATCCCATATCATTCTTCTCATCGTCATCCACTATTCTTAGAACCTTCACGAGGGGTGTGACTATTTTCATGTACCGTGAGACCCTGTCCCAGAATTTGTTGTCTTCCACGATGTGACAGACATCCAAATATTCCATCTGAGCATCAGCATTAGACTTGTCGATGTATTCTCGTAGAACATTGTGGTACATGAAAGCTTTCAGCTCATTCTTATACCTGTGCAAAGAAATGAAATTTGAATCAAATATGGATCTTATCTATAAGAATAAAGTATCCAGAATTGAGCTTAATCTTATACCTGTGCAAAGACTCCAAAGAAATGAAATTCGAAGCAAATTTGGTTGGCTCTGCACGGATGATATCTCGCCCCCCACTTGCATGCTCCTTGAGTATATTCAATATCCTAGGATGGCCATAAATATACGGGGTGATTTTTTGTGCCTTGTCAATTGTCTTCTTCACGTGATTTTCCTTCCCTATGTCATCAAGTATCAGATCCAGACAATGTGCTGCACATGGGAGCCAATATAAATGCTTGCGCTTCTGCATCAATTTCTTCCCTGTAGCCTTATAACTGGCTTCATTATCAGTCACTACTTGCACAACATTGTCCTCTCTAATTTGGTCTACCATCTTATCCATCAAACTAAACAAATAATTGACATTTTTTTTATAATTTGATGCATCTATAGATTTAACAAATATTGTACCTTCGATGCAATAGACCAAAAAGTTAATCATGGACTTCTTCGTGGTACCAGTCCAGCCATCACACATGATGGTGCATCCTCTCTCCATCCATATATACTTGAAGTTTTCAACCCATTCATGGAGCTCCTCAACCTCTCTCTCAAGGTCACGTCCGTATATGTCTCGACGTGACGGGGCCTTCCAGCCAGGGCCAACATCTGCTATGGTATGTAGCATAGGTTAGAAATATTCACTTTCAGCTGCATGTGCAGGGACACCTGCATGGAAAAATCATTTGCAGATACTTTTAAATGCATGTCCTGCAACTTTTGCTGATTTTTTTACCCCTTAATGCTTGCATGATTTTAGGTTGTATAGCATGGGGCCTTCTGTGCAGATAGTTGTCCATAGGGCATGTTCTCTGCGGGGCAGCACCAGTGTCAGGACATCGTGCAGCTGTACTAGAGTAGGTCCCTGAACCTATGGGTGTCTTTCTTTTCCTTCGAGTGGCTTGTTCACGCTCCATTGCTTCAGTCAGCTCTGGATCTGAATCCTCAGTGCCTTCCTCATCATCCCTCCTTCCCCTTCTGTCCGAAATCTCCTCAACAATTTCAGCCTCATCTTCAGTCCTTTGTTGCGCCCTCTCCTTTTGCCCAGAAGGCACTGGCACATTTCTTCTCAAATCTCTCGGGGACATCTGTCACATTGTTCCACCTCTCCTCTTACCCATGCCAAATGTTACTTTCCTCTAGTAATTCCGCCATGTATCTTTTTACCACAATAATTGCATTTCACTTTTCTTCTCCCAGCATCAACTAAGGACAAGTGGGCCCACCCCGGATCCTCCTGCCCTTGTTGCTCCTGATTTTGTTCACGTCTTGGTATGATGCTGCATTGCATTAGACAGTCAAAGACAAATAGTTGTAAGTACAATGAAAAAATATAATTCAACATAATGGAGTTTCAAATTATTCAATGAAGCTTAATTGAGCTTCAATTGAGTCTAAGTAAACTTACCTAGACAAATGTCCTAATTTTAAGGAACTAATTAGGGTTTAATTATCAATTAAACCTTAATCACCCTTCATCAAAATTTAATTACCAGCATGTTCTCATCCCAAATTGAAGTTTAATTGAGCTTCAATTGAGCCTAAGTAAACCTAATTAGACAAAAGCTCCAAGTTTAAGGAACCAATTAGGGCTTAATTATCAATTAAACCCTAATCACCCTTCATAAAATTTAGCATGCTCCCACCCCAAATTCTTCAATGAAGCTTAATTGAGCCTAAGTAAACCGAATTAGACAAAAGTCCTAATTTTAAGGAACTAATTAGGGTTTAATTATCAATTAAATCTTAATCACCCTTTATAAAATTTAATTACCAGCATGCTTCCACCCCAAATTCTTCAATGAAACTTAATTGAGCCTAAGTAAACCTAATTAGACAAAAGTCCCCATTTTAAGAAACTAATTAGGGTTTAATTTGAAGTCTTAACATATTTCATAGTTTAAAATTAACCTACAACAAAAAAACTAACCTACAACAAAAAAAACTTTCAACCTAACCAAAAAAACACAAAACAAAATAAACCCCAAATTTACCTCAAGAAAAGCAGCAGCACCCAGCACAGCAGCAACAGCACCCTCGGTAGCACAGCACAGCAGCACCCAGCAGCAACACCCAGCACAGCAGCCCCTACAGCAGGCCCTTTCTCCCTCAGATCTGAGGGAGAACACGTCACGTGGGTTTCAGCCGAAACCGTCCGGTTTCGGTTCGAAACATGTAAGTTTCGGGTGAAACCGATACTGGTTTCTTCTGAAACCATTAAAATTATTATTATTATTTGTTTCGGACCTGTTACAGTGAGCAGGTCCGGTATCGTTTCGGTTACGGCCGAAATCGATACGTTTCGGCCGATACTGCCAACCATGTGTCAAATGGGGCCCCGCTGGGGTATTTATAGAGTCTCGAAGGAGTTCCTGCGGTTACACCCTCCATCTAGACCAAAATGGTCAAATCCCAAGAATGAGGGTTCTTCTCGGGCCAAAACCTCATTTTGGGGCTTTTAATCCGGACTAAATCAGCTATAGGGGATGGATCCGGGCCAAACCCCCATGGGGGGTTGGAACTGGACAAAACTCTCCATGTGGGGGTGGATCCGGTCAAAAACCCCCCATATGGGGGTGGAACCCAGTTCAGCCTCTCATAAAGAACAAGGAATGCCTGCTGCTGCTACCATTGGTGCTTCTGATCAGCAAATTGGGTTGATTTTGCTGATGCTCAGAGTGCAGGACAGACTGCATCACTGGAGCCTGGGTTTGCTAAAGACTGCATTGGTTTGGTTGCAGATCAGGAAGCATTTGCTGCTGTGAGAAGCCTGCACTTGAGCTGGTGCTAATTAGGACTGCTATTGTTGTTGTTGCTGCTGCTAAACACTTTTGTTGGCCAATGTCGCAGCAGTTACGTGCTGCCATTGCAGCAATTGTGTGCTGCCATTACAGCTAATTTGGTTACCATTGTGCTGCCATTGCAGCTGGTGTGGTTGTGCTGCCATTACAGCCATTGCTGTGGTGCTGCCCTTGCAGCTGTTGTCATTGAGTTGCTATTGACTGGGGGATTTCCAGGGACCGACTTGGATGGCCCTTGATTAGGTCTTTTGTATTACCAGTTAACTAGGGTAGAGTACCCCTTTTAGGCCAAAATTTTATTTCAGTCCCTTAATCCAGTCCCGAGTTTTCTTTTTTTTTGAGGCTTAATCCGGTCCAAACCTCCATGGAGGGGGTTGGACCCGGACCAAACCCCCATGGGTCCAAAGCCCCTCATGAGGGTTTGGACCCTGTCCAAACCCCATAAAAAGGGATTTAAAAGAGGGCAGCCTCTATAGATAGCCATTTATTTATTATTTTTATTTTGTGTGTCATTTTCTTTTTCCCTTCGACAATACCCTTGAGTTTTTCTAGAACCCTGCTCAAGGGATAATCAGAAATAAATCGAGAAAGGGTTCAGAACCTCAATTAAACCCAAGAATAGTCGAAAATTACAAAAATATCCCGGAAGGGTCAGAAATTGCAAAAATACTCCAGAAGAGTTGGAAACTGCCAAAATACCCTGGAAGGGTCGGACATTGCAAAAACATCCTAGAAGGGTCGAAAAACTGCCAAAATATCTTGGAAGGATCGGAAACTGTAAAAATATCCTTGAAGGGTCAGAAGCTGCAGAAATATCCAGAAAGGGTCTAAAATTGCAGAGATATCCAAGATGGTTAGAAAATTCAAATATACCCCCAAAAAAGACTTGATATCTCTGAAATTCAAATTCAATTGTCTGTTGTGGTGGCGGAATGAAGGCGAAATGTAAATCAAATGCTGACTATGTAATCGGGATTTCATGTGTTTTGTAAAGATGAATCCAAAGAATGAATGTTTAGTTTTCTCCTATAAATGTGCATCTCTAATGGGTGATCTCTTTGATTAAATCTGTTAGATAAAACCCCCAATATCACAGCGGATATTGTGGAGGTCGAAAAGCATTTCTTTGACAGTTAATCAAGGATATTAGAATTTTACACCGGTGTAAATAAACATCGACTACGGTCGATGGGGAAATGTCCCGTACTCGAATCCAAATCGTCTGATAAACGTAAATTCGCGGAAATAATAATACACCCGCTACTTAAATAACCACTAATGTGCATTTTCTTCTTAAAATAAGAAATATTTATTTATTTCCGAGTGTAAACAATGACCTCTTAGATGTGTTAAACATTTTCTAGAACCCTACTCAAGGGATAGTCAGAAATAAATCGAGAAAGGGTTCAGAACCTCAAATAAACCCAAGAATAGTCAAAAATTGTAAAAATATCCCGGAAGGGTCAAAAACTGAAAAAATACTCCAGAAGAGTTGGAAACTGCCAAAGTACCCTGGAAGGGTCGGACATTGCAAAAACATCCTAGAAGGGTCGGAAAACTGCCAAAATATCTTGGAAGGATCAGAAATTGTAAAAATACCCTTCAAGGGTCAGAAACTGCAGAAATACAAATTCAAGACAGAAAGGGTCTAAAATTGCAGAGATATCCAAGATGGTTAGAAAATTCAAATATATCCCCAAAAAAGGATTTGATCTCTCTGAAATTCAAATTCAATGGTCTGTTCTGGTGGCGGAATGAAGGCGAAATGTAACTCAAATGTCGACTATGTAATCGGGATTTCATGTGTTTTGTAAAGATGAATCCAAAGAATGAAATGTTTAGTTTTCTCCTGCAAATGTTTATCTCTAATGGGTGATCGCTTTGATTAAATCTGTTAGATAAAACCCCCAATATCACAGAGGATATTGTGGAGGTCGAAAAGTGTTTCTTTGACAATTAATCAAGGATGTTCGAACTTTACACCGGTGTAAATAAACATCGACTACGGTCGATGGGAAAATGTCCCGTACTCGAACCCAAATCGTCTGATAAACCTAAATTCGCGGAAATAATAATACACCCGCTACTTAAATAACCACTAATGTGTATTTTCTTCTTCAAATAAGAAATATTTATTTATTTCCGTGTGTTAAACAATGACCTCTTGCTGTGTGGAAAGAACTTGACATCTTCCCTTGACTGGAAGAAACTGGAATGCCTATCATCCAGCCTGCTGAAGCTCCACTGTTTGACATGGCTCTTTCAAGAGCCTGTATACCATCAGATTCTCCTCAGGAACATTATTCACTAGAGTAGTGTTGAGAGCTCTCAGATTTGTGGGAGAATGGGGGGACCATGGGGCAACCAGTGTGGCAAGATGAATTGCGTTTCTTCTTGGAGACAGACTTTTTGGGATATATAACATGTGTTTTGTCTCTGTGGCATTTCCAACAGACTAATGCATTCCAGCATACTGCCACTTCATGACCTTTCCCCAATTGTGTGCATAATGTGTGCAATAGAGTACATATGCTTCATGGTTTCATTCATTCTTTCGGAAAATTAACTTGTTATATCAAGCCAAAGGGTACAACATGCGTGCAATTGAGTACATATATGTCGTGGTTTTGTTCATCTTTTCAGAAACTTAATTTGTTATATCTGTTGTCAAATATGAAATTGACAGGCAGATGAAGGAACATTTCATGAGGAACCTGGCTCTGGTGCAATAGCCATTGTGGAGAAGAAACAGGTTACAGTTGGGACCTTGGAGTGGCTCAGAAGGTGAATTACTGAATTGTAATATGCCTCATGAAAGTCCATTTAGGATACCTTTTTCTTTATGTTCCAGGAATTCACGTTGTTTAAGTTTGCTTTTATTTGCATTAAAGCAGTTGGTTGGCTATCTGCTTTCAGCCAGTGCACATTCATATGGTTCTTGTTGATTCCAAATACATACTACATGACATGTTATAGAACCTTGCCATCTTTCTAGTAGCTATATGCTCACTTAAGCTTGAGAATCATCATTAGAATATGACAAATTAAAATGATTTGATCATGTTGGTTGAGTTTATTTCTTTGGTATTAAGAAATTATGCTTGATAGAGTAATTAATGAGACTATCATTTTTGTGCTTAATGTGGAGTAGCATCGCTACTATGTATCTGAGTAGCTTTGTGTCTGCAGAAATGGCCTTAACAAGGATCCAGTTCCAGATGTGGAGGAATCTGAAAATCAATCTGCTGTATATGTTGGAGTTGATGGTAACTTATCTGGGGTAGTGTACCTTGAGGACCAGATAAGGGAAGATGCAAGGCAAGTGGTTGATTCTCTCTCCAAGCAAGGAATGAGCATATATATGCTTTCTGGAGACAAGAAAAGCACTGCTGAACATGTGGCTTCCATTGTTGGAATCAACAAGGATAAGGTAAGAGAGCCTCCACTGAAATTGTCACTAATGCTGGTTCCTTTTCAAGGCAACTTTGGAGTTGCCCTTTCCTGCTTACGTTGAACACAATCTTCCATGTTACTGGGTCACTGAATCCCTACATGCCTTCCAGGGAACACGTCATACTTTTGCTATGATAATGAAACGAAATGTGATGGTTACTAAAAATTTGAAATATGATAAACTACCTGTATATAGCCACTAACCTACATGTCTACTTGATCCTTTCATGGCATTTTGTTGAAAGCACTGGTAACTCATGTTAGCAGAGTGTTGTGTGTTGTAGAGTTAATACCTAAATGGCAACCTTACTTTCACCTATATTTAATAGTATTGGTGAATGTAGTGTATATTCATTGTTGCTGCTACAGCCTCTCTCATCCTAGTACATATAGACCTTGTTAGGGCTGTTGCTGTTTGTATTGGATTTCCATCAAATTCCAATCCTGGACTGTTGAACACTTTCTATCTTGTTTGAATGTCCCAACGTATGATAGTGTTAGTATCAGCGCATCGGCCATGTCTTGACCTCCTCTGTGCCATCTTAGCTCTCTTGCTACAAAGTGTGTGTTTTCCCATGATTGGCATGCATTTATGGCTACCACCACTAATGTTGTAACCTTTTGCTGTCGTTGCTCGTGGATCATGGGTTCTATGTTGACAAGGTTTATCAGATAGAATTTTGTTTGACAGGTATGATTGTAGGGAGATGTGAATTCTGAGTTTTTCAGAAATAGAAACATTGGAAACTATGCTAGAAGTGGCTGAAATGGGCCAAGAAAAAGGCTGAATCATGTTCAACCTGGCTGTCTGAACAAGGATAGCTAGCCAGTTTTTAGTTTTTTCAGTCCGAAGGATAACTATCCACAGGGCAATACTGGCGTTTGCTCATGAAGTCTCCAAATGTGAACTACCTGCAAGGCACCTTATGTAGTTCATGCCATATCAATTGTTCTTGCTGCATTTGGTTCTACACTCGCACAACCTCAGCAGTTGCACATGTAAAAAATTGTTATCTATGCTGCTATACATGTGATGTGGTTTTCAGGTGTCAAATGGCCTGGGGCTCTAGAGACCTTTGTACATTTTTGTTGTCGAACTCAATCTCAGCTGTCGAGGTGACCTGTGAGAGAAGTCTTTTGTCAGTGCCACTACAGCTCCACTCAATTTCGGTATTGAAACTACTAGATTTTTCTTGTCTGCATCAGCATCTGATGTGCCTTCAATGGCAGTAGATTATTGCATGATATCATCTCTCGACATTGCTGCAAACATATGCTTCTTATGATTGCCTTGTATGAAGCAATCCACATGTCTTGTGTTGTGGGTAAGTCCATGGTTTTACTTTTACATACCAGTCCGGTACACTGCGCATCGCACTTGCCAGACCGTACCACGGTGTGATTGGTATGGTCGGTGCGTGGTACGTAAGCGGTATGGTATTTATATATTTTTAAATATAATATGTTTTGTTTTATGACAATGTGACTTATTAGCTTAGTTGGTTGTGAATGTTGCATTATAATTTGAGGTCAAGTTCAAGAGCTGCAAGGCGGCACTTTTTTCCTTTTTTTTTTCATTGTTTTTTTTTCTAATCTTGAAAATTTTTAGACGATTTTATCATTTTAAATTTTAATTAGTAGTCTTAGTGACTTTTTTAAATATAATTATAATATATTTAATTAATAGACTCTAAAATAATTTAAACATCACAATATCCCAACACTATTCATATTCAACTCTTTTAATTTTATTTATTTTTTAAATTATTTTTATTAGATTCCATAATTCAATATATTATAGTTATCATAAAATTATATTTAGAAAGGTCATTAAGGTTGTTAATCAAAATTTAGAAGTGAGCAAATCGTTTCTGTTAAGTGAAGAAAATTTTCAAGATTAAAAATATAATAAAAATAATAAAATAAAAATGACCCATGTAAGTCTCGAATCTGCAACCTCAATTATATAACTTAACACTCTAACCAACTGAGCTAGTCTATATTATTATAGTTGGTTGTAACATTAATGAAAAAATGACCCATGCCGACGGCGGCGGGGAAAAAACTAGTCGAAGTTAGCGATGGGGAGAAGAGAGGGAGAGTACAGACGGCGGTAGAAAAATCGTAGTTCGTGAAGAGAGGTGATGGGGGGTTTTAGGGTTTGTAAAAAAACAATAAAAAAATAGGCTGAGGGAGGGCAACAGCTTTGAGCAAAGTGGGGTTGTGATTAGAGTTAACTGAAAAATTAGACATGGAACCCTCTAAATTGTAGTTTTTGTTATTTAAAGTTTAATTTTTTTTTATTAAAAATATGCCGTTTAGACGACCTTAATTTTTTTTCAAAGAATAGAAAACTAATGAAAAAATGACCCTTGTAGGTCTAGAACACGAGACCTTCACATATGTACACAGCAATGTTAACCAACTGAGCTAGGAGTACACAATTTATCATATTTTTGTTATAATATATATGTATGAATCAGATTTTTTTTTCTTCTTCCTTCTTGGTACGTAGCATTACAGTACTGTACCGTACCATATTCAACCGTACTAGTCAAAGACCGGTATGGCCGGTACAATTGGTACGGCAAACCTTGGGTAAGTCTATTAGATTTGGCTTGAATTACCCATAATCTCTTTGGCTTATTTAGATTACCAAATATACCTAGCCGACTAATTTAACCTTGGGCCTAATCCTCTAGTTGACTAACCTGGCATGGACAGTACACCAGCTGGCCCAACTGAGACTATTGACAGCCATCTATTGTAACATCTGCGTGTTATTTTCTGTGCATGTAATTGTTTGTCACCTCACGTGGCCATTTGCTATTGTTGTCATATTCTGTGATCTCTTGATGTTTGCCGCTGTTGGGATTTTGTCATAGATCATGACAATTTGGCTTTTTTTTAGTTTTCTTTTTCAGTTTCTCCAAGCATCTAGTTTTGCATGTACTGATCTTTGTGACCTGCTTTTCTAGAACATAAGTTAGATCCTTTGGATCATCCATTAAGGCAATGTCATTGGCGAAGAGCATATATTGGAGGATATATTTCTACATATCTATGACTTTTATGTAGACTACTCAAAATGTTCATGCTCCGATTCTCTGTTGAATGTATTTCAAAAGTCTTACCGAATTACTTGAAACTAGCAACTGGCTTTAGATGAATAGGCTTTGCACAGGTAATTTAAGCACCAGAAATTTGATTCATCATTGACAACCTCTCCATTTTTGTTGTGGCCTGTCCCAAGCTTGGAGGAGAAAGGAGGGTGTGTATAACATTTTGACGGATAGCACTTAAAAGTTCACATCTCAGTCATGAATCCCGAACTGAATCTTCTCACTCATGTTAGGGAGTCCTCAGAGGCAATGCATTTCATCAGCACTTGGATGCGATGATAAATGAGCAAGTGTTAGTTAAAAACTCGCAGAAGGGATGCGCCACAATAGCACCCAATTGCAAGGGTTCCCATGTTATATTAGATAAATAGGTTAAAAAAGTCAGTCCAAAATAATAGAATTCGTTTTGCTGCACAGATGGTAGGAATCTTAACTGCCGAGAGTATACAGTTAGTTAAGCTAATGAAAGATGGGTGATTAACATAGGATGCATATAACAAATCATGTAAAGGAGTCTAAAGCAAACAAAAGTGATGGATATAAAATATGGCAAATAAAATTTTAATGATAGATGGGGAATAGACTTTTATCGGTCAAAGTCATGTTTGGCAGGGAGATTTTAAATATAATAGTGCTTGTGCATTACAAGTGGGACTAGAAAAAGAGTGCTAAAAAAAACTTTGGGATAATATCAATATGTAGAGGACTTTTATTAGGTGAGACCTAAATGGCGATGTTGAGATAGATAATGGAGATTAGAAGAAGCTTTATGGAGATTCAATGGCCATGATTTTCCACTGAAATTTTTGAGGTCCCTGCCATAGTGCCAGGGCACAGTTTAGACAAATAGGAAAGAATAGCCTCACCAAGGTTCGGACCTTGGTTCCCCTCAAATATCACCCCCAACCCCCAACCCTGTGATTTGGCATGAGAGTTGAAATGCCACTGCAAGAGTGGCTGGCTAGTACTAATGAGGCCAGTCGGTCGGGTCCAATCTCATTGTCCCAGTGCCTTCATTTCTACTTGTTCTTCTCTCTACCCCATGAGTTTCTGGTTTACAGACAGAGAGCTTATCCCAGTCTCCTGTTTTAACCTTTACCTTGCAGCAGTAAATTGTCGTCTTCAGCTACTTACTGTCCTTTTGTAGGAATTACATTTTTGTTATAATTGTCTTGACCTAACATTTGCCGGTGTTGGTTTTCAATTCCTTTGGGGGTGCTATAGATGTGCTCTATATGGGTTCTGTGAAGTCACAGCTATGCTTTTGTTCAAGTGGCAAGGTGAAGCACGGACACTAGAGACACCCAAGTTTACTGAGTAGGTCATTCAAGACCATCAGCTTTAGAGTTCAGTTAGTGAGTCTAGTTTTATCTGCTTTTCTTTTGTTCAGGACATGTTTGGGGTGCAAATGATCATGTAGGCTATGAAAGTTGTGCTTTTGTTTCTCTAATGAATATATAATGAGTTTGATCCTGGCTTGTGCTTCCGTAGTTTATTAATTTATATGCTCCTTGTTTTTTGTTATGCTTTCTTTCCTCTTAGGGTCATCCAAATCTCAATGGTTCTGACGGTGCCAAACTAAGTCAGACACCATTACAACCAAGGTTGAAGGTGCACCTTGAGGTGTGGGGTTCACCATTGTCACTATCATTATCATCAAGCTTTGTTCCATCGACGACGTTGTCCTAAGACTTGAATGACCAAATACAAATAGTTTTAACAGTTTTTCCCTACCACACTCTGATGCCGACCTACCATTTGTTGTGTCAGGACCTGGACAAGGCTAGTTGGTATATAAGGAGAATAACCGAGAACACTTTCATAGTGGTTATTTGACTGTCTGATCAATTGGTAGCACGATAATGTGTAACACTTAAGAGTTTGACTATATGTTAAGGAACGTATACTAAATACACATCATCAACATAAGCATAAAGCCTTAGCTTGTGACTGTGGAATATAGAAATGGGTATCAAATGTCGACACAGACATGCATGTTGGGCACAACACAGTTTTATAAACAATGGGAATATAGAAGGTAATAGATGTAGACATTTTTATATGTAGGCGCACTCAGATGTAGTAAAGTACTATTCAATTGAAACATGTTGGAAATGTTAAAAAAAGTTATTAAAATATTTAGTCAATTATTGAACCTTAATAGAGGTAGACATTTTTATAGGTAGGTGAACACAGATGTAGTAAAGTGCTATCAATTGAAACATGTTGGAAATGTAACAAAAAAGATTATTAAAATATTTAGTCAAATTATCGACCTTCAGTGTGAATTAAGTAATTGGATGAATTGTTGAAATGCCTATATCCCAAATCAAAAGTGTCTAGTCTACATGTGTGTCCAATTTTCATGTTGTGTCCAACTGTTTGATGGGATTCTTTTATGCATATAAGGGTGTCCACCAAATCGTAAGTGTTACCCCATCAATGTGCGTTATGTACATTTGACATATTGAACTTAAACTGTAGTGCCAAATGTTTTGTTAAGGCATTTCACTTAACAAAGAGAATATCCGACCAGTTGTTTGCTGGTTCTGTAGGGCTAGGAGCAAATAGATGGGTAATGTTTTTCTAGTTATTGTTTACCATTTTGTTACATAAACATTGCAATCTTTCATTAACATATCTTATTGCTCTATCATAATCATTTTGTTTTTTCTTGACATTACAATGTTAGAGATAACTCAAATAGAGATGAATCTAGCATTTGAAATCATGTTTAGAACCCCCCTCAAGGAGACTTTATGTAGTTTTATGTGACAAGCTTCTTGCACAATACTTTATGTAGTTTTATGTGACAGAAGCTTCTGCACTATCATTTGTTTTTAAAGTTGACATAATTCTATGGCATGATATATTCTAGAGTCTATGCTGCATCACAGGTGCTTTCAGGTGTCAAACCAGGTGAGAAAAAGAAATTCATCCGCAATCTTCAGAGTAATCACAAAGCAGTGGCCATGGTTGGCGACGGTGTCAATGATGCTGCAGCTTTGGCTTCATCGGATGTTGGAATTGCAATGGGTGGTGCTGTTGGGGCAGCCAGTGATGTATCTTCTATAGTGCTCATGGGAAATAGGTTATCCCAGGTAATTACATGTATGTTATGATGTGTCTGCTATGCTTGCATCTTCAACAAATGCCTCAATACTTTAGATCTTTTGCATGCATATTTATTCTCGCCCATACTTCATTCATCAATCCTTGCGATACTTGTCATTTAAACAGCTGTCTGAGCTTTTTGTCACCTTCTTGCAAGGGTCAGCCTTACAGATCAACTTACATTAAGTTCAAACCTTTGTGACCACCTTTTAGTTGATCATCCACATCTCAAATATTATTTTATGCCTGAAGTCCTTGTAACAGTGACCATTCCAGGAGACAATAAATTCATCACCTACTTTGGGTGTCGCTAGGGTTCTTTTCTTCTTATGTTTAGATCAATTATTTTGTAACTTGTCAATCAGAAATTGAAAGATGTAAAAGGCTTTTGTCGGCTATCATTAGTGTTTTCCAGTCTCCTATTCTTTTTTTTTCATGTATTTCTCAGTATTTTGGGCATATTCATTGATTTTTTGTGGATATCTCAACTACTTGTGTTAGTTCAATCGTAAAATGACTTGGACGTCAACTATGGCATAGCTGATAGCTGAAGGCTCTATCTGTAGCCAAAAGGAATGCACGTTGCTTATATTGATACTATCTATCATTCACTGCCTTTGGCACATATTTCCACTTTGCGTCACCGGCTCATAAAGTTTTGAAGGGTTTCTTTACCTCTGGCTTCACAGGACATGAGAATGAAGCCTGTTGTGGTGTTTGTAGAAAAGTAACAAGAAGGTTAAATGCATGAGCCTAGGATGGCTCAAGGTTAGATATGATTCGATGGGAATCAGTTTATAGAGTTTTCACTCAGAGTAATAAATTTCTTTAATGTTCGGATACCACATTGCCATTCTGTGTGACTGCTGTAGCCTGAGGCTTTTTCATCTGTGGAAGCATCAAATACAGGCTAAAATGTAAAGATCAATAACAGTAAAGATGACCTAATTGGTGCATTTTTCATTAAATGGATGCTGATTCCGTTTTGTGGATATCAACATCATGATTAGGATCCCATTTGATGTAGTGTCTTCTTTGTCATATTTTGTGCTGCTTCACTATCAATAAACTCACCTGCAGTGTCTTAGTGCAGTTAGCTGAGGCTCTGGAACTGAGCAGAATGACCATGAGGACAGTGAGGCAAAACCTTTGGTGGGCATTTGCATATAACATTGTAAGTTGCTAGTTCATGCCAAAAATATGGTTCTTTGGCATGTTTATATTACCTGTGTGTGAAACTGGGGGTAAATGTATTAGAAATAATCCATGCTTGATAGGCCAAGGCACCTTCATGATTTTGTGTTAATCTGTATGTTGGAATATTTGGGCATAGTCTCCCTTGGGCAATAGTCCCGCATTGGTTAAATGAGTTGTGGTTCATGTGCTTATTATGACCCTGGGCCTGTGTATCTCAACACCGCGGTTTTGTGGATTCAACATGGTATCAGAGCATGGTCTTGGCCCAACTTCTCTTGTCACCTCCACCCACGGCCCATCTTGGCCGTGAGGGGGAGTGTTGGAATATTTGGGCGAGGTGGAGTGTTGGAATATTTGGGCATAGTCCTTTGGGCAATAGTCCCATATTGGTTAAATGAGTTGTGATTCATGTGTTTATGACCCTGGGCCTGTGTATCTCAACACCTCGGTTTTGTGCACAGGCCCAGGGTCATAAGCACATGAATCACAACTCATTTAACCAATACGGGGCTATTGCCCAAGGGACTATGCCCAAATATTTCAACACTCCCCCTCACGGCCAAGATGGGCTGTGGACATTAATTGGGTGGAGGTGACAAGATAAGAAATATATGGAGTTGGGCCAAGACCATGCTCTGATACCATGTTGAATCCACAAAATCGCGGTGTTGAGATACACAGGCCCAGGGTCATAAGCACATGAACCACAACTCATATAACTAATACGGGACTATTGTCCAAGGGGGACTATGTCCAAATATTCCAACACTCCCTCTCACGGCCAAGATGGGCTGTGGACATTAATCGGGTGGAGATGGTGAGATAAGAAATATATAGAGTTGGGCCCAAACCTGGGCATATCTTATTACACTGATTTTAACAATTCAAATAGCATAGTTACATAGGCATAAATGAAATTCAAAAATTTATCTCATTGTCTTTCGTCTGATGTGACATTCTGCAAGCTGAATAATGTCATAGGTGATTCAGGGTTTGCATGCATAAATACTGATCTTCATCTTTTCATGAATGAATTCACTTTGTTAAAAACCATCGCTTTCTCATTATAATCAGTGTACACACTGACCGAAAGTTGGAACAGAAAGGTGTGCAACAGTTCAGTTATATAAATTCCTTTCTCAAACTCACCATAGTTATGGTCTTCTAGCATTCATACTTGAGCTAATTCCTTCATTTTTCAACGGTAAAAATATCAGTTGTGTGAATATCCTGGATTAATGCATGTGCCCCGCTTCATCATGTATGGCAAGTACAATAATACTGCAATAGTTTGCTTACAAAGCTAATTTCGTGGACATAAAACTTAAATTATTGATGATTCCTTGCAGAAGGGTTATCTTTGCATTTTTCTTCTAATGTATTGTATGCGTGCTTCAATTTTTCTCTACAGGTTGGAATCCCTGTTGCTGCAGGACTATTGTTGCCAGTGACTGGGACTGTGCTCACTCCATCCATTGCGGGAGCACTGATGGGTTTGAGTTCAATTGGAGTGATGGCAAATTCATTGCTCTTAAGAATCAGATTAGGATCAAAGTGGAAACACAATCACAAGTTCCAACAGGATATTGGACTGTTTGCTGATTCTGATCTTGCCATAGATATAGATGAGCAACCAGTCAAATCTCACACAGCAAAATGAAGCACATGACAAAAGGAGAAATAAAATGAGATTTAAAATTGACTTCCCCAGCTGTGAAGATTCGCGAGACGAGTCCCAGCTAACCATGATGCTTGCTGGATGGAGCAGTGCCACACACAATCGGCATACCATCCGGCCAAGTTTGAATCTTAGACAACGCCTCACAATGTCTGGAGCAACTGGAAATGCTGTATTTTGCTCACCCACGGATTTGGGTAGGACATTGTTTCTCATAATGCAGAAGAAAGTAAACCGTCCTCGCCTCATTGGTTAGCAATCAGAAATAAAATGAAAGAAGGCTTCTTTCATCCCTTCAATTGGCCATCATTTCAAGTTGTATTTGCAATTTCCAATTTCCAGTTATTTGATGACCACAGTTGCTGTCATCTAACGGTGCCCTTGCAGGTATCCTTTTGGAGACTTCGGGCGTTCTTTTTCATGTGCAGTTATTCCGGATTTGTTATGATCACGACCGTTGATCATATATCCTCTTTCATAATGAAGGATTTCGTTCATTTTTCTCGTCCAGAAATAATGGTTTTGCTGTGGTGAAATGAAATTAATCTCTTTTTAAGGGTCATTTTGATAATAGGTTTGGATAAGCTAACCCAGGTGGGTCGGGGGCGGATTATTCATGAGTTTTTATATTTTTAGTTTGATATTTATTCTACTTTAGGTCGGGTAGGGTATCATTGTGAGAGAATTAGAATGAGTTAATCTCTGGTTAAGGTTCTTAACTTTATTCGACTTGTATTTCGTTTCTCAAATTTAAATAATTCAGCCACTCCGCGAGTAACTCATCTTAACCCATTTTATTCATTTATTAAAGTGGCTTATAGACGTATTGAATCATAGTTTCTGAACCTGGAGTCGAAGTGATGGATCTTCATTTTTCCCCGTGTGAGGAAGTGTCAAAGACGCTGGCTGTAGAGATGGGAACGTGATCAGACAGATGTTAAAGTGGAAATGATCGTGGCCGTGGTTGGGTGCACGATGCCTTCTTCGGAGAGGATCTCGTCTTATTGGGTTTAGAAGAAGGGGGTGGCTTTTCGAAACAAAGGCCGTGGCAGCCGGCATGGAGACTAGTGAAGAGGGCTGGGCTGGGCGTGTTGTTCTCGGCCAATAAGGTGATCCCACACTCTCTCATATTCGTATGGTGCCTCCTCACTGGCTGCCTGCAGTGCATGACCAGTACAGAGGATTTGCATTTTGCACTGGTGCAGGGAGGGATAATATCAAATGCCCAAGCTCATGCCCAGCCCTCGGACTAGTGATCTCCTAATCTATAGATAAGCACCGAGCTGAAGATCTCGACATTGACTGCCGGGTGAGGTGACTTGGTTGGATGACCTATCTAGTTATTAGGTATTTTAACTAACTTGAAGAAGATGGGGTCATCCCCAATTCTACATTAAAACTATTTAATAATAATCTTGTTGACGGGTCATCTAATCTGATCCCCATCTTCTGATTAATTGAATGTCTTTTAGTGATTGATCAGCCAGTCCAACATCGTCCCTTACCAGCCCTAGTTATTTCGGCTAGCTCCAGATGGTACAGCCCAGTAGCCTACCAGCCCTTCCTATTCGCCATCAAAGCCTCGCCACTTCTCCACCTCCCACTTCGGTCATGTTCGAGCAAACTTAATAGCCGTGTGAGACAGAGGATTAGAGGGCAAAAAGTTTCGAGTTCCAAGCTCGAGGACTCGATTAGATGAAGAAGAGGGCTATAACCTTGCTGGACTACAGCTATAATCCCACAATTTATGTCTTGACCAGGATTTTATATCGGAGTCTTTACAAACTTAGTTAATTATTCATTAATTTCTGAGTTATACCTATTTGTTTATAAATCTCTACAATCTTTGCCGTTATAAGATTAAGCTCCTGCCATTTGTTCTATAAAGTTAATTGAATTGTTGCTAACTTGACTCAAAGTTATACAAAGATTAAAACATTCCAAGTTAAGTAAGAGAGAGAGAGAGAGAGAGAGCTCTTTCACTGGTGCAAGTGGGGGGCGAACCAGCACCTCGCAAGGTAGGGGATCTAGGGGTCGGCCTGGGGTTGCACCGGTCAAGCTCGTCCCCAACGCCGATCTAGTCCATGTTGGGGAGGATCTGAGGGTTGTGCTCCGAGATCGTGGAGGTGGTGGAGCAGGAGGGCCGATGTAGACACCCACGCCGACGTTGCCGAAGACGAGGATGAAGCGCAAGCACCATGCCAACGCTACCGGAGGGGTTTGGAAGGGGTCACCCTTCCTGCTCGTGATTAGCAACCCAGTGCTGATGGGAGTCCTGATTTTCACTGGAATTACCTGTAGTCCTTCTGATCTTATGTCTATGTTTTCTCTTAATTAAGCATGCATAGTCTTAGCTATGAAGACTTTCATTAGCTGAATTAGCAGTCCTGTTGTGAACCATAGGCCTTAGGATTTGAACCCGATTCATGTCCTAGCAAAAGAATAAATAGGCTATCGAGTTGGAGCAATAGCCATAGATTAGTAGGTGTGTCTCCTTTTAATAGGTCGAAAGCTCCTTCTTGGTGGGAGGAATTTATATTTTTTCTAAAGAAGAAGAAGAGCATCAAAGGTGCTAAGTGGGAATCCACTTTAGAGAGAGAGAGAGAGAGAGAGAGATCGAGCATCGATGTTGAATCTGAAGCCAGCAGAGTCTGATCTACATACTGTCATGCGCCCAGGGTAGATGTCCCATCAAAAGTTAGATTTGGCGGGACCAACGCAGAAGAGGAACCCGACGTCGGATCTGCAGCCGCACCTACAACAAAGGTGGGATCTACTGATACAGTAGGAGTCATAGTAGGGGGATGCACCAGATCTGCAATTGCATCAGCTGTAGGCGAAGATAACTGAGGCGAAGTAGGGCGGGGAGACATGGATGGCAGTATCGGCCGAAATCGATACGTTTCGGCCGAAACGTATTGGTTTCGGTCTATACCGAAACCGAAACGGGCCTTGTCATTGTAGCAAGTCCGATACCAAAAAAAATTATTTTTTTAATGGTTTCGGACCGAAACCGACCGAAATCGGACCGAAACCGTCCGGTTTCGGTCGAAACCGTCAGGTTTCGGTCGAAACCGTCCGATTTCGACCGAAACCGGACCTGCTCAATACAATTTTTACCTTTTCTGACTGTTTTGAACCGGTTTCGTCCGAAACCGAAACCGATACTGCCATCCTTGCAGGGAGGTGGGGCAGCCCTCTTCCGGCCAACATAGGGTGATGATGTGCTTGCAGCATCCAGATCTATCGGGGAGGTTGGAGTCGACCCAAAAGCCATAGTTGAAGAACACGGCAGACCTTCAAACAATAGATTTGCAACAGCACCATCTGCAGGTGATGGTGGCGGCGACAAAACAGGCCAGGGATGAGTGACCCTCTTCTATTCAGCAGAAGAAGGCGACGCGCCTGTAGAGGGGGCAAGAGGCGATAGGGTGGGGAGGAAGAAGGGGGAGACGGGAGGGGGTCTGTGAAGGGCGGGAGGGAGCAGGAGGAGGTGAAAGGGGCTCTGACTGACTGCCCTTAGGAAGAGAGAGAGAGAGAGAGTAGGGGCTCTGGCCAACTGCCCTGGGAAGAGAGAGAGAGAGAGTGAAGAGTCCACTCCGGTGGCTTCTAGATGAGGGGGAGGGGAGAGAGAGAGTGCGCACGAGAGAGTAGGGGTTCTGGTTGACTGCCCTGGGAAGATAGAGAGAGAGAGAGAGCAGGGGCTGACAGTTGGCCTGGGAAGATTGTAGAGACTTAAAAATAAGAAGGTATATTTTAAAAATTAATCAACAATTAATTCAAGTTTGTAAAGAATTATATGCAAAAATAAATTGGCCTAATACTTAGGGCGCGTTTGGTAAGATGAGTAAGAATAGAAGGATTTTGATGTGGAGATTGTGAAAACATGTGGGGTCCACTTAATCATTGAGAATCCACTTATTTTTTTCAAAATCAACTCAAAGAAGCTTTTGGTGGGGAGAGAAAATGTGTCATTTTGTGTCTCTCTCTCTAGAATACAAGGATGAGATTTTGAGCATTAGATTTTGAAAAGTGCATTAAATGCACTTGTCTCCCCATGTTCCCCACTTTCAACCCTTCACTGATTGGAATCTGTTTGAAAAAGTGATACCAAATACGCCCTTAGTCTGTTTACAATGTGTTCAAGCTTTTCACTTCACAATAATATTTTTATTGTTGAAGAGCACGACGGACCTTCAGACAATGGATCTACAACAACCCCAGTTGCAGGTGATGGCGGCAGGGCAAAGCAAGTCGGGGACGAGCAACCCTCTTCCGGTCCGCAGAAGAAGGCGACGTGCCTGCAGAGGGGGCAAGAAGTGGCAGGGTGGGGAGTAAGAAGGGGGAGACGGGAGGGGGTCTGTGAAGGGCGGGAGGGAGTAGAAGGAGGTGAAGGGAGAGAGGGTGGTGGCTGAGGGGGAGGCAAACCCCCTCCCCCCTATCGGCCTTGGGCAGCCGCTAAGGGATCGAGTAGCGGCTCTGACTGACTCCCCCTGGGAAGAGAGAGAGAGAGCAGGGGATCTGGCCAACTACCCTAGGAAGAGAGAGAGAGGAGAGAGTCCACTCCGGTGGCTTCTGGATGAGGGGGGAGAGAGAGAGTGCGCACAAGAAAATGGGGGCTCCGACCGACTGCCTTGGGAAGATATGGGGAGAGAGAGTAGAGGGCATGTAGCTAGCTTGGGAAAATTGTAGAGACTTAAAAATAAATAGATATAATTTAAAAATTAATCAAAAATTAACTCTAAGTTTGTAAAGAATTATATGCAAAAATAAATTGGTCTAATAGTTAGGGCGCGTTTGGTAAGATGAGTGAGAATAGAAGGATTTTGATGTGAAGATTGTGAAACCATGTGGTCCCCACTTAATCATTGCGAATTCACTTATTTTTTTCAAAATCAACTCAAAAGGAACTTTTGGTCAGAAGAGAAAATGTGCCATTTTCTCTCTCTCTCTCTCTCTCTCTCTCTCTCTCTTGAATTTGAGCATTAAATTTTAAAAAAGTGCATTAAATACACTCGTCTTCTCATGTTTCCCACGTTCAACTCTCTAATGATTGGAATCTATTTAAAAAAGTGATACCAAACGCGCTCTTAGTATGTTTACAATGTGTTCAAGCTTTTCACTTCTCAAGAATATTTTTATTGTTCTGTGACATTAAAAGATTTTAGGATTTTTTACATGAAAATCATTGTTAGACATAAATTTGAAAAAAAAAATACTCCTGAAAATACATTAATAGACATATCACTCTGTGAACTCTAATTGTGCAAAAATGGCATCTAGTTAACTTCCATTGTTAGAAAGATGAATATTCCATATAGATTCTATTATTCCTATTAGTTAGGTGTAAAATGACCATAATACCCTCAGAGAGAGAGAGAGACGATGCGGGACTCGGTGTGGGGGGTGGGTGGGTTACTAAAGCGGGGAGGGAGGCAGGGTGGGGGAGTGGTGGGAGACGTCGGAGGGGGCCGTGTCCGACGAGTGCGCGGCACCCGCGGGCGACGCGGCATGCCTCCTCTTGTAGTTGAAGACGGCGAAAGGGGAAGAAAATGGCGCATGATTCCCAGCGACGGCACCGCCGCCGGAGGGGATGGCGAGGATCTGGCCAATGGCCTACAGGGGTCTCACAATGCCGCCAAGAACAAGGCGCACCAGGTGGGAAAAGAGGCGACGGGGCTTATCGGCGAAGCAGGAGGAGGAGGAGGCGTCGTCGTCGTCGGAAGAGGAATCGTCTTGCCGGCCGTCATCGTCAGAGACAACGCAATCGACGCGGACGAGGATGTCGTCGACGAGGGTGACGAGGGCGTGGAAGCAGCGGGAGACAACACATCAGCGACCGAGGGCCTTGACGTCATTGATCCTGTTGAAGACGAGGAGCAGCACCGGGTTGGGCAGCCGATCGAAGTGGTCCATTGCGCCTTCTTCATCCTCCACATGGTAGATCGATCGTCGTAGGTGGCGCCGCTGCTGATGGGCCTCCAGGCAGAAGCCGTGAGGAGGCAGAGGTCCTTCTAGCCGGGCCGGAGGGTGCCGCCTCCATGAGGTGTAGCCATCAGAGGGGAACATGCTGAGGAGGAGGGTGTCCTGGTGGGCTACTCTGGTGGGGAGGGGGGAGTGCAGCGGCAAGATGGGGTGGGGGAGGGTGTACTCCGGTGGGGAGGGGGGCGCAACGGTTTTATCTTGACGGGGAGGGGGGTTGCAATGGCAAGGTGGGGTGGGGGAAGGGGCTTTACTCCGATGAAGAGGTAGGCACACTGTGGGGTGG
Organism: Amorphophallus konjac; assembly: GCA_022559845.1. NCBI lineage: Eukaryota > Viridiplantae > Streptophyta > Magnoliopsida > Alismatales > Araceae > Amorphophallus > Amorphophallus konjac. The sequence goes on from CM040122.1 coordinate 441,951,555, forward strand.
GAGGGCTACTCCGACTGGGAGAGGGGCGTGCAGGGTGGGGGTGGGCTACTTCGGCGGGGAGGGGCAGGGTGGGCAGGTACTCCAACGGGGAGGGGGGTTTCCGACGGGTGAGAGGGGAGGGGTGTTAGAAGATATTTTTATTTTATTTTATTTTATTTTAACTAAAGATATCTTGGTCTTTTTTCATGTCGGGTTAAGATTAACCATGGTTAAATGCTGCAGACAATAACAGATAGTTACGGCGATGTTTTTTTTGCACAATTAAGATTTACATAGTTATATCCCTGCTAATATATTTCAAGAGTAATTTTTTTACAAATTTACATCTAACAATAATTTTCACGTAAAAAGCCCAAGATTTTATGATTTAGAACTTTTAATTGTTAAAGTCCGTGCACAAATTCAATCTGGGGCTCTAATTATGGGTAGGACCCTCAATCAGTAAAAGTACATGTAAGATCTTTTCGTAATGCCAAAATTATTTGAAATCCCCCGGAGCCTAATTATATCAAATATACACCTATTTATATTTTTTTTCTTATAGCACTGATTGATTAGAGTGTTTCTGAGAACCCTTATTGCTATTTATTTAGTTAGAATCTTTAAACTATCTTTCTAAATTGTGAAATGATTTTAACCTATCTGTCATAGTATTCTTCTACTTTATTCTGTTACGTCCTCCAATGATGTGTGCGTAAATTGACCGTCTAGATGTGCGGCATGTGCCCGTGTATTTGTGGTACAAAGTCGTATTTTTGACAATTCACAGCCGGATATGTGTGCAGGTACGTGTCATAAATCAGGGGGAGAGATAGCTGGGGGATAAAATCATGTAGGACTACGGTAGAATGGTGATTAAACAAAAAAGGATCGAGTTTTTTTCCCCTCTTCGAACATGAGATCTGCCTCCTCCTCTGGGCAAAATTGCGCCCTCACTATCTTGACACGCACGCTCATCCGAAGAGACATTGCAGTGCAGCCGCCCACCGAGGCTTCTTCGCATCGTTACCGTCCTCCACGTCCAGTGCACTCAGACCCTCATCGTTGAAGTGGGGGGTAGAAGAAGAGGTGGGAAAGGGTCCAGAGGAGGGGAGGGCAATGGCTGCGTGAAGACTAGTACCAATCGTGCCCTTGCTCCCTCTCTCCACAAGCATATTGCCACCACAAGTCGACGAGAGAAAGAGGCATAAAAGCCTCGGCCTGCTCCAGATGCACTTGACCATGTGTGTATGCAGCGTGTACCCCCCTCTCTCTCCATCTCCTTCTCCATCAAAAAGTCGAACCGTGTGTGCGTCTCACCTTCTGCTCTAACCCCCAATGGTCGGACGTCACGTGAAGAAGCGAGAAAAGGATGCGTGTTTATACGTAGCTCCGTGACCCTTTTTTTAAAAAGAAACCTGATGTCCCGAAATTCATACCTATTATTCAGTTTCAGATAAAATATTTTAGTGAAGATCTTGACGACAAAGTTTCAATTCCTTTCACAAGTAAAACACCTTTCAGATTTTGGCTAAACCCTTTATAAAAAAATCTGCAATTGATGTCTCTCTGAGAAATTGTACCATGAATTTTAATGATCAACAATTTGGTACGTTCACTACCAATCGCTAGATTTCGCAATTGTTAGTGCCACACCAAAAGCTTCCATAATTACAACATGATTAACCCTGTTTAACTAGTGAACTACCAACTAGTGCCACCTTTTTATCCCCTCAAAGTACGATCCGCCTATGCTGTGAAGTTACTATCATCTTATGGGGTAATAAGAATGGCCCTGTTTGATATTCAAATAGAATATACCTAAAGTGAGGAGAGAGAAAAATGGGTCCCAACTACATCTCTCACACACACATGTTCTACCCGGGTCGGGTAACGTATTCACTGGGGGGCAAATAGGCTATCATAACCTGATTTCAAAGGGACCCTAAGGTCCACTATGAAAACCGGATGGGGGGAAGTATCCTAGTGGGTGGGCACAAATAAGTCACCACCCCACCCAGGTTAGCGACATTTATTTGCGAGGAGCTACTAGTGCGACCCACTTTTCTCTCACCTTGGTTTACTATTCCACCTTATCCCCCCTCCGGTTTTCAAAGCCAACCTAAAGGAATAACAGAACATTCCATTCACATTCATTCATTTCTCAAATAAAACATGAGAGCAGTATACAAGCACATACAATTGGAATATGGATCTTTGTTATCTTCTTTTTTTTCTACAATCCGTAAACACCCCAAAACATTTATAGCCAAATAATCCTGTTTACTCAGGTCTGGGTATACCGTCAATCCATGAAGCGTATGCACTTGCAAATAGCAAAGAACGAAACAGAAGAACGCTACAAGTTCACAAAATATCAACGGAAACATGATTATAGCAAAAACAGCAAACAGCCTCAAGATCGCTCGTCTGTTATTATATTTTAAAGGCCTGCGTATTTGACTTCTGATTTTCGTAGTTTCTCCGACCACCTCACATATTCTACAAAAGATTCACTCGAACAAGGATGCCTACTTCAACCTTCGTCGTCTTTTGACTGATACATCTTAACCAAGAAAGGACGTTCAATTAATTAAAAAATATGCACAAGAAACAAATGGACTATAAAGAAAACTGTAGGAAGTGCTAAAACAGTTATGTCGCGTTTTTTCGCGTTTTCCAACTGTTAATGCATCCACGGTCCAGATGGAAGCGAGCAGGAGGTATGTATTAAGGCACTGTAAATGGTGACCCGTGGACACTTGCGCACAAGAACCAAGTCAGAGTAAGCTGATTGCAAGTGCATGCGGAGCTACATGAAAACTATTGTTAGAGGTGAATTTGCAAACAAACCATTCCTAGAAATATATTAGCAGACGTATCACTGGATTAATTCAAATAATGCATATATGCCATTTAAGCGAGATTCTTTTACAAGTTTTTAACAAAAAGAAGTGATATGTCTACAAATAAATATGACATTTTTACACAATTCAGATTTACACAGTGATATACTTGCAAATACGTTTGCAAGAATGATTTTTTTGCAAATTCCCATTTAACAATAGTTTTCAAATAAAATAAAGCATAACAGGATTCCGATATCCAGAAGAATAACAGTTATCAAACATGAAATTAACGAGTGCGATGTTAAGGCCAATGATTCAAACCTTTTCTTTTATTTTGGTGTATGGGAAGTTGAACAGCATATCGTTGCTATAAGCATCAATGATCCATGACACTAGTCGCGTTCTCCACATCCTTTGTTGCGGCAAACCATAATCATCACCAACAAAGAGCACCTTTTTTTCCTTTTTAAATATCGAGTAAATCCACCCACTTAAGATCAAGCCCGAAACACTGGTTGCCTGAGCCATGGGAGAGGTCAAATGTCTCTAGGACAATAGGCCCCTCCACTCAACAAAGTCGGCGAGGTCGGATCCCACGCGAACCCTGGTTTGCTACCCACCCTGCATTTCTGTCCAAAGTGGGAGTCGACACTGCAACCTCATGATCACCGCCCCTTAACAAGGAGCTGTCTTGCTAAGCAGAAATTCACTCTGGATAAGGTCTACCATGAGCAAGAATCCCAATAAACCACACAGAGATATGGAAAGGGTAGAAAGTACGAAGCAATCCTACCAGAAGCAATATAGAAAAGCACCAATAAGCCCAAAAGTCATCCTAGTCTCCAACAAACCACCTTTAAGTTTTTAAAAGCATAATTAGGTTTCCAAAAATAATCACTACAGGTTTTTATAAAATAGTTGCACAAGGGAATACTACAAAAGACTACTCGGACAGTAAAACATGGATGGGAAATCAACCTGAAGAGCCAAGCAACCAAAAACCATAAATTTGTTTTCCCATGAAGAAGCTCCTGCCTAAGCAGCACAGACCGCAACATGTCCTCAGAGACGCAAAACCAAAGAAGCTTCATCAATTCTGCCGGGGAAAAGGGCAACAAAAAAAAAGATATAAATGCAGGAACCTGGAAATGGAGAATAAGAATGTCAAGCACAGCCAAGCCAGGTAAAACACCTCATCTGAACTGCGAGGTGATGGGCTCCGAGAGTGTGCATTTCGATCTCTTGGTGAAACACTCCGTTTTGGAGAGTGATCATGATTTCCTTTGTCAGGAGTCTCTTCACGGGGGCTCTTGCGTGGAGATGGGCTCCTGTCAGGAGTAAGACTGCGCCGAGCAGGTGATGCACTACATACAGAATAAATTAGACTATTGTCCCATATATTTTTCCTTTTTTCCCAGAGGGGGCTTTAACCTGAGAAACTGTAATATCCAGCATAATGTGGATTACTGGTTTACCTATCAATTGATCGACTCCTGCTCCTACGATCATCGTACCTTCCTCTACCACGACCCCTATAATCAGGACTCGCGCTTCTGCTCCTGCTCCTGCTCCTGCTCCTGCTCCGGCGATGATGATCTCTTTCCCTATCACGATGCCTATCACGAACATTCCTGCCCCGGCTACGGCTACGGCTACGGCTACGGCTGCGCCTTCTGTAATCTCTATCCCTGTGATCATCTCGGTACCTGTGAATAAGCAAACTCAAAAGTCATTAACAATTCATAGCTGGAATATGCTGCAATCTGACTATTATATATCGCATCATCATGGTTAAATAGTTGCTAATCATTTCAGAAAGAAATCATTTACCAAGAACACAATACTGAGGGAGAAGATATCATGCAATGTGAGGCTAGAAAAGGCCCTTACCTTGGCCTAGGGCTGCGGCTTCTAGATCTACCCTTTGTCTTGGGAAAAACCTCCACAATTCTTCCTTTATGACTGTAGAAATAAGAACAAATAACAATGAATATACTCAATCAAATCCTTAAGGGCCAGTTTGCTAACCGAGCCCGGTTAGCGCCATTGTGTGTGAGGGAGAGGTGGGGCCCACCACTCTCTCTCTCATCTGTTTTCCCACCCTAACCCATTCTCAAACTGGCCCTAAGAGTATACAAGATAAGATGGCAGACCAGGAAATCAAGAATACTTTTGTCGAATAACAAAATACTCTATGCATGAATAATCACAAGCATTTAACTATGAAGTCAAATAAAATGATCATCCAAAATGGGGGTGAGTAAAGAGCAGAGGTCATGTCATAATCTAAGATATTCATTAAGAAGAGAAAAAACTATGATGATACTGTTGCTAATTTGGCAAATATCAGAAGCATTTAGATAAGAAAGTAAACAAGAAGGAACCACCCAAGACAAGAAAACCAAGAGATCAATTCTCAAACTCGAACAGAAATAAATCAACCTTGATGGCATAGCATGCTGCAGCAAAAAACATTTGCAGTCAACAGAAGAAAGGAAATACGAATATAGCACTTGATAGAACTCTTCGGTGGAATAGAATTCATGTAGCCGACCCCAAATAATGGGATAAGACTGATGGTGATGATGACGAGTCAACGGAAGAAAAGACTGCAGCAGCAACCAGTAACAAACTAATGCAATTGAGAGATTTGAGGTTTAAACATTTCAGTTATGGAAACTGCTTAGTTTCTGCTGGACGGATAAAAAACTGCCATTTCCTTTTCACCTATTACTTGGACGACTAGGCTGCTTCAAAATGGTTGCAATGTCAATGAAACATATCTCCGAGAATACATAAAAAACAACAGCCATTTCAGTTAGCTGTTAGAAAATAATCCTCACTAATACATTACTCTATCATATCTAGTTAACAGTTTTGTTATCCTGAACTGTGTTATCAAAAGCGCCCGAGGAGCTCGCTTAGGTGCTGAGGCGAGGCGAGGTGAGCTCACCTCGCGTCAGCCCGAAGCGCCTAGGCGATCGCTTCAGGTGCTTTTGGGCCGTCTCAGTCGCATCAAACGCCTCGGCCCACGTTTGCTTGCCCGCCTACATACCAAGCCCCCCCCCCCGGCAAACCGTCCAAGACTTGATAGCCTACCCGCGAATCGGATCCGGGCTATAAAATTTTACCTTCTCCCATGGTTTCGACCCTGATCACTGACATTTCTTCCTCCCCCGATTCGAACGGCGAAACCCTAGGCTTCACCCCCTCTCGTACCCCCCTGCGACGATCGGCATCCAGCAAGCGACAAACGTAGAGCGGACGACGCCAAGCATGGTGAGGGGCCGACAGCGAAGAGTGTCTCTCTCCCCCCCACTCTCGCAGGCAACACCTCTCTCTCTCACACACACACACACACGGGGGGGGGGGGGGGGGGGGGCTCGGCCCCTCTCCCTCTCTGTCTCACTCTCTCCCTCTCTCGCATGCACCCTCTCTCTCTATCTCCCTCTCCCTTTCTCTCTCTACCTCTCTCACACACAGACACAACACGCACACAAACATGCGCAGAGAGGGGCTTGGCCCTTCTCTCTCTCTCTCTCTCTCACGCACAAGGGCTTGGGGCTCTCCCACTCTATCTCACTCTCTCCCTCTCGCTCTAACTCTCTCTCATACACAGACACACACAGGCACAACCCCACCCCTCTCTCACATTGTTCTCTCACTGTCTCCCCCTGTCTATCTCTCTCACACACAAACACACACGCATAGCCCCAACCCCCCTCTCTCTCTCTATCTCCCTCTCGCCCTCTCTCACACACAGACACACACAATCAGAGGGAGGGGCCGAGCTCCTCTCTCACTTTGTCTCACCCTCTCTCTAACACATAGACACACGCACACGCACATCCCCAGCCCCTCTCTCAATTTGTTCTCTCACTCTCTATCTCCCTCTCCCTCTCTCTCCATCTCTCTCACACAGACACGCACACTCAGGGGGAGGGGCCAAGCCCCTCTCTCTCATTGTCTCTCACGTTGGCAATCAATCATGCAGGGCAATCGACATCGGCATTAGTGACGACAATAGTCTCTATTCTATTTGGAGAATTTCGGGCAACAAACAATCAATAAAAATATTGACTTTGTTGTTTTATTTATTTTTGTGTAATCTTATTTAAATTTGTTAATTTTATTTGAATTTTTTGTTTATTTTTTTAACATGTCTACAACTACATCACCAACTTCTGTGTCCATTTCCAGTGGTGCATCTTCAAATGCAAGCACTCAAGGGTCCAACGTAGAAAATGACAAATCAAAAGATATTGGGTGGAAATATGGAACCTCTGCCAATCTACACAATAGAGATGAGCTGGCATGTAATTTTGTAAAAAGGTGCCCAAAAGAGGGATTTAAGAGCAGAAGCAACATTTAACTGACATATCTACCAATGTGACAACTTGCCAAAAGGTTCCCGTGGAGGTGAAGCTAGAAATCCAAGAATATATGAAAAATGCCAAGAAAGCTAGAAGCTAGAACTGAGAAGCTGCAAATGGTGAGGGAGGCTGAATCTAAGGATGATTTGTTAAAGGATTCATCTCAACCTGTGGATGTCTCTCAAGTTAATATATTTGATGACATTCTTGCAAAGCCACCACAGGTGAAGAGTCCTATGGACAAGTTCTACACTCTTGATCCGAAACAAGTTACTAGCAAGACCACAAAAGATAGAAAATGGGAAAAGGAGCACCGGGAAAGGGTCCTCCAATACGTAGGTAGGTGGTTTTATAAAGCTGGAATCCCATTCAATATTGCGCGCCGCCTACCTAGCTTTCAAACCATGTTAGAAGCTATAAGGCAATACGGTCCAGGATTCAAAGGGCCTAACTATCACAAGATTGGCGAGGCTATTTTGCATAAAGAGAGAAAAATAACTCAAGAGTTGGTGGATGTCTAAAGAGAAAATTGGGTGAGATATGGTTGTAGCATCATGTATGATTCATGGACAAATGTAAAGGGCCGAACAGTGATCAACTTTCTTGTGAACTCTCCGAGTGGAATTGTTTTCTTGAAATCAGTGGATTCTTTCAATCTGATTTCTCTCTCACTATCATTCTGTCTTACTCTCTCTCTCCAGATGGAACTATTTTCTTGAAATCAATTGATGCTTCCTCACATGTCAAATTGTTGGCAGATTTATTGGACAAGATTATTAAAGTTGGTGTTGCGCATGTCATCCAAATTGTGACAGATAATGAGTCTAGTTACGTGGCAGCCGAGAGAATGTTGATGACAGCCCATCCTCATTTATTCTGAACACCATATGCTGCTCATCGCTTAGACTTGATGTTGGAGGACATTTCCAAATTGCCTCCAATGAAAGAAACTATTCATAAAGCCAAAATGGTTACTACATTTATTTATGGGTACACAATGATACTTGCTATGATGAGAAAGTACACAAATGGCCAGAACCTTAAACGTGCAGTCGTCGCTCACTTTGCCACCTACTACTTAAATTTGCAGAGTTTGTTTGATTGCAAAGATAACTTGAAAAGAATGTTTACATCGACTGATTGGCTTGCTAGTAACAATCAGTGAGCCAAAAAAAATGAAGGAAAGAAGGTAGAGGGCGTAATTTTGATTCTTTTTGGAATGGTATGACATATTCATTGCAAATATCTAAACCCCTTATTATTGTTCTATGGTTGGTTGATGGAGAAAACTAGCTATGGGCTACATTTATGAAGCCATGGATCGTGCAAAGGAGAGTATTACAAGGACATTGAATGAAAAGCTCAACAAATATAATCTAATTTAAGAAATCATTGATAGACAGTAGGATTTTCAATTGCACCATCCTTTACATGCAACTGGCCTTTATCTCACTCCGGCTTTTTATTTCTCTAATTCAAAAATTGAGTATGATCAAAGAAGTTAAGTAACGGCTATATGATTGCATTGAAAACCTAACTCCAAGTGTATCGGTGCAAGATGCAATTTTCAAGAAGCTTGCAACTTATCAATATGCCCAATGGTTATTTGAGAGAGATATGGTCAATTAGGCAACGTGCTACTATGGTTCCGAGTATAGATGCTTTTCTTATTTAATTTTCTTTTCATTCACACAGTAAGAAGTATGGTGAATTACGGTTTTTTATGCTATGTAGCTACTTGGTGGTTGAACTTTGGCACTGCCACACCTCGCCTTCAAAAGATTGTGATTCAGATCTTAAGCTTGACATGTAGTGCATCTAGTTGTGAATGCAATTAGAGTGCATTTGAACAGGTTAGATCTAAAATTCCATATTCGAGTACATAAAAGATGCTCCCTTAGTGTTGTTTTTATTTAATTGATTACAAATAATATATTTGTAGGTACATACAAAGAAAAAGAATATGTTAGAGAAAAAGAGGTTAAATGATCTCGTTTTTGTGCAATATAATCAACACTTCCATGCTCGTCATTCGTCTTCATCAAAGTGACTATGATCCTACTTCTTTGGATGACATTGATGATTGCAATGAGTGGATAGCTCATCATCCAGAAAAAGAAGATTTTGTGAATGAAGGGGAGGATCTCACATGACTAGATGTTAAAATCATTACAGGTGTTAATGAAGGACCAACCACAAGGGCAACAACCAAAAAGCATCGCCTAGGAAAGAGAAAAAATATTGCCATATCTCACTCCATAGATGAGGTTGATGTTGACTCCGAGGAGAGACAATCGAAGAATGAGCTTCCAAGTGATAGGGCATCCTCTTTTATGAGTGATGAGTGATGAAGAGGCTTGAAAGTTGAGAGATTTTATGACTATCATTGTAGATTATTTGAACCACTGTGTTATGGGATTATGTAATTGACTTGTTTGGTTGTTGAGTTGTTTTAGTTTTGTTATAATATTACACTCATTATTTTTGTTTAGTGTATTTGCATGTATGACAATATGAATTTTATTCTTGTTTAGGAATGAATGAATTTAAGAAATTTATTGACTTTATATATGTAGTTTTTTTAATTGTTTGCTTTTCAAAAAAACTATTTTTGCAATATTTAGACATATAGTTTAATTTATCAATTATATATATATTTATTTAATAAAATCTCACCTCAAACGCCTGGGCCATCGCCTAGGCGTTTGATGCGTGAGGCGACCCCCTGGTCGCCTCGATCGCCTCACACCTCTGACTACATAGATCCTGAAAGAAATAATTTTCAAAGTTATGTTGTTCACTTCATCAAGTATCTGGTTTCCCCATGCATCGATCACACCCAAAATGGGCAAAAGATGACTTACATACATGAAACATGATATGCCATTACCAGCAATACCTCCACACTTCCTTGATTCCCCTGCTCTCTATAGTAACACGCCGTGATATGATCACCTTGCTCTTTCAATATGAAAAATGATACCTTACTCTCTTCAGACAGTTTTGGAGACACTCCAATTTCAGAAAGTTTAAGGAGCACAGTTTCATGCTCTCGGTTAAACAGTGTACCTTCGACTTCGAGGAAAGGGTTGGTCAAAATGGAATGGGGCAATACTAAACGAGTACTATAGATGTAAAAATTTACAATGTTACATCAGAGTGTGCTAACTTCACTGCTCAAAATTTTCAACCTTGGATGGAGCATTTAACACCAAGTAAAAATAATTAAGTTTGAGTTTTTTTTTCATACAATGTTTTAATTTTAGCTGTGTGACAAAATACACATGGACAGAGTTGCCTTGTCAATCCATACATGTTAAATGGTCTTAAAACTTCAAGGTGAGCTACTACATTAACATCTATCCTATACTCTTTATAACATAGGCAAAAGAAATGGTAAGATAATGTGAGAGAAGGTCCTTTTCTTATTTTAAAAAAGACAACTCCTCAATGTGTAAGCCAAAAGGTAGCAAAATGGCTATATTCTTTCACACAGGTTTTAGACTCGATAACCTTCCAATGGCCAAAAGGCAGAAATGATAAAAGGCCCACTTATCAAAATGACTTCCACAAAAGCCTTTCACAGCTTCACCTACTTTTATGCAATCTTTAATTTACTTCTTGAAGTTGAGACCCTGTTTGTTTAAGAGACCTGTTCTAATCCAGTGGGATAAAGCATTCCAGAGTAATCGTGAATTCCTCATCATAACTAGTGGGATAATGTAGTAGATGAGCTAGGGATTAAGTACATTTCCTTTGGAATAAGCATGAAATAGGAGGTAGAGTGAGCATGTAGGTTACCATAAATAATACACTTTGGGAAGTGAGGTGCCCTCCTTTGGAGGAGGGCAAAGAGTGAAACTAGCCCCCAGAGTAACACATTAACTCTTGTTTAATTTTTTCTACCGACTACTAGCTGATCCGCCCAATCAAACAGTCTTTTGGGTTACCTCTGGAATAAAAATGTTAACCCGGGCCTATTCCTCAATCAAACAGGGGCTAAATGTTTTCATATTATAATCCATGTTTGGATCATTGGTACAAGCAATAAGGAGCAGCTGTTGATTTAACCAGCACAACTATTGAAAGTTCAAACTTCTACAATTCAGCAATGCAACACTAGGTTTTGCAGTTTCATTTTTTCCTGTAACAATGATCTAACGTGCTCGCTCAAGAAGACAAAAAAGAAAAACAAAAAGCAAGACCAGTAACATACAGTGCAATAAAAGATAATTCAAAGCAAAAGCAAACTGGGTTTTCTACTTCAGCAATCCCTCGAATGCTCATCAAACTTGTTAACAGCATCTGATTGTGTTTGTTGGAGAAAAGAGATTCACAAAAAAAAGTGGAATTCTTTTAAAAACAGCTACATATGCAACTCAAACAAGCTGGCCTCCCAGATACCTTGGGCACTTAGCTGCCTAGGCACATTGGACATTGGCTAACTCAATGTGCACTCGGAGGTTTTGTCTAATCGGTCTGTTTTCATCATATAACTACTTTTTTTAAAGTAGTTTTCATCATATGACTACTTAAATGTTGTTAAAAATGTAAAACATGATGCAATCCTATGCTTCTAGCAATTGGCTCGATTCATTAGTAAACAACAAAATCTAAACCCCATTTCATTCATAACGGCAGTTGTTTATGATTGCAACAATATAAAAGAGATTGCACTGCCTTTGCTCCAATTAACAGAAAAAGATCATAGAGAAAATAAAAAATAGCACAAAATTCATCTTTTACTTCATTCAGATTCCACACCTCTGCAAATTACTTAATTGTGCCTCCTTGTACTTCACAATTGTCATTATCATCAAAGCTTCATCCTAAAGTGGGCTATATGTTTTATCATGTCTCACTTCTCAATTGTATCTAAGGCTATGTTTATAAATAAATTTAGAAAGGCCATTCACATGTACATGCATCCAGAGGAGCTGATCCAAAGTCTTCACCTGTACATACATTCAAAATATCACCATTTTTGGTCTTTTCCCACATTCATCTCAAAATCCTCATTCTATCACCCACATTTGAAGCAGATGTTGAACATGTAGAACACTGACGTCAAACTGTGAAAAGCTATCTCACACTTCCAACCTCTGACGTAGCAAGAGGTAATACTTTCTCCTTCCCTTTGTTCTTCCTTTGTAGTTTATTTTTTTCTTTTTTTGTTGGGGGGGATCAAATACATCACATAATAATATGCTTAAAAAACTGGTAAGTTAAAGATCAACATGGACTGCCACAAAACACAATGGACACTTATACCAGACCTGATTCTAAGACCTGAATCCAATCACGTGCCTGCAGAAGAGGTCTCAACAAATATCAATGGATACACCTTAAAAGGTTTTCTGTTTCTGTTTCATTCCATGAGATGAAGGTCAAGGATAACAGTTATCAAAAAGAAGTAACTAAATTCAAATGGTTAAGATGCATAATACAGCAAAAACGATTAAACCGACTCAAGAAGAGATGAGTAATCAAGGAAAAAATGTTCCAGCATACGAATGATGCATCGTAAAGCACTCCGGGGCAGACAGCTTACATGGGTTCGGCATTGGGCCCATACTTCGCAAACTGGACCATAATATCCCGCCCGTCCACGGTCCTCCCTGCAATCATCAAAGGAGGATTCATGACGCAATTATCACAGTTAGAACATCAGAAACCCTAAACAAAGAAAAGAGGAAAACCCAGATTGGCTAGAATAGGCACCATAGGGAAAGGAATATACCATCAAGCTTCTCCACCGCCCTCTGGGCCTCGTCGGCATACTTGTACCTCACGAATGCGAAACCCCTCGATTCCCCGGTCCTGCACGCCATCAACACCGCTAATTAACCGCATAAACCCACGAACACACGAACGGATGAGGAATCACAGCATCAGCCACAGGAGGAGGAGGAGGAGCAGCAGCAGCAGCAGGAGCAGCAGGAGCAGCAGGAGGAGGAGGACGAGGACGAGGAGGAGCGCAAAAAATGGAGGATCTTCCCGCCGCCAGCGCCATACCTGCGGTCCCTCGGGATGAAGATGTCCACTACCTTGCCGTACTTGTCGAAGAGCGGGAAAAGGTCGTCCGCCGTCGTCCCTGCTCCGATCCACACGGCAAAGGAGGGGAACGATCAGCCGGAACAAGCACGGAAACCCTGGAGAAAAGAAAGGGGGGAGTGGGGCGGCTGCGCTTACGGAAGGTGATGTTGAGGACGAGCAGGGAGTAGGTGTCCCTGATGTCGGGGGGGCCGGATCTCCCAAAGTGCGACATCTCCGCCGCCACAGCGTGGAGGGAAGCCGGAGGGGAAGACGACGAGAGAGAGAGAGAGAGAGAGAGAGAGAGAGTGTCGGGTTTGGGGTTAGGGTTTCTCTAAATATAGGAGCGATGGCATGGAAGGCGGAAAGATGGCAGCTTGCAGATAAGGCACCGCTCTCGTCCAAAATCCTTTCCCTCGACGGTGATGCCGTGAGTTTGAATACACAATAGGGGTGATAAAATTATCTTAATGAATTTTTCTTTAGGATAAATAGTTATTAGAACCTAGCCATCAAAACTTTATTTTTTACGTACCAGTCCCCCTACTTGGTTTTTTTTTTCTTTTCTTTTTTTTTTGGAGGGAGGGATCAAAGAGATACCAACTTTCATTAACCTTTATCCATATGCATACATGAAATGAAGCACATGTCCCACCCATACATGAGGGATATTAACAACATTGATAGTGTATACCCAAACCCCATTCATCGAATCGTGATGAAATCAGGGTTTGCCGACCCGGCCGACTCGGTCTTTGCGCGGGACGGGTCGGGTCGGGCGGGTCTCACAGCGACCCGGTCTGCCCCATTGCCTCTCCCACATCCGGCGTCCCCCCTCCCCCTCCTGCTGCGGCCCCCCACCCCCTCTCCCACCTCCGGCGCCCCCCCCCCCGCCCCCTCTCCGGCGCCTCTCCCACCTCCGGCGCCCCCCCACCCCCTCCTGCTGCGGCCCTCCGGCGCCTCTCCCACCTCCGGCGCCGCCCCCTCCTGCTGCGGCCCCCCACCCCCTCTCCCACCTCCGGCGCCCCCCCCGCCCCCTCCTGCTGCGGCCCCCCACCGCCCCCCTCTCCCACCCCCGGCGGCCACCACCGCCCCCCCACCTCTCCCACCTCCCCCTCCCCCTCCTGCTGCGGCCCCCCACCGCCCCCCTCTCCCAACTCCGGCGGCCACCACCGCCCCCCCCACCTCTCCCCCCTCCCCCACTGCCCCCCAACCTCTGACGGCCCCACCACCGAGATCGCCCCCCTGGCCCCCACCGCCCCCTCCCTCTCCCACCTCCTGCGGCCCCCCACCACCCCCCTCTCCCACCTCCGGCGCCCCCCCTCCCCCTCCTGCCGGCCCGTTAAATGGCCGACCCGCTCGTATCGAGCCGGGTCCCGCCTCGCACCGCACCGGTACGTGGCGAGACGCACGGGACAAAGCGGTTCGGTGCGTCCCGTCCACGACCCACGGCCCGTGCGACCCGGCGCCCGCTTGGGTCGGGTCGGGTCGTGCGAGTCGGTGCGGGTCGGGGCGGGACGGCAAGCCCTGGATGAAACTAATGTAGAGCTCCAACAACAACGGGCTGATTAATTATGTCTGCTCTATTGCAGTTGCTTTTCACATCTTCGCTGTTGAGATGATGACAATATCTCGGATGACATGCACTTAATCGGATGCATGGATGAGCATGCTCAATAACACGAGAAATCCTGTTAAACTTGTGCTCGTCCAAGGGCATCTTTAGCAATGTTGAGAATCATGCAAGCCCAGATACATCACAAGCGTGATATACGAACTAACCAATGACCACTTCAGAGCTGATCAGAGAGTCTAAAGACCAAAGAGCAGGATATATATACTATGTGAATGGCAGAGCTGCTACTAGTGGGGTTGTAGGGGAAGGAAGGGACTAGACAGGTAAAAACAAACGACAATTGATGGGCCCTGCCTTGGTGGGAATACTGGTGGAGGATTGGTGGAGGGTGTGTGAAGGAAGAGGGGATTTACGGCTAAGAAGATATAAGGGGTTGGGAGTCATTTACGGAGGAAAATGGGGGAAAGAGGAAGGTGAAAAAGAGAGGCGGAAGAGGTAGGGATCAAGGTTTGATAAATCGATACGGTACGATCTGTATCGCATGTATCGGATCGTATCAGTCACCGGAAACTGAAAAAGAGAGGCAGAAGAGGTATGGATCAAGGTTTGATAAATCGATACGGTACGATCTGTATCGCACGTATCGGATAGTATCAGTCGGTGACTGATACGATCCGTGTGTGATACGTAACCCAGTGCGTGATACGTAACTGATACGCTCCCATATATTTTAAATATTATATATTTTATTTATATTAAAGAAGTTTTATAGGTGAGTTGGTTAGATATTTTATGTTTAATAGGGTGTTTGGTGGCTCTTTTTTACCTCTTTTTTCTCTCAATTTTATAAAAAAGAGTAAGAGATCTTATAACCTTGTTTGGTATTCCTCTCTTAAATTTTAAGGAGAGAATCTAATCCCGTGTAAATCTTTCTCAAAAAAAAATAACACTGCACCAATTTTTTTTAAAAAAACACTCACGGCTCGCTCTCTCCAACTCGTGACCCCCTCCCCCGCATCTCCCCTTCCCTCTCCCTCCCGCCGGCTGTCCCCCCCTCTGCAGCCCCCTCCCCTCCCCCGCGTCTCCCCTTCCCTCCCTTCCCCTCCCCCGCGGTCGGCCCCCTCCCTCCTGCGGCCCCCCCTCCCCGACGGCGGCGGCGTTCTCCATGGCAGGGAAGCTGGACGAGTGTTCCGAGTCCTCCCCCTCCCCCTGCGGCTCCCCCCTCTGCCGGCGGCCCTCCCGTCCCCTTCGGCCCTCCTCCCCTCTCCCGCAGTGTAACGACCCGAGAATCCGATTACCGGGAAGGCCCGATAACCCGAGACTCGCACCGCCGCCCACGAGCCGGGAGGGCTCGGAAGGGCTAAAAGGAGTGTGGAGGCACAAAGAAATAGGAAATAAAGCAGGACAACCAAGAACAACAACAGCTACAACAGAGTCCAGTCCAACAGAAAGTACAGTCTAAAGCAGTAAAGCGTACCACATGCCAAGTGAACACTCGGCCCGGCAAGCTGGCAACTGAGAACCTCCGCTCCGCACCCTCGAACCACGAGGAAGAACCGCAACACCTGAAAAGCAGGGAATGAGTCTCCAAAACAGAGACTCAGCAGGGATCCCGCGGAACCCCAACCAGAAACAACGGCGGTAGCGGAAGGGAGAGCTACAACTACAGCAGGAACAGCAAACCGGTGGCCGGTCAAAAAACTCGGCACTACAGCTACTCCTACTGCCAGAAGGCAGACCTCGACCTCGCAGTCGAAGCTACCGAACCACGCTAGTACCACCTACCGAAGTAACAACACACGGCAACCATGCCGCAGAGGCCTGTCCCCCGGACACAGCCGACCTGGA
This sequence comes from Amorphophallus konjac, assembly GCA_022559845.1. Lineage (NCBI taxonomy): Eukaryota > Viridiplantae > Streptophyta > Magnoliopsida > Alismatales > Araceae > Amorphophallus > Amorphophallus konjac. Next base: position 441,968,213 of record CM040122.1, read on the forward strand.
CACGCTGTCCAAGGTGCAACCCCGACCATCCGATCGCAGGTACCGCACAACAAGACCCAACCTCGGTAAAGCCACTAGCACTAATCTCATGACACGAAAACCAACACACGCGTCACGGCGAACCAACCGAAACTCAACGGTCAACACGAACGAAACCCGAAGGTCAAAGACACAGAAACTAACAGTCTGTCACTCCGTACTCGACAGGAGTACCACCCACTAGAAGCACAGCCGGTAGCGTCCCCTGACGTCTTACACCGCACCGCATGTAACGACCCGAGAATCCGATTACCGGGAAGGCCCGATAACCCGAGACTCGCACCGCCACCCACGAGCCCGAAGACTCGGAAGGGTTAAAAGGATGGTGTGGAAACTACACAAGCATCACAAATAATTGCAGAAATTAAACAGTTATGATATTAAGCAGGAAATGAATTAACATTTTACATGGTCCACAATAAAATAACAACAACAGCAACAATAGTCCACGACTAGTACAGTGACAAGAAAGAAAAGTACAGCTACACGGGGCATCCCCCGGCTCTGACCTCTGGCACTACCTCTGGGCACCCGCACCACGCTTCCGCTGCGCTCCTGACACGCTCCCCGAAGGTGGCGCCTCACCTGAAACACGGTGAAAACACGCAGGGAATGAGTCTCGGAACAAGACTCAGTAGGGATCACTCGAACCCTACCTCGTAAAACGAGAAACCACTACCCTAGCGGTAGGAAGGTACCTCGGAAAGGAAAGCCCTGTACTCTACAGAACTAGACCCTAACGGCACGCAAACCGACACACGTGCCACGGTACGAGAAGACCGAAACCCAACGGTCGAACCGTCAAAACCCGAAGGTCGGAAACACACGACTGACAGTCTGACACTCCGTACTCAACAGGAGTACCACCCACTAGAAGCACAGCCGGTAGCATCCCCTGACGTCTTACACCGCACCGCAGGTGAACCGCCTGACATGGTAGGTCCTACCCGAGGCGCAAACACCATACAAGTAACTACAACAAGTGACTAGCTGGGGTCACGCCCGTCGACGTGGGTCCAACCGCCCCCAACCACGTGTGCACACACAGACCACGCGTCCCAGGTCTGGCCCTCTGACCGGTTTTCCCCTCAGCCGGACTCTGGCTGCAAGACGTGGGGCCCAACGGTAACCGGTCCACAAACCGTCTCTAAAGGTCAGCCCGTACACCACTCCCTGGTGCGACTAGCACACGCGTACTAGTAGGCTACGACTAGTGGAGGGTCACAGAAGGAGTAGACTCTCAAGTCTCGGAAAACAACGGTGCAACTGCAGGTACGAGGAACGCTCCTTGTACCAACACCGACGCACGGTGACCAGCTGACAACAACATCTCCCGGTACACTCTGTACGACGAGAGACACACCGACGCAACCCGTACCCTTGAACGGTCCACACTGGGCCGCTCAGGGATGTGCGGTCACATAGGGACCGCACAAGGGTTAGAACGGTCATATCAGGACCGTTCCACCCAGGGTCCAAACGACAGATAAACGGCCAACACAGGACCGTTCAAACAGATGTGCGGCCAACTCTTGACCGCACGTGGGTGAGGAACGGTCACCTCCTGGCCGCTCGTCTCCCAACGGTAAAAAGCCTGGACGGTTAGTCCTTAGCCGCACTTGGGGAAGGGCGGCTACGGCTTAGCCGTTCAGGTGTTGTGCGGTCAGGGCCAGACCGCACATCCAACCATAGCGCTAGGGGATGTACGGCCAGCACCTGGCCGTGCAAGGGGTTATGCGGTCAGCTCCTGGCCGCACATCCCAGAGCACTGCACAACGGTCACAACCAACGGTCAAAACCCTTGGGGTTGGGCGGTAGCTGTGGGGCCGCACATTAGGATATGCGGTCCCACGATAGACCGCCCAAGCCCACTGCGCGCCAAGCCTCACCCAAAGCGCGCCGAGCCGATGAACGGTCCGAACGGAACCGCATAGGGGTTGTGCGGCCACTGGTTCGACCGCACATCGCTCACCGGCGAGAAAATGGCGAACCTCACCGGAATCGCCCAATCGGCCTCAAAACAAACCCCACGGAGGGGGAAATGGCGAGAGAAGAACCCCCAAGCCCCCTAGCATGCTCCTACGCCCTTAAACCGTGAAATCGGGGCTCAAAACGATGGATCGGACGAACTCACCCCGCGGCATGATCGACCCTTCCCGGCTCAAAATAAACCCCTCTCGACCTCGTCTCGAGCTGAAACTCACGGGGAAGGAAGACATGAGGCTAAGGAACGTCACCCTACCTCCGGTCCGCGACGAAACGCTCCGATCCGAGCTCGAAGTCGCGAAGAACGCCGCTAGAATCTCGCCTCTCCACGCCTCCCACGCTCGCCGTATGCCCGCACGATCGCCTCGCCGCCGCCCACGTCACCGCGCCGTCGCCCCGCCGCCGTCTGCAGCCGGAGGGGAGCTCGCCGTGGCCAACCGGGAGGAAGAGAGGGAGAGGGAGGGAGACACGGTGGAGGAGGAAGGAGGAAGAAGAAGAGAGGAAGAAGAAAAGAGAAAAGAAGAAAAAAGAAAAGAAAAGAAAATGGGAATATATAGAAAATCCGATTTTTCGGAAAAATACCGAAAATTAGAAAAATACATTTCCGGAATCCTCGGAACGCACCGATCGCAACGGTACCACTCGTGCCTCGGGGAACTGCCCGGTTCGCCCGCAGCGAGCGTCCGAAGAAAAAGCCGAAACACACACCGGAAATCGGAAAACACGCGCGGAAAAAGCCACGGAACGCCTCCGGGCCTCCGAAACGACTCCGGATCGCGCCGATCCGAACACGAAAGATGTCCGAAACGAAATTTCGGACACAACGGAGCCGGACACTCCGAAAACTAGATCCGGGACCCACGAAGAAGGATCCGAAAGGTCCGGGATATTACAGCCCTCCCCCCTTAAGGAATTTCGTCCTCGAAATTGAGAACAACCCAAGGGGAAAGAAGAGGAAGACTCACTCAAACAGGTACGGGAACTGCTGACGCATCTCGTCCTCACGTTCCCACGAAGCCTCACCACCAGAGTGTCGTTGCCACACGACCTTTACCAAGGGAATGACCTTGTTCCGCAGGCGCTGCTCTCGCCTATCCTCCACGCGGATCGGAAACTCTGGGAGAGAAAGATCTGGAGTCACCTCAGGCCAAACGGAAAACTCGAGCACATGAGAGTCATCGGGCATATACTTCCGCAACATAGAGACGTGGAACACGTCATGCACCGACGCCAACTCAGAGGGTAACAGCAACCGGTAAGCAACCTCACCGATGCGCTCCACAATCGCGAAAGGACCAATATAGCGGGGACTCAGCTTCCCACGCCGTCCAAACCGCATCACCCCCTTCATCGGAGAAACTCTCAAGAACACATGATCGCCCACGGCGAACTCGAGGGGCTGCCGCCTACGGTCAGCATAGCTCTTCTGCCGACTCTGGGCCGCCAACATGTTCTGACGAACCAGGTGCACAACATCCACACATTGCTGCACCAATTCCGGTCCCGTCAAAACACGCTCACCCACCTCAAACCAATCAAGTGGAGTCCGACAAGGACGCCCATACAATGCCCCATAAGGAGCCATGCCGATGCTCGAATGAAAGCTGTTGTTATAGGCAAACTCCACTAACGGTAGGTGATGAATCCAACTCCCCTGCCACTCCAGGCAGCAGGATCTCAGCATGTCCTCCAAAGTCTGAATGGTCCTCTCAGACTGACCATCTGACTGTGGATGATACGCCGAGCTAAATGCCAACTCCGTGCCAAGAGCTCGCTGGAAACTCCTCCAGAATCCAGAAGTGAAGCGCGGATCCCGATCCGACACGATCGAAATGGGAACCCCATGCAACGGCACGATCCGCTCCACATAAAGACGAGCCAACTTAGGCACGCTCCAGCTGACTTTGACCGGTAGCAACCGCGTCACCTTCGTCAGCCGATCCACCAGCAACCAAATACTGTCCTGCCCAGTCGGGGTTCTGGGCAACCCCACCACAAAATCTGTGGTCACATGGTCCCACTTCCAAGCAGGAACATCCAAGGGCTGGAGAGTACCGCCTGGTCGCTGATGCTCTGCCTTCACTTGCTGACAGATCAGGCACCTGGCCACAAACTCGGCCACATCTCTCTTCATGCCAGGCCACCAGAACTGCCTCCGCAAGTTCCGATACATCTTCGTCGCACCCGGGTGCACAGTGTACCTGCTCCCATGAGCCTCGCGTAACACCGCACGACGAACCTGCTCCTCCGCTGGGACGTACAGCCTGCCACGAAACCTCGCAGCACCGTCCTCGCCGAGCTCCACATCAGCCATCGCAAGAATCCGGGGCAACTCAGGGTCCGCATGCTGAGCCTCTGTCACCTGACGACGAATAGCAGGAGTGACAGTCAGACTCGCAAGCACTGCCAACCCTGGCTCCTGGGGAATCTTGAGCCTGAAAGATACTTCGGGCACCTGTTCCCAGAGCCTCCACTTCCTCAGCATCAAGGTACTGACCGCAACCTTCCTACTCAAGGCATCGGCGACGACATTCATCCTGCCCGACTGATAAGACAGGGTGAAGTCATAGTCCTTCATGAACTCCATCCAACGCCTCTGTCTGAGGTTCAGATCTCTCTGCGAGAACACATACCTCAAACTCTGATGGTCAGTGAACACCTCGAACTTCTCACCGTACAGATAATGCCTCCAGATCTTCAGCGCGAAGATCACTGCCGCCAACTCAAGGTCATGGGTAGGGTAGTTCTCCTCATGGGGCTTTAGCTGCCGAGATGCATAAGCCACCACTCTACCATGCTGCATCAGAACAGCACCCAATCCGACGCCGGAAGCATCTGTACACACCACAAAACCTCCCGATCCAGAAGGCAAAACCAACACCGGAGCCGAGGTGAGCAATCTCTTCAGTTCCCTAAAGCTCTGCTCACACTCTTCGGACCAGACGAAAGGCACATCCTTCCGCGTGAGCCTCGTCATCGGGGTCGCAATGCGGGAAAAATCCTGGATAAACCGGCGATAATAACCCGCAAGCCCCAAGAAACTCCGGATCTCCGTCACCGACCTCGGCCTCGGCCATTGCATCACAGCCTCGACCTTGGCGGGATCCACGGAAATGCCATCACCAGAAATCACGTGCCCCAGAAAGTGCACCTCGCTGAGCCAAAATTCGCACTTGCTGAGCTTCGCAAACAACTGGTGATCTCGCAACGTCTGCAGCACCACACCCAAATGGTACGCATGCTCCTCAGCAGACCGCGAATAAACAAGGATGTCATCCACGAAAATGACCACGAACTGGTCCAAATACGGATGAAACACCCTCTGCATCAAGTCCATGAAGGCTGCTGGGGCATTGGTGAGCCCAAACGGCATCACCAGAAACTCATAATGCCCGTACCTCGTACTGAACGCAGTCTTCTCCACATCGGACTCGCGAATTCTCAGCTGATAGTAACCGGACCGCAAATCAATCCGCGAGAACACTCGCGCAGACTGCAGCTGGTCGAACAAATCATCAATCCGCGGCAACGGATACTTGTTCTTAACGGTCACTTCATTCAGCTGCCGATAGTCAATGCACAGCCGCAGACTACCGTCCTTCTTCTTCACAAACAACACGGGCGCACCCCAAGGGGAAAAGCTCGGACGAATGTACCCCTTGGCCAACAGTTCCTGCAACTGCGCCCTCAACTCCCTCAACTCCGCGGGGGCCATACGGTAGGGAGCCTTCGCCAAAGGTCCCGTACCAGGTACAACCTCGATCACGAAATCGATCTCCCGCTGGGGAGGTAATCCAGGCAACTCCTCAGGAAAAACATCGGGAAACTCGCACACCACCGCAATGTCCTCGACATTCGGCTCCATCCGGTCAGACACAACCACAGACGCGAGAAAACCCTGACAACCTGAATCAAGCAATCGACGGGCTCGAATAGCAGAGATAAGAAATCGAGAAGAGGCGGAACGGATACCTTGGAAATAGAAGGTCCTCTTGCTCGGATGTTGGAAGTAGACCCTCTTCATCCCACAATCCACCACCGCTCCATGAGTCTCGAGCCAATCCATGCCTAGAATCACGTCGTAATCCCAAAGCTGCAACGCATACAACCTGCCTGGCATACTCCGCCCATCGATCCACACCGGAACCTGGTCGAAGCAATACGGAGTGACCATAAAGTCACCCGAAGGCAACTCCACAGCCAAATCACAGGACAACTGGGTCACCGGCTCCTCGACGCTCGACGCGAAATCCTCCGAAATGAACGAATGAGACGCGCCAGAATCAAATAAAACCCGAGCCGCACAACCCAAAATCTGAACGGTACCTTCCACGAGCTGCGACGCCATGAGATGGTACATGCCACGGAGAAAACCCTCGGCCCCCGGAGCCCTCGCAGCATCCGCGGCCTCGGTAGCTCCCGGAACTCTGCTATGCTCCTCCTGGTCCCTCTGGACCCCCTGCTGGATCTCCTGACCTCCAGCCGACTGCCCCTGCTGAGAGCGAGAACTCCTCCTCGACGCCATCCTCGCTCCTTAAGCACAAGACAGAAAACTCAGAAACGGAAGGTCAGAATAAAACACGCGGTGCCCCATGCCAGCGTCACATGTACATCATCGTTGTGGACTAGTGGACCAATACAATTACCTATGATTCTCATGTAATTCCACAACCGCGCTCTGATACCAGCTGTAACGACCCGAGAATCCGATTACCGGGAAGGCCCGATAACCCGAGACTCGCACCGCCACCCACGAGCCCGAAGACTCGGAAGGGTTAAAAGGATGGTGTGGAAACTACACAAGCATCACAAATAATTGCAGAAATTAAACAGTTATGATATTAAGCAGGAAATGAATTAACATTTTACATGGTCCACAATAAAATAACAACAACAGCAACAATAGTCCACGACTAGTACAGTGACAAGAAAGAAAAGTACAGCTACACGGGGCATCCCCCGGCTCTGACCTCTGGCACTACCTCTGGGCACCCGCACCACGCTTCCGCTGCGCTCCTGACACGCTCCCCGAAGGTGGCGCCTCACCTGAAACACGGTGAAAACACGCAGGGAATGAGTCTCGGAACAAGACTCAGTAGGGATCACTCGAACCCTACCTCGTAAAACGAGAAACCACTACCCTAGCGGTAGGAAGGTACCTCGGAAAGGAAAGCCCTGTACTCTACAGAACTAGACCCTAACGGCACGCAAACCGACACACGTGCCACGGTACGAGAAGACCGAAACCCAACGGTCGAACCGTCAAAACCCGAAGGTCGGAAACACACGACTGACAGTCTGACACTCCGTACTCAACAGGAGTACCACCCACTAGAAGCACAGCCGGTAGCATCCCCTGACGTCTTACACCGCACCGCAGGTGAACCGCCTGACATGGTAGGTCCTACCTGAGGCGCAAACACCATACAAGTAACTACAACAAGTGACTAGCTGGGGTCACGCCCGTCGACGTGGGTCCAACCGCCCCCAACCACGTGTGCACACACAGACCACGCGTCCCAGGTCTGGCCCTCTGACCGGTTTTCCCCTCAGCCGGACTCTGGCTGCAAGACGTGGGGCCCAACGGTAACCGGTCCACAAACCGTCTCTAAAGGTCAGCCCGTACACCACTCCCTGGTGCGACTAGCACACGCGTACTAGTAGGCTACGACTAGTGGAGGGTCACAGAAGGAGTAGACTCTCAAGTCTCGGAAAACAACGGTGCAACTGCAGGTACGAGGAACGCTCCTTGTACCAACACCGACGCACGGTGACCAGCTGACAACAACATCTCCCGGTACACTCTGTACGACGAGAGACACACCGACGCAACCCGTACCCTTGAACGGTCCACACTGGGCCGCTCAGGGATGTGCGGTCACATAGGGACCGCACAAGGGTTAGAACGGTCATATCAGGACCGTTCCACCCAGGGTCCAAACGACAGATAAACGGCCAACACAGGACCGTTCAAACAGATGTGCGGCCAACTCTTGACCGCACGTGGGTGAGGAACGGTCACCTCCTGGCCGCTCGTCTCCCAACGGTAAAAAGCCTGGACGGTTAGTCCTTAGCCGCACTTGGGGAAGGGCGGCTACGGCTTAGCCGTTCAGGTGTTGTGCGGTCAGGGCCAGACCGCACATCCAACCATAGCGCTAGGGGATGTACGGCCAGCACCTGGCCGTGCAAGGGGTTATGCGGTCAGCTCCTGGCCGCACATCCCAGAGCACTGCACAACGGTCACAACCAACGGTCAAAACCCTTGGGGTTGGGCGGTAGCTGTGGGGCCGCACATTAGGATATGCGGTCCCACGATAGACCGCCCAAGCCCACTGCGCGCCAAGCCTCACCCAAAGCGCGCCGAGCCGATGAACGGTCCGAACGGAACCGCATAGGGGTTGTGCGGCCACTGGTTCGACCGCACATCGCTCACCGGCGAGAAAATGGCGAACCTCACCGGAATCGCCCAATCGGCCTCAAAACAAACCCCACGGAGGGGGAAATGGCGAGAGAAGAACCCCCAAGCCCCCTAGCATGCTCCTACGCCCTTAAACCGTGAAATCGGGGCTCAAAACGATGGATCGGACGAACTCACCCCGCGGCATGATCGACCCTTCCCGGCTCAAAATAAACCCCTCTCGACCTCGTCTCGAGCTGAAACTCACGGGGAAGGAAGACATGAGGCTAAGGAACGTCACCCTACCTCCGGTCCGCGACGAAACGCTCCGATCCGAGCTCGAAGTCGCGAAGAACGCCGCTAGAATCTCGCCTCTCCACGCCTCCCACGCTCGCCGTATGCCCGCACGATCGCCTCGCCGCCGCCCACGTCACCGCGCCGTCGCCCCGCCGCCGTCTGCAGCCGGAGGGGAGCTCGCCGTGGCCAACCGGGAGGAAGAGAGGGAGAGGGAGGGAGACACGGTGGAGGAGGAAGGAGGAAGAAGAAGAGAGGAAGAAGAAAAGAGAAAAGAAGAAAAAAGAAAAGAAAAGAAAATGGGAATATATAGAAAATCCGATTTTTCGGAAAAATACCGAAAATTAGAAAAATACATTTCCGGAATCCTCGGAACGCACCGATCGCAACGGTACCACTCGTGCCTCGGGGAACTGCCCGGTTCGCCCGCAGCGAGCGTCCGAAGAAAAAGCCGAAACACACACCGGAAATCGGAAAACACGCGCGGAAAAAGCCACGGAACGCCTCCGGGCCTCCGAAACGACTCCGGATCGCGCCGATCCGAACACGAAAGATGTCCGAAACGAAATTTCGGACACAACGGAGCCGGACACTCCGAAAACTAGATCCGGGACCCACGAAGAAGGATCCGAAAGGTCCGGGATATTACACCGCAGGTGAACCGCCTGACGTGGTAGGTCCTACCCGAGGCGCGAACACCGTACAAGTAACCACAAACAAGTGACTAGCTGGGGTCACGCCCGTCGACGTGCGTCCACTGTCCCCAACCACGTGTGCACACACAGACCACGCGTCCTAGGTCTGGCCCTCTGACCGGTTTTCCCCCGCAGCCGGACTCTGGCTATGACGAGGGGCCCGACGGAAACCAGTCTAACCGTCCTCAGGGTAAGCCCGTACACCACTCCCTGGTGCGACCATCACACGCGTACTGGTAGGCTACGACTAGTGGAGGGTCACTGAAGGAGTAGACTCTCAACGGAAAATAACGTCTGCATCCGACGACGTACGGGGAACACCCCACGTACCAGCCCCGTCACACGGTGACCACAGTCGGAGAAGAAACAGGACTTACAGTCCACGGTCACGCACGCACCGTGCGCGAGAGTCGAGAAAACCCAAGTGACGCTAAGTCACTGGACTCTGGACAGTCCTCTAGACACACTACACCCAACGGTCCTTGAGTCACAAGACTCGGGGTCAAGACCATTGTACGCAACAGCACAAGGCCGTCAATCGAGTCCAACCTCTAGGTCTAAAACCATGGTAGCACGAGCACCGAGACAACACACGAGCTGCCAAGACCATTCCCTTGGGAAGGGAACGCAAAGGACTAAGGCCACCCACACGGGCCACACGGAAGACATAGAAGCATGATTCCCAAGGCAGCACACAAGCCGCCACGACGATTTCCTATCTTGAAGCAAGCGGGAAACCTCCAGCCCCAGGCCGGATAACTGGACTCGCAGTCCAAGACCAACCACGTGGCCCACATGGGAATCGCCTTCCAAATAAACTCACGGCATGCGGGGGAGACCCCACCGCACACACACCGATACACGGTGACTCGGTCGAGCGTAACACGGAGGCCCAGCACGCGAGAAGTCACCCGGACTCTCAACCCTACGGGCACGCTAAACGAGATAACACGGTCCTCCAGACACCCTCAAAACACGGACACAGAAACCCACGGGTGTCAAGGACACTCACAAGACCGCAGGTCGACCACTGGGTCCCAACCGGGTCGACTAGGGATCCACACATTGCGGGGCAAGGCGGAGAACACAAAACTCGCCTCGGAACGACACAAAGCCTGACGGTCTAACCCTAGACCGTCACAGGGTTGTAACGGTCTAGGCGAGACCGTCACATCCACCTGGCGGCCTAACGCAGGCCGTTACACGGCCTGAAGAAACACAGGATGTAACGCGCCTGGCCCAGCGCGTTACACGAATGTAACGCGCTTGCCCTGGTGCGTTACACGCCTCACGCTCTCAGCGTGAAAGCAGGATGTAACGCGCTTGCCCCAACGCGTTACACGGATGTAGCGCGTCTGGCCTGGCGCGTCACACACGCTGCCCTCCCCAACGGATAAAACAGCTCTGACGGCCCACCCTGGGCGCGTTACAAGCATGTAACGGTCCAGAGGGCACCGTCACACCCCCAGCCCTCAGCTGGGTAACAGGGAATGTGACGCACCCACCCTGGGGCGTCACAAGGCTGTGACGCGCCAGCCCTGGTGCGTCACACGCCTGACCCGAAAACCAACGGAAGAGACTCTAACGGTCTAGCCCTGGTGCGTCACAGCACCTGGCGGTCTATCGTGGGACCGTCACACCCACAGACCACCAAAGGCCAACAGAAGGGGGATGTAACGGCCCTGCCCAGGCGCGTTACACCAAGTGACGGCCACTGGAAGGACCGTCACTTCCTTCCGAGAATGCTACGGCGGGAAACGACCCAAAACTCGTCCCACGCCCCCATACCTCCACAGGAGAGGGGGAAAACAAGGGGGAAGCTCCCCAGAAGCCCCTAGCATGCATCTACGGCCTCGGATCGGCCTAAAACGCACTGAAACGAGAGATCGGCCCACAAGCCCTAAAACATGGGTTTTGCCCAAAAACCCCGATTCCACCCGCTCGGCTCACCACGGCCTACGAAACTCGCGGGAAAGGAAGTGCACGAGCTGGGGAACCATCACCCTACCTCCACCGAAGATTTCGCGCCCCGAGCTCACCGATCCGCGAAGAAACGCCGTGAAACCCTCGCCGGCTCGCGACCGCGCCACGAGCTCCCACGCGCCTCCACCGCCTCGATCCTCGCCCATCCTCGCCCGCGTCCTCACCCGCGCCGCCTCCGCCTCGCCCCCGCCTCGCTCCGTCGGCCGCCGGAGAAGAGAGGGGAGAAAGAGGGCGTGAGAGAAGAGAGAGAGTGAGAAAGGGAGAATGAGAGGGGGAGAGAGAAAAGGGTTAGTATATATAGGAAAACCCGAAAATTTGATAAATTCAGAAAATTACGAAAAATTACCTCTGTGATCCTCGGGAAGAGCACAACGCAGTGGTACAGTCCCGGAGTCGAAGGACGCCACAGTTTGCCCTGCAAAGAGTTCCGAAGGCACATCAGGGAAAAACACGTGTAAAGCACAAAATACACTCCGAGACCCACTAAAATGATCCGAAAAATATCCGAAAAATCCGGGGCATTACAGCCCTCCCCCCTTAAAGGAATTTCGTCCTCGAAATTCACGACAAATCACGAAGTCCCAGGGGAAGAACACTGAACCAACTGACACGCTGTCAGAGCCCTAGCACAGAAAACCTCGATTCTCACGAAAACACCGATCCTGAGGGACACAACCAGACTTACAATCACAAACAACACCTCGCTCCTCGCGCCAAGCACACTGGCCAATAGAGCAGGCATATACCAAAGGACACAGTCCGGCATCACCTCAGACAACGCGAGAACCAATCATGGCGCCGCAGCCACAATCTCGCCCACCGAGGAATCACGACCCTCGACACGAGCAACAGCTACCGATTCATCCAATGGTCGGTAGACAAATCGCACATCAGCTTCACAACCAGCTGACAAGTCGCACACCCTCCTCAAGGGAGTAACTAAAACAGAGCCTCCATCGGCTCACGCAGCCATCTCAACAGACCGCAACCAGCCCTTCGGCTCAGCACCAACGAACACCTCACACATGGCAAGCCGAAATCCAGACATAACACTGTGCCAACTCTCGTCAGAAGACACACTTCGACAAAGCCCAGATCCCATCCGGAAAGGCATATCACAGAAACGACCACCAAAGGTCTCGCTGGCACACGGCTCTCGCCACGCTCGAGCCCCAACAACCAGCATCTTCTGTCTCTGAAAAGACCATCCACTGGTCACCAACTGCTCGCTTAGCTTCTTCCTTCTTTCCTGGTCCTCGACCGGGTCCAAAGGAATCATTCCAAACCTCAGCAAGCCATCCGTCGACTCCCACACAGACCGATGCCACATCTCGAGCAGCACTCCTCTCGGACACCGCATCCGAGCTCGAACATCGCTCCAAGTCGACCCTCTCGGGGAGCACGACGAAACCAAATGACAAGATCCTGGTGTCTTCAGTCATCACCGCACTGAACTCAGACTCACAGGGAAACCATCCCATGCTGGTCACCAACCAGGGATAACCATTGCGACACCAACGTCCTATCAAGGACCCCAAAGCAACAAACATCTCACCGCCACGATCCGACAAGACCGTAGAACCAACAGGAACCCACAGCCTGCCAGAGACCACTTCCTCAAAGCACGATCTCAAGCGAGGACACGATTGGGAACACAAGTCGGGCACCAAGCCGCCGACTCTGACCAACACGTCCTCGACCTCCGTCAGGCGACATCCTCAACAACCTCATCCAGGTCCAACACCGACGCCTGACACAGCTTCCAACACCGGAACAGGGCACTCATGCAGCGCACCCGCCAGCATATTCCCCCAACACTCCATCCTGCCAGTGCCCACCACCACGATATCTCGGGCAACGGCACGGCAACAACACGTTTCACACCGAGGAACCCATCCTCCGATGCTCAACGCAAACTCAGGAATCCGCCCGTAGCAACCAACGCTACGATCCTGAACCAGTGGGTTATGGGCCCACCACGCTTCCGCTGCGCACTCAAATCTGCGCGCACAGCCGAGAAAGCAAACACCGCCCACCCAGCACTCATCCTTCCGGAACAGCACCAGCACCCTCACACGACAAGGGAATGGGCACAACTTCTCACAGGCAGCCACCTTGCCAAGACAAGGAGCACGTCTCGCACGGACTTCATGGCACGCAAGGCCAACCAATCCGGGCACGCAATGCAAGACGACGAACCTTAACCCAACACAGTCTCTCCAACCAAAGGGGAGACCAAACGCACTTCCGACCAACGGAAGGACTCCACGCTCGACCTGACCTCAAACCTCGCGCATGCTCGAAACAGCACCATCCAGCACCAAGGAAAACCATCACTTCCATCAGGTCAGCGCCTCCGACACACTCGACGAGTGTCACGTCGGACCACAATCACAGCATCTCTCGATGCACCACTGCTGCAATTCCTCGAACTGCAACACGGCATGCCAAGAGCCGCAACACGAGCCATAACAACAACCGCCGACACTCATCCTCGAGTCCCGAACTCACCGCGGAGCCTTCACATCTCAAGACAACTCCAGGGCGAACACACCCCATTCGCACACGAGAGCGCAGGAGCAAGACTTACCGGGACATCTCTGCCAAATCCTGTCTCGAAATCCGCAAAACAATCGGGACCGACACGTCGTTTCTGACGCCACAGAACACGACAAGGACATCAGGCTCGACAAAACGGCAGCTCACCGAGAAGATCCCCCGCTCACCCGAGCACACTTCTCGATCAGAACACCCACTCTGCCACCTTAAACCACAACCTGAACACCTCAGGGGCTGGACAAACCTCAAGCTGAAGTGACCAAAAACCGACAGCAGCTTCCTCAGAGCACGCTCACGGCCACTTAACGAAGAACAGTCCGCACCAGCCACCTGACCACGCTACAGGTTCCTCGAACGCAGCACCGCGAGCTCACACCTGCCAGCAACCTCTGCCCAACGCAGCACAACCAGGGCCATCACCGATGAGGGAGAAGGCTCTCAACCTCAATCCTTAGACCCCATGCTGGCACGAAAGCCGCGGACAGCAACCACCTTCACAGCGCCGCACAGCGCACTCAAGCTCTCAAGCGAGAAACAAGGCGGAAAGCGAACACAAAACCCTAAGCCAGCTGCCGACTGTACTGGACCTTACGGACTCTGATCACTGCAATATTTCGAATTCCTAAGTACGCCCACAACCTGGCTCTGATACCAACTGTAACGATCCGAGAATCTGATTACCGGGAAGGCCCGATAACCCGAGACTCGCACCGCCGCCCACGAGCCGGGAGGGCTCGGAAGGGCTAAAAGGAGTGTGGAGGCACAAAGAAATAGGAAATAAAGCAGGACAACCAAGAACAACAACAGCTACAACAGAGTCCAGTCCAACAGAAAGTACAGTCTAAAGCAGTAAAGCGTACCACATGCCAAGTGAACACTCGGCCCGGCAAGCTGGCAACTGAGAACCTCCGCTCCGCACCCTCGAACCACGAGGAAGAACCGCAACACCTGAAAAGCATGGAATGAGTCTCCAAAACAGAGACTCAGCAGGGATCCCGCGGAACCCCAACCAGAAACAACGGCGGTAGCGGAAGGGAGAGCTACAACTACAGCAGGAACAGCAAACCGGTGGCCGGTCAAAAAACTAGGCACTACAACTACTCCTACTGCCAGAAGGCAGACCTCGACCTCGCAGTCGAAGCTACCGAACCACGCTAGTACCACCTACCGAAGTAACAACACACGGCAACCATGCCGCAGAGGCCTGTCCCCCGGACACAGCCGACCTGGACACGCTGTCCAAGGTGCAACCCCCACCATCCGATCGCAGGTACCGCACAACAAGACCCAACCTCGGTAAAGCCACTAGCACTAATCTCATGACGCGAAAACCAACACACGCGTCACGGCGAACCAACCGAAACTCAACGGTCAACACGACCGAAACCCGAAGGTCAAAGACACAGAAACTAACAGTCTGTCACTCCGTACTCGACAGGAGTACCACCCACTAGAAGCACAGCCGGTAGCGTCCCCTGACGTCTTACACCGCACCGCAGGTGAACCGCCTGACGTGGTAGGTCCTACCCGAGGCGCGAACACCGTACAAGTAACCACAAACAAGTGACTAGCTGGGGTCACGCCCGTCGACGTGCGTCCACTGTCCCCAACCACGTGTGCAACACACAGACCACGCGTCCTAGGTCTGGCCCTCTGACCGGTTTTCCCCCGCAGCCGGACTCTGGCTACGACGAGGGGCCCGACGGAAACCAGTCTAACCGTCCTCAGGGTAAGCCCGTACACCACTCCCTGGTGCGACCATCACACGCGTACTGGTAGGCTACGACTAGTGGAGGGTCACTGAAGGAGTAGACTCTCAACGGAAAACAACGGCTGCATCCGACGACGTACGGGGAACACCCCACGTACCGGCCCCGTCACACGGTGACCACAGTCGGAGAAGAAACAGGACTTACAGTCCACGGTCACGCACGCACCGTGCGCGAGAGTCGAGAAAACCCAAGTGACGCTAAGTCACTGGACTCTGGACAGTCCTCTAGACACACTACACCCAACGGTCCTTGAGTCACAAGACTCGGAGTCAAGACCGTTGTACGCAACAGCACAAGGCCGTCAATCGAGTCCAACCTCTAGGTCTAAAACCACGGTAGCACGAGCACCGAGACAACACACGAGCTGCCAAGACCATTCCCTTGGGAAGGGAACGCAAAGGACTAAGGCCACCCACACGGGCCACACGGAAGACATAGAAGCATGATTCCCAAGGCAGCACACAAGCCGCCACGACGATTTCCCATCTTGAAGCAAGCGGGAAACCTCCAGCCCCAGGCCGGATAACTGGACTCGCAGTCCAAGACCAACCACGTGGCCCACATGGGAATCGCCTTCCAAATAAACTCACGGCATGCGGGGGAGACCCCACCGCACACACACCGATACACGGTGACTCGGTCGAGCGTAACACAGAGGCCCAGCACGCGAGAAGTCACCCGGACTCTCAACCCTACGGGCACGCTAAACGAGATAACACGGTCCTCCAGACACCCTCAAAACATGGACACAGAAACCCACGGGTGTCAAGGACACTCACAAGACCGCAGGTCGACCACTGGGTCCCAACCGGGTCGACTAGGGATCCACACATTGCGGGGCAAGGCGGAGAACACAAAACTCGCCTCGGAACAACACAAAGCCTGACGGTCTAACCCTAGACCGTCACAGGGTTGTAACGGTCTAGGCGAGACCGTCACATCCACCTGGCGGCCTAACGCAGGCCGTTACACGGCCCGAAGAAACACAGGATGTAACGCGCCTGGCCCAGCGCGTTACACGAATGTAACGCGCTTGCCCTGGTGCGTTACACGCCTCACGCTCTCAGCGTGAAAGCAGGATGTAACGCGCTTGCCCCAACGCGTTACACGGATGTAGCGCGTCTGGCCTGGCGCGTCACACACGCTGCCCTCCCCAACGGATAAAACAGCTCTGACGGCCCACCCTGGGCGCGTTACAAGCATGTAACGGTCCAGAGGGCACCGTCACACCCCCAGCCCTCAGCTGGGTAACAGGGAATGTGACGCACCCACCCTGGGGCGTCACAAGGCTGTGACGCGCCAGCCCTGGTGCGTCACACGCCTGACCCGAAAACCAACGGAAGAGACTCTAACGGTCTAGCCCTGGTGCGTCACAGCACCTGGCGGTCTATCGTGGGACCGTCACACCCACAGACCACCAAAGGCCAACAGAAGGGGGATGTAACGGCCCTGCCCAGGCGCGTTACACCAAGTGACGGCCACTGGAAGGAACGTCACTTCCTTCCGAGAATGCTACGGCGGGAAACGACCCAAAACTCGTCCCACGCCCCCATACCTCCACAGGAGAGGGGGAAAACAAGGGGGAAGCTCCCCAGAAGCCCCTAGCATGCATCTACGGCCTCGGATCGGCCTAAAACGCACTGAAACGAGAGATCGGCCCACAAGCCCTAAAACATGGGTTTTGCCCAAAAACCCCGATTCCACCCGCTCGGCTCACCACGGCCTACGAAACTCGCGGGAAAGGAAGTGCACGAGCTGGGGAACCATCACCCTACCTCCACCGAAGATTTCGCGCCCCGAGCTCACCGATCCGCGAAGAAACGCCGTGAAACCCTCGCCGGCTCGCGACCGCGCCACGAGCTCCCACGCGCCTCCACCGTCTCGATCCTCGCCCATCCTCGCCCGCGTCCTCACCCGCGCCGCCTCCGCCTCGCCCTCGCCTCGCTCCGTCGGCCGCCGGAGAAGAGAGGGGAGAAAGAGGGCGTGAGAGAAGAGAGAGAGTGAGAAAGGGAGAATGAGAGGGGGAGAGAGAAAAGGGTTAGTATATATAGGAAAACCCGAAAATTTGATAAATTCAGAAAATTACGAAAAATTACCTCTGTGATCCTCGGGAAGAGCACAACGCAGTGGTACAGTCCGGAGTCGAAGGACGCCACGGTTTGCCCTGCAAAGAGTTCCGAAGGCACATCAGGGAAAAACACGTGTAAAGCACAAAATACACTCCGAGACCCACTAAAATGATCCGAAAAATATCCGAAAAATCCGGGGCATTACACGCAGCACCCCTCCCAAACAGGTTACACCGATTTTTAAAAATTTTGTCATTTTTATCAAATATCTTACACTGATTTTTATCAATTTTAAAAATTAAGTTAAAAATTAACTTAAACTATTTTTTTAGAGAGAAATAGTTTCTAAAAAAAATGTTCCCAAACACCCTATATAAGTGTGAGATCACCGGCTCGAAATCCATTAGTCTCAAGATTCGAATCTAAGACATTTTATAAGTTTTATAACAGAGTTTGGAATTTTTTTAATTATTTTATATATACTATATATATTAAGACTCTGTTTTCACTTCGGTACGTAACGATATCGAGCCGTATCATACTATATCGATAAAAGATCGGTACAATTGGTACATCGGTACAGATGATCCGTCAAACTTTGATAGAGACATCACAAAAACTCAGATCTCACAGTGTCTCGTACTAATTGATCATACTTTTTAACTTATTATCCGATATTATCTTATTCTACCTTTTTAAGGAAACACTAAGTGTTAAAGTATTTAACGTTAAAATGTTAAATTGTTATAGTGTTAAAATAATATTGATATATTTTAAGATTTATATCCATAATGTACAACATTCGATCACCTCGTTACGTCACCGTTAACGTGTTACTCGGCAATTCTTCAAAAGACGAAATCGAAACATATGGAGGGGAAGCCTGGTAAAGACGTCCAAATTGTAGGGGGTTCTTGATAAGTTGAATTCTCACATACATAGGATGCAAAATAAAGTTCGAACATTGCCAATGGCCCTATTTAATCATCCTTTTATCTTTTAAGAGAGGGAAATCAATCTTCCAAATTTCAAAATAAAAAAGGAGGAAGAAAATTCATAGAGGCATTGTATGGCTATATAAGCACAAGGGAAACAGTTTCGTTGAAGTTTTTTTCCTAATATCAAACTTGACATATCAGTAAGAATTCATCAACTCTATCTTTTACAAAGTGCCAGTTTCACATTTGAGTAATGCTAAGTGCAATGCTCCTATGAGTTACACGCAGGGACATTATACTAATTTATTTGTTTTTTAAAAAATTCATCCAACATGACGTGAGGGTCAAAATAAAAATGTGAACAATACAAATCCCATATATACATTGTTCACGAAGTGAGTTTTTTTTTCCTATTGTTTGGAGAGGGAGATAGTTAGAGTGAGACCCACGCCAAGATAATTCGACGTCGACATCACTCCAAAAAAAAAAATTCAAAAGAAAAATCGGTGTAATACCCCTAGGTATAATTAGTAGGGGCATTGCACTTAGCATTACTCTTCACAATTATTGTGTGGACGTCAACTCTTGTATCCACAACGAGTTCTTTAAGCATAAACCATGTTGACGTTCAATTATGATTTTGGAGTAGGGTATAATTATGATTTTGATGATAATCTATAAAATTGTGTTAGTTTTACTAGAGTAGGCATAATTTAGTTTTTTTTTCCTATCATTATAGGGATGAGACATTTTAAGGCACAATATTTGTGTGGCAACTAAATTTGTCATCGTAGAATGCAAAGTTTATATGACGATTCTTGTAATTCTTATATGAAAGATGTGATATTCTAGTTATATGAATATGTGGTGATTTTATGCCACCATACTAACTATATATTATAGTAGTAGTATTTTGTCGATATTTCAATTCTAAAGAAACTTCTTTAAGTATACGGCGACAATTGTCATTGCATAAAATTAGAAATATTTAAAATTTTCTATTTCCTTCCCCAATTCCCCCCCCCCCCCACCCCATTTCCTATCCCCTTATCTTCGATGGAATTCTCACTCGTGGATGCTTACCCTCTTAAAATACCATCTCAATGATTGAAACAATTTTCATCGTTGAAAATCTCACAAAATTCAACTTTTGGAGACTTCCAAACTCTTCCTATTTCTCTCTTCTCTCTCTCTCTCCTCTCACTAGATTTTGAGTTGGTTCAAAAGCAGAGAAACTGTAGATATTTGGGAACAAGAGTGAGAAATTCCCCAATTCTAATCATTGAAATCAAACCCATATGGGTTCCAAGATGCTGCCTAAACCAGTTCGATAAATCCACTTTCCCCCACCCTTGTGTTATGACGCATCGTCGCCATCAAAGATGCCTACTCTGGGATGTTGGGGTGCCCCCCAATTGTCACTGTTCCTAGACGTCTAATACACATTTTCTTGGAAAGGTGAGAGAAATGAGTTCAAACACTAGTTGATAAGGAGTCAGTTACATCTCAAAATGTTTAACCACTTAGCAGATTCACATTCCCATATTGTTGTTAGGTTCTCATCCCCAGACATACTCTCGATATGACGTTCTTTGACATAACACTATCCTCATTGTGCAAGGTTTATCCCCCTCCCTCTTAACGAGAGACCTGAGTTTAATCGATCTACATCAGGTGATTCTCTAGTTCGCTCATCAATTTTTTCTACTGTGGTAGGAATAGAAGAACAACAGAGTAGGCTACAGCATACAAATATTTCTGAAGGAAAATCAAGAAAAAGAGGGGACAGTAATGGTGATATATATATATATATATATATATATATATGAGAAATATTTATATGGTGTCGGCCCCACGATAAATTGTGAAAAATCAAGAAAAAGAGGGGACAAGAATGGTGATATATATATACGGGAAATGTTCACATGATGTCGGCCCCATGATAAATTGTCATGGGGACG
Organism: Amorphophallus konjac; assembly: GCA_022559845.1. Taxonomy (NCBI): domain Eukaryota; kingdom Viridiplantae; phylum Streptophyta; class Magnoliopsida; order Alismatales; family Araceae; genus Amorphophallus; species Amorphophallus konjac. The sequence continues at coordinate 441,988,906 of CM040122.1, forward strand.
ACATCTGAGCCGTTAAATACATGGGGCAACATATAAGGAGATAATCTCCCATACATTAATGAAGGGCCCAGATGCCGGCATCATGGTAATTTGTCATGGTGCCGGCCCCACGTGAATATTTCCATATATATATATATAAACACGTGCGCACGCACATATATTTTACTCTATATCAATGTTATCAGAATCGAATCGGTGTCTGAACCGACCAATGAGCTGGTTCGGTTTGAACCGGTTGAACCGTTCAATCGAATCGGTTTGAACCGTGACATCATCGTGATAACAATATAGGTCCGACCCGATTCTATAACTCAAGATAATAAGAAATAAGATATAATAATCAAAATAAATAAACATAAATATATTATTAGTCATGATTATATAACTATACAAGTAAAAAAATAACAATAACATGGTTAAATAAATTGACCTTAAAATTTTGTAATATTTCATTGATTTTCACTATTCACAATTGGCATCTATACTCCTTTAAGCATTTAAACTTCAAATATATCTAAAATAAAATGATAAATAATAACCAATCAATAATAATAAGATAATTTTGTTCACATATAAATATCATTTTGAATGTCTAAATATTTTTATATTTTTTTAAGTGTGAATCGGGTCGGACCAGTTCAGATCAGTTCACCGGTCGAACCGCAACTCGTTTGGTTCACCCGGTTCTTTAACGTTAGACCGGATTGGCCTTAATCGGATCGGTTCCTGGACCGATTCACCCGATTCTTTAACATTGGATCGGACCGGTCTTAATCGGACCGGTTCCTGAACCGATTCACGGTCGGACCAGTCTGACTCCGTCGGTCCGGTCCGATTCTGATAACACTGCTCTATATTCTTATATGTTATCATATTATCATATATACCTTCGTAGTAAACTATATTCCATCATATATATCCCTACTATCATGTACTATTTATTTAACTTAAGGTTTAGGTGGATTAAAACAAGAACAAAGTCCAATCTGCAATTATTTAACCGCTTGACATTTTCAAACTAATAACATGTATATTCTTAGAATCTCTCGTATTCTCTTGCATATCTTTCAAACTCTTATATTTCATATGTTCTCGAAAATATTGTGTTAACTAGAACCATAAAGATATGATCAAACTATGATTACTTAATATGGGGGGTATGCAATATATATACATATATATATTGATATATATTTCTCATTAATTAATCCCAAAAGAATATGCATTTGTGCCATTAATGTAACATTAGCCATGGCTTTTGCACACGAAACTACCCGTTACTGCTCATTCATCCACCCGCCTCGAACCACAGCTGACTGGCTCAATGTTCACAAGGAAGGAAAACATGTGGTGGTGGGGTGTAGAGGTAGGGGTGAGAACAGGCATATTCCACGTAATGACTCGTAGACAGGTTCGACAAGAGTTTAAGTTGGTTCGGTTCAATTAATTAAGGGTCAAGTTATGAGTAAAATTTTAAGGTATTGTATAGGGGATTTTCTCTCCTCCTCAAGAAGACTATGGCTTAGCCCAATAGACCAGAAGTCTGCCCATAAAGGTTGCTCAGCCCATTTAGAGTGTTTTAGGACCCAACAAGTGTTGTCAAACCCAACACATCCCACATGTTAAATGGGCTCCTTCGTAAGATTCCACAATCGGTAGAAAAGCCCAAGCCCCTCTGCCAGGTTCCAAGCTGAGAAGAATGCCCCCCGGTAAACAGTGTAAAATCCCTAAGTGTTAGCTCAGGAGGTCTGGAGTCATGAACTGAGCCCGGGCCTTAACTCAATCTCATACCAGGGGAGACCATTAACTAAGCCCCAAGTCATGAAGGGCCTCAGCTCAACTATCAAGATATGAAAAGTCTTAGCTTGATCTCGAGCTATAAAGAGCCTTGGCTTAACCACCAAGCCATCGAGGAACTTTAACTCGATCTAGAGCCATGGAGAGCCTTGGCCTGACACCAACTTATCGAGGAACCTTAGCATGATCTTGAGCCATGGAGAGCCTTGGCTTGTCCCACACTCTTAACTTGACATAGCCTGGCTAATGGTCTTCCAGCATGACACCTATTGTCACGGCTCTAACCCGGAGGCATTAACTTGGACACAGACCCAACAAGGTGGTTGTGTGGAAGTCGAGCTTGCATGGTCAAATATCCTTCGAAAGGTCACAAGGCATCGCATTGAAAGTAGGATCCCAGTCAGGCATGTATCCCTCAAGAATCACAACCGTCACCTTACGTATGAAAACCAACGACCCAAAGTACCTGGGGATACGAATACCACACCAACACCAACCACGTGGCCTCCATCGCACCAAAACTGGTCCAAACTGTTGGTTTTCGAGGATCCAAATTGCCATTATAGCCTACTCACATCAGTAGACCAACGCTCCTTTATAAGGCCATGATATGCTCTGCATCCTCTAAGTCACACAAGGAGAGCCGTCTCGTACAATCTTTTCAGGCCTAAAGCTCCAGGCGGCCTCTGCAAGTATGAAACCATCACCGGCACACTTCTGCTTCTATATAAGGAGGTCTCCATGGCCTCCCCGAGATATGAAATACAACGTAAGGCAACACAACACACATAAACACCATGCCTCTCGCCACTTACACAGAGAGAAGGAAGCAGCGAGTAGTCTATGTGCAAGAGCCCTCTCCCCATGAGGCCACCCAGGAGCAAAGTCACACCGGCGATAGCTCCCCCTCTTCTCCTACACCTCTGCCAAGCTACTCCAACAGACCATGGACTCCCCCCACTCTTAAGAGCCCTTCCTCCTTTCACCAAAGTGCCTACTGACTTGAGCGTCGGATCGTTCTCTTGGGGCACTCCCACCTCGATGAGAAGTTTTCTTATAGGAAGAAGCTCAACAAGATCCTCTCAAGTAGGGCCATCTTGGACGGCCCAATAGAGACGCCCGACAAGGTCCTCTCAGGACCCAGGCCTGGAGTTCTTATGTGGTCGGTCCCAGTGCCACCGAAAGTGAAGCACCCTCGCCTTCAACAGCAGACGGTGAAGCACCTCTGCCTCTAGCTAGAAACGATGGCTCAACCCCCCGCCTCACATGTACGATGGGGCAAGGTTAATTTTCACCATGTGGTCGCCACTATCGTCTGGTGCCTCTAGTTGGATCTCTCCTCCATGAAGATCTACACATCGGCCACTCAAGCTTTCGTCGACCAAGTACGGGCCCCATAAGTCTTTTCTCTTAGGAGACCCACTAACCGACCGTCCAAGCTTCCGCTAATGAAGCCCCAGAGGGCCGTCGCCCCATAGCACCCACGTCCTTCAATAGCTTGCCATCCGGTGCTGTGGCCAACGACCTGTGCCTCTAGTCGGCCACCTTGAGTCGTCGCCACTGTTGTCACAACTTGGGATCTTCTGAAAGTACCTCTTGGTATGCCTGACACGGCCCTTAGCTTTGGTGGTTCACCTGCACCAAGCAGTGTGATTCTGAAACTGAACAAGAAGCAGGTGGTGATCCCATCCTTCCCATTCTCAGGGTCCGTACAAGAGCCTCTCCCTCCCCTTCTCATGCTCTGTACCCTGGTCCGCTCAGGGCATGTAATCCCATTTGATAAGAGTGAGAGAGAGAGAGAGAGAGTGTGTGTGTGTGTGTGTAACGCCCTAGATTTTTCGAATATTGTTCGGATCAGGATCCGTAGATTTCGGATCATTTTTATGCGTCCCGGATTGAGTTTTACGGTTTACGCATGTTTTCGTTTGTCGGACCTTCGGAACCCCGTGTAGGGCGAACCGTTGCGTTCTCCGACTCTGGGATGTTACCAACGCGTTGTGCGTTTTCCGAGGATCGTGGAGAGTATTTTTTTTATTTTTGGTATTTTCCAGAAATTCCTAATTTTCTATATGTTAACCCCTTTTCTCTCTCCTCATCTCTCATTTCTCACCCTCACCCTCTCTCTTCTCTCACGCTCTCTTCTCTCCCTCTCTTCTCCGGCGGCCGACGTAGGTGGACGGGGGCGAGGTGGAGGCGACGCAGGCGAGGAGCGGGCGTAGACGAGATGAGGATCGAGGCGGTGGAGGCGTAGCGAAGCTCGGCCGTGAGTTCGGGACGCCGCGACAGTTCGTGCGGCGTTTTCTTGGCGGATCGGCGTCCTCGGCGCGTGAAATCTTCGGTGGAGGTAGGGGGTGGATCCTTAACCTCTGTACTTTCTTTCTCGCGAGTTTGGTAGCCCGAGGCGAGTCGAGTGAGTTTATTTCTCCGTCGGGGTATAAATGCATGATTTTGGGGTGTGAGCCAGATCTCTCGTTTTGATCGTATTTTTGGGGTTTAAATGGGCCCTCACAGTGCTAGAGAGGTTGGGGACTAGTTCCCCCTTATTTTTCCCTTCACATGAGTGTGAACGGGGCGTGGAATGAGATTTTTTACAGTATTCGCCGTTTTCGCGCTCAGGACGACCTAGCGATCCTTCTGGGGACCGCCAGGTGACCTGGCAGTCATGTGGAGACTGCAAGGGTTCCTTTGTGTCGGTTCGAGCCTTGCGGTCACGCGATGGATCTCCACTGAGCTTAGCGGTCTCGAGGAGACCGCTAGTCAGGGTTTAGCGGTCAGGGTATGACCGTTTTCATGCCCTAGTTGTTCGAGTGTTTCTGGGGTGTTGCGATCCTAGTTGGACCGCTAGTCGAGATTTTGCAGTCCATTGTGGACCGCCAGGCGGCCTTGCGGTCTGGGTGATGACCGCCTAGGTCCTAGGTGTTTCTGGGACGTAGCGGTCCTGGCTGGACCGCTAGGCAGGGCTTAGTGGTCCAGGGGTAGACCACTAGGCTTGGTTTGCTGTCCTGAGCGGGCCGCCAGTTGGTTTGACGGTCCAAGGAGGACTGCCACCCTGTTTTCCGTGCTAGACTTGTTGGCCCCTAGTCGACCCGGTTGTGACCTAGTGGTCGACCTTCGGTCTTGTAGATATCCCGGACACCTCGTGGGTTCTGTGTCCATATTTTGGGGCATCTAGAGGTACCGAGTTACCTCGATTAGCGTGCTCGTGGGTCCTGGGGGTCCGGGTGACCCCGTGTGTTCTGGGCTTCTGTGTTCTCGCTAGATCGAGTTGCCGTGGGTCGGCTTGAGTGTGGAGGGTTATTCCTGCACGTCATTGGCTTTTTGGGAAGTGTTTTCCGAGTGGGCCGTGGGTTTGGCCCTTGGACTGCAAGTCTAGTCAATCGACCTGGGGCTGGAGGTTTCCCGTGTGTCCCTTGGACGAGGGATTACCTCGGCAGCTCGTGAGCTATCTCGGTATTCGTGCTACCGTGATTTCAGACCTAGGGATTAGGCTAGATTGACGGTGTTGTGCTGTCACGTGCAGCGGTCTTGACCCGAGTCGTGTGACTCAAAGACCATTGGGTTGTTAGGTCTAGTGGGCTGTCCAGAGTCTGGTGGCCTCGAGCCACGTGGTACTCCATGCTACTCGCGATGGGTGTGTGCGTGGTTTTCAGTGTTCACGTTTTGTGAGCCCCCACTAGTCGTAGCTTTCCTGCGCACGTGTGTGCGGACCCACTGGGGAGTGGTGGAGAGCGTGACCCGAGAGAGACGATTTTTAGGCTGGTTGCCGTAGGGCCCCTCATCTTTGCAGCCTACGTCCGGGCTGGGGGGAAGAACCAGCTAGAGGGCCTGACCTAGAGCGCATGGTCTGTGTGTGCACACGTGAATGGGGACGTCGGACGCGTGCTGACGAGCGCGACCTCAGCTAGTCCTTGTTTTGTGTTCCTGGTTACTGTATGGTGTCTCTGTCTCTTCCTGGGGCGTCGCAGGGAGACACCTGAGGTTGCGGACTAAGTCATCAGTGGACGCATCCGGCCTTACTTCTGGTAGGCAGGTACTCCCGTCACGTGACGTGAGTTTCTTGTGACTCGAGTTTTCGTTTCTCGTCTGGGAGACGTGGTTTTGCGTGTAATTTCCAGGCGTGTTCCCGAGGTTGAGGTCTAGGGTTCCGGTGAGCGTCACCGAGGGTTTTTCCTAGGCAGTGTCCGATCCACGATAGTGGTGTCATGATGAGTTTTCCTGGCGACGTAGCCAGAGGTTTTTCCTATTAGTCTTGTAGTCCCCCGACTGTGAGATCGGGGCGTGTTTTCCAGTAAAGTAGGAGTAGCTATAGCGCTGAGTTTTTACCGGCCATCGGGTTTGATGTTCCTACTGTTGTTGCTGCTTTCCGCTACCACCGTTGTTTATGGTTGAGGTTCCGCGGGACCCCTACTGAGCCAATGATAGGAGGCTCACCCCTACTTTTTAGGTGTGGCGGTTCTTCCTCGAAGTTCGAGGGTGCTGTGCGGAGGTTCTTCGTTGTTAGGTGTGGCGGTTCTTCCTCGAAGTTCGAGGGTGCTGTGCGGAGGTTCTTCGTTGCCAGCTCGCCGGGCCGAGTGTTCACTCGGTGTTGGGTACGCTTCTCTACCTTAAACTGTACTTTTGTTGGATTGGACTATGTTGTAGTTGTTTATTTATTTCTGTTAATTGTTGAATTGTCCTGCCTTATTTCCTATTTCTTTGTACCTCCAAACTCATTTTAGTCCTTCCGAGTCCTCCGGTTAGTGGGCGGCGGGCCAGATTCGAATGGTATCGGGCCACTCCTGGTATCCGATCTTGGGTCACTACAGAAAGAGAGAGAGAGAGAGAGAGAGAGAGAGAGAGAGAGAGAGAGAGTTGCAACATGTCCATCCTCCCCCTTGGTGTTAGGTTGACTAATGGCACGTGATCGTTTCCCTTCCCCCTTCACCGTCAACCTCTAGGCCATCCAAGGGTCCTAGGGCGGTGCGAGATCCCAACATCTTCGGGTATATTTGGATACAAGATATAAATGTGTCTGCGTTTATCATAAATTTGATATTTGTTACAATTTTAGTTTAGATGGTTAAAAGAGATTCGTAATAGACTCATTTGAGTTTATGATAAACTCAAAATCTCCTGGCAAGCTTATTTTATGTAAATCTACTCTACGTTGGTTTGTGCTAGAGACATTTACCGTAGAAGGAGTATCTCATGAACCCACTTAGTGTATGGAGAACAATCAAATATGTGTTAACATAAGACATACTTACGATAATTTATAGCTGATTCTTAGTTTTTTGAAGTCAACTTGTAGCTGATTCTCTGTCCTTTATTAGTAGGCAATACTGATTTGACGTCGTCAATATAAGTGAATGATCTGCCGTCAGGCGGTTTATTTGAGAGGATAAAGACTTCTTACTCTTTTTTTTTTGGGTTTAAGTTGTTCTCTTGTTCAGGTATTTACAAGTTATCTCTAATAATAAAACATAATTTTGAGCGTTGTCAGTTGTTTCCCTTGGGTAGGGGATATGCCTCTGCAGTGTTGCAACAACTGTGTCTTCCTTATAGGTGATTATTTTAGATGCATAGGACTCGGCGTAAGGAGTTAGTTTAGTATTCTCCGTACAGTCTTGTCATATGCGAGGATCACTTGAACACAGACGGGCAAGCAGCCACGGGTTCGTTGATTGAATATTATAATCTAGCATATAATTGTATAGGTAGAAACTGGGTTCAAAATATCGCTCTTAAGAGGGAAGAGGCCTACGCTGTTGAGCATTAGGCTCATTCATAGGGCTTGGAACCAGTTCGCAAATTAATCCCTTGGATGCCATCTAATCCTATCACAGGCGATCTCAAGTCGAATTAATCTGAGTGAGGCACACATTGGGAATCAGATCATCAAATATGATCATCCAAGGTTATGCGGTGGCTAACCAAAGCTATCCTCGCTCCTCACTTTAGAGGCTCTTGCCAATTTTACACTAGGCCCACGAGTGGGATCCGACTCTGGCCCACATCATTCATTTAGGCCATGTTTGGTATCCAAATAGTTTAAATTAGAAGAAGGGGACCTCATATCTTTAATACCTAGAAAAACGCTTAGCGCATATCTTAGTTTAATCACATACTCAGAGTGTGTATCAATTAAATTAATTTTATTTATTATTTTTGACTTGAGTTTTATGTCCCTTAATTTGCGGTACAAGACACTCTCCCTATTCGATGACTCAAAAAAAAATTAAAACTAAAAACCAAATTCAATAAATAGTGTTGAGTCTAATTTATCTTTAATCGATTTTTTTATTTTAAATTTTTTTAGACCGTCAGATGAAGATGTGTCTTGAACGATAAATTAAGAGGACATAGACTTCACATATATATATATATATATATATATATATATATATATATATATATATATATATATACTTGATGCATATCATACTCGAGATATGTAATTAGCCCTAATGTGCACTACGTATAATATGTATACTTCATGAACCCTAATCTATAATTTGGTGGTTCACTCCTCCCATTTACATTGAGGGGGTTATGAGACGGCATCCTCTAGTGAAAGCTGTAGATTTTACTAACTTTGTTCTTAAATTACATACAAAAAACATATACATCCTGGTCAAGTGTTATTTGGTGGCAAGATTGATGGGCCCAAATATCACTGGGTTGAGCAAAGCTTCGGCCTGTCTACAGAAGACAAAGCCACCGCACAGGAGGTGGCTCTAGAGCTGGTGGTGGTCATGAGTCAATGGCCTACCAACTGAGACTCAGTTTCCCTATTAGATCCTTACACTCGTGTTTGTATGGGAAGATAGTTAATTAACCTATTGGAAGGTGTAAATGCATCTTGATTTTTTGGGGCTTTTTATGAAAATTATTGTTAAATATAATTTTATAAAAAGTATTTTTAAAAATATATTAACAAATATGTCACTGTGTAAACTTAAATTATATAAAAATACCATTTTTATTTACAGACGTGTCACTTATTTTTGTCAAAAGTTTATAAAAAAGTATACTTAAATGTTATTTGTGTATTATTTAAATTAAAGTAATTATATGTATGTTAATATATTTTTAATTTTTTTATAAATTTATCTCTAACAATAATTTTCATGTAAAAATCTCTTTCTTTTTAAACGAAACTTAAACAAGTTGATAGTAGAGTCTACGTGAAGTTTTAGATACTTGAGTTCAAAGATGAAGTGTCGAGCACTGAGGAGTCCAAGGGGAGGTCCTAGAGCAAGAAGGGAGCGTTTATCTAAGAGAAAGGCCTATGCTCATCGAACCAATGTAATTGAAGAAGTAATAAAATTCTGGGAGCCTGCGGACGTCATTAGCTTCTATGACATTGACCCAAAAGATAGGCAACTCCCTCAAAAATTAAAAATTAAAGACACCCTAATGGGTAGGAATATAATAAAAAATTATGATGTATATATGAAAATTTTGGTTCATACTTCATAGTAGAAGTCACCAATGGCCAACTTCTATAGCGTTCAAAATTAAGTTAGCATACAATTAATGCCATCATTGGCCTAGTCATTGCAGGGAAAATCCGAGGAATTCCCTCTACTTACCACAAGATTAAATTTTTGACTAAGCATGGGATTAGAGAGACCAAACGGAACCAGTTTGAGGACAAAAATGGTACTTTGTGTGTACCCAAGGAAAGAAGGCGGGTGAACCCATGAACATCGGTTATGTGTGAGAAAAATAAAAAAAGAACACATGGGGAATTGGATCCCTCCCTAGAAAAGGACATGATCTCTCTATAGCTAAGCGACAACCTTACTTGAGGCTTCAGCTCGACACTAAACCTTCCCTCACGGGTATGAATGCCTTGCTGGCAGTCTTGGAAGCCAACTTTGAAATCCTTGTCTAGTGGCCGACCATATATGCTCGAGATGGCCTTAAGGTTATTACAGGTCACTCTAAATAGTAAATAGATCCCAGCCATCTTTGGTGAAGTAGTGCCAGCCTCAAAACTGAAGAAACCCGAAGCAACTCACCATCTCCGAAGAGGCTACCAAGGGACTTGGCATCAAACGTGTTAAAGAGGTTCAATGGGCCCACTAGCTAGGTTGCAAATCGATGTTGTCCTAGTAAAGAAGACGGACAAACAATGGAGGATATGCTTGACCTTCACTGACCTAAGCAAAGCTTGCCCCATGGACTTCTCATAAATGCTGAGGATGAACTCAACTCTAAACATTGCTTTCGTTGAGTGGGGAGGGCAGACCTTAGCCCAGCAAACCTCGCCCAATATTGACCTCATCAAAGACAATTTAAATGGAGTTATGCTCATGAGACTATAAGCTTATACTCATCTCTCTCTCTTTGATTAAACTCAAGTGACGGGGAGCATGGGGTTGCAAGTTCTCTACTCCACCCTATGGCCGGATCAAATCAAACTCGATGTAGAGTACATCAAGCAATTCAATTATCTCGAGTTTAACTCTGGCAGCCAACTCAGAATATCCCTCTTGCCGCCCTCTCCCCCTCCACATGGAGAGAGAGAGAGAGAGAGAGAGAGAGAGTTAAGACTTGTGTGCTGATGAAAAGAGGCAGGTCTACTTTCAATTATATTCAAGTTGGTCCAAATTGGTCCTTGAAACTTTTGTATATCATGTTGGTATTTTTCTCTTTTTCATGATTTAACATTCACATGTGTGCTCGAGCTAGATAGAATCCCATATGCAAGGAAGTCACTTATCATTCACATCATGATAACCTTCATGAAAAAAAATTATTTTCTAGATACATCATATGTAACAACATTGTCGATTCATAATATTTTTAACTTATCAATCAACGGTCTGAGGTTTACATCCAAGCTTTTCCAGGATTTTTAGGACCAAGAATCACTAAGGATAAAAAGAGATTATCTCGCTTCATGCACATACTTGGTAGAAGGTTGTATGGTGTCACAAAGACTGGCCAACAAGTCTAAGGAGTCATTAACCTCCAAATGGATTGAAACCGTCGGTGCATAAGCTAAGTTTGACATTTCGCGACTCGCTTTTTAGAAGATAGGATGAGCTATGTTGAAGTGAGTCCAAGCTTCACCATTTGTAGGATGACTGATTATGTTCTTGTCACGATGAACTCTTATTGCGTGCCATCTCATATGTCGAGTTGTCTTCAAGGACATATATAACTGTTGAAGTCTAGGTGTGAGAGGAAAGTACCGCAATGATTTGTAAGGTATGCCTTTTTGTTTTGAATTGTCCCCTCTGTTGGGTTTGAAGCGATATCTTCATGACAAACAGAACAAGATGTCTTCTCTACATCCTCTTTGTAATATAACATACAATGATTCCGACTAGTATCTATTTTCACATATTCAAGTCCTATCTCATTGACCATCTTCTTAATTTGCACGGTAGAAATTTTAGGCAACTTCTCTTCTTGAGGTAACATACTCTTGATGGCGATGATGAGACAATCAAAACAACTCTCACTGATGTAAAATTTAGATTTCAAATTTAGCAACTGTGACATCGTAGACAACTGAGTGTGAGTTTGACAACCTTCCCACAACGGCTCATCAACATCCTTTAATAATTGATAGAAGCTTTCAGTTGTCTTGTTCGGTGCTTCTTTGTTGTATCCATGTTCCTGATGAACATTAAATCTAGGGCAAACTATAGAACATATTAATTCAGGACTTGCAGCATCTAAGACCATATCCACGTACGTGCTTATGCTTTTAACATTGGCTTGCTCATACAGGGTCTCTGCCTCACCATGCAACGTCCAATTCATATAATCTTGGATGGACCCTTTCTTGTATAGATGATTTTCAACATCGTATATTGAATAGAACCTCAAGTTCTTACATTTTGAACAGAGATACCGATATGACCCTTGCCATCTATTACACCTAGATTCTTAGATGCAATAAAGCTTGATACTCCATCTTTAAACTCCTTAGATAGTATCCCGCCAACTGTTCTATGATACATCCACTGTCGATCTATATATATTTTTTCTGCACCAACTCAACGTTAATTATTCTTAAACATAAGTCCGACCCTTTCCTCACATCGTTTGACACAGACAATTTGATTAGGAAGGGATGATTATTTAGATTATAACTTTTTAACCTATCTATGAATATTTGATCGCACGATCACTTACTATATGTGTTATACGGTTTGCTGAAAATTTTGATAACATCTCTCCACACTTATCCAATATACCAAAAAATATTTATTGATTAATAAAATTTATTAAACACTTATCAATAAGTAGTTAAGAAAATAATCAAAATCAATAAACGTATACCAAAGAAGAGTAAAAGGATTCAACCGAAACTTTCAACAAACTGTACAAACACATATAGTAAATGACCATCTAAGTGTATTCAAATATTCACAGACTGTCCAAACGTGATAATTCAAGACTTTATGGTAGATATATACATTCTCATCAAAATATGAGAATAGACACATCAATCACAAAGCCTTGAATGGGTAAGTTCATTGACATAGACTTAACACGCTCTCTTTGCCGTGTGTGTACTGTTAGGTTGCAGCCGCGCACCTCAACTCACATGGAGCACCCAATCTAATTAAAGAACATCAAATTAAATAACATTTAATTCATAATTATAAGTATATTTTTATATATGCTTTAAAAATTACTAAATAAAGAAATTAATATTTATGATTTTAAGAACTTCTAAATAAAAAAATAAAAAATATACAATAGTCGATAATTAGTTATTATTATTTAATAATTATTGTTGTAAAATATAATTATACTATCGTAATCATTATAGTGATAGTTATTATAGAAATAAATATATATTTAAAATAACATAATAAACAAAAATGACAGCATTACAAACGATGTCTTTACGTTGATCTTCAAGGAAAGATTTTCTAAATACTGATTATATTATACTTCATTATATTTCTTGGTTGATGACATTACAAACGATACCCAACTCAACATTATGAAAATCTGACCATTGGATTTAACTTAGATCAAGATCCGACTATTTGATCTTACTCTAAATCAAAATATGACCATTCGATCTAAGTTTTCTCAAGATCTGACCATTAGATTTAAGTTTGATCAAGATCCAACCATTGAATTAATTTACTCTCGATCAAAATCTGATCATTGGATTTAAGTTTGATCAAAATCTTACCATTAGATTTAAGCTTGATCAAAATCGGACAGTTGAATTTGTTTCCAATCAAGATCCGATCGTTGGATTTAAATTTGAGATCTGATCGTTATATTTGCTATCGATTAAGATCTGACCATTGTATTTGCTCTTGATTAAGATCCGACCTTTGGATGATTTAAGTTACATTAAGATCCGATCAATAAATTTTGACCTCGATTGAAATCTAACTGTTGGATTTAAGTTTGACAGATCTGACAATTAGATGTAAGTTTGATCAAGATTCAACCATTAAAGTTAAGCTTCATCAAGATCTAATCATTAGATTTGCTCCCGACCAAAATCTGACTATTGAATTTAAGTTTGATTAAGATCCAACTGTTATATTTGCTTTAGATCTAAAGTTCATTAAGATCTTGATAGTTAGATTTGTTTTATTTTTTCGATATGTTAGATCGTTGAATTTGCTCTCGATCTAAAGTTGATGAAGATCATATCGTTAGATTTTCTCCCGATCTAAAGCTCATCAAGATTCGATCATTTGATTTACTTTGAACCAAAATCTGACTATTAGATTTAAGTTTCATCAAGATCCTAGTATTGGACTTACTTAAGATTTGAAGCTGATCAAGATCAGAGTATTAGATTTACTCTCGATCTAAATCTGACCATTAGATTTAAGTTTGATCAAGATCTGACCATTTAGATTAACTTTCGATCTAAATCTGATCATGATTTGACCGTTAGATTTTATCCTGATCAAAATTTGATCAAAATCTAGATGCTAGGTTGATATTTGTAATTTACGATGGATAATGGTATGTTGCTAATCCGTCTCTAAATTTTGCCATAGATATTCTTTCATCTCTAATTCATCTCTAAAGTACGAGAATGTTTCTGACATATACTTTTTCATCGCTAATCTTTCTCTACTTTGCTAGGAGCATATTTCCTCGTAAATTCATCGTAAAGTTTTGTGTATTTTTTACGATGAAAATAATCCATCTCTATTATGTGACGTCTCGACTCGCAAACCCGGTCCAGTCGTAAATACTCGCGTCGGATCCCGATCGGAACGTCACAGAGGGAACAACCCAAGCGGTACAATTATAATTGAGAATTACACATAAACACTGAGATATCATTGCAGCGGAAATGAAAATACTCAATTCATCAGCTTACAGTCAAATGACTACATCCACATAGATAGAAATAACGATAACAATTTCACACGTCTTTTATTCATAACCAAATTTCACACATTTTTTTTCTTTTACATAGGACATAACTCATAACATAACTACCTAAGATAAAGACTGGTAGTAAAATCCGAGCCGCGGTCAAACACTGCGAGATCACTCCTCGCTTCCTTCTACCGCTTCTCCTGAAATTGTTCAACGGGGTGAGTCTACGAATAGACCCAGTAAGAGACTAAGCATAGTCCCCAGTCAAAACATGTATCAACATATCCAAAGTGATTTGCGGTAATTTGTTTCATAAAGTCATTCTATTTTCATTTGACAAAGAAAGTATGTACATTAAAACTTTATTCTACCAATGACAAAGTAAATAAAAATTCATCATTTGTAAACATTAATGAATGATTCCAGTACTAGGCGGAGTAGTCTCACACATAGTGAAAGGATCCAGACAGACGTAATCTGCCCTTTTCCAAATCATCATTCGATATACTGGAGATTCATTAGCAGTAAACATTTACAGTGTGATAACAGTAAAATGTAATGACAGTTCAATATAATTTCATTGAGTAGTAACAGTAGTTCCAGTAATGAATCAATGAACATTAATAACAGTTTCAGTATCAATTCAGTGAGCAGTAATAGTCGTATTAATAACGACTCAGTGAACAGTAATAGTAGTTCAGTGTCAATTCAGTCGGCAATAATAGTTGTTCAATTTCAGTTCAATAAACAATAACAGTGGTATAAATAGCCAGACACAGTGCCCAAACCACCACTAAAAGGACAGTCAGTCGGTACTCGATCACCTAGGTAAATAGTGATGAGTCTTGGTTACTGCGCAGAACCGGGAGAAGTCATCTCCACCTTAACCAGTGGTACTTTTCAACCTCCAGGATTTTATCCCCGTTACCCTCGGGGCCAGTACAGTGTGAACCTCCCTATAGGGGCATTTCTACAGTTTGGTTCCAGTCTCCCCCTATGGTGGCAGTCTATTTGGCATTACTAATGGTACGGTAAAAATATAAATATGACTTATATGAAATGGACACATGCCACTCAAAATTTATACTGTGAATATTAATATATCAATACTTAAAATTATTTTTCTTTTTCTGAAATTTTCAAGTTATTCAAATATCATGACATATCTATATATTAACAATTTATAAAATCTGTTTACAGGTATCAGAATACCTTAAAATTTTAGGGAATCAATATATTTACACAAAGAATTCAAACATAAAATTTTCATCAATTTTCAGACATAATTTATAATTTTCCAGAATTAGTTGTATATCAACATGTATCAAAATTTACTAACTTTATCTACCATGTTCTGAAAATCACTTAACTTTTTATGCATATCATATTTATATGTAACATTACACATAAAATTTTTCACAAATTTTTATGCAGTAATTTGAATTTTCCTAGAATTACATCTATTTCAACATATATCATAAATTAACTAAATTTAGTTACTATGTTATGAAATTAATCAAAATTTTACTACAAATTACATTTACATGTAACATTGTACAGAAAATTTTTCATAAATTTTCATCTAGGAATTTAATTTTTATCAGAATTGTATAAATTTTCCTATACATGAAAAATTAACTAAATTTACTCACAACACTCTAAAAGTCACCATAATTCGTCAAACTATCATCCATAACAGAAATATCAATTTGGAAACTTTTTATTATTTTTCCACTGCATTACTATTTTTCACACTGTATTACTATTTTTCACACTAAGTAAGAAAAATATATCATGATTAATAAATCAACTAAATATATCCAAAATGATCAGATAATTTCTAAATATTTACAGAATGTTGTTTCAGACAGAAGTGGCATACATAAAAATTTTCATCATTTTTCATTCAGTAAGTCTATTTTATAAAAGTTTATATCAGTTTCTAAAATTTATAATAATTTACAATAATAACTTTTAAATAGATAAAATTATCCAGAATACTTTTAATGACCAAAATATACTGAAAACTAACTTAAAAGTACTCTATATCAATTCTGTAATATTCTCAGAATTTTTCACAGAGTATTAATATTTATTCAAATTTCTAATTATTTATTTAAACATGGGTAATTATACTAGTAAAGATTCTGTTATCAGACTAAGGTGAAAATTTCATCACTTAGTTCTAAAATACATTTTAACCTTCTGGTAAAGTTTCAAGAATTTTCATACCGTATTTCTATTTATCCCAAAATTTTATACTCCTAATAAAGTATCAAAAATTATGTAATGTCATTTACAGATATCAATAACTATTGATATTTTCAGAATACAACAAAATCAATGTAAGAACCTTTCTGTAAAATTCTAAGATTTTTGTGAACATGATCTCTAATTTCTGTAATTTCTATATAATTATTTATATATTTTATCATGTATGAAAATTCATTAAAATAAATACCGTGATCCAGAAATTATGAAAAATTGTATACACATTGGACTCACAGTAAGATGCATTCTTAAAATTTTAGGTAATTTAATATCATCCCTTTAATATTTTAGTATAATCGAACACATTAAAGATAATATTAAAATATTCATAAACGTAATAATAAATTGAATCAGACATGCAAATTTTTACAGAAAGTTTAGAACATCAAATTTCATGATTTTGAAAACTTTCTAAGTTTATCTTACACCGTTTCTAATTATAAGACATTAATCACTTGATTTATCATTAATTACATACCTTAATATTAATGATCTAATACTAATCCGACTAAGATATGATCACAGATCATGAAATAATGATCTATGGACTTAACTACCTATATAGATGTTAATTACACACCTTAAACCAATCTAAATATGCTAATCCATACTAATCAATGGGATAAAGTGCTAATCCCTTACCTTAAAATGCTTAAACCTCTCCTTAATGACCTTCACACCTTCTCCTTCAGCCCTTCACGTACCCAGCCAACAAGAGGAACAAATGAGCTCCCCTTGCCCTTCTATTTATAGGGTATTTGGCTTAATCCATCCTAACCCTTCATTTAATCAAGGGTGTAGATTTAAGCATTTATTCAAAGATTACTTTATTGAATTTTGACATTCAAACTCCACCTACCTATCCACCTAACTTCTTTTGACTATCTCACAATTTTTCTTCTTTTTTTTTACACATAGCATATGTGTTATTTGACTAAATGAAATTTAAGAACTCAAACTAATACAAAAGGTTAACAGAAAAATTTTAAAATTTTTTTTTATAAACTGACTACTGTAATCGCGGCAACCAAAGGCGAGGGCGGCGCCCGCCCGAGCGCGAGCGCGCGCACGCACCCGGGCGGCCGCGTAGGGCCGCCCCCCCACCAAATATTTTTTTTATTTTTTTATTTTTTAACATTCTTTCTTTTTTATTTATATTTACATCTTTTCTTTAACTTTTAAACCTCTTTTTTTTCTATGTCTAAAATAAATATAATAAAATATGTAACTTAAACATTTATGCATACACAAAAATTTTTATACAACCAAATAAAATGTTATAAAATAGTAGGGCATTACACCCTCTTCCCCTTAAAGAAAACTTCATCATCGAAGTTTGGGGTTAGATCACATACCGAACAGATGAGGGTACTACTTCTTCATCGCTTCTTCTGGTTCCTACGTGACCTCCTCATGCGAGAAGTTCCTCCATAGTACTTTCACCAATGGGATGACTTTAGTCCTCAGCACTTGCTCTTTGCGGTCAAGAATTCGAACATGTTGCTCCTCGTAGGATAGGTTCTGCTGGAACTGCATCTGCTCAGTGTAGATTCTAATTAGAAATCCACTTAAGGAAAAATTAATAAAAAGCAATATAGCAATATAATGATAGGGAGAAAAAAACATGCACGAGGTGCTAAGATGGAGATGTGATCGCCAGAGACACGAGGCCTCAAAAATATAACAATAATAATATGGAGGAGGGATCGCGAAGAATACCTTGAATGCGGGTGATGTGAGTGCTTTCCTTTCTCTTCAAATCGGCCGGCCGATGAATAGAGTTCTTCAATTTGATTACCCTTGCAAAAAAGACACAAACACCAATAAAAGATAGGAATTAGAACCAAGGTGAGTGTAGCATCAATTCATGATTAAGGGTGAGCATGAAAATTAATGGAGAAGAACACACCTTATGGGTGTTAGCTCTTAAACCCCTATGCAAAAGGGTAGGTAAAAGGTGATATGATGAATGATGAATAAAAATGTAGATAAGTGCAAGGTGAAGAGTGCACTGTGGGAGTTCTGTGAAAAATACTCAACGTGGTTGAGTAATAAAAATATGAAGATGCAACATGCATGAACTAAGGATAAAAATAAAAGAAAAAGAAATAAAAGAACAGGAGCCTGCGTGAGCCTCTGGCTTTGAATGTTGCGTGAGCCTCTGGCTTTGAATGTGGGGAGGAAGCCGGATGAAGATGAAGACTTGAGATGCAGCAGCTTCTCCTTCGGCCAGCCGCAGCACAGCAACCTGCAGGAGAAAGAAAAAAGAAAGAAAGAAGAAGCAGAGAAGCCGAAGGGGATCGAATCCTATTAACAAAGCCGCCGACTCTATTAAATAGAACAGATCAAATACAGCAGAAGATAAGAACGGGAAAGAGTCCAAAGAGGGAAGGATTAAGATGGGGAAGTGACCAAACAAAGTAAGGACTCTCTGGGAAAGGCTGCGTTCGTTTAGAACCCCAAAGGTGAAACACGACTTGGACACGGGCGTCAATTCTTAATTTGACGACCTACAAAGGGGCGTTATTAAAAACACGCCTTAGATAAAGACGTTAATTCAAAAATCAATTTTTAGAAATAGATGAAACACGTCTGCGTCCAAGGCGTGATTTAAAACGCGCCCTATCAAGGGACGTTAATTCAATATATTCAAAATAGGGCCAATTTTTATTTCTCAATATTATTTTCCCATTTTTTAGGTGGAGGTGCATCTCGTTGCGCTGATTCCAACGACTATTTTTGCGTATTTTTCTGACACCCGGAAGGCCACCAAATCACCTCTGGAAGAGAGTGGAAAATAATATAAAAAAATCAATTTGAAAAAGTGACGACCGTGCATAGGTCGTGAATTTGATTTTTGATTTTTTTATTCTTTTCAAATTCAAAATAACGTCTCATGGTAGGTCGTTAATTATAAAATAATTCCAAAAAATTCCTAGAAAAATCCAGAAAAATAGAAAATGAGTGGAATTGACGCCTCCATAAATAGTCGTCCATTTTTAAGAAACGCCCAAGGCTAAGTCATTATTTAAAAGACGCCCCACGTCAAGTCGTTAATTCTGAAAAATTCATAAAAATAGAGAAAAATGCCCAGAAAATCCAGAAAAATCCAAAAAAATAGGGGAAAAAAGTGAGGAAAAAAGGAGAAATCCAAGAAAAGTGAGAAAAATACTCAAAAAAAGTTAATTTGAGGGTCAAATTGGGGCATTACAAGGTAATATGAGATGTACTCATAGTAACGTCAATTTTGGCGTGTCTACAGCTGTCCCGCCTTGGCGTCTGCTTTGCAAGGGAGCAGAGCAAACTGAAAAGTAGATGCCAAGGTGTGATGAGACACGCAATCAACATCACCTGATGAGAATTGAAATCAGGAGCTCGAGATGAAGCAATCTCGGGAAATTCAATGAAATCAACGATGTTCGGATAAAAGAGGAGGTGTGCACGCGGGCACGAAGGAGATAAAAGAATGATCAACTTCCAGCGCGGTGGAAGTACCCCAGGTTACAAACCTATAGGTTTCACCATTGGGGAGCGGTTACCAGCAAATGTGGACGTGCTGCAGCCAAGGTGGATCAAGGGGAAATGATTGAAATAAGATGATAGAAATCCAAACAAGTGCTTTCGAGAGAATGACCCAAAACAGCGACAAAACGAACTGAAGACACAATTCGGCAATGACTATCTCATATCTGGAAAGATTAAGATCAATTCGACTCTCCAAATCAGCTTATGAGAGTGATTTTCCAACGTTAATTCAAAATCCTACATGAATGCATGCTGGGTTTAAAAGGAAAAAGTAAAACAAATGAAAATATAAGATAATCAAGGATAATATTGTTAAACTGCCAAGATTGGGTCAAGAAACCCATTCTGCGAGCTGATATTAAGCCGAAGCCCGTTTATCCACGCACCAACTCACAAAAGGGAACCATCGTCCCCAGTCTTGGACGGCTCAACGGCCTATCCGTATGACTAAGACTCCTCTGGAATCATCATTGTTTTTGATGAAGGGGAACTCAAATTCCAGATTTACCAAAGTCACAAGGTCCTTGATATAATCTAGTAGCGTATGTAACATATAGTAGAATGCATACAGGGAGGATGGTGATAGCAATAAGCATGGGGAACTGAGATGAAATAATGTGCAAACACCGTGGGACTTGGATGTTGATGATGCCCAGTCAGTGGGACCAAGAGCTTCTTCCTGCGCTCAAAGATTCATCAGCCAAGATATAATGAAGATAACAAGTAATGAATAAGACATTTAAGCATAGCAAACATAGCATGAATCAAAGCATCAATCAACCATTATGAGTTGAATCATGATATTACAAAGCATCATTATTTGTTATTTCGTCATGAGATGACAATCTTGGCTGATCAAGATGTAGAGTTGAATGATCAGAATGATATAATGCCCAGTGGCAGAATTGATCAAGAGAAATTAGCAGGAGTTGAAAGATCTGGAGATGAATAATCAGGATGATAATCAGGAGATATGATAATGAGAATGATATAGGGAGATGATAATCAAAAAATGTCCAGGGTGGCATGTCACGAGAAAATCGAGAAAAATCAATAGATTGATAGCAATGAGTGGAGATAGGACTCATCCCGTGCTCTTGGTCCTTGCAAAGTTGTTGTTCCTGTAAAAACACCATCAGAAAATACAATGCAATTTTTTTAGATTTTGAAATATGTAAATTTTTATGAGTTTTGAAAAAGATATTCAAATTTTTATGAATTTTATCAATATGCAAATTTTTGTGGGTTTTAGGAAAAGATATTCAAATTTTTATGAAGTTTTGAGAAAGATATTCAAATTTTTATGAATTTTGGACAAGAAATATTCAATTTTTTGTTTGATTTTGGTTAGACATTGCTAAAGCAGCATCAAAGGGTCTCTAAACTATTAATTGGGGGTCCTCGTTCCTTCCCTTTTTTGCTAAAATTTCCAAAGTCGGGCGTGCATTAAGAGTGGCATCCTATAACCAACCGTCTTTGATCAACGGTGCCCCTACCAAGGCCATACCTGAGAAACGTTCGGTCTTAGAGGGAGAAGGGAAGAATAATTGAGGATAAGCTTTATACAGGATGGGAGATGTCGGGATTTGAATTCCTTCCAAGGAATTACCCTCAAAGAGGTAGTCTGTTGTGCCGAGGCTTTGTGTCTTTAATTTTTAGACCCTTGACATGCATACGACCAGGGTTTTCCTGCAGGGACTTTGCCACTCTTGTCATGCCATAATTCATACTTTTGCTTTTATCGAAATTTTGACTTGATTTTCATAATAGCCCTTTTGGCGAGATGTATATCATGAAAGCTCATATGAAAACTCATATTAATTTCGGGTCAAGACTGCCCCTATTTGAGACTCCTCTCGTATTGGGGATTACCGAAGTTGGTCATCTCATCCGTCAACCTCTTGCCCCTGTACGCGGCCGAGTAAAGAAGAGAAAAAGACTTTCAGATATACTCATGGCATGGCCAAAATAGCAACGGTGTTTTATCCAAAGGAGCCGGCTAAGGACGCCGTGAAGTGTGTGGAATGCCCAGCTAAGGGTTACTCTTAACAAGCGGGGAAAGAATGTTGAATTCCCAGCACGGGATTCTTATTAACCAATGGTGCTGCAGAAGCAAGGCTAAAGACTCTTTTGAGAATGATTTAGTAAAGATAAAGATATGACCTAGGATAAAGGTCTTAACTACCACTCTTAATCTTGTTAAGAAGCACTTCATTTTAAAAATCATGCGTGAAGCAATGAGATAATGATATCATAAAAATGAGTACTTACGCCAATATGTTACCTTGCAACCTTTGTAGAAGCAGCTGTCAGAGGTGAGGTTGATCATCGTGGGGTAGTCCTTTTTCGTAGTCAAAAGGATTGGAAGCAAAGGGTTTGAAAGTGGCTTAACAAGAAGGAGTGGTGCCAAGACCAGACTCAGATGAATAAGGAAAAAAAGGAGAGAGGCGAGGGCTAGAACTCCCTTACTAAGGCGCGGAGATCCTGATCACGTGGAACGGTCTACAGAAGAAGCGGAGAATTAGAAGGAGGAGTGAGGACTAAAGCCTCGAAAGCAGTGAGAGAATGGGCAGATGCCCAAGACAGTGGATGTGAAGAAGTTGGGTCGGACCCAGGATTAGGAGGAATTAGAAGAAGAAATTGATAGATGGAAAGAGGCGGATCTGGAGGGTCTGGCGGCAGAGGAGGAGAATCATGAGCAGAAGAAGAATCCGGAGGCTCTGGAGAGATAGCGAGAGAAGGGATGCGATGCCCTAGGAGGAAGTAGGGAAAAAAGATGATGGAAAAGGAAGAAGAAAATGAAAGATGTGATGCCCCGGAGGAGCAGAAAGATGAATCGGAATAAAGATGGAAGGTCCGGAGGTTCCGGAGGAATGAAATCAGGAAGAGCGTCATGCCCTGGAAGAAGATAGAGAGAATAAGACGGAGAATTCGGAGGTTCCGGAGGAATGAAATAGAAAGGGGCGTCAGGCCCGATGGATATATAGAGAGATGAAGGATCCGGAGATTCCGGAGGAATGAGATGAAAAGGGGCGCGATGCCCGAGGGAAAAGTCCGGAGGTTCCAGAGGAATAAGGTGGAAAGGGGCGCGATGCCCTGGGAGAAAGTCCGGAGGTGGTTCCGGAAGAATGAGGTGGAAAGGGGCGCGAGGCCCTGGGAGAAAGTGAGAGAAATCCGGAAGAATAAGGTGGAAAGGGGCGCGATGCCCTGGGAGAGAGTCCGGATACAAGAGCTGAAAAGGGACGCGATGCCCTGAGAAGAGATTGGGGAGGGGGCAACGCCCAAGCAATGTAAGGGGACCTAAAGATCCCGAGGATGAAGATGAATAAGATGGGAAATTCGGAATATCCGGAGGTGCCAGAAGGCGGGGAAGATACGGGTTTGGAAACCTGGAATCAGGAGGTGTATGCAAAAAGATGGATGCGATGAATGCAGTGAATGCGCGAATGCAACAAAATGCGTGAGATGCAAAGAAGATGGAGACTGTGAAGGGTGAGAGGACGAGATCCTCCTCCTAACCCCGGGGATAGCCCATGAAGAAAAAGTGATAGAAATGGATGCATAGAAGGTGGAACAAATAAGGGACGGCCCCTTAGCGCCAAGATAACTGCCCCTCCACGGCAGTGAAAGTGTATAATCAAACGGCCCAATGGAAGAAGCTTCATTAATAAATGACAACCCCCTTGGAAGGCAAAGATCAATAATGTAAGGGAGTTGGAAAGTTGATACAGGAAGCATTGCCATGCCCATTGATTTGAACGGAATAGGAATTTGCCCCTTGTATGG
Source organism: Amorphophallus konjac (assembly GCA_022559845.1). NCBI lineage: Eukaryota > Viridiplantae > Streptophyta > Magnoliopsida > Alismatales > Araceae > Amorphophallus > Amorphophallus konjac. The sequence goes on from CM040122.1 coordinate 442,012,603, forward strand.
AAGAATGGATTTAAGATTTGCAAACTGGAGCAAGGGGTGCCATGCCCGGCCCTTGGATGGCATCGACACTTGGCATTCTTCTCTGAGCAATGGCGGTGACCTGGGCCCTTCGACCATGTTTGGCACAATAGCCCGGATCGGCATCCGGTAAATAAATTCTGGCATCTTGAACAGCACGGTAGTGGCCAAATTCTTCTTACCTGGCTTTTGCTCATCTTCGGCACAAGTACTTTCAGAAGGCCGCCCGTTCCGAGTAGTAAAGGGGGGTGAAGCGGAGGCGAAAGGTTCCATGGATGGTGGAGGTATAGTGGAAGGTGTTGGAGAAAGGGTGAGTGGAAGCGAAGGTTCAAACACGTCGAGCTTCCCCCTTTGCTCGGAAGCAGCAGGGGTTGGCTTGAGTGCAAAAAGGGGTTGACCTTGCTCAGGATTAGCCACGGGTAAGGGTGATAGGTTAAGTGGTGGAATAGGGGAAAGGCCTGGCGAAGCTGGTTTTGGCGTTACAGGGATAATGGACGGCTTAGGTAGCGAACAAAGAGGAGGGGTAATAGAAGGCTCGGCAGAGACTGGCGTAGTGGAGGGTGATGGAGGTTCGGCGGAGGCCGGTGGAGTGGAGAGTAGTGGAGGTTTGGCGGAGGCCGATGGAATAGAGAGTAGTGGAGGTTTGGCGGAAGCCGATGGAATAGAGGTTAATGGTGTAAAAGGAAAGGGTTTGGTGCGCTGGAAATGTCGGATGGGGCGAGAGGTGTCAGGTATAGGGGAAGGCGCATGATGCACCGATGTGGGTGACTGGAGTATCGACCCATCATCGTAACACCAAGTATTGGGGTGAGGAGGAGACTCATGGTGCGGCGGTATGGGTGATTGGAGTATCGATCCATCATCGTAACACCAAGAGGTCCCATAAATGGGGGTTGGATCGGGGACTGTGGCATAGTCCTGAGCATAGGGGTCTTCCGACAGTGGAGGAAGAGGACGGCGAAGGAAATTCAGAAGGGATGCCTGCGGAGCTTCATCATCGTATACCGCTTCAAGTTCTTCAATTGCCGGTTCTTCATCATCAAATTCAAGTGGACACCGTAGTGGAGGCGTATATGTGGATGGAGGAATGTAATGATGTTGCGTATGTGGAGGTGGAAGGCCATATGAATGAAGTGTGCGGATGGGTGGAGGGCGGACGGTATCCACTTGATCATTGAAATCGGCCGGCTGTTGCTTGCTTGAGCTGCCGATACCATAATCATCTCTCCTATCTTTCAACTCTTTCTCCATCTTTGTAATGTTATTTAAAGTGGCATGGAGAGGATTGACCGGAGTAGGAGGAGCCATGACCCTTCTTAATTGTTCCTCCATCAAAGTGACTTTATCAAGAAGGGTTTGTTGGAGGGGTGTAACTTGAGCAACCAAGGGTTGGCAGGGCCTTGAAGGAGGGGTGGCATAAAAAGGCCGTGGAGGGGAGTTAACGGGATGACCCGCAGAAGAACCCGGATGGGCCGGATTGCAAGAAATAAATGGGCCTCGGGGCCGTGATGGAGGAGGAATAGAAGGAGGCGGGTGTCGGACCACCCGGGGAGGAATGTGAATAGAAGAGGATGGGTAATGGGCTACCCGATTAGGATTGTGAATAGAAGAGGGAGGTGGGTGGTGGGCCACCCGTGTAGGGTTGGAAGGAGGAAGAGATGAAGGAGATGCACCCTCAACGGCGGCCTTAAGGGCTTGGATCTGTTGAGGGGTGAGATGATCTAATGCATGAATGATTTGGGAAACCTTCTCATCATTGGGACGAGACGGTCCCGTAGGAATAGTGACTCGCGATTGAGGTGAAGGACCATGGGATTGGATATTGCCCATGGGTCGGGCAACACCATAAGAATGAGGACGTGACCCCTTGAAAGTATGGTGAGAATTTTGATGAACATGTTGAAATTGAGGAGAATAAGATGTGCATGGTTGTGCATCCTCATGAATTGGATTAAACATGTTGTTTTTCTTATCATGGTAAGCCATTATTCAATCAAAGTTCAAAATAATATGCAAAAGCACACAAGTTGGAATGGTTACCTCTTGATCTTGATTTGTTTAAACCTTGGTGAATTAATGAATTTTAGCAAAGTTTGGAATGAAACACACAAGGGGGGATCCTAGTTACAATATGAGTTCACTTCAATGCCAACTAGGAACCCTCTCTCACCGTGTATAGGCCAACTAAAACCCGGGACTTCAAAAGGGTACAACCTGCCCGGCGTCCGTGAGGGAATCCACGGGTGTGGGGACTTATGGAGGCTTGGTTTAGAAATTTCCAATCCAAAGAGACGGAATGCTCAATGGAGGGTCCTTCCTTCACCAAGGGGGTGTGTGGAATCCTAATGTAGAGAGAGGAGGTCTCCCAAACCAATGCAAAGATGAATGAATGCAGCAGGGTAAACAAGCCAACCACAGCAATATAATCAATCAACAAGTATAAGCATGAATCAGCATGAAAACCCACACATGGGGAGGGTTCTGCAAACCCACAGTAAAAGGCGCCCTGGCAGGGGGCGCTACCAACAAAGAGACGACAGGGTCACTGTCGTGAATAACTGTGAGGGGGCCCAGGGGCAGCGAAAAATGCGCCTTAGAGTGAGGCGCTATAAGTAAAAGGACGCCCCTGCCAGAAGGCGTCAAATCCAGAAAAACGCCTTGACGAGAGGCGCTAAGCAATAAATAGACGCCCTGGATGAGGGCGTTAATTCAAAAGCGCCTCTGGCTGAGGCGTTAATTCCCAGGAAAGCTCCACGTCCAAAAATATCAAGATACTCACAGTCACAACATAATCATGGCAATCAATATGAACGATACAGCATGCTCATCAAAATTTTGAATAAGTGGAATTTTCAAAAAAAAAACCTATCAAATTGACAGATCACATGGGGAGAGTGCAAGGTACAATGGAGGGTGCCCGAGGGGCACGAAAAGGAGACGCACCGAGGGTGCAAAAAGGGAGATGGCACACGTGGGTGCCTAAGGGGAAAGGGTAATCAAAAGAAAAATGAAAAGGGGTCACACCGTGATCGCCAATTTGTAGATTCTAATTAGAAATCCACTTAAGGAAAAATTAATAAAAAGTAATATAGCAATATAATGATAGGGAGAAAAAAACATGCACGAGGTGCTAAGATGGAGATGTGATCGCCAGAGACACGAGGCCTCAAAAATATAACAATAATAATATGGAGGAGGGATCGCGAAGAATACCTTGAATGCGGGTGATGTGAGTGCTTTCCTTTCTCTTCAAATCGGCCGGCCGATGAAGAGAGTTCTTCAATTTGATTACCCTTGCAAAAAAGACACAAACACCAATAAAAGATAGGAATTAGAACCAAGGTGAGTGTAGCATCAATTCATGATTAAAGGTGAGCATGAAAATTAATGGAGAAGAACACACCTTATGGGTGTTAGCCCTTAAACCCCTATGCAAAAGGGTAGGTAAAAGGTGATATGATGAATGATGAATAAAAAAATGTAGATAAGTGCAAGGTGAAGAGTGCACTGTGGGAGTTCTGTGAAAAATACTCAACGTGGTTGAGTAATAAAAATATGAAGATGCAACATGCATGAACTAATGTTAAAAATAAAAGAAAAAGAATTAAAAGAACAGGAGCCTGCGTGAGCCTCTGGCTTTGAATGCTAGATGGGGAGGAAGCCGGATGAAGATGAAGACTTGAGATGCAGCAGCTTCTCCTTCGGCCAGCCGCAGCACAGCAACCTGCAGGAGAAAGAAAAAAGAAAGAAAGAAGAAGCAGAGAAGCCGAAGGGGATCGAATCCTATTAACAGAGCCGCCGGCTCTATTAAATAGAACAGATCAAATACAGCAGAAGATAAGAACGGGAAAGAGTCCAAAGAGGGAAGGATTAAGATGGGGAAGTGACCAAACAAAGCAAGGACTCTCTGAGAAAGGCTGCGTTCGTTTAGAACCCCAAAGGTGAAACACGACTTGGACACGGGCGTCAATTCTTAATTTAACGACCTACAAAGGGGCGTTATTAAAAACACGCCTTAGATAAAGACGTTAATTCAAAAATCAATTTTTAGAAATAGATGAAACACGTCTGCGTCCAAGGCGTGATTTAAAACGCGCCCTATCAAGGGACGTTAATTCAATATATTCAAAATAGGGTCAATTTTTATTTCTTAATATTATTTTCTCATTTTTTAGGTGGAGGTGCATCTCGTTGCGCTGATTCCAACGACTATTTTTGCGTATTTTTCTGACACCCGGAAGGCCACCAAATCACCTCTGGAAGAGAGTGGAAAATAATATAAAAAAATCAATTTGAAAAAGTGACGACCGTGCATAGGTCGTGAATTTGATTTTTGATTTTTTTATTCTTTTCAAATTCAAAATAACGTCTCATGGTAGTTTGTTAATTACAAAATAATTCTGAAAAATTCTCAGAAAAATCTAGAAAAATAGAAAATGAGTAGAATTGACGCCTCCATAAATAGTCGTCCATTTTTAAGAAACGCCCAAGGTTAAGTCATTATTTAAAAGACGCTCCACGTCAAGTCGTTAATTCTGAAAAATTCATAAAAATAGAGAAAAATGCCCAGAAAATCCAGAAAAATCCAAAAAAATAGGGGAAAAAGTGAGGAAAAAAGGAGAAATCCAAGAAAAGTGAGAAAAATACTCAAAAAAAGTTAATTTGAGGGTCAAATTGGGGTATTACAAGGTAATATCAGATGTACTCATAGTAACGCCAATTTTGGCGTGTCTACACTCAATACTGATCACGTGCGCCAGATCATGCACGTACCTCCTCAGCATGGACACGTGGAACACCGGATGTACTCCCTCCGGAGACGGAGGTAAAGCCAACCGATATGTCACATTTTCCAATCTCTCCAGAATCTCAAATGGTCCGACGAATCGTGGATTTAATTTTCCACGCTTGCCGTACCGAACGATTCCCTTTGACGGAGACACCTTGAGGAAGACGTGATCACCAACTTCGAATGACAGCTCCTTCCTCCGGTTATCAACATAGCTCTTCTGTTTGTCTTGTGCTGTCATCAGTCTCTCTCTGATCAACCTGATCTTTTCCGTAGTTTCTTGAACAACTTCTGGACCCACATACTGCCTGTCTCCTGTTTCCTCCCAGCACAACGGAGACCTACAAGGTCTACCATATAGTGCCTCGAATGGAGCCATGCCTATACTCGCGTGGAAGCTATTATTATAAAAAAATTCCACGAGAGGTAAATGTCGCTCCCAACCGCCCTTCCAATCAAGAACACGAGCCCGAAGCATGTCCTCCAGTGTCTGAATCGTCCTTTCGGACTGACCGTCAGTTTGCGGGTGAAAAGCTGAACTGAGCTTGAGCCGCGAACCAAAGCTTCATGCAACCCTTGCCATAGTCTGGATGTGAACCGGGGATCCCTGTCAGAGATAATAGACTTTGGAATCCCGTGAAGTCTGACAATGTTATCAACATATAGTCTTGTCAAGCTTTCCACCGATTGCTTTACCTTCATAGGAAGGAAATGTGCAGACTTTGAAAATCGGTCCACGATCACCCATATAGAGTCATTGCCTTTTACCGATCTGGGTAACCCGGTCACAAAGTCCATAGTGATTGTGATGTGACATGACCCCTCGGACCTAGATTTGCAAGCAAGCAATCGAACCGAACGGCGGACCCACTGAAGTGGACTCACCCGTGTAGCGCACACTCGTGCCCGTAGGCAACTCGACGATGGTGGAGAGGGTCCGAGATGGGACCTCGCTGTTCCAGGGTTTGGCTCGCTTGAGATTGAACCCCTAAGGGTCTGGGATGCCCCAAACAACAGGCGGCTAGCACGCCGAGGGCGAGGGTTGTAGGGTCTCTCTCACAACTCACCCCGCGGTGGACACTCGATTTGATTGATTTTGGATCGGGCACTCCCTCGCCACCGACGGAACTAAGAGGCAATACTAGTTAAGCAAGAAGTGCTGACCAAGAGGAGTGCAACCAGGAGCTCACCTGATCGGCGTGAAGACGCCGATCCCGGCCGGAGACGAGGGCGAGCGGGGAAGTGTGGGGTCCCCGCACACTGTGCCGGTGAAGCTTCAGCCTAAGACCTGTCAGTACATGCACTACGCCCTCACAGAGGGGGTGGACTAGGGATAGGGATAATTAGTTACAACCAAAACTACCTCCACGCAGGGAGGGGCGGTCAGCCGGCCAGGCGAGATCGAACGAAGAGCTAAACGAGTTGCCGAATGAAGACTTCGCCGATCCTGCCCGTATCTGGAACTGTTGGATAGGTGGGCGATGTTGACGCTGTCACAGATGCTACCGAACTCGGAAACTGATGAAACCAGCGCCAAATCGTCACTGACTGACCCAGGTACGCTGATGAATTTTGGTGGACGGTCCCCGCTTCGCCTCTGGTCGGAGTGGACCCCGGAACAGGTGCTCAGAGTTCAGGTTCAGGCTGACCCAGATTGTTGCAGCTGATTGTAGAAGGTACCACGATCACTCCCGAAGTCTGAATGAGGCGAGACCAAGTTGAGGACGTCCGTGGATAAGTCTTCTTCGAGCAGAAACTGAGAACAGCACCAGAGGATGTCGGGGTGGTGAGGAGGAGTCCATTGAGTGAGGCAGTGTCGGGGCAGGACCCAAATGGACTGTCTGCGCACCCGGGAGAGAAAAATAGGAAAGGACACTTCCTGATGCCGAACGGGACGCCGCTTGCTGTTGGTGGTGGACGACTCGTGGTAGCAGCCCTCTGTCAAGTGGCGCCTCCAGAAGTTGTAGGGTGTGGCCGTGGGAGCTTCTGCACTGCAGCTCTGGTCTAGGTTCTGGTCCCGGTTGCGCAGTTGGACGAGAATTGGTACCACGAACTGTAGTGAAGTCGGAACGAGATGATTCCACCTCTCCTGCGAAGAAGACTTGAAGACCTTTCCGGCGATGTATGATGCAACTCCAGATGACGTTGGATGACTCCGGAGCAGGCTCTGCAAGTCGGGCCCCAATCTGCTACCTACGGGTTGAACAGAGTAAAGGGGCTATTTGGTGGAGAAGGGTTGAAGGGACTGCAATGGGGAGGGGGCTAATGGCTGTGGGGCTTGGATGGTGGTGGGTAGAGATGGTGGAGAGGTTGGAGAAGGAGGTTGGGTCGTAGCTAGCAGGTGGAGGGGGGTGCGTCCAAGGGTGGAGGGAGAGAAGGGGGGCGCAAGTGGCCTGGAGGGAGAGGGAGATTTGAACTTGGTTTAATGTGGGAATAGTTAATGTGGTCTTGAGAAGGGGAAGAGGTGTGTTGGGGATGTGGAGAGGTGCTTGGGGAGGTGGGATTCTCCCTTGGGAGATGGAGGGGTGGCTTGGGAAAGGGAGAGGTTGTCTTGGAAGGTGAAAGGTTACTTGGGGATATGGTGTGAGTAATGGGAGGAATTAAGTGGACCTTGGGAAGGGGAAGGGTTGGGATGAGGTGGAGGATGATGTGGGAAGGAGAAGAGAGAGAGAGGGGGGCAAAATTTGGAGAGAGAGGGGGAGGAGAGAGAGAGGGGGCCGCCCCCTTTAGAGAGAGAGAGAGGTAGAGAGATAGAGAGCTAGAGAGAGAGAGGGCAAGAGACACAATTCTTGTGGATTTTAAACGCAATACTTCATTCGCTTACAAATGAGGGATTGGGGTCCTATATATAGGAATCCCACAATTTAACTTAAGTCCCTAACTTTTGGACTTCTAACACTAAACCAAGGGGAAGGGGGCGCCCCTGGGCCTAGCCCATATAATTGGGCCCAATAACACACATAATGACTTAAGACTTAGGTAAATAGCTATCTAACCTAGGTGTTGGACTCAAATAAAAGGAAAAGTACATGATAAGAAAATAAAAATTACATCATATGACTCGAGATAAAGTGGTGAACAAGATGTAGCATAGGTGGCGAGCATCGGGACCCTCGATCATATGAAAGTGCTGGTGATGTCCTCATCAGATTGCTTCCCATTTCTACTGAGGAATTTCCATTTTCTGCATTAGCCCTGATGGCCTTTGGTGCTCCACTTTTACATGCTGACAAATAAGCATCTAGCCACAAAGTCCGCTACGTCCTTCTTCATTCCCTGCCACCAGAAAGACCGTTTCAAATCTTGGTATATTTTACCACCTCCTGGATGAATAGAGAACATTGATCGGTGTGCTTCCTCCAGAATCTGCCTTCTCAAATCGGCTAAATAAGGTACACAGATCCGGTGCTGAAACTGAATCACTCCATCTTCATCACGAGTAAAGCCGGTCTTCCCGATCAATCCTTGCAGCTGGGGATCATCTTTTTGTACCTCTAATATCTCGTCAAGCAATGTTGATCTAATGCTCAGTTGAGACACAAATGCTTGACACAGTTGAGGCTCGATCACAGTCATAAGCTGCGCTGCATCTTCGATCATCTTCCAATCCTGCTGCATTATAACTCTCTTCCTACTGAGAGCATCGGCTACTACATTTGCCTTTCCTGGATGGTATCGCAATTCGAAGTCATAATCTTTCAAGAATTCGACCCATCTTCTTTGTCTTAGATTCAACTCCTTCTGAGAGAATAGGTACTTCAAACTCTTGTGGTCAGTGAACACTTCGAACTTGACGCCGTAAAGATAATGACGCCAGATCTTCAATGCATGAACCACTGCAGCCAATTCCAAATCATGAGTCGGGTAATTTCGCTCATGCTCCTTTAGTTGGCGAGAAGCATAAGCGACCACCCTTCCATTTTGCATCAATACACTGCCTAGCCCAACCTTCGATGCATCAGAATAGATAGCAAAGTCATCCTCATTGTTAGGCAAAACAAGAATTGGTGCCGATGTCAGCCTAGCCTTCAGCTCTTGGAAACTCTTCTCACAGCTCTCAGAGCATATATATTTGACTCCCTTTCGGGTCAACTTGGTTAGTGGCGCCGCTAGAGACGCAAATCCCTCAATAAAGCGACGATAGTAACCAGCTAACCCTAAGAAACTCCGAATCTCTGTGGAAGATTTAGGAGTCTCCCATTCCAGAACCGCCTGGACCTTTGCGGGGTCAACGGCAACACCATTGCCTGAGATTACATGCCCGAGGAAATGAACCTCCGTCAGCCAAAAGTCACATTTGCTGAACTTAGCATATAGCTCATGCGCTCTTAGCGTCTCGAGGACGATTCTCAAGTGTTCCCAGTGCGAAGCTTCATCAGGAGAATATATCAGCACATCATCAATAAAGACAACCACAAAGGTGTCAAGATAAGGTCTAAACACCCGATTCATCAAGTCTATGAAAGCAGCAGGGGCATTTGTCAGACCAAAAGGTAGCACCAAGAATTCATAATGACCATATCTCGTCCGGAACGGCGTCTTGGGTGAGTCTTCTTTCTTTATCCTCAACTGATGGTATCCCGAACGTAGATCAATCTTTGAGAACACTGTGGCTCCTTGCAACTGGTCAAACAGGTCATCAATGAGGGGTAAAGGATATTTATTTTTAATGGTCACCTCATGAAGTTTACGATAGTCAACGCATAACCTAAGAGAACCATCCTTCTTCTTCACAAATAGAATTGGAGCTCTCCATGATGACACACTTGGACGGATAAACCCCTTGTCTAACAAGTCTTGAAGTTACCTTTTCAACTCTGACAATTCTGCTGGGGCCATTTGTAGGGTGCCTTAGAGACATGTGATGTGCCAGGTAATAAGTCAATGGCAAACTCTAACTCCCTTGTAGGTGGTAACCCGGGTGTAGACACGCCATTTCTGACTTTACGATGAGTAAATCTCATGTTATACCGTAACGCCCTGAAGTGGCTTACATTTTATTTTATTTGAGTGATTTCCGTAATTGTGGTTAAATTACATTATTGTGTGAAAGGTAGAAAATTAAAATATGTGTACATATAAAATAAATAAAAAGAGAAAAAAATAAAATTCCCAAAGAAATGTGTGTAGTTGTGTTTATGTAAAAATAATATAATTAATTTTCTTTAATAAATTTACTACATAAAATATAAATATATATATAAGTGGTTAGTATATACATAATATATGTATTAAAAGGTAAAAAAAATATAATAACCATAAATAATATATATATATATATATATAACCATTAAAAAAGCAAACAAAAATAAACAAAACAAACAAACATAAAATATACAAATATAATAAATTAATATTCCCTACCCATTTTATTCTCTCTACGTCTCTTTCTATTTCCTGTTTTCTTACTTTCTTCTCACGTAATCCCCTCTCACTTCTCTTTCTTTCCCTCTCACCTCACTGCTCATTTCCCTCTCCCTCATGGCACACACACATGCACACTCATCCCCATCCCACTCTCATTTTCTCTCCTCACGCTCTCAACTCTCACTCTCCCATTCCCACGTCCAAGCTCCCTAACGACAACCTCACTCTCGCAAACTCCCACTCCCAGTCGCCTCCTTCGCTGCCATCCCACCCTCACCGGCCACCATCTCCCTCCTTCCACCTCCACCGTGAAACCACCCCACTCCCACCTGCTAACCGCGGCCATCACCCCTCTGCATGTAACCCACACCCCGTCGACCTTCCCGTTCTCCCCGTTGAGCCCGTTGCACACCACCGGCGCCTCCACCCTTCCCCGTCGAGCCCGAGAGCCCACCGCCGTTGCCTTCCTCTCTCCCTTTTCTCTCCACCTATCCACGTCGCCCATCGCGAACCCAACCTCCCTCGCACTCCCTCTCTTCTCTGCCGCTGCACACCGCCCCCTCCACCTTCACTCCCTCTCTCATTCCCACAGCAACCACTCACCTGCACCAAGCCACCCCACGGCCGCACCATTCTCCACAGCCGTACCTCGTCGCTGCCCTCGCCCCTCCACCGGCCGCCTCACTCCGCGAAGCCTCCCCGGGTCGCCAACCGCACCCCCTGCCGCGCCGTGATCACCCCCGGACGCCACCCCGACGCGCTGCCCACGTCCGTAGCAGCTCCGCGAGACCACCGGCCAAGCCAACCGCCCTCCGCTGCACCGCCCCCATATACCACTCTCCAACCGCGCTTCAACCCCGACGACACCCCGACTGCGCACCGCCATCACTCGAAGCCGCTCTCGTCCCTGGCCGACGCCCTGCGGCCACCTCGTCTGCACCGCCTCCACCGCTCGCCACCGCGGCGACCCCGTCCGTAGCGCCCCACCGCGGCCACTCCGTCGACCTCGTCTGCACCGGCCACCGCCCTCGCGAGACCCCCCCTCCCTGCCTCTCTCTCCCTCTCCCGTTCTTTCTCTCCCTCCCTCTCTTCTCCCCGCCGTGACTGCCGCGGCGGTCGTCTTCTTCCTTCCTCCCCCCTCCACGGTCGTCCTCCCCTCTCTCTCTCGTTCTCTCTCTGCTCACTCCCCCCTCCGCCACTGCTCTCTCTCTCTTTCCCTCTCCCTCTCTCTGTCTCTCGTTCCCTCATCTCGCCGTCCCTCTCTTCCTCTCCCTCTCTCTCCCGTTTCCTCTCTCTCCCTCCCGATCTCCCTCTCTGCTTCTCTTTCTCTCTCTCTCTCTCTCTCCCGCGTCCCCCCTCTCTTCTCTCTCTCTCTCTCCTCTCGCACCCCCACCCTTTCCCTCTCTCTCTCTCTCTCTTCCTCTTTCCCTGTTTCGCTCTCTCTCCCCCTTTCTTTTTTTATTTTATCACCTCTCTCTCTTTCTCCCTCTCTCTCTCCTCCCTCACCGCCTCCCTCTCCCCCTCTCTCTTCCCCCTCTCGGTTCTCTCCCTCTCTCACTTTTTCTCCCTCTCCCTCTCACTCTCTCCCTCTCTCTTTCTCGATCTCCCCCTCTCTCCCACATTTTTTATTTATTTTATTTATTTATTTTAATCCTCTCTCTCACCCTCTCGATCTCTCTCTCTCTCTTTTTCATTTTTTTAATCATCTTCCCTCTCTTCTCTCTCTCTCTCACACGCCCCCCCCTCCGTCCCTTTCTCCCTCTCATCCTCTCTCTTGCCCTCTCTCTTTCTTTCTCTCCCCCATATATATATATATATATATATATATATATATATATATATATATACATAATACCTATATATATAGATATCATATATATATATATATCTATATCATATATGTATATATATCTCATCCCTTTTCTCCTAAAAATAAAGTCTTAAAAAATGAATTAAAAAAAGGAATTTTCTCTCTCCCTTTCTCGTCTTCTCTCTCAAATTCATATTCTTTTATTTGGACCAACTTATGTATCTGTTTATAAATGTTTGTATTTATGTATATGTTAAATATCTTTAATATGTCTAAATATATGTTTATATAAATATACTTATCATTCATATGTATATGCTCGTGTGTGTGTGCTCTTATGACCGGCTTAACCAATTTCTGAAGTCCGCTTTGAAGGCCCTCGGTCGTGATGTGCTCGTGTTACTGAAGCTCCCCCAAAGCCCGTCATCGGCACTTCCCCGATAAGCTCTTCTCCCTTTTTAATTTTAATCAGTCAGTTAATCATGTTCCATGCATCATTTAGCATATGTGCCATGCATGCCTTTCTCTCCGAGAGGGCATAGCTTGTGAGTGTCTTTGTGTTTGTGCATTTCATCATGTCATTCTCCCACCCTTTTAGTTCCAAAGGGGTTTTAAACACACCAACCAGGTACGTGTTCGTTTATGTTATTTATAGTTTTATTATCTAAGGATTGGTACTACACCGCCGTTATTCTTATTTAGTTGTTTTTCTCTGTTTGTTCTTTGTGTAAGGGTAACCAGTCAAAGGCCCTCTTCTTCGGCCTGTCGAAAGAAGAGGAAGTTGGAGCCCGCATAACCCCGTGTCAAAGGCGAAAGCGATCAATCTGTTCGGGACCCTCGGTCCCTGGCGATCACAAAATTCCTAACGCGCGCTTCTTTAACTTTCTTTATTGTTAATAACACCCGCAGAGAGTTACTTCCCGCAGCAGTCACCTTCTTCTATCTTTGGCCTCACCCGCACGGAGGATTATTCCCCGCGGCGGTTTCTGTTGTTTACTTTCTGTATATCTAACTCCTAATTGGTGCGGTGGGTCACCTCCCGCAACCGTTTCTATTTCAGCATTTTATTTTCTGCACTTTACTTTCTAATTCCTAACTATTTAATTTCAGCATTCCCCTATCATCGCTTCAAAACCCCGTGGAGATCAACATCTCACGGCGGTTTATTTGATCCCTTTTCCTTTCCTGTCACATATACTTATATTATAGTAAAGACCCCGCAGAGGCCACAGTCTCGTGGTGGTTTATATATATATATATATATATATATTATTTATACTATTTATGTCGCATTAATATATATATATACTTATTATTTATTATTTATGTTATTTATGTCGCATTAAAAACCCCGCAGAGGCCACAGTCTCGTGGTGGTTTCTATACATACATACATATATATATATATATATTATATACTTATACTTATTATTTATGTCATAGTAAAAACCCCGCAGAGGCCACAGTCTCGTGGTGGTTTATATATTTATATACTTATACTTATTATTTATGTCACAGTATGCGGGGCCACAGTCTCGTGGTGGTTTATATATTTATATACTTATATTTATTATCTATGTTATAGCAAAAACCCCGCAGAGGCCAATGTCTCGTGGTGGTGTGTATATATATTTATATTTATTATTTATAATGCATTAAAAACCCTGTAGAGGCCAATGTCTCGTGGTGGTTTATATATATACTTATATATATTATTTATATCGCATTAAAAATCCCGTAAGGCCAATGTCTCGCGGTGATTTCTAGATGTACATATATTAATTGCTGCTCATATTGTAATATTGTTGTTAAAACCCCGCAAAGACCAATGTCTTGCGGTGGTGTGCTTTTATTCATATTGTTCTTGTAACTGTTCGGGGAATGATATATCGTTGCAATTTCTGAGTCCACGTGTCTTCCCGTCTGTCAAATTCTATCACGTAGAGTCCCAAGACTCGAATTCGGTATCTGAAAAGCTGCTCTCGGAACGATGGGTTATGCCTACCGGGAAGGGGTTCAGTTTGCGTGAGAGAGTCTTCGGACCCCTATCTCCGTCATGTACCGGAGTTCGGTCAGTCTAAATTCTTTCTGTCTCTATTAGAGTGTCATCTGTAGGTGTACTTGTCCACCGTTCTTTCATATCCCCTATAGCGCGCGTTTCATTGTTTGTCCTCATTTCTTTCACCCTTTATTACTCAGAGAGGGAGAAACCCCATCTCTCTCTCTCTCAGTCCACCACGTGACACGTTCACACCGGGCAAATCCTCTGGAAACATATCAAGGAATTCTCGAACAACCTCGATCTCTACTATAGTCGGTGATTGATCAACATTCGACTTTGTGACTACGCTTACCAAGAATGCATCGTAGCCCTTCCTCAACATTCGCACAGTCTTCATTGCTGAAACTACTAACTTCTTCCCAGCCATAAGCTTCAGTAAGGGATGAGAAAACTTTTTCTCTCTAGGGATGTGAAAAATTACTCTCTTCCTGCGGCAATCTATCAGAGCGTAATACTCTTCTAGCCAATCCAGTCCTAGGATAGCATCAAAGTCTTGCATAGGTAAACAGCAAAAACAACCAGGCAGAGTTCTTCATTCTATATTGACTGATAGTGAGGGGATGTGCCTCTTGGTAGACACTGCTCCTGCAGGTGTGTGTACCAACAGGGGCACATCTAGTTCTACTGATTCAATTCCAAATTCTTCATGCAATTGACTAGCGAACTTCTCAGAGATTTAAGTATGTGTGGCACCGGTGTCAAACAATACTCTAGCATGAATACCATTGATAGAAATAGTACCTTCTGTGAGATCCTCCGCCTGCTCGGCATCCTCTCTCGCAAGTGCAAATACCCGAGCTGGCGCTCGGGGTCTCCCCGCGGGTCTCGCTGCTCCTGGTCTGGCTGCTACTATTGCTGGTCTAGCTGCCACTGGAGCTGCTGTTGTTGCTACTGGCCGAGCCGCAATAGGTTGCATCATCTTTGGACAATCCCGAATCATGTGGCCCTTCTCGCCACAACGGAGACATCTGCCGGTGGCGATCCAGCATACTTCTCCGCCATGTCGCTTGCCACATTGTTTACATTCTGGTTTGTTGCTGCCCCAAAATGATGGTGTGGTCTTCCTTGCCACGAACGGTCGTGACGGATTGCTTATCACCCTTTTGCCTTTATCATTCCGGTGAAAGGGTGCCGATGGTCTTTTTGTTGAAGTCCTCTTCTCCTCCTGATATAACTCCATGTCGCTCTCTTGACGACATGCCGCGCCAAGAGCCGCCTCCATAGTAGCCAGATCTAGTGCAACTAGGCGGGTCCGAAGTGACGGTCGTAGACCCGCCACAAATTTCTTCACCTTCCTCTTTTCATCTGTAGCAATATGTGGTGCATATTTTGCTAATTCTGCGAACTTTGTTTCGTACTCGAGCACAGTCTTCGACCCCTGAGTTAGGGCCAGAAAGTCATGCTCCAGCTTGTCTTGCACATGTTCTGGTATGTACTTTGCCGTGAATAGCTCCGTGAATTCTTCCCAAGTAATTTCATGTTCCAGCCTGTCAGGTTGATTCCTTAGAATGGACGCCCACCATACGTCCGCTCTCTCCTGTAGCATATACGCCGCCAGACTGGTCTTGTCCTCATGTGCACACTAGATGACCCGGAAGATCTTCTCGATCTCGCGGAGCCAGTTTTCAGCCATGATTGGCTGACTCTCCCCCTTAAAAGAGGGTGGTGACATCCGCCGAAACCTCTCCATCATAGTCACCCCTCCTAAAGCCTGCTCCTGAGGTGATGTTGTCTAAGTCTGGAGTTGCGCCTGAAGTGTCGCCTGCGTCTGTGCCTGGGTCTGCATAGCCTGAACCAGGCCTTGCATGAACATCCCATAGTCCACCAAGGGTGGTGGGGGCGGAGTTGGGGGTCCTCTCGGCTCCTCCTGAGCATCGTCATTTTGAACCGCACGACGACCTCCTCCCGCCATGGTCTGACAATGTAGTAATACAGTTAGGTTTTCATAATAACTCCCTACTAATTTAAGATTTTTAAAATATTGATTAAGCTGATGACCATTTATGTAAATTCTCAATCTTGGGCTCTGATACCACTCTCTGTGACGCCCCGACTCGCAAACCCAGTCCAGTCGTAAAGACTCGCGTCGGATCCCGATCGGAATGTCACAGTGGGAACAACCCAAGCAGTACAATTATAATTGAGAATTACACATAAACACTAAGATATCATTGCAGCGAAAATAAAAATACTCAATTCATCAGCTTACAGTCAAATGACTACATCCACATAGATAGAAATAACGATAACAATTTCACACGTCTTTTATTCATAACCAAATTTCACACATTTTTTTTCTTTTACATAGGACATAACTCATAACATAACTACCTAAGATAAAGACTGGTAGTAAAATCCGAGCCGCGGTCAAACACTGCGAGATCACTCCTCGCTTCCTTCTACCGCTTCTCCTGAAATTGTTCAACGGGGTGAGTCTACGAATAGACCCAGTAAGAGACTAAGCATAGTCCCCAATCAAAACATGTATCAACATATCCAAAGTGATTTGCGGTAATTTGTTTCATAAAGTCATTCTATTTTCATTTGACAAAGAAAGCATGTACATTAAAACTTTATTCTACCAATGACAAAGTAAATAAAAATTCATCATTTGTAAATATTAATGAATGATTCCAGTACTAGGCGAAGTAGTCTCACACATAGTGAAAGGATCCAGACAGACGTAATCTGCCCTTTTCCAAATCACCATTCGATATACTGAAGATTCATTAGCAGTAAGCATTTACAGTGTGATAACAGTAAAATATAATGACATTTCAATATAATTTCATTGAGTAGTAACAGTAGTTCCAGTAATGAATCAATGAACAGTAATAACAATTTCAGTATCAATTCAGTGAGCAGTAATAGTCGTATTAATAACGACTCAGTGAACAGTAATAGTAGTTCAGTGTCAATTCAGTCGGCAATAACAGTTGTTCAATTTCAGTTCAATAAACAGTAACAGTGGTATAAATAGCCAGACACAGTGCCCAAACCACCACTAAAAGGACAGTCAGTCGGTACTCGATCACCTAGGTAAATAGTGATGAGTCTTGGTTACTGCGCAGAACCGGGAGAAGTCCTCTCCACCTTAACCAGTGGTGCTTGTCCACCTCCAGGATTTCATCCCCGTTACCCTCGGGGCCAGTACATTGTGAACCTCCCTATAGGGGCATTTGTACAGTTTGGTTCCAGTCTCCCCCTATGGTGGTAGTGTCCATTTGGCATTACTAATGGTACGGTAAAAATATAAATATGACTTATATGAAATGGACACATGCCACTCAAAATTCATGCTGTGAATATTAATATACCAATACTGAAAATTATTTTTCTTTTTCTGAAATTTTCAACTTATTCAAATATCATGACATATCTATATATTACCAATTTACAAAATCTGTTTACAGGTATCAGAATGCCTTGACATTTCAGGGAATCAATATATTTACACAAAGAATTCAAACATAAATTTTTTATCAATTTTCAGAAAGAATTTATAATTTTCCAGAATTAGTTGTATATCAACATGTATCAAAAATTTACTAAATTTAGCTACCATGTTCTGAAAATCACTTAACTTTTTTTGCATATCATATTTATATGTAACATTACACATAAAAATTTTCACAAATTTTCATGCAGTAAGTTGAATTTTCCTAGAATTACATCTAATTCAACATATATCATAAATTAACTAAATTTAGTTACTATGTTATGAAATTAATCAAAATTTTACTACAAATTACATTTACATGTAACATTATACAGAAAATTTTTCATAAATTTTCATGCAGGAATTTAATTTTTATCAGAATTGTATAAATTTTCCTATACATGAAAAATTAACTAAATTTACTCACAACACTCTAAAAGTCACCATAATTCGTCAAACTATTATCCATAACAGAAATATCAATTTTGAAACTTTTTATTATTTTTCCCACTGCATTACTATTTTTCACACTGTATTACTATTTTTCACACTAAGTAAGAAAAATATATCATGAGTAATAAATCAACTAAATATATCCAAAATGATCAGATAATTTCTAAAAATTTACAGAATGTTATTTCAGACAGAAGTGTCATACATAAAAATGTTCATCAGTTTTCATTCAGTAAGTCTATTTTATAAAATTTTATATCAGTTTCTAAAATTTATAATAATTTACAATAATAACTTTTAAATAGATAAAATTATCCAGAATACTTTTAATGACCAAAATATACTGAAAACTAACTTAGAAGTACTCTATATCAATTCTTTAATATTCTCAGAATTTTTCACAGAGTATTAATATTTATTCAATTTTCTAATTATTTATTTAAACATGGGTAATTATACTAGTAAAGATTCTGTTATTATACTAAGGTGAAAATTTCATCACTTAGTTCTAACATGCATTTTAGCCTTATTGTAAAGTTTCAAGAATTTTCATACCGTATTTCTATTTATCCCAAAATTTTATACTCCTAATAAAGTCTCAAAAATTATGCAATATCATTTACAGACATCAATAACTATTGATATTTTCAGAATACAACAAACTCAATGTAAGAACCTTTCTGTGAAATTCTAAAATTTTTGTGAACATGATCTCTAATTTCTATATAATTATTTATATATTTTATCATGTATGAAAATTCATTAAAATAAATAGCGTGATTCAGAAATTATGAAAAATTTTATACACATGGGATTCACAGTAAGATGCATTCTTAAAATTTTAGGTAATTTAATATCATCCCTTTAATATTTTAGTATAATCAAACACATTAAAGATAATATTAAAATATTCATAAACGTAATAATAAATTGAATCAGACATGCAAATTTTTACATAAAGTTTAGAACATCAAATTTCATGATTCTGAAAACTTTCTAAGTTTATCTTACACCGTTTCTAATTATAAGACATTAATCACTTGATTTATCCTTAATTACATGTCTTAATATTAATGATCTAATACTAATCCGACTAAGATATGATCACAAATCATGAAATAAGGATCTATGGACTTAACTACCTATATAGATGTTAATTACACACCTTAAATCAATCTAAATATGCTAATCCATGCTAATCAATAGGATAAAGTGCTAATCCCTTACCTTAAAATACTTAAATCTCTCCTTAATGACCTTCACACCTTCTCCTTCAGCCCTTCACGTACCCAGCCAGCAAGAGGAGCAAATGAGCTACCCTTGCCCTTCTATTTATAGGGTATTTGGCTTAATCCATCATAACCCTTCATTTAATCAAGGGTATAGATTTAAGCATTTATTCAAAGATTACTTTATTGAATTTTGACATTCAAACTCCACCTATCTATCCACTTAACTTCTTTCGACTATCTCACAATTTTCTTCTTTTTTTTACACATAGCATATGTGTTATTTGACTAAATGAAATTTAAGAACTCAAACTAATACAAAAGGTTAACAGAAAAATTTTTAAATTTTTTTTTTATAAACTGAATGCCGCAATCGCGGCAGCCAAAGGCGGGGGCGGCGCCCGCCCACGCGCGATTTTTTTGTTTTTCAACAATCTTTCTTTTTTATTTATATTTATATCTTTTCTTTAACTTTTAAACCTCTTTTTTTATGTCTAAAATAAATATAATAAAATATGTAACTTAAACATTTAGGCATACACAAAATTTTTTATACAACCAAATAAAATGTTATAAAATAGTAGGGCATTACATATTATGTCGCTAAATTTGCGACGAAATTCTTTTGACACAAATCCATCATAAAATGCGTCATTAATTTGCGACGGAATTCTTCCATCGCTAATACATCTCAAAAAATACCCAAATTATAATGTTGCGACATATTTTTCTTCCATCACTAATCGTCACTATTTTACGATGAAATAATTCATCACTTATAGCACAAATTCCGTCGTTAATATGTCTCGAAAAATACATAAATTAAATGTTGTGACGGATTTACTTCCGCCGCTAATCCATCGTTATTTTACGACATAATAATCCACCATTAATAGTCATTTTTCTTGTAGTGGACATATTGTGAAAAACATTAATTTAATACTCATTTTGATCGTCATCTTTGACTAGAACTGACTTGATCAATTTCCCCTCGTCACTCGGGAGGCCCCTAACGACACTGGTCTTTCAAAACCAGGACTCCCACCACTCTAATCTCTCTCTCTCTCTGACTTTCGGTCACACTCAAGTACGTAGATTTTCTTGGCCGGACAAACCAAATCGGCAACTTCAGGTCTCATAGAAGCACCTTTTTTTTTTCCTTTCCCTTCTTGTGCTACGGAGGTATATTGCATATGTACTTAAAAGACATTCCTCTTTTTTTTTCATTTTTAATCATGTTGGTTGGAAGATCAAGAGAAGCTGAACGGAAATAATGGCCGAAGAGTGAAGCCCAATAAGAAAGAACCTTCGGGCGGCCACCTAAAAGGTGATGCGACCGCCGTGAAGCGGGGCCACTACAAGATGAATGCATGGCTTGACTCCGTTCCACCGCCACTTGAATGGCATGCAAAAATTAAGTGCATGCCCCAACCAATATCAGCTGCTCACAATAATGGGAGAAGAAGGGAACTTTTAGTTGCCTTTGTGAGTGGGGTGTCATGTAACTTAAGGCAAGCGTCACTTTTGAGCCAATGTCTCAAAGCAGCTAATTAATATATAATTATTGTTGACATATATAGATAACTATAGATAACCATCCTCCATTGAAGTCTTCGAGAACATATAAAATTTTTAGGATTTTTTCCTTCTTCTTGCTAAGCCGGCAGAAGAAGAATAAAATTTCTCATTATTTTGGAAACCCCTTTACATCCCTGAAATCTTCGGTAGTGTTTCGTGCTGTTCAACTGAAATTATTGTACTTTCCCCTATATATATCCCGAGGATTTAAAATAAATAAATAAATATATCTTGTCAACTCTAGGGGACCCCTGTAATTGATCTTCTTGTATGAACAGATCGTTGAGGCAATTGTGAGGCGTCGCATTAATGCAAACCAGATTAATAGGGTGTTTGGGAACACTTTTTTTTTCAGAGTTATTTCTCTCTAAAAATTTAATCCATGTCAATTTTTGACTCAAATTTTAAAAGTGACATAAATCATAGTCATATGTTTGGCCAAGCTAACATAAATTTAAAAATTTGTACAGACATGTTTGGTTTGCTGCGTCGAGAGCATTGGGAGGGGAGCCACGTCGGGAGCCGGCTCGCGGACGACGACGGCGGCACGGGAGAGGGGGGAACAGTGGGGGGAGGTCAGCCGCGGGGGAGAGGCCGCAGGGAGAAGGGGGGCCGGCCGGCAGCTGCGCGGGACGGGCCGCAGGGGGGAGGGGGCCCGGCCGGCAACCGCGGGGGCGAGCCGCAGGGGGGAGGGGGCCGGCGGGCAGCCGCGGGGGAGGGTCTCCGGCGGCAGCCGCGGGGGCGAGCCGCAGGGGGGTCTTCGGCTGGCCGGCAGCCGCGGGGGACGGGCCACAGGGGGGAGGGGGGCCGGCAGGCAGCGGTGGGGGAGGGGGCCGCAGGGGGGAGGGGATCGGCGGGGGAGGGGGCCGCAGGGAGGAGGGGGGAGGGGGCCCTGCCGGCAGCCGCGGGGGGGAGCCGTAGGGGTGTTTGGCATCTAGGAGGGGGGAGCGCAGGGGCCGCCGGGGGCCGACGGGGACGGGGACTGGGAAGGGGGCCGCAGGGGACACTACAAGAAAAAGTGGCTATAGCGACCGAATTAGCGACCGATTTAATCGGTCGCTAGTCGGTCCCAAATAGAGACCAATTCGGAGACCGAAATAATCGGTCGCATAACCGAGACCGTTTCAGCGACCACATGTATATTGGTCGCTAATCGGTCGCTATTATTGCGACCGAATTAACTTCGGTCTCCAGTCGGTCGCTGATGCCGTTATACTTCCTACTACGACCCCCGCCCGCCCGAGCCCTCCCGCCCGAGCCCCCCCCCTCCCGCCCGAGCCCCCCCTCCCGAGCCCCCTTCCCCTGCTGCCCCCTCTCCGCCCTAGCCCCCCTCCCCGCTCCCGCCCGAGCCCCCTCCGCCGGAGCCCCCCCTCCGCCCGAGCCCTCCCGCCCGAGCCCCCCTCCTCCGCCGGAGCCCCCCTCCCCGTGCTGCCTCCCGCCCGAGCCCCCCTCCGCCGGAGCCCGTCGCCGCGCCGCTCGCGTCGAGTCGCCGTCGCCGCTCGCCCTGCCGTCGTCACCCTCCGCAGGTACCTCTCTCTCTCTCTCTCTCTCTCTCTCTCTCTCTCCCTCTTTACTAGTCTGATTTTATGGTTGCCTTCGAGACTTCTTTTTTCAAGCTTTTGCGCTCTGTGCAGACAATAAGGTTCTTCCCCCGTTCAAGTTCATGTGTACCTGTACTTACCGAAGAAGACCTGGAACTTCGGCTCGGACTTGGAGGTGATCCAATATTTTCCCTTAAGATGGTGTTCTTTGATAATATAGGTGAATACCTAGGTGGTGAGAAGAGCATGAGGTGAGTGAATTGAGGCATTTTTGGCTTGCATCGCCCAGGTGAAAAAGGCCATTGTCTTTGATAATATAGGTCTCTTTTGTGTCTGGTGCAAAAGCTGAAGCCTGTCAGCCTCATTGCAGATCAATTGCCAACTGATATTGCCATTCACAAACAAATATGCAGCTATGTGACCTGGTCCCACCATTTGGGAGTATAAGGGGACTCCACTCGTTGCTAAATGCTATCCAGAACCCAATCTGCTCTTCTCATTGTCTATATTTTGTCCATTTGTTTCCCTGTTCTGTTCTTTCCTTTTCTTTTGTGTACATGTTGACTCTGCAGCAGCCCACCAACAAATTGCAAAGTTGTTATCCCTTTTCCTACACAAGTAAGAAACTGAATACATAATCTGATTTCCACTCAAAACCCGATGTGTAGTTCACAGGCCATACTGAAGTTGTAACTGATATACGATCCATATTCAAGCCAAAGATTTATGTTTTAATTCAGTCAGCACCCAACATCGACAACCCATAATGTACTAACATCCAACCCAAGCCCAGGAATTGATTATTTTTATGATCCAACTTAACCTGAGAGCTAGCTCAGCTGTGCAATCAGGCCCATGTCTAACCTTCTTACCTTATCCGGTCAACCATTACTAGTCTGACCCTTATACAAAAACGTTTTATCTTGGCCTACATAAAGACAAGTTGTTCCATATAAGTTCAATTCCATTAGCTTATTGCAGCCTAAAACAGACCATTAAATAGACAAAGAACCTTCATTGAAGCGACTTTCATGCCCTGAAAGAAGCAATGAAAGTCTAATGTCGTTGGGTTAAAAACTTCACATTAATCAGCATATTAGATTTTTATGATCCACTGTAATGGCTACTGCTACACCTAAAGGAAGAAATGAAAATTCAGTTTCAGCTTATTAGACAGTTAATAACTTCACATTGCATGGCGAATTGAGTTTGTTGAATGACTGTGAATCTGTGATGGTGGAAACACTTGTATGTGCATGTGATTCTAGGATTTCTGAAGACAAACTTCGTAAGATGCATTGGTACTCATATAGGTTGGTGAATATCGGTGGGCTATGAACTTTTCATGTTGCATGACAGATTAAATTTTAGACTGGCTGTTGGTGCAGACACTTATATGTGTACTCTAATGTTATGACTTCTGAGGATGGATAAGATGTGTGTGCAGTAATATAAAATTGTTGATACAAAAGTAACAAAACATGTTATCCCATGTCAGTGGATGCATAAATGCATGCTGAGTATCTTGGTCGCGTGTGAGGCAAATATTTTAAAGGTGGGTCAGTTTATGGGTTATATCTGGTTTTAGAGGAATAATAAAGCTGGAAGTTTTCAATATTTGAGCAGGAAAATTTCAATATTTGAAGATTATGCAATATAATGGTGATCTAGAAATGGATAATCTATCATATATCGGAGAAAGCTTCATCATGCTAGCAACACAGGAATGCGAGGCTATAATGTTATTCTTTTCCGTAAAGACCTGAAATTTACCGACAGGAATTGCCATGAAAATGGGGGTTTCTACTTAGTAGAGACTAGAAAACACAAGCATGTTGTTGGTCTCAATGGACAATATTTGGTGTTAGTACCACTATAATTGTGCTTCATACTCAAAAAATGCAGTGGTCAGTTTGGCATCTTCTTGCTTCTCTTTGTGTCTGTGTGGGATTGATAAGCGTTCTCATTTTGTCTAATTGAGCTTTGTTGCTTTACTGTCTACACTTGTATATCCCTTTTATTTTTAATACAATAGTGGTACCACCCACTTTCAAAAAATAAAGAAGGGAAATGAAGCAATTTTACCTCTTTTGTTGAGTTTGATGCTGATGAGGAGAAGAATATTCTCATCTCCCCGATGTTTGTCAACAGGAGGGATTTACTATTAAGAGGGTGCAACTTTATGGAGTTAGGACTAATTATGCGACATAAGAGGGGCTTTTTCTGAATTTGAAGACTTATGGGGACTAAAAACTAAGAAACACTTTTCTTATTCATTATAGGTTTGTTTGTTTAAAACAATCTGAAAGGTTATCTTGAGCCCGTCACAAAGAAGTTAACTAGAAATTATTTTCATTTTTTTCTTTGTCAGTTATTGCAAAGAATTTTATCCTTCAGTGCCCATCCCCCAGAAATGGGAACATAACATTTAATCATACTTATCAAGCTCGAATTGGAAAATGGCTAGTCATTGCATTCTTTATCCCCATTGATGAGTGCTCATTTACAGTGATGTTAGTTTGCATTCTATATCTTAAGTAGCCTTGCACTTGATTTTATTTTTCCTAATGATTTTTCATTTATGTAACTACCTACCTATAAGCAAATAAAGTCCAACATAAGCATGAAATGCACTCTTTAAAACAGGTTTCTTTTATGGGTTTTATATGAAAGATCTATCAATCCGATGTTTTGTTTTGCCTTTTTCCTTTGAAGTCATTTGCATCACCATCCATTGAAGAAATGATTTTTTTTTTTTAAGATGGAAGCTGCTGAAGTTCCATAAAGACTAGAATTGACTTATATCCCCTTAGGTCCATATACAAGATTACACATGTCTCATCTTTGAATCAATTCATTCATGGCTGCATGATGACTGCTGTCATTATCATATAGCTGTATCCTGTTAACCTCTGATTTGCATATATGAAATTGCCCATGCATCACGGTCTTATCAAGGCATTCATAATTACAAATCCCTATCATCATACCTCAACATTGCCTTGTATCTGAATCCCATCAATGTAGGTTCAGTTTAGGAGTTGGATGTGAAACCGGCTTGGGCAATTTTTTTATGGCTGTCAAAATGACAGCCATCTCCCTTTCCCTGTGCTAAGTACTGTGCAGACACAAATTGATGGGTAGAGAAAAACCAAATCCATAGTGAATGTAGGTTGGCCCATAATCAGGTCTGTGGTGTACTGATGTTGAATATAATGATTATGTATCTAACAAAAAATAAAGTCCAATATAATAAATTTATGCTAAAATGGAATCACTAATCTTAGAGATATGCAAACTTACTGCCATCCTAACTTAACATTGTAATTTGAGTACATTGATTCAAGAGAAATATAAGTGTATCAAGGGGAAGGAGTTTTCAAAATCATATTTCAATAGAGAGAGATACTCTGGTGATTGAAAAGGTCCATAGAGAGTGAAATTAAATGTCTGGTAGGATGAACGGGGTTGGGTGGTTCCTGCTGTATCAACAGAAAGTCTGTGGGAGAGAATATGCTCCAACTTCATACCCCCTGGGAAAAAGCAGTGCTTGCTCGATCTGGTGGTAAAAGTGTCAAGGTGCCAGTGTTGAAGTTCATACCATTTGCTGGGGCAGTGTGGTTTGGCTCTACTAGGGCATTTTGGAGGTCTGTGTGCACCACAGATGCTGTGGAGAGTTGCATGCTTGGTACCCCTGACATTGTGATTATCCTTCCCTGTTGAGATGGCACCTTGGGGGTTGCCGTGTTCTTGGAAGCACTGTTGTATTAGTTATTATAGGAATAGCTGTATGAATGAGATTTGGCCTTGTGCGGTGGGTGTGGGCGGTGCTCAAACTGTTCGTTGTTGATATCTGATGAAAGGCCTACAAGGCCAGGATGCCGTGGATGACTGCATACTGGCGGAGAGACGGGACTCCAGAAAGCAAGCATTCTGGATGAAGTTTAAGCACTCTGGCATGAGCCCATGGATATATCGATAGTGCACAATTGATGAGCCTTTGGATTACCCTAATCCTATTAGTCTGATCATTCCCATTGAGCATGGATTAATTTACATGAAAAATGTATATGAAAAGGCCTGGATGAGAACAATGAAATATTTTCACGTTAGACCAGTGTGGCTAGCCACCGTATAGCTGGATCTTCAATTTGTGATCATCCTTTTTTTTTGGTTGCATAGCTTGTTGTAAGCCTTATGGCCGATTTGACTCCTTATTTTCGACTTTATGCTCATCATCATCATCATCATCATTATAAGCTTTCTCCCTAGTCTTGTGTCTGTTTTGGATAACCAAGTGCAACTATTCTAGACCATAGATTCCAGCTGGATGCACACCTAATATCAACCTCTCATTTTTTATTCCGTTAGTTTATAAATGAACTATACAAGGAAACTCTGATTGTAGGACCTGAACTTGCTACAGTATGGAATCATCATAGGCATTACCTGTGGAAACTTTGATGTGCAACGGAGGTGAAGACCTTGCCCTCCTACATGGCACCATGATCCTGCTATTGTCTTTCTCATGCTTGTTAAATGTTTCAATGGAAGAAAAACTTGTCTGCTTTTCTTGTGTACTTAATCTCTATCAGCATGCTTCAGGCACTCTGGGATGGAACTGATTTCCTTTTGTACTTCATCTGTGGCAGCATACTTTAGGCATCCTGGGAATCCAAGTGGAGGAACAAAAATATCTGAAGATGGGAATGGTGATCAACATGCTTGGAAATGTGCCAAGGTAATTCTCTATATGCTTCTTATGAACCTGATTCGTCTATGAACTTAAATGCATGAGGGAATATCAAGATGGAGTAAACTGGATCTCCTTTTACATTTTTTAGCAACAATCAGTTCCAATACGGCAGAGTGCATATCCATGCCAGTTTTGATAACCATGGAACTGGAAGCTGCAATCTAGAACCAACTTTACTTATCCCATTTTGAAGTAAGAGTGTATTTAGATGATTGATTCCTGGTTTGATGTACATGAGTCGGAAGATAAGAATTGGATTTCACCTGACATTGTTAAGTCACTTGCTAAGACCGGAGAAATTGTTATTGAGGGTGACCGTGTATTTGTGGAGTTCTCTAAGAAGTTCAAAACAGTCACGTATGATGATGGAGCTTGGTGTGACATTGGGTCAATGGCTGCCCCATTCATTATTTTAGGAAGAAAGTGGTTAGAAGAAAGAAGTGCGGTTATTGATTCAGAAAGAAAAACATGCACTTTGAGTTTAGTGTTATTTTCTTGTATTTTCGTAATTAAATTAAGGTTTATTTTTAGTTTAGTGTTATTTAGTCGGTTATGTGTTTTGTTAATTTTAATAGTTAGGGTATTGTTGGATGAAAAGTAAAGTGTGTTTTATTATTGTCTTATTCAGTAATGATACCATCAATTTCTTTACTTGATTTCTGCATAGCTAGTGACAGTGTTGTCTTTAAGCTAAAAAGTATCATGCTATATTTTATTTCTGCTAAATAGCTAGTGAAAGTGTTGTCTTTATGTTGGATGTTAAAATAAAATTCCTGTTTTCATTGTGTACATGTATTGCCAATTTCACATGTTACTGCTATGTTTATCTAAAGAGAATGAAGTGGAGGAAGTCGATCCAGAACAACCAGAAATACAGTTGGGGGACTCCGAAGAGGAGGAATATATTAGTGATCAAAATGAATCTGATAATGAAGATGTGAATGCTGAATTTGTTATATCTCCAACATCTGAAGAAGAAATGGAGAATGTTTGATTAATGGTATACAATTTTATCTGGGAATTTTAATACTCTGTAACTTTCTTTCTTTCACTATTTGATGAATATGCATGTATTTTATTACCAGTTGAAGATATGGTTCGAGGACGGCGTGGGACTCCCAGAGGTGGGAGGGGAGAGGGTAGCGGGAGGAGATTTACTTCCGTTTCACCACCGGTAGTAGGTATGTATACTTTCCCTTCATAATGCATTGTAGTATTTGTTGAAAATAATTCATTATGTATTTGTGTTATCTGATTATTATTTTCACAGGACCCACGACCTCTACACCGTTACGACCGACATCTGCACCGCTACCACCGGTAGTAGGTATGTATACTTTCATGTATAATGCATTGTAGTATTTGTTGAAAATAATTCTTTATGTTTTTGTGTTATCTGATTCTTATTTTCACAGGACCCACGACCTCTGCACATATACCACCGACCTCTGCACCGCTACCACCGGTAGTAGGTATGTATACTTTCCCTTCATAATGCATTGTAGTATTTGTTGAAAATAATTCATTATGTATTTGTGTTATCTGATTATTATTTTCACAGGACCCACGACCTCTACACCGTTACGACCGACCTCTGCACCGCTACCACCGGTAGTAGGTATGTATACTTTCATGTATAATGCATTGTAGTATTTGTTGAAAATAATTCTTTATGTTTTTGTGTTATCTGATTCTTATTTTCACAGGACCCACGACCTCTGCACCGTTACCACCGAGGGATGCACCGCTACCACCGGTAGTAGGTATGTATACTTTCATGTATAATTCATTTGAGTATTTGTTTAAAATAATTCTTTATGTTTTTGTGTTATCTGATTCTTATTTTCACAGGACCCACGACCTCTGCACCGTTACCACCGAGGGATGCACCGCTACCACCGGTAGTAGGTATGTATACTTTCATGTATAATTCATTTGAGTATTTGTTTAAAATAATTCTTTATGTTTTTGTGTTATCTGATTCTTATCCTTACAGGACCCACGGCCTCTGCACCGTTACCACTGACAACGGGTACATTGACGGCCTATGCACCGCCATCACACATGGCGAGTGGATCTACACCTCCCCCAGCTGAGTCAGGTATGTTCATTTGCATATTTATGTTTTTTTGATAGTTTGTTTTATTTATACTATTTAATTCGTATAGTACGTGCTGATGACGAGGCGAGTCATCATGAGGGGGAGGGCTGTTGTAATGAGACGATGCGGGCAGTGTGGATAAATGAAGGGTACGTAATGCATTATTTTTGTTATTTATTCGTCATTGTGGTATTAATATTTTTAATTTCAGGAATAAAATAGAGCCAGCCCAAGCATCACAATTTATTACAAAGACAATTCAAGCACATTTTCCAGGCCCCATCCATCGCTTTGCTGATTTTCCGATGGGTGTTCAGGATTTATTGTTCTCTATGTTCTTGGTATTTATCTTATTTTATCATATTAAGTCATTTTCAATTATTATTTTAACCCACTTTGTTATGTAACATATAAATTTTTGTTGTTGTTAATATATAGAGGAATCATCGATTCACAGAACATTCAGATGAGTTACGTGCTAGATTTGCATGGACAGCTACTGCAAGAGATAATTTCAAACATCTTATGTACAATGCCCGAAGATATGCAAAAAAAGCATGTGCAAGTACTGATAAGAACATATGGAAGGAGCATGGGCCTGTGTGGATGAGAAAGGAGTATTGGACAGAGCTGTGCAACATTTGGGAAGCGGAGAAATGGAATGCCAATTCAAACAAAGCAAAGCAAAACAGAGCAGCGCATCCTGAAGCGAATTTACACACGGGTGGCTCTGTCTCCTTTGCAACACATAAAGCGAGATTAGTAAGTACACTTCTACATATATAAATTTTTTGTTTCTATTATGAAACTGTGATTTATTTGAATAACAGGAAGCACAGTTAAAGCGGCCAGCTCAATTTCATGAACTTTTTGATCGAACTCATAAGAAGAAAGGGACAAATGCTTACATTAGTGAGAAAGCTCGGGAGGTAGCGGTAAGTGTATACATTAATAGTTTTCATTTAAGATTAAATTGTAGAATAATTTGGTTTTGTTTTTTTTTGGTTTTTGCAGGACTCATATAGTAGACGAATGGATGAGAGGTACGGGGATGACAGTCAGCGTCCAGAGTTGGATCCTGCCATTTGGGTTGCAGCATCTGGGGCACCCAAGAAAGGACATGTTTATGGTTTTGGACATAGCTTGGGCACGACTAGGGTGTTATCATCATGCTCGAGTTCGGTCTCACATGCGACCTCTCCATTTACCACACCAGCAGCCCCAGATGGTTCTTCCAGTGCCGCCCCGACCATGACTCCAGATATGTTTAGGCAGATCGTCAACGAGACCGTCTCTCAGAATATCTCTCAGAATATCTCAACCATCGTCGCTCAGACCGTCTCCCAGATGCTCACATCCTTGGGAATTGATAGTAGTAGAGCACCTCCTGCACCTCCTGCACAGCAGCCTCCGGTAAGTATTTTATTTGATTGATTTTCTATTTGTTAACTCTAAATATCATCTTACAAAATATAAGAATTTAGATTGAGGAGGGGAAAATATCATTTTCTTAACTCTAAATATCATCTTACACCTATCCTCTGGATATTAGAATCAACAGGCAGACTGTTCTGCAGGATTTTCCATAGGTGTATAGAGATTTTGGTTAGAACTGAAAGTGAAAAGATATGTATAAATTCTATTCACTTGAGTGGGGGAGGATACAGATCTATAAATATTCATAAAGCTAGAATAATATAAGGAAAGTAACATGTAGACATGAATAAAATATGCCAATTTAGGTGAAAAGATCTCCCCAAAGTCTGGTAACTGTCATGGCAGGAAGCCAGGAACAGCACCTCTAAGCAAAGGAAGGGCAGTTCATACAAAGGAGCATAGGTCATAAGTTACAAGAAGTGAAGGATATTATATATAGTCGGCGGCGGCCGCCATTGGGGCGTATCCCTGCAAGGGAAAGGCGGAGAAGATACCATACAGAAATGGCTATGGAAGTTACCCAAGTTCTTTTGAATGCACAGTCAATAGATTCAGCGGTTCGCAAGCATGCTGAGGAAAGTTTAAAACAATTTCAGGATCAAAATGTTACTGGGTTCTTGCTATCTCTTTCGAGTGAATTAGCAAATAATGACAAGCCTGTTGTTAGCCGTAAATTGGCAGGCTTGATTCTCAAAAATGCCCTGGATGCAAAGGAGCAACACAGAAAATTTGAGCATGTGCAGAGATGGTTATCATTGGATGTAGCTGTTAGGGCCCAGGTCAAAGGATGTTTACTACAGACTCTCTCTTCACCGGTGATTGATGCAAGATCTACTGCATCTCAAGTTGTTGCAAAGATTGCTGGTATTGAGTTGCCTCAAAATCAATGGCCTGAACTTATCAGTTCTCTCTTGTCAAATATTCACCAACTTCAGCCAGATGTTAAGCAAGCAACTTTGGACACCCTAGGTTACATGTGTGAAGAAGTCTCCCCTGATGAAGTTGATCAAGAGCAAGTCAATAAGATATTGACAGCGGTTGTTCAAGGCATGAGTGCTTCTGAGGGAAACATTGATGTTAGGCTGGCTGCAACTCGAGCTCTGCATAATTCTTTGGGATTTGCTCAGGCAAACTTCGGGAATGATATGGAGAGGGATTATATCATGAGAGTCATTTGTGAAGCTACTCTGTCCCCTGAGGTGAAGATACGGCAGGCTAGGTCGGTCGCTATCCGCGACTGAATAGCGACCGCTAGGTCGGTCGCTATCCGCGATTTTTCTTGTAGTGGGAGGGGGAGGGGGGTGCGCAGGGGGCGAGGGGGGTGCGCAGGGGCCGCAGGGGAGGGGAAGGGGGGGCCGCCGGGGCCGACGGGGACGGGGAAGGGGGCCGCAGGGGAGGGGGAGGGGGTGCGCAGGGGCCGCCGGGGACGGGGAAGGGGGCCGCAGGGGCCGCCGGGGACGGGGAAGGAGGGGATGCGCGGGGGGGGGGGGCGCCGGAGCTGGAGGGGAGAGGGGGAGGGGCGGGGCTGGGCGGGGGGGGGGGGTGCCGGAGCCGGAGGGGGGGATCTGCCGGGGAGGGGGGAACGGTCGGGGGAGGGGGACGAGCCACAGGGAGGGACGCACGGGGAGAGAACAGTTTCAAAAAAAAAATTGATGGGGAGTTAGTTTTTTTTTTAAAAAAGATTTGTACGGGAGTTGGTTCTCTCCCTAAAATTTAGGAGAGTCATACCAAACGTCTATAATTGAGTTCTCTCTCTCTTTTTTAAATTTAAGAGAGAAAGAGATAAAAAAACCGCAACCAAACACCCTATAAGTCTGGATTAAATGGATATGCTTTGAAATAAATGGGTAGGGACCGCTGGGGTCCCAGGTATTTCGGAGGTGGAAGCTTTGGATCCGGACCTGATAATTGGATCCATGTCGGACAAGGCAAACCAAGTGTAGAATTCACATCCTAGCTAGCTAGGATCCCATGCATCAATTATATACCATCTCAAGAATTTCGCCGTATGCTCTAACACAGCGCAAATAGCTAGCCTTCTTCGTGGGCATGGGTTTGGATCTACCAAATTAATTAAGTCACCACAAGAACCAGAGTATCTAGAGTGGACTATATATATATATAGCATTTGGCTAGTATTTATTATGGACGAGTGTCACAACTCACGACACTGTTTTAAAACTCGGCCCGGTCCGGTCGGTCCGACCGGATAATCCGCAACCAAGTCCCAAAATCAGGTTAAAATAGTGCTTAGGCCGTTTTAGACCCAAAACCCGGTTAAACCCGGTGCAACCGGGTGTAATCCGGTGCAACCCGACCGACCCGCTAAAATCGGCGTGACCCAAACGGGTCCGACTCCTAGACATATTTTTTATTTGTTTAATTTTTACTTTTAAATTTAGCATGAAAAAATATAGAACATGAGGAGTCTGCTAACTCCTCTCTTTAAAGTTACAGACGTATAATCTTTTTAGGACTTTAATTTTTTAACTTTTGGAAGTTGAAAGGATTTGAGAAAGACATAAAAATCTTCTAACTTTCTACCTTGTTTGAGATTGAATCTTCGTGACGGCAAAACAACATAAGGAAGCGAGGACTCTAACAAAAAATCTTGGTGAACACTTCGGCCCCGTCGTCCCTAGGGCAACCGACCAACCTGCAGGCCGTTGTCTGTACAAAACTTCTCTCCTCCTCCTGTATCGCAAATGTAGGTTAAAAGTGTAGTAGTTCTCTCACATGTGATTGCTATTGGTTAGTTTTTAATTTTTTTATACCTATTGTTGCATGTGATT
The DNA here is from genome assembly GCA_022559845.1 of Amorphophallus konjac. NCBI lineage: Eukaryota > Viridiplantae > Streptophyta > Magnoliopsida > Alismatales > Araceae > Amorphophallus > Amorphophallus konjac. Next base: position 442,045,975 of record CM040122.1, read on the forward strand.
GTGCTTGTTGCATTTGGTTGTGCGGGTGATGACGTGATGCATTTTCCCTCAATATATGTATGATCTATCACGTCACATAAATATTATATTATTTCATGAACGATAAACTAACATAGAAGGTTCGGATGTTTTCAAAAATTTTCCAATTTTTACCGGGCATAAAAGATCGTAGAGAAGTTCTTTGATATTGGTTACAATTTATAACAATTCTATATTGATTCTTAGCATTGTATGATGACGATGGATTTCATTTGATGCATTCCCACTATTGGATCAGTAAAGTGTAACAACCCCTTTATAATAAATATATTAATTTGACCTCTTTTTTAAGTTCATTTATTAGACAAGCTACATTTCCAAGTCGACTTATTTATCCTTGTGAGTAATTCTCAGTGGTTGTTTAATATACTTGTTTTAATTTTTACAATATATGTTTAAGTGTTTGTTTCATATTTCTAACTCAAGATATCTTAAAATTTTATGATAACGGGTCACGGATCAACTTGAGCGGTTAAATTATTGACCTTTGACCCACTAACTTAACCGGGTCAAGTTCCGAGTCAAATTTTAAAATATCTCACGGCACTGAATATATAATAACTACCGTAAAATGATGGATTGGGTGGAACATATATACCTTAAGGCCCAGTTTGAGATTCGAGCAGGGTCATCGTGTTCGACCCCAGAGAGTCGAACACGGTAACCGACTCCGAATTAGCATGTTGTGTGTGAGATGTCGCGTGGGTCCCCAACGATTTTCTCTCTCGTCGAATGCGGCATCCGGCCGACAATTCGATTAACAAACAGGCCCTAATTTACCCACACACGCATCACTCCACCCTATTATTCTGTCCTCCGTGGGATTCAACATCCAAACTCACCTCAAGACTGGAGATTTGACCGTGAGATGTACATGAAACAAAGAGAATGATTGCACGTAAAAGAAGAAGAGAATTAAGGTCATATATATGATAGATAACTCAAGTGATTAGCTCCTTCGAGAAGCTGTCTTCCTCGGCTTCCTCCTCAGCAGGTACTGCAATAAATAACTAGATCTCCTTGGAAGGCAATTCAAATCCCCAGCGCAAGAACATATGCGGAGGGAAGGATGGTTCACGAGCATTCTATGCTTGGCCAGTGGCCACCCCCGCATTAATTAAACGAGATTTTTGCTATATATCATGACTTAAAGGAGATCAGGATAAAGAGACCTGTGGCTCTTTCACATGATCATATTAATTACCTTCTCCACAAAGTAGCTGGCTATTTATGATCATGGGAGGGATGACGGGCGGGTTCCTAAGTGATTGATTACGGGGTCTTAATTAAAAAATGGTGGTAAGTAAGAAAATTGACCATGGCTTCATCACCTAATTAATGACTATTGATCAGTTCTATATATATAGAGGCAGAACATATTATTGCCACCAAATCCCAACCATTAGATCATGGACATCCAACCGTCACTAAAGAGGGATTGGCAGTGCGTGAACTCTTCCCAGAAAGTATGCGAGATAATCTCGCGCGCGTATGATCACAAACATCTCGCAAGAGGAAACGACGCAACAGGAGGAAGGCAGGCATCCAATGGTTTCTATCTCAGTGTCCAGGGGAAACGTCCAGATGAGAGGCCACGCCTTCCCGCCCTCCATGACGAAGCCCAGGTCCCCGCAGAGAGGCTTCCAGAACTCCTTGCAAGTGTCGCCCTCCTCCTTCTACAAGGCGTGAAACCACACCGGTAGGGGGCATCGACGGTCGTGACCGCGTCGAGGGGGCACGTCATTGGCATCCGTTAGAGAGGCCAAACCCGCCGACGTCGAGCTCGTCTTCCAGGACATCTTTTTCTCTTGGTGCAAGCTGCATGCGAGAACGCACTCGGCGTCATGCACACCATACCCTCCATCTCTCAGCCATGGCCTTAACGCCGTGTGCATGCATGCATGGTGGACTAGGTAGTGCAGCAGAATTAGATGGAGTTAATTGGTACGGTTGCTATATAAACTTAATCATAGGATTTTTTTTTTGTAACAACAAGATTGATGTAAAAGATTGTGCTGTAAGTATATACTCGGCAATAAGTTAACCCAAAGTTGGCTTAAGATTTAAAGGATTTTAGTTGCATTGTGATGATTAAAATTGGAGATACACTACAAGAAAAAACGAGATTAACGAAATAAATATTTTGTCTCTATTTTATCGCTGAAGACTTTAGTGGCCGATTCACGATCGATTAGCGACCCTCGCTAATTAACGGATAATTATCAGCGACCAATAAAATTGGAGATACAATACAAGAAAAATCGAGATTAGCGAAAGAAATATTTTATCTCTAATCTATCGCTGAAGACTTTAGTGACCGATTCACGATCGATTAGCGACCATCACTAATTAACGGATAATTATCAGCGACCAATAATAATCTCACCGTTAATTCATCATTCATTAGTGATGGAATATAAAATCCACCTCTAATCTGTCGTGAATTAACGATGGATTTGTGATGGAATCTGTCGTTAATTCACGACCGATTAACAGTATAGTTTAATTTTTATCGTTATTTAGAGATGAATTAGGGACATAATTTATATTGATTGTTGATAATTACCAGTTAATTTAGATCAATCGCTAATAGACCGTGAATTCGTCTCTAACGTATTCAACAACATAGTAAAAGTCGAATAGAGATAAAAAAATTTCTGTCGCTAATCCTAATTTTTTTTGTAGTGGTACGATAATTTTAATTGGCTGAATGATCATCTTAAGCGAGTGAATACGATCAACATTGGCGAGGACTAATAGGATCTTGGACCTCTCCTCCAAGATCCGGCACGTCTCCTAGGAGCTCTACCAGATGGCCTCCTCCGAGTGCTTTGAGTAGTTCAACCTGAGGTTTGAAGCACTTGTCCCAAGAGCTTCCCCGAGTGGCATCCTCCAAGCAGTTCGAGATGTTTGACAGGATGTGGGGCCGCCTCCACCATAGATGAGCTTTTCACACTTCTCTCAATTTAATATGCTTAGTACAGTGGTTGGAGACTAGACCAAGCACATCTCCCATGAGTTCTGCCCCTTGTAGTTCCTACCCAAGAACGTTGTCACCGACAACAAAGATCGACCGGACGTGAAGGTCCGCTTCCAGACGTATTGGAGCGGAACTTGCTCCTTGCGTGCAGGTGCAATTGTTACGGCACCGACTCTTTTGCAGTAGATGTGCGTGGAATAGACATGCTCGCGTCGTCTACCCCGCACGTTCCAAGGACGTCAGGCGTTTCATGCAGCCAAAGATGAGTGAGTTCACACAACGCGGACGAAGGCGAGCGAGTTCACATAGCCGAAGATGAAGATGACTGCAGGCTTGGCCTCTCCAATGGATGCCCTGGGCGTGCCCCCTAGATGGAAGATAGAAACCGTTGGATGCCCGCCTTCCTCCTTTTGCGCCGTTTCCTCTTGTGAGATGTCATGCACGAGATTTATCTCGCGTCCTATTTGGGAAATACGTCACGCACTGTCAATCCCCTCTTAGTAACCGTTGGATGTCCGTGATCTGAAGGTTGGGATTTGGTGGCAGTACGATCCATTGCCACGGGTGACAATAGATCCTACGTCATATATATATATATATATATATATATATATACACACACGAGGAGAGATTCGTTGTCACCGGTGTCAATAAAAGAGCGGTGTCACTAGTTTCAAAATTACATGATTTTCAATTCATACTGTTAAATCTTCTCTACTATCGTAAATTTAACTACACATGAAAAATTATTCAAATTTATTATTAAAAACATAGATATTATATGATATAAAAAATATACTATCTAAGCCATTCATTTTATGTCTATCTGATAGATAATAAATAAATATTAGAACCATAAGATTTTTAATCCACAAATAATTTACTAATAATAGAGAAGATTTAACGGTGTGGATTAAAAATTTAACATTGAATTATGTGATTTTGAAACTCGTGACACCGCTGTTCTGTTGCCATCAGTGACAACGGATTTCTCCTCTCTATGTAATGAGTGAATCTCCAACACGAATTAGTTTTTCAGTATTGACCATATTTCTAAGAACGAATTTAAGTTCAGACATTTGCACATAGAAAGAGCTGTTCTTTTTATCTACAACGGAATATGTTAGATACATATATAACAACATTTAATCTCCACCAGCTGACACCCTAATTCACTATGCACTATCTACACCATTACAGCATCTCTCTCGCCCCTTCTCTCTTCTAACTGGTATCTTCTTCACATTTAATCAATCTATCCTTCTTCTTCTTCTTCAATGTTTTCCTGTTTCCTTTAAATTCTAGAGTATAGCACATAAAAAGAACACATGCGCGGAGGGCAACTACATGGATATATTATATGACGTACTTAAGTATAGCACGCGGGGGGTAACATGAAACAGCTCAGTGGCCTGGGGGACTGTTAGTGGATACCACTCTCTTAAGCTTATGAAGTTTCCTCCCGGACCTCTCATAGAACGAGAGCTTGCGCCCCGGGCTTGAGCAGGGCGGAGGGGGGCATCTGCTCTGGCGGGTGCTGGAACTTGCAGTTGGGGCAGGAAGGGGACGACTTGCACATCACGACCAGCATGTGGCAGCGCCCGCACACAGTCGCCACCATCTCCCCCTGGTCGGCGTCCAGGGAGACCCACGACGGCGTCTCGCAGAGGGCGGTGGCGGCGCCGGGACGGCCCACGTGATCGCAGGAGAAGGCGGCGGCGCCGGCGTCGAGGTGGCCCTTCTCTGCAGGTTTCTTCTCTTCTCCTCCTCCTCCTCCTCCGCCGTGGCTCCTCGGCGACGTCTCGCATATGAGGTTGAGCTCAAGGTCCAAACGCACAGGCCGGGGGTCCGCCGGCGGCGGGGGAAGCGGCCCCTCGTCGGCGCCCTCCCGGGGGTCCCTCGAGGTCCTTATGTGCGTCCTCGTGTTGTAGAAGTGTATCTTGCCGGACTGCAAGGACAAGAAAGCTCTGTAAATTATGCCCAAATCCATCTCAAGGGTACAGGAGGCCCTCCCCGGATCATGTCCAAACCCATCTCAGGCTGGGTGGAACCAGTGGAATGCCTTGTAGCATGCTACGTATGCCATGAAAGGCGTAGAGGTAGATGAATTGTGTTCAAGGAAGAGCTCGGATATGTGCAGAGTCTGGCTGCTTTCTCTCACCTGTATGTCGAGGCAACGTTGCCACTCCGGGGGCAGCGGCGTGTCGAGGTGGAGATCGATGCCGGGGGCTGCGGCGGGGGTCGGGGGGGTCACCTGCTTGGCATTGGCGGCGGAGGGATGCTCGTCCTCCTGGTCGTCGTCGTCCTTCCAGAGCTTCAGCTCCTTGGGGAGGGCTGGCTTGAGATGATCCCGCTCTTCGGCGCCGTCTTCCCACTTCCTCTTCTTCGAACAGGAGTTGTCGCCGCGTGCGGTGGTGGGGCACGCCCTCCTCTCCTTTTGGGAAAGGACTGCTTGCAGAGATACCATTGGACCAGACGAACGAACGAACGAACGAAGAAGATTACAAAACGCGCGCGCGCATACGAACACACACTGTTCTCTCTCTCTCTTCTTCTCCTCAACGCCTTGCCCTTATTCTGTGTCTGCCTCTCTCTCTCTCTCTCTCGTCCTCTCTCTACCGTCTATCTGGGAGACATCTGATCAGTTGAAGGGAGGTGCGGGAAGGATTTATAGGCGAGACGAGGAGGCCCATTTAAAGTGCACAGCACGCTGCACGCATGAATCTAATGGAGCGAGTCATCACTAAGAACGAAGAGAGCTTTGGGAAGCCCCCTGGCTGCCCCCATCTCTCTCTCTCTCTGTAAGCTCATGTCAGCTCGGCTCGGCTATGGTCGACTGTTCTTAACTCTTCCATCTTGGTTTCTACATACCGTCACGTGTTCGTAGGGTTTGCATGGGTGGAGGGGTGGTACCAACTTCTACGTACTTTCTCATGCATGACATCACGTGTTAAAAGCGCGCAAAGCGCGCGGGCGCGCGCGAGAGAGAGAGATTAACTCGTGACCGCGGCATCACTTTGGGGAATTATCTGTGGCGATGAAAAGAAGGATGGGGTTAGCAGAAGAGAGTTTTACGGGGCCACGGACGGCCAGCTGTGGGGGCAGCGGCGGGGAAGAGGCCACCCGTGCCTGCGCGCCGAGCGGTCAGCGGCCATGCAGCTGCTGCAATCGAACCAGTTAACGTTGGTGAGCCGTAACTGCCTTCGCCACCCCAATAATCCGAACTGTTCCCGGCGATGGCAACCCTTATCAGAACACCCGGACCCCAATTTATTACATATCCGGAGGTCACCCTAACTGTGTTCGAGCATAAGTGAGCTTTAACCTCCTGTGTAGCTCAGACTCAGGCCAATTAAGCTCCTCCTTAATTTCCTGCAGCAGATATCCTTCTGCTTCTCCTGAGCAATGAAATCATCGTATCTAATTGCATCCGCAATTCAGAGAGTTGAAAGTTGATAACATAGTGTCTGTTGTAGTTAATTAGCTTAACCACTGATCGATTTCATCTAGCTGGGGCTCAAGATTACAAGCTATCAATCGAATAGTACCGATAGTTACTATAAGATATAGATACATAAGCTGCAAGATGGTAGACATATACTCTCATGTGTTGATATAACTGCACTGTCACACTCAAAATTTTGAGACAGAGTGGAGTATGCATCGTATTATATTCATCTTTTATTATGTTTCTGCATGCATAATGACATTATTCTAATACCCTCTCTGACGTATAAAGCACAGTTTGTAACTTGAGAACATTTACTACGAGTGCTGATACGATATTAAGTGAATAAATTATCTAACTTAATGTTTGGAGATTTTTGAGTCAGATGACAATAATTTTACATGATAACAGAACTCATTGTCCTGTTATTGAATTGTACACTATGTATGTTTTTTTTAAATTTTACATGATAATAAACCTCATTGTCCTATTTTTGAATTGTACACTGTGTATGTTTTTTTTAAAGGGGAGAGGGAGAACTCGAGACCTCTCCCAAAAGGTGGAGGTGGTGAGACCACCACGGCAAGCCGTGCACACTATATATGTTTTTATTCACATGATATAGCTTGAGTGGCTACACATGAATAGACGTACTATAATAATAATACAAGATTAGTTAAGAGATAAAGCAAAATATATTCAAAATCATGATTTTATAACCAATATCTTAAGACTTTGAGTCAAATGACCTAATAACACGGGTTGGCTCAGGGGTAAACTCACCTCCAGAGAACGAGTTCACAGCTTAAATGTTGCAATATATTAGAGCCGAGCCCAGGAGGAGAGTGTCCAAGCCAAGCCGAGCAAAGCCACAGGTTTATTAATTTATGTAGGCAGTGACGTTTATCTATGCCATTTTATTAGATTTCAGTAAAGGGAGAGGAGGGAGGGAGTAGATACATAGAGGTGAGCGGGTGGAGGGAGGCCATTGAATTGAGTTAATGAGGGGGAGGTGTGCATACAGTTGAGGTAGGATTCAATGCCCTTCGCTCCTCTTCCATTAACTCCAACCACCAAATCTGTTGTCATTGCACAGAAAGAAACTAATGAAGGCTTTAACTCCCCCCGCACACCCCCCCCCCCCGCGCGTCCACCCCACGCTCACCCTCCTACTCTATATATATAACTCCCAAATTAAAACCCTAACTTACAGTCTAACAAGTGAAATAAATGGGCACCTGACTTCATAACTTCTAATCCCCCTCCCTCACTTGAATTGTTATATATGAGCAGTGAATTATGTAATCAGGTTCCCCAATCGATCCATTTATTTTGATCAAGATTAATAATGCCCCATGCCCATTGAATGTTTCTGTCCTTTCCCTGTTGACCACCCATCAACAGAAAATAAAGAAAAACCAACATCTACGGATCGTGGAGATTTATGACTGACTTCAGTGGGTGTTTTAATTTCTTCTGCCTCAGTTCTTCTGATCGATGCCAAATTTTGATGGGTTTTTATCTCACTCAGAACCTATCTTCATGTTCACTCTATAGGCTTCGTTAGTAAAATTACCGGACTGATGGGTTCAATGGCTACAAGATCCGCCCGTTAAATTCAAATTTTGCATGCAGAATATTATTATTACACCTAGCAACAAGCCATAAGCTTTTGGCGCCTGAAGTGGGAATAGGAGATGTCTTGAAGGCAAAAGAGGACAACGGTGACTGTAAATTGTTTAATTACATGGTTACAACGGCCTCTTGCCCAAAAGGAATTGAAGGGGAACTTTGTGGAAGGGCGATACCACTTTGGGGAAAGGTATTAAAATGGGGAGGAGGTGGAGAGGAATGAGAAAATTTAATTTTGCGAACGTCCACAGCAATTCCACAGACTCCACGCAACATGCACCCAGGAACACCCACACACACACACACACACACACACACACACACACACACACTTATGCACTAATTAAAGTGTCTCTCTCTCTCTCTCACTAGAGAGAGAGAGAGAGAGAGAGAGAGAGAGAGAGAGAGAGAGAGAGAGAGAGAGAGAGAGAGAGAGAGAGAGAGAGGTGGTAAGTCCATAGGGTCTGATGATCTCATGGGTGAGAGTCCTCACCTGCCTACATTAACTCACCTTGAATAGGGGCCCCCTTAAATGCCGTCGAATCATCACTCACTTGTCGTCACCACCGGTTTCTGTTAAATGCCCAAACCCACCGGCCCGTCAGGAGGGGGCTCCTCTCCCATCGCCTGTTTCGGGGCGTGTCATTGAAACCACCCTCTTCCTTCACACTGCGCCGAAGAATAAATGTCCCAAGTCACTTCAATCTTAGGCTTCCTTTTGCTCCAAGTCGATCCCCTAATTATTAAAGAATGGCTTTGTATGTGTGAAAAAAAAATCTCTTGACGTTTTGATGTACGTGGAAAGTACACCAAAACACCAAAGATTGTCTGTCGTCCGAAGCTCCCCCTCCCCCCGAGGCGGCACTAAAAGTGAGCACGAAAATGCTGACATACATGCCTTTTGTAGACAGATTACCTTTCCAAATATCCAAGGTCTTTAGTTAGGGCATATATACACATCCGAAATTCCAACACCCATACGTCTTCCACAACCCACCCCGGCCCCCCCGGTACTCCGATTCATTCGATATATGTATATATATATATGTATATATATATATATATATGTATATTAAGCTTCCCAACATGCACGGGGACTACATGTATATCAACTCATTTACTGACCTCCGGAGGAGAAGGTAGTGTACTAGATAGCTAGGTTTCTTGTGCATTGGACAAGATTCTAAGTTAGAGCACATGATCTGAATTTCATCCTATGTTTGAATAGGCAGTTTGATGGATGTGTTAGTGTGGGGGCTAATTAAGATATTATAGACACTTTAATTTAATCAATTATCTGGTGGGATATGCAAGGATGAGTGGTGCATGCTTAATGAGTAATGGGGTATCATTAATTATGATGTGTTAATTAATGGGACTGGTTGGACAAGATAGCTAGCGTTGTTGGGAGGTGCTATAGCTGTGATCCAAGGGGTGGTAGCTAGGTTGCTCTTAAATATATGCCCCCCCCCCTTCGGTTCTAACCCCACGAGCTTCCTGCAAAAGTTGTCTTAAGAAGGTGCATACAGTTAACTCCAACCCTTGGACACCCATGGGCAATCCAGTAGACGAGGACACGCGCATCACCTTCCTAATAAAGCAAGCCCCAGCTCCAACTAGGTGGAGAGCTTTAAACATTAGATGGGTGGGTTTGGTCCGGAAACTAATGGCAGTACTCTATTTGGTTGTGGTGCTAGATGATCGTGTGATATGAGTTAATTAAGATCACATGAACATTACTGACATTTGGACTTGCCAACTTGTGGGTGCCTTATTAATTTTAGTGTTTTTTTGCACATGGATCATTAACAGAAGAGTGAGGAGGGAGGAACTCCGTCTGGACCCGTTAAGACCCAATAATGATTGGTCCACAATCCATACCTATGCCTCGCACGCATAGCTGCCCCACGAATCACGTAGTGCACGGTCAGAAAGTTGTTATCATAATAATGGCGGATATTATCCCAGAGATTAGTGGGCGTCGAGCGATGATCCACGCCCCCACACCTCTGGAAGGTGGAAGATCGGGATGACCCGTGACGCCTTGATCCAAGACAACCGCAACTCTATTAAGTTAGAAGATGAAGCGACATAATATTCTCGAGGAGGGAAACCCTCTAAGGAGTACCCTAGCCGAATGGCCAAGGGATAAGCGCTTTAAGCTCATAACACTTTTTCATCCATTTCTCCTTCCAAGCATTAATCATTTCTCTTTCTGAGGATTTCTCTCCCCTTCCAAGGACTCGTCTGACTTAAGTATCAGAGGATTATGCCTGGAATCACACTCGAGACTCTCCTTCTGATGTCTTTCTCTTTGTTCATAGGCTTCCCTCTCGGAGAGCTTCCTCTCTTTCCCAGCAAATAAACTTCAGAGATATAACAAATGATTCAAAGAACCAACTTTCGACCTCTACAAAAAAGAATTACAAAAATATCATTTCTAGATACGTATTAGCACACGTGTTAATATTTTTAACAAAGTGTTGTAAAAAATGCCATCGCCCTAATCCCCCGTTACCACCCATGAATTTAACCGTAGTTACCCTTACCTAACTTCAGAAAAGACAATAATGTCCACAGTCATCTCCCTTAAGGTTAGAGAAGATCAATCTCTCTCTCTCTCTCTCTCTCTCTCTCTCTCTCTCTACCTATTAAGGAGCCTTTGTCGGGCTCCCTCCACCTCCAATGATGTCCTCCTAGCTATTTTTAACATCGTCTCCATCTTTGTCTTTGACTTTGACTCTAACGAGCCCATTGCAAAGCTAAGGGTGCAGGCCTTCCAAGGGCACGAGCTCCTTACAAGGGCAATAGTAGCAGCGATAAGGGAGGAAGGAAGGAGGAGAAGCGCGTGGAACTTCCTCACGAGCCTAGATCTACTTGGGATCCATGGCAGTGTGCCTAGCTCCCTCTCTCTCTTTCTCTCTCCTTTCTCCCTCCGTGCCTCTCTCTCTCTTGCTTTGTGTAACCCACTCCCAACTGGGTGGGTTGCCAGTGTTGGAGGGGGTAGTCTCCTCTCTCTCTCTCTCTCTCTTCTCTCTCTGTGTGTGTGTGTGTGTGTGTGTGCGATCCACTCCCTACTAGATGGGTTGCCAGTGCCAGAGTGGGCAGTCCTATGTGTGTGTGTGTACAATCAACTCCCTACTAGATGTGTTACCAGTGCTGAAGGGGGCAGTCTGCTCTCTCTCTCTCTCTCTCTCTCTCTCTCTCTCTCTCTCTCTCTCTCTCTCTCTCTCTCCACAACCTAGACCCTGTTGGGTGGGTTACCGACGTCAAAGGGGTAGTCCCCTTTAGTGCATCCCTCTTTCTCTCTCTCTCTCTCTCTTCCTATTTTGGCGAGGATGCAGAGGCAATAGCTAGGATCCCCGTCGCAAAGCACCTACCTTCGCTCACATTTAATCCTCGTGGGATGTGAGCCCGGAGTTTTATGGCGATGGTACAAAAAAAGGGATGGCAAGATGCGTAGGGTAAGACTCGAAGTCGGGTGGCCCAATAATCGCTCAGCTCTCCGTACCACTCTGCTAGATTTCCCGTTATCAAAAAAAATAGTTTCCTACAAAACTCGATGTTGGACAAAAAAATGCGGGCATGTTGATGATGGATTAAATTTTATAGTTTCAGATATCAGCAGCATATTTATTTGTATCATTTATTTTACGTTTTGTGTTTATCACACGATTAAGATTGTTGTAAATATTTTTCCTCAAATTAATTATTTTAGATTTATGACAACACAAGCATATTTTAAATGTCTCAATTTTTCACCTTAAAATAAATAATATAATGAAAATATGACAAGTGTACTTACAGTAACTTATCTTAGGTCTCTTGTACACTTATCCAAAAAATTAAGGTTTAATTTAATATCTGAAATAACATAGCAAGATTAGGAAAGATATTATCTAAATGGCAAACATACTAAGTGTTAGACGATACATCATCTACTCTAGTGAGATATACAATGTAGCGTCCATTTATAATGGCTAAAAGAACTTTGTCTAAGTTGCAAACACTCGGAAAGAATTTAGACGATATTTCGTCTAAGTCTCTAAGATAGACGAAAGATTAGACAAATATCGTCTAACACAAATAAGATAGAGGAAAGATCTCATCTGAGTTAAAATAGTTAAATGATACATCGTCTAACACAAATATGATAGACGAAAGATTTGACAATGCATCATCTAAGTTAAAAAAGTTAGATGATATGATAGACGAAAGATTTGACAATGCATCATCTAAGTTAAAAAAGTTAGATGATATATCGTCCAAGGTAAAAAGGATAGACAATGTGAGAGTAAATAGGTGAAATTGCATCTAAGAGGAAAACGACAAAATCTACGATAAATGAAACTTCGTCTAACTCAGAATAGTAAAAGCAATCGACAAAAAAGATAAACTCTATCACTTTACTTTAATCTTTCGTTTAATAGATGATATATTTTGCACTCTGACTTGGTCAAGTATATATTTCTATTGACTATGCTAAACTACAATTCATATAATAAAGCGCCTAGACAACACTTAAACTCTACAGTGCCATGCACATAGATGCAAACTATACACTTATTGTTTAAAATTATGCCAACAAAACTATAAACGTTGTATACCATCTGACATACATGTACGAGGAGTTGAATAGTCAACTTACAAATATGTCTACATTAAATGCACAGTATCTGTTGAGATACTTTTCTTATTTTAAGACATAAAATACATATTGTATTTCTCTTGTGTAATGCCAGTGAGATATATTTTATGTTTGAAGTCTACATTACTTTTTGTATATTCTACTCACAATTAAGTTTGTATTTTAAATATGTTACTTTATGTCATGTCCGTGTATGGGAGAAACATTCTTAGAACAAAGCATACATATGGTAGCAATTAGGGGTAGTTTCCACAAAAGGAGAAAAAGAAAAGACATACATATCTCTGGCAGTAGAAGATCTAATTCATCTACTACCTTGAGAATGACATACACGCACTCACAAAGGATCGAGGTGCAAGCTTAGCAACTAATTAGATCTACTGAACATTGCGACTAAGATCCGACTATTTGAAGGTAAATATATCTAATAGATACAATGAAGTCTCGAGCTATAAATAACTTGGAGTTGAAGAAGAACTCGTCGATTTCATTGAGCTGAATGATCAATCATCTTCAAGTGCCATCCCTACACTCAAAGCGATTCTTGAGTACAAGCTTCCTACAAGCCAAAGGGAGACTTCACCATACTGAAAGTGTCATCCCTAAAGTTTCTCATCCCAAAAAGCATTGAATAGAAGGAATGTGCACGTTTATAACCCACTATCTTCCTCCTCTATCTACTAGTATATTTATTTTCTTTGTGCATTGTAAATTCCACCATCTGCTCATCAAGAAGCAAAATTGTGGAAACTTAAATTAATCTATCTGACAATGAATAGAACATTAATTGCTCTGGGGTAACTAGCACTAGACCATGAAAATCAGCTGGGTTACTAGTCCTTGGAAAGTTAGTAGGTGTAAAATCACCTGAAAAAATAAGTCACTTGGGTGACTGTTGGTTTGATGTGACCATGAAGAACAGTGGAGTTTGCTAGTTCTGGAAACTACCTGTAAAGTTCATTGAAACTTGATAAGATCAATCGGGGACCTAGGCACTGGAAAACTAGCAGGTGTAACTTTGGTTAAAAAGGTTAGTAAAATCTTTTACGGGTTGCAAAGACACAAGACGTAGGTCGGTCTAGGAGAATAGACCGGACAAGGATAAAAATCCTTGTGTCTCTATGGTTGCTTGCGTTTCTACGTTTTTATTTCTGTTGCATTTGATGTTTATAATATTTATACGCTATAATTTTCATTGGCACACCTATTCACTCTACTCTAGGGTGTGCCCAACTACTAACAAGGATTCGTATGCTAGACCTTTCTCCACCAACCGTAGTTAGCATTAATTTACATCGACATAAAGTGTGAACAACTTTGACTGACCGTCAAAGAAAACCTTTAAACTTTTAACAATATTCGTTGTGATATTGCAACCTTTTTCTACTAAATGTGATCGTGAAGATCACTCATTAGAGATAGACTCTTGCAGGAGAATAGAAGCATTTTATTTCTTGAATGTGTGATACACATTACTATAGGTCTTTTAGGATCCATACTTGTGATCTCGATTATATAATCGGGTCATTTGACTTACATTTGGTCGCAATCTGACTGTCTGATTTACTTTTGATTAGGATCAGACCATTGGATTTGCTCTCGGTCACAATCAAACTATCGAATTTTATATCCAGTCATGATTAGAGCGTTGGATTATATTTTTGGTCAAGATCAGACCCTTAGGTTTGTTCTGCGCGCGGTGCTATCGGACCGTTGGATTTATTTTTTATCGAGGTTCGATCATTACATTTGAATTTCATCATGATCTGACTATTGGATTACCAATAAGATCACTATCGGATCGTCAAATTAATTTACTTTTGATCGAGATTCAACCATTAGATTTGAATGCTATCACGGTAGGACCGTTGGATTGTCAATATGATCATTATCGAATCGTCAGATTTAAATTTGATTAAGATCGGTCGTCAGATCGAATTATGATCAAGATTCAACCATTAAATTGGGATATCATCACGATCCGACCTGCTCATTAAGGTTAAAAAAATGCACATAGGGGCATTTATGTAGTTTGCAAACTTCAGAAAATAGCCTAGAATAGGGGTATATTAGAAATTTTTAAATTTCACAAAAATACTCTATCATAGGGATATATTTGTAATTTATGGATTTCTAAAAATACCATGTGTAGGGGTATATTTATAATTTTAGATCTGAAAATACCTTGTGCAAGGGTATATTTACAATTTTAGGTTTTCATAAAATATCTTGTGAAGGGGTATATTTGTAATTTTAGGTTTTCAAAAAATGTTCCTCCGATCCTGTGAAGGGAACCATCCGCCAAGCCTAATGTGGCCCAGTAACGTCAGGCCCGAAGTGGCCCCTTATTGCCAGGCCCACTTCTACCATCCTCGACCAGTCCATAGTCCAAGAATGTCACTCGATTGAGGCCTACTCGGGACTGGTCGTCTTGCGGGCTCAATCCCACACACATGCACCCCAAATGCCATGAAACTTGCCAACAGGGGAACGTTGATGTCAGAATCACGGGAGTTACCCCTGACGGGCACCAGGTCTCACCCATGCCCTCGAGATGCCCACCATGCACGATGGCCTTCCTCAGAGAACGGACGAGGGGACAGCAGACGATCCCCGTGATCGAGCAACTCATTGCTCTATTAACCACGCCCCCACTAAGTCGGGAAACAAATGACGCCAAGGTGAATCGTATGAATAGGGTCCTGAGCGGACCTAGAAGGACACATTGCAGCTCGCCTACTAACACCCACACAGACGCGCTTGCGCCACTAGAGAGATACAAAGAGATCACCATTGTCTCCAGACTATATACTACTTCTCCGAGCACTCAATGTTCTTTCGAGCACTCTCTCCCTCTCCTAAGCTCACATCTCTCTCTCTACTCTTCTACCTTCATCTGTACGCGTCTCTGACTTAAGCATAGGAGAGTTGTCCCCTAAGATCACACCCAGGGCTCCTTCTGACGCGCTACTCATTAATTGGTTGTAGATTTTCTCGGGACGACTAAACTCTCTTCCCCACAAAGAAA
Source organism: Amorphophallus konjac (assembly GCA_022559845.1). Taxonomy (NCBI): domain Eukaryota; kingdom Viridiplantae; phylum Streptophyta; class Magnoliopsida; order Alismatales; family Araceae; genus Amorphophallus; species Amorphophallus konjac. The sequence continues at coordinate 442,061,750 of CM040122.1, forward strand.
TCTTAAAAGTGTACTATGAGACCCGTGGTAACAATTTCTTGTCTCTACATTTTTTCCATCGTCTGTGAGAACCCTGAGCTTGCACTCACTTGACTTCTCAAGGGGACTAGTATAGTGGGACCAAGGGTCACGTACAAGATTAGTCCCACATTGAATGTTGAGAAAGTAACCAAGTACTTATAAGGTTGGCATTCACCTCTTAACACAAGAGGGCCCTTTTACAATGACAAAACTCTACCTCCACTTTAGGGACAATACCACTAAGCTTCATTTCGTATCTACATGGTATATTTGTAACTTCTAGACATTCCAAGATATATTTGTACTTTTTATCGTATTAGAATATTTCTGTCATTTCTTGACATTCTTAGATATATTTGTCATTAACAAATATCTCAGGGTAATTCTATCATAGAATATTTATATTGGGATAGAAACATGTGCCAAAAAAAACCCAAACAAGGACATATATGCAATCAATAGGCCGACGCACAAACTTATGATTTTTATGATCACCCACTGCACATGGCAGGGCATATACACACTTTTTGACTTTTTTGTGCATCTTTGTGTTGTCTTACGACTCTAACCCTTCCTTTTATAGGACCATGGGGAGCTTAACTGGAGGGGAGTAGGGCCTCACCCCAGTCGACTAGGGTTTAATGATCCCCCCCACCCGGATTGTTAAGGCATTGGGTGCCTTCTCTCTCTCTGGTCTGGTTGGGTAAGGGAGGGAGAGGTAAGGCTGGTCAGGTAGCAGTGGGGCCCACAGCCAACCCCGATCGATTCAAGTGTGTTGGGAGAGAGAGAGGGAAAAGGTAGAATTTGATTAGTCATGGGTGAAAGAGAGAGAAGAGGAACCCCAGTCAGTTAAGGGTGGAAGTAGGGATACCAATGAGTTGAGTCTGGGCTAAACTTAGGTCGACTAGGCCCGGGCCCAGCTCATTAGTTTTAAAGCCAAAGTCTGGCCTAAGTCCGGACTATGTCGAGCTGGGTTAGGTCGGGCATGACTATTTCAACTAATAAGGGAAGTGACAACGGTAAAAAATTCAGAGTAATTGTAAAATAGTAGGTGAACGGTTTCTTTCTTTAAAAATTTGTCTGAGAAAATGAAAAGAAATCTAGATCTAGTCTTTTAAAGCCAGACATCTGTCACATTATACTTGTTTATGTAGTCACAGTCCCACTCTCTCTCTCTCCTCCTCCTCCCCCCCCCAAACAAATCTATCGATCCCATTGGACCATTGGCATGGAGATGTGCAGAGATGCTGCACACCCAAGTGCTACTCTAATTTTCGAGATGTTACCTAAGAAACAGTTAGCCCCCATCGGCCTTTCATCCACCGGTTACAAAGAGAATCAGACAATGGAATTGTTAATTATAACTTTACAAAGGAATCCAACTATAGTGTGGTTGAAGGCAGTTGACAGCTCATTCTGTAATCACCGCTGGAAAAGTGATCACCGAATTCATGTTATTTGCCGTTGAAGTAACTTCAGGCATTTATATTGTCATGGAGTTTTTAGGATTTCAACTCCTATAATCTGTCATATTTAGGGATTAACCTCTTCGATCGCAATATTTATTTTGTACCCCCTATGGATACACTTGAAATCTAATTTTTTTTATTTTGGATTGAAACCAAATTGATTCAAAAAATCAGTTTAATTAGGTTTCTACCCTTTGGAAGCCGGAACGAGCCAAGAAAAGGAAATTACTTAAAAATGTATGAGTTTTAGCTTTATCGTTGCTTTATATATAAAAGTAAATTGCTAAGTGTAGAGGTAGGAAAATGGTTCCTATGCCACGTATCACCTTCTCTATTTATTTATTGGGGAAGTCGTCTTGCACCCTTGGAGGCCTGCACACCAGAAGCCGAAAAGGCGTCAAAAGGAGTCCCGGGTGTTACCCAGGGGACAACCCTCCGATGCTTAAGTCAGCAACTGTTTAATGAAGAAAAGAGAAGAGCGAGTTGAGAGAGAAAGAAACCGTAGTCGATGGCTGAAGGGTCGGGTATATCCTCGGAGCAAGTGCTCGCCGCTCCCAGTGCTCACTCGGAGAGTGCTCGCTGGGTGGTAAGGTCGCCGGAGGAGAGTTTTCCTTTCAGTGTCGGTCGTAGCTGCTTCCTTCTTGTTATCCCGTAGGATCAGTAGCTCTATTCTCTTGTGTAGCAGTATGGGACTTTTAGTAGAAGAATCTATCGTGTAGCCATATCCTATGTCGATGTCCCTTTTATAGAGGGTTGTCCTGGAGAGGATGCTTGGAGGGTGCTTGGTAGGCCCGGAGGGCATTTGGAGACTTGGAGAGCACTTCTGGGGGAGTGCTTGATAGGCCTGGAGAGCACTTGTAGTCTTGGAGAGCACTTCTGAGGAGAGTGCTCGGCAGACTTGGAGAGTATTTGGAGGCCTGGAGAGCACTTCTAGGAGAGTGCTCGGCCTGCTTGGAGAGCACGTGTAGGCCTGGAGAGCACTTCTGGGGAGTGCTTGGTCGGCATGGAGAGCACTTCTGAGGAGTGCTTGGTAGGCCTGGAGAGCACTTCTAGGAGAGTGCTCGGCCTGCTTGGAGAGCACTTGTAGGCCTGGAGAGCACTTCTGGAGAGTGCTTGGCCTGCTTGGAGAGCACTTGGAGGCCTGGAGAGCACTTGGAGGCCAGGAGAGCACTTCTGGGGAGTGCTTGGTAGGCCTGGAGAGCACTTCTGGGAGAGTGCTTGGCCTGCTTGGAGAGCACTTTTATAGACCTGGAGAGCACTTCTGGGAGAGTACTTGGCGGCCTTGGAGAGCACTTCTGGGAGAGTGCTAGGTGGCCTTGGAGAGCACTTCTGTCCTCCGTGGAGTGGGGCTCTGTTGACATAAGCAGGCTCCTTGCTCTCTCTATGTGTCTCTATCTCCGTAGTTGTGTCGTAGTCTCTCCTCCTTCCTCCTTGACGTGGAGCTCAAGTAGCACAAAGATGCCTCTCTCTCTCTCCTTCTGTGTCTTTGCAAGACTAGCCTATTGGAGTGCCTCTGTTCGTCTCCCCCTTTTCTGGATCCAGTGGGGTCCTATTTATATAGACCTTGGTTGTAATGCCCCGGGTTTTTCGGATCCTCGTTCGTAGGTCCCAGATCTGGTTTCTCGGAGCGTTCGACTCCGTTGTGTCCGAAATTTCGTTTCGGACATCTTTCGTGTTCGGATCGGCGCGATCCGGAGTCGTTTCGGAGGCCCGGAGGCATTCCGCGGCTTTTTCCGCGTGTGTTTTCCGATTCCCGGCGTGGGTTTCGGCTTTCCCTTCGGAACCTCGTTGCGGGTGAACCGGGCGGTTCACCTAGGCGAGTGTGGTACCGTTGCGATCGGTGCGTTCCGAGGATCGCGAGGGTGTGATTTTCTATTTTTTTGGGATTTTTCCGAATTTCCAGATTTTCCTATATATTAACCCACCCTCTCTCTCCCCTCTCATTTCTCTCTTCTCTCCCTCTCTCTTCTCACGCTCTCTCCTCTCTCCCTCTCTCTCCGGCGGCCGACGGGGAGGAGTACAGGCGAGGCGGGGACGGCGCGGGCGAGGCGCGGGCGAGGATGGATGAGGATCGAGGCGGTGGAGGCGTGGTGAAGCTCGGCCGTGGGTTCAAGGAACGGCGAGGCTTCAACGGCGTTTTCTTCGTGGATCGGCGTCCACGGTGCGCGAAATCTTCGGTGGAGGTAGGGTGATGGACCCCCAGCTCGTGCGCTTCAATTCCCGTGAGTTTGGTAGGCCGTGGTGAGCCGAGCGGGTCGTCTGGGGCGTTTTGGGGAAAAATCATGATTTGGGGAGTGATCGCCCGATCTAGCGATTTGTTGCGTTTTAGGCCGATCCGAGGCCATAGATGCATGCTAGGGGTTGTTGGGGAGCTTCCCCTATGTTTTCCCCTTCATCCGTGGATGATTGGGGCGTGGCGTGGATTTTTGGGTGTTTTCCCGCCGTTCCCGGTTTTCCGAAATGGTCGCGGTCCACCAGAAACCGCTACCATCTGGTCGCGGTCCTCGGAGAACCGCTTTCACCCTTGTGTTTGGGTCGGAAGGCCTTCGAGCGTCGCGGTCGTGCGATAGACCGCTTTGGCCTAGTCGCGGTCATGGGTCGACCGCTACTGCCTGGTCGCGGTCCTCGGGTGACCGCTACCATCGGGGTTGCGTCTGGCTGGTCGTGGTCGCGAGATGACCGTGACAGCCTGGTCGCGGTCGCCGGTCGACCGCTACCATCTGGTCGCGGTCACCAGGTGACCACTACCATGTTCTGGTTCCTGTTTGCACTGTTTTGACCTCCGGTCAACCCGGTTGCGACCCAGTGGTTGACTTTAGGTCTCGTGAGTATCTCGGACACCCCGTGGAGTTCCGTGACCGTGTCTTTGGGTGTCCAGAGGTTGTCCCACTTACCTCATTTTGCGTGTCGTGAGCTTAAGGGTCCATGTGACCTTTTAGCGTTCCGAATGTGTTGTCTTGGTCTCCGGTCGACCCGGTTGTGACCTAGTGGTCGACCTCCGGCCTTGTGAGTATCCCGGACACACCATGGGTTCTGTGTCTGTGTTTTTGGGATGTCAGGAGGGACCGTGTTGCCTCGATTAGCGTGCCCATAGGTGTGGTGGGTCCGGGTGACCCCACGTGTTCCGGGCTTTCGTGTTACGCATGATCGAGTCACCGTGCATCGGTGGGCGTGCGGTGGGGTCTCCCCCTCATGTTGTGGGTTTCTTTGGAAGGCGATTCCCATGTGGGCCACGTGTTTGGCCTTGGACTGCGAGTCCAGTTATCCGGCCTGGGGCTGGAGGTTTCCCGCTTGCTACAAGATGGGAAATCGTCGTGGCGGCTTGTGTGCTGCCCTGGGAATCGTGCTTCTATGTTTTCCGTGTGACCCGTGTGGGTGGCCTTAGTCCCTTGCGTTCCCTTCCCGAGGGAGTGGTCTTGGCGACTCGTGAGTTGTCTCGGTACTTGTGCTACCGTGGTTTTAGACCTAGAGATTGGACTAGATTGACGGCCTTGTGCTGTTGCGTATAACGGTCTTGACCCCGAGTCTTGTGACTCAAGGACCGTTGGGTGTAGTGCGTCTAGAGGACTGTCCAGAGTCTAGTGGCTTAGTGCCACTTGAGTTTTCTCGACTCTAGCGCACGGTGTGTGCGTGGCCGTGGACTGTGAGTCCCGTTTCTTCTCCGACTGTGGTCACCGTGCGACGGGCCCGGTACGTGGGGTGGTCCCCGTACGTCGTCGGATTCGGACGTTGTTTTCCGTTGAGTTGAGAGTCTACTCCTTCAGTGACCCTCCACTAGTCGTAGCCTACCAGTACGCGGGTGCTGGTCGCACCAGGGAGTGGTGTACGGGCTAACCCTGAGGACGGTGTTAGACTAGTTACCGTCGGGCCCCTCCTCACATCAGATTCCAGTGCCAGGGGAAAACCAGTCAGAGGGCCAGACCTAGGACGCGTGGTCTGTGTGTGCACACGTGGTTGGGGACAGTGGACGCACGTCGACGGGCGTGACCCCAGCTAGTCACTTGTTTGTGGTTACTTGTTCGGTGTTCGCGCCTCGGATAGGACCTACCACGTCAGGCGATTCACCTGCGGTGCGGTGTAAGACGTCAGGGGATGCTACCGGCTGTGCTTCTAGTGGGTGGTACTCCTGTCGAGTACGGAGTGACAGACTGTCAGTCTCTGTGTCTTTGACCTTCGGGTTTTTGGTCCCGTTGACCGGTGAGTTCGGTTGTTTCACCTTGGCGCGTGTGTCGGTTCTTGCGCCGTGAGACTAGTGCTAGTGTCTTTACCGAGGTTGGGTCTTGTTGTGCGGTACCCGCGATCGGATGGTCGGGGTTGCACCTTGGACAGCGTGTCCAGGTTGGCTGTCCGGGGGACAGGCCTCTACGGCATGGTTGCCGCGTGTTTTTACTTCGGTAGGTGATACTAGCGTGGTTCGGTAGCTTCGACTGCGTGATCGAGGTCTGCCTTCTGGCAGTAGGAGTAGCTGTAGTGCCGAGTTTTTGACCGACCACCGGTTTGCTGTTCCTGCTGTAGTTGTAGCTCTCCTTTCCGCTACCGCCGTTGTTTCCGGTCGGGGTTCCGCGGGATCCCTGCTGAGTCTCTGTTTTGGAGACTCATTCCCTGTTTTTCAGGTGTAGCGGTTCTTCCTCGCGGTTCGAGGGTGCGGAGCGGAGGTTCTCAGTTGCCAGCTTGCCGGGCCGAGTGTTCACTTGGCATGTGGTACGTTTTACTGCTTTAGACTGTACTTTCTGTTGGACTGGACTCTATTGTAGTTGTTTATTTATTTCTGTTAATTTTTGAATTGTCCTGCTTTATTTCCTATTTCTTTGTGCCTCCACACTCCTTTTAGCCCTTCCGAGCCCTCCCGGCTCGTGGGCGGCGGTGCGAGTCTCGGGTTATCAGGCCTTCCCGGTAATCAGATTCTCGGGTCGTTACAGCTGGTATCAGAGCGGTGGTTGTGGACGTACATAGGAATTCGAAATATTACAGTGATCAGAGTCCGTAAGGTCCAGTACAGTCGACAGCTGGCTTAGGGTTTTGTGTTCGCTTTCCGCCTAGTTTCTCGCTTGAGAGCTTGAGTGCGCTGTGCGGCGCTGTGAAGGTGGTTGCTGTCCGCGGCTTTCGTGCCAGCATGGGGTCTAAGGATCGAGGTCGAGAGCCTTCTCCCTCATCGGTGGTGGCCCTGGTTGTGCTGCGTTGGGCAGAGGTTGCTGGCAGGCGTGAGTTCGCGGTGCTGCGTTCGAGGAACCTGCAGCATGGTCAGGTGGCTGGAGAGGATTTTTCGTGGTTAAGTGGCCGTGAGCGTGCTCTGAGGGAGCTGCTGTCGGTGTTGGCCACTCCAGCTTGAGGTTTGTCCAGCTCCTGAGACGTTCTGATCGAGAAGTGTGCTCCGGTGAGCGGAAGGTCTTCTCGGTGAGCTGCTGATTTGTCGAGCCTGATGTCCTTGTCGTGCTCTGTGGCGTCAGAAATGACGTGTCGGTCCCGATTGTTTTATGGATTTCGAGGCAGGATTGGGCTGTGGTGTCCCATTAAGTCTTGCTCCTGCGCTCTTGTGTGCGAATGGGGTGTGTTCGCCCTGGAGTTGGTTTGAGATGTGAAGGCTCCGCGGCGAGTTCGGGACTCGAGGATGAGCATCGGCGGTTGTTGTTATGGCTCGTGTTGCGGCTCTTGGCATGCCGTGTTGCAGTTCAAGGAATTGCAGCGGTGGTGCATCGAGAGATGCTGTGATTGTGGTCCGACGTGACACTCGTCGAGTGTGTCGGAGGCACTAACCTGATGGAAGCGATGGTTTTCCTTGGTACTGGATGGTGCTGTTTCCAGCGTGCGCGAGGTTCGAGGTCAGGTCGAGCGTGGAGTTCTTCCGTTGGTCAAAAGTGCGCTGGTCTCCCCTTTGGTTAGAGAGATTGTGTTGGGTTAAGGGTCGTCGTCTTGCATTGCGTGTTCGGATTGGTTGGCCTTGTGTGCCATGAAGTCCGTGCGGGACGTGCTCCTTGTCCTGGCAGGGTGGAGTGTTAGGGAAAAGTGCTGGCTAGTGCGCCGCATGAGTACCATGTTCCTGTGATGGAAGCCGTGTCAGGCGTCGGTGTTGGACCTGGGTGAGGTTGTTGAGGATGTCGCCAGACGATGGTTGAGGACGTGTTGGTCAGAGTCGGTGGCTTGGTGCCGACTTGTGTTCCCAGTCGTGTCCTCGGATGAGATCGTTTTTGGGGAAGTGGTCTCTGGTAGACTATGGGTCCCAGTTGACGGCTATGAGTGGCTGGTGAGCCTAACCATGTGACCGACCACAGCAGTGTCTGTTGGTTCTACGGTCTTATCGGACTGTGACGGTGAGATGTTTATTGCTTAGGGACCCGTGAACACTGTTCAGGTGGTGTCCAGTGGCTCTGTGGTAAGGGCGGAATCGGGATTGGCAGGTGTCCACTTGCATTGATCGAAGGATTTGGTGAGACCAGATGGATGAGTGACGCCTGTGGGCGGAGGCCTTTTGTGAGATGGGCGTTGGAGGGTGGTCCCTGATAGGACGTTGGTGTCGCAATGGTTATCCCTGGGTTGGTGACCAGCATGGGATGTTTCCCCTGTGAGTCTGAGTCCAGTGAGGTGATGACTGAAGACACCAGGATCCGTCATTTGGTTTCGTCGTGCTCCCCGAGAGGGTAGCGTTGGAGCGATGTTCGAGCTCAGATGCGGTGTCCGAGAGGAGTGCAGCTCGAGATGCGGCTTCAGTCTGTGTGTGAGTCGACGGATGGCTTGCCGAGGTTTGGAATGTTTCCTTTGGACCCGGTCGAGGACCAGGAAAGAAGGAAGAAGCTGAGCAAGCGGAGGTTTCCCGTTGACGAGCAGTTGGTGACTAGTGGATGGTCTTTTCAGAGACAGAAGATGCTGGTTGTTGGGGCTCGAGCGTGGCGAGAGCCGTGTGCCAGCGAGACCTCTGGTGGTCGTTTCTGTGATGTGCCTTTCCGGATGGAATCTGGACTTTGTCGAAGTTTGTCTTCTGACAAGAGTTGGCACAGTGTTAGGTCCGGCTTTCAGCTTGCCATGTGTGAGGTGTTTCTTGGTGCTGAGCCGATGTTCTAGTTGCGGTCTGCGGAGAGGACTGCTTGAGCTGGTGGAGGCTCTATTTTGGTTGCTCCCTTGAGGAGGGTGTGCGACCTGTCAACTGGCTGCGAGGCTGATGTGCGATTTGTCTGCTGACCATTGGATGGATCAGTAGCTGTTGCTCGTGTCGAGGGTTGTGATTCCTCGGTGAGCAAGATTGTGGCTGCGGTGCCATGTTGGTTCTCGCGTTGTCTGAGGTGATGCCGGACTGTGTCCTTTGGTATATGCCTGCTCTGTTGGCCAGTGTGCTCGGCGCGAGGAGCGAGGTGTTGCTTGTGATTGTAAGTCTGGCTGTGTCCCTCAGGACCGGTGTTTTCATGAGAATCAAGATTTTCTGTGCTGGGGATCTGATAGCGTTGTCAGTTCGTTCAGTGTTCTTCCCCTGTGACTTCGTGCTTGGTCCTGAATTTCGAGGACGAAATTCCTTTAAGGGGGGAGGGCTGTAATGCCCCGGGTTTTTCGGATCCTCGTTCGCAGGTCCCGGATCTGGTTTCTCGGAGCGTCCGACTCCGTTGTGTCTGAAATTTTGTTTCGGACATCTTTCGTGTTCGGATCGGCGCGATCCGGAGTCGTTTCGGAGGCCCGGAGGAGTTCCGTGACTTTTTCCGCGTGTGTTTTCCGATTCCCGGCGTGGGTTTCGGCTTTCCCTTCGGAACCTCGTTGCGGGTGAACCGGGCCGTTCACCTAGGCGAGTGTGTTACCGTTGCGATCGGTGCGTTCCGAGAATCGTGAGGGTGTGATTTTCTATTTTTAGGGATTTTTTCGAATTTCTGGATTTTCCTATATATTAACCCACCCTCTCTCTCCCCTCTCATTTCTCTCTTATCTCCCTCTCTCTTCTCACGCTCTCTCCTCTCTCCCTCTCTCTCCGGCGGCTGACGGGGCGGAGTACGGGCGAGGCGGGGACGGCGCGGGCGAGGATGGATGAGGATCGAGGCGGTGGAGGCGTGGTGAAGCTCGACCGTGGGTTCGTGGAACGGCGAGACTTCAACGGCGTTTTCTTCATCGATCGGCGTCCACGGTGCGCGAAATCTTCGGTGGAGGTAGGGTGATGGACCCCCAGCTCGTGCGCTTCAATTCCCGTGAGTTTGGTAGGCCGTGGTGAGCCGAGCGGGTCGTTTGGGGCGTTTTGGGGAAAAATCATGATTTGGGGAGTGATCGCCCGATCTAGCGATTTGTTACGTTTTAGGCCGATCCGAGGCCATAGATGCATGCTAGGGGTTGTTTGGGAGCTTCCCCTATGTTTTCCCCTTCATCCGTGGATGATTGGGGCGTGGCGTGGACTTTTGGGTGTTTTCCCGCCGTTCCCGGTTTTCCGAAATGGTCGCGGTCCACCAGAAACCGCTACCATCTGGTCGCGGTCCTGGGAGAATCGCTTTCACCCTTGTGTTTGGGTCGGAAGGCCTTCGAGCGTCGCGGTCGTGCGATAGACCGCTTTGGCCTAGTCGCGGTCATGGGTCGACCGCTACTGCCTGGTCGCGGTCCTCGGGTGACCGCTACCATCGGGGTTGCGTCTGGCTGGTCGCGGTCGTGAGATGACCGTGACAGCCTGGTCACGGTCGCCGGTCGACCGCTACCATCTGGTCGCGGTCACCAGGTGACCACTACCATGTTCTGGTTCCTGTTTGCGCTGTTTTGACCTCCGCTCAACCCGGTTGTGACCCAGTGGTTGACTTTAGGTCTCGTGAGTATCTCGGACACCCCATGGAGTTCCGCGACCGTGTCTTTGGGTGTCCAGAGGTTGTCCCACTTACCTCGTTTTGCGTGTCGTGAGCTTAAGAGTCCAGGTGACCTTTTAGCGTTCCGAATGTGTTGTCTTGGTCTCCGGTCGACCCGGTTGTGACCCAGTGGTCGACCTCCGGCCTTGTGAGTATCCTGGACACCCCATGGGTTCTGTGTCTGTGTTTTTGGGATGTCAGGAGGGACCGTGTTGCCTCGATTAGCGTGCCCATAGGTGTGGTGGGTTCGGGTGACCCCACGTGTTTCGGGCTTTCGTGTTACGCATGATCGAGTCACCGTGCATCGGTGGGCGTGCGGTGGGGTCTCCCCCGCATGTTGTGGGTTTCTTTGGAAGGCGATTCCCGTGTGGGCCACGTGTTTGGCCTTGGACTGCGAGTCCAGTTATCCGGCCTGGGGCTGGAGCTTTCCCGCTTGCTACAAGATGGGAAATCGTCGTGGCGGCTTGTGTGCTGCCCTGGGAATCGTGCTTCTGTGTTTTCCGTATGGCCCGTGTGGGTGGCCTTAGTCCCTTGCGTTCCCTTCCCGAGGGAGTGGTCTTGGCGACTCGTGAGTTGTCTCGGTACTTGTGCTACCGTGATTTTAGACCTAGAGATTGGACTAGATTGACGGCCTTGTGCTGTTGCGTACAACGGTCTTGACCCCGAGTCTTGTGACTCAAGGACCGTTGGGTGTAGTGCGTCTAAAGGACTGTCCAGAGTCTAGTGGCTTAGTGCCACTTGAGTTTTCTCAACTCTAGCGCACGGTGCGTGCGTGGCCGTGGACTGTGAGTCCCGTTTCTTCTCCGACTATGGTCACCGTGCGACGGGGCCGGTACGTGGGGTGGTCCCCGTACGTCGTCGGATTCGGACGTTGTTTTCCGTTGAGTTGAGAGTCTACTCCTTCAGTGACCCTCCACTAGTCGTAGCCTACCAGTACGCGGGTGCTGGTCGCACCAGGGAGTGGTGTACGGACTTACCCTGAGGACGGTGTTAGACTGGTTACCGTCGGGCCCCTCGTCACATCAGAGTCCAGTGCCAGGGGAAAACCAGTCAGAGGGCCAGACCTAGGATGCGTGGTCTGTGTGTGCACACGTGGTTGGGGACAGTGGACGCACGTCGACGGGCGTGACCCCAGCTAGTCACTTGTTTGTGGTTACTTGTTCGGTGTTCGCGCCTCGGGTAGGACCTACCACGTCAGGCGGTTCACCTGCGGTGCGTTGTAAGACGTCAGGGGACGCTACCGACTGTGCTTCTAGTGGGTGGTACTCCTGTCGAGTACGGAGTGACAGACTGTCAGTCTCTGTGTCTTTGACCTTCGGGTTTTCGGTCGCGTTGACCGGTGAGTTCGGTTGTTTCACCTTGGCGCGTGTGTCGGTTCTTGCGCCGTGAGACTAGTGCTAGTGGCTTTACCGAGGTTGGGTCTTGTTGTGCGGTACCCGCGATCGGATGGTCGGGGTTGCACCTTGGACAGCGTGTCCAGGTTGGCTGTCCGGGGGACAGGCCTCTACGGCATGGTTGCCGTGTGTTTTTACTTCGGTAGGTGATACTAGCGTGGTTCGGTAGCTTCGACTGCGTGATCGAGGTCTGCCTTCTGACAGTAGGAGTAGCTGTAGTGCCGAGTTTTTGACCGGCCACCGATTTGCTGTTCCTGCTGTAGTTGTAGCTCTCCTTTCCGCTACCGCCGTTGTTTCCAGTTGGGGTTCCGCGGGATCCCTGCTGAGTCTCTGTTTTGGAGACTCATTCCCTGCTTTTCAGGTGTAGCGGTTCTTCCTCGCGGTTCGAGGGTGCGGAGCGGAGGTTCTCAGTTGCCAGCTTACCGGGCCGAGTGTTCACTTGGCATGTGGTACGTTTTACTGCTTTAGACTGTACTTTCTGTTGGACTGGACTCTGTTGTAGTTGTTTATTTATTTCTGTTAATTTTTAAATTATCCTGCTTTATTTCCTATTTCTTTGTGCCTCCACACTCCTTTTAGCCCTTCCGAGCCCTCCCGGCTCGTGGGCGGCGTTGCGAGTCTCGGGTTATCAGGCCTTCCCGGTAATCGGATTCTCGGGTCGTTACATTGGTGGTGCTGGCTGTTCCTCGGTTGGGAAATGACGTAGATTACGGAGTGACGTTTCCTTGATCGTGGGGGTTGCCCGTTATGCGCTTGCCCATTCCTGGAAGGGAAGCTTCGTGGCGAGAATCTAGGCAGGGAGGGTGTGACCTAGTCCATGCGGGGGAAAGCCCTGTGATGACAGTGGCGACACTCATCTGTTGGAGAGAAATGTGACGTCTGGATTCTATATGCGCAATAATTTCACATGTGGGCTGGCGATCCTACGCAGGCTCGGCCGAACTGGGCTGTGCTGGAGCTGGCAATATTGGGCCGTGTTGGGCCTGGCAAATTTTACCCTCCTCACTAGCCCCCCACTCTCGAGTGTCGAGTGTGCTCGACGCTTGGGAGGAATTATACGAGGCCCGATGAGAGAGAAATTTTGGTGAAGCCATCGTGAACCTTCTCGTCGCTTGCTATCTTTATTGGTGCGCAAGGTAGCCCCCCTGCAGATGTAGGATGATGTCCCCGACATGACAGTAGCTCCAAGCCACCTTTTGTATTTTGGAGGTGTGCGTACATCTGTCTCCTGAAGAGGAGAAGATTATTGCTCCCTATTGGAAGCTGAAAAGCCACCCTTCATATTTTGGAGGTGAGTGTACGTCTATCTCCTTAAGAGGAGAAGACTATTACTCCCTCTTGGAAGCTGAAAAAAGTCACCCTTTGTATTTTGGAGGTGAGCATACGTCTGGCTCCTGAAGAGGAGAAGATTATTACTCCCTCTTGAAAGCTGAGAAGCCACCCTTCATATTTTGGAGGTGAGTGTACATCTGTCTCCTTAAGAGGAGAAGACTATTACTCCCTCTTGGAAGCTAAAAAAGCCACCCTTTATGTTTTGGAGGTGAATGTACGTCTGTCTCCTTAAGAGGAGAAGACTATTACTCCCTCTTGGAAGCTGAAAAAGCCACCCTTCATATTTTGGAGGTGAGTGTACGTCTGTCTCCTTAAGAGGAGAAGATTATTACACCATCTTGAAACCTGAAAAAGCCGCCCTTCATATTTTGGAGGTGAGTGTACGTATGTCTCCTTAAGAGGAGGAGACTATTACTCCCTCTTGGAAGCTGAAAAGGCCACCCTTCATATTTTGGAGGTGAGTGTACGTCTGTTTCCTTAAGAGGAGAAGACTATTACTCCCTCTTGGAAGCTGAAAAAGTCACCCTTCATATTTTGGGGGTGAGAGTACGTCTGTCTCCTGAAGAAGAGATGATTATTACTTCCTCTTGGAAGCTGAAAAAGCCACCCTTGATATTTTGGAGGTGATTGTACGTCTGTCTCCTTAAGAGGAGAAGATTATTACTCCCTCTTGAAAGGTGAAAGAGTGACCCTTTATATTTTGGAGGTGAGTGTACGTCTGTCTCCTTCAGAGGAGAAGATTATTACTCCCCCTTGGAAGCTGAAAAAGTCACCCTTCATATTTTAGAGGTGAGTGTACGTCTGTCTCCTTAAGAGGAGAAGATTATTACTCCCTCTTGGAAGCTGAAAAAAGCCACCTTTTGTATTTTGGAGGTGAGTGTACGTCTGTCTCTTTCAGAGGAGAAGCTTATTACTCCCCCTTGGAAGCTGAAAAAGCCACCCTTCATATTTTGGAGGTGAGTGTACGTCTGTCTCCTTAAGAGGAGAAGGTTATTACTCCCCCTTGGAAGCTGAAAGAGCCACCCTTTGTATTTTGGAGGTGAGTGTACGTCTATCTCCTTCATAGGAGAAGATTATTACTCCCCATTGGAAGCTGAAAAAACCACCCTTCATATTTTGGAGGTGAGTGCACGTTTGTCTCTTTAAGAGGAGAAGATTATTACTCCCCCTTGGAAGCTGAAAAAGTCACCCTTCATATTTTGGAGGTGAGCGTACGTCCATCTCCTGAAGAGGAGAGGATTATTGCTCCCTCTTGGAAGCTGAAAAAGCTACCCTTTGTATTTTGGAGGAAGCAGGGATACTTGCCTCCATGAAGCCCGTAAGCTACCTTCATTTTCAAGGGGAGCAGTGCTCGCCTCTAGGGAGCCCGTAAGTTACCTGGGTTTTCAAGAGGAGCAATGCTCGTCTCTAGGAAGCTCGTAAGCTACCTTTATTTTTAAGGGGAGCAGTGCTCACCTCTAGAGAACTCGTAAGCTACCTTTATTTTTAAGGGGAGCGGTGCTCAGCTCTAGGGAGCTCGTAAGCCACCTTACTTCTGAGAGAGCGGTGCTCACCTCTTGGGGGCTCGTTGGCAGCAACCGCTGGTGGTAGACGAGAGGAGGATGAAGCCTCCTGAGATCCTCGCTGTGAACCAGGGGCCTGATGAGAACCGCGTCCACGATTGCTGGCGTTGCGAAGGCTTCCACGGGGTGCCATAACTTTTCGCTCGGGTTCCCCCAGACGGCGCCAAGAAGTGTTGAGGTAGGAAACTGGTTCATATGTCACGTACCACATTCTCTATTTATTTTTTGGGGAAGTCATCTTGCACCCGTGGAGGCCTGCACACCAGAAGCTGAAAAGGCATCAGAAGGAGTCCCGGGTGTTATCCCAGGGGACAACCCTCCAATGCTTAAGTCAGCAACGGTTTAATGAATAACAGAGAAGAGCGAGTTGAGAGAGAAAGAAATCGTAGTCGAGGGCTGAAGGGTCGTGTAGATCCTTGGAGCGAGTGCTCGCCGCTCCCAGTGCTCACTCGGAGAGTGCTCGCTGGGTGGTAAGGTCGCTGGAGGAGAGTTTTCCTTTCAGTGTCGGTCGTAGCTGCTTCCTTCTCGTTATCCCGTAGGATCAGTAGCTCTATTCTCTTGTGTAGCAGTATGGGATTTTTAGTAGAAGAATCTACCGTGTAGCTGTATCTTCTGTCGATGTCCCTTTTATAGAGGGTTATCCTGGAGAGGATGCTTGGAGGGTGCTTGGTAGGCTCGGAGGGCATTTGGAGACTTGGAGAGCACTTCTGGGGGAGTACTTGATAGGCCTGGAGAGCACTTGTAGTCTTGGAGAGCACTTCTGAGGAGAGTGCTCGACAAATTTGGAGAGTATTTGGAGGCCTGGAGAGCACTTCTAGGAGAGTACTCGGCCTGCTTGGAGAGCACTTGTAGGCCTGGAGAGTACTTCTCGGGAGTGCTTGGTCGACATGGAGAGCACTTGGAGGCATGGAGAGCACTTCTGGGGAGTGCTTGGTAGGCCTAGAGAGCACTTCTAGGAGAGTGCTCGGCCTGCTTGGAGAGCACTTGTAGGCCTGGAGAGCACTTCTGGGGAGTGGTTGGTAGGCCTGGAGAGCACTTGGAGGCCTGGAGAGCACTTCTGGAGAGTGCTTGGTGTAATGCCCTAGATTCTTATTGTAATATCCCGGACCTTTCGGATCCTTCTTCGTGGGTCCCGGATCTGGTTTTCGGAGCGTCCGACTCTGTTGTGTCCGAAATTTCGTTTCGGACATCTTTCGTGTTCGGATCGGCGCGATCCGGAGTCGTTTCGGAGGCCCGGAGGCGTTCCGCGGCTTTTCCGCGTGTGTTTTCCGATTCCCGGCGTGTGTTTCGGCTTTTCCTTCGGACGCTCGCTGCGGGTTAACTGGGCCGTTCACCCGGGCACGAGTGGTACCGTTGCGATCGGTGCGTTCCGAGGATTCCAGAAATGTATTTTTCTATTTTTTGGTATTTTTTCGAAAATTCAGATTTTCTATAAATCCTAATCCTTTTTCCTTTCTTTTTCCCTTTTCTCTTTCTTCTTCCTCTCCCTCTCTCTCGCGACCGTGAGCCCCCTCTCTCTCCCTCTCTCCCATTCGGACGTGGCGAACCCCTCTCCGGCTACGGACGGCGGCGGGGCGACGGCGCAGACGCGTGGGCGACGGTGAGGCGATCTCGTGGGCGTGCGGCGAGCGTGGGAAGCGTGGGGAGTTTGTGAAGCTTCGAGCATTCTTCGTGATTCGTGATCGATCCGGCGGAGCATTCGCTCCATCGAGGTAGGGTGACGCTCCTTAGCCTCATGCCATTCTTTTCCGTGATTTATAGGCCGCGGGGAGGCCGAGAGGGGATCATTTGAGCGTTTTTGGGTTTTTCCATGATTTGGGGAGAGCTCGCCCGATCTATGGATTCAATGCATGGATTCATGTTTTGAGGGCCTAGAATCATGCTAGGGGTCCCCAGGGGTCTTCCCCTTTGTTTTCCCCCTCTCCTATGGAGGTATGGGGGCGTGGTTGGGTTTTTTTGGGCGTTCTTACTGTTTTCGACCGCGGACTGAGAACGCGCTATACTCCAGTAGCGCGTTCTTGGAGGTCGCGCTGCCCCGACCGAGCGCGTTCATCGGAGAAGATGAACAGGAGGCGGTTCCTGTCGCGCTATGGGGTCATAGCGCGATCATCCTTGTCGCGCTAGGAGGACCTAGCGCGATGGTCCTTGTCGCGCTAGGGAACCCTAGCGCGATGGTTCCTGTCGCGCTTGGGAGACCTAGCGCGATCTTCGCTGTTGCGCTAGGGTTCCCTAGCACGTTCTTCCCTGTCGCGCTAGGTGTCCCTAGCGCGATCTTGCCTGTTGTTGGGTGTTTCTCTTGGGCCGTGTGTGCGCCCCGGGCACCCCGTGGAGTTCCGTGACCGTGTCTTTGGTGTCCGGAAGTCCCGTTTGCCTCGGTTAGGCGTTTGACCGTGGGCAATGCGTCTGTTTCTTTTCCGACCGTGGTCACCGTGCGACGGGGCTGGTGCGTGGGGTGATTCCCACACGTTGTCGGATTCGGACGTCGTTTTCCGTTGACTTGAGAGTCTACTCCTTCAGTGACCCTCCACTAGTCGTAGCCTACTAGTACGCGGGTGCTAGTCGCACCAGGGAGTGGTGTACAGGCCGACCTTTCGAGACGGTTTATGGACCGGTTACCGTTGGGCCCCACGTCTTGCAGCCAGAGTCCGGCTGAGGGGAAAACCAGTCAGAGGGTCAGACCTGGGACGCGTGGTCTGTGTGTGCACACGTGGTTGGGGGCGGTTGGACCCACGTCGACGGGCGTGACCCCAGCTAGTCACTTGTTTGTGGTTACTTGTGCGGTGTTCGCGCCTCGGGTAGGACCTACCACGTCAGGCGGTTCACCTGCGGTGCGGTGTAAGACGTCAGGGGACGCTACCAGCTGTGCTTCTAGTGGGTGGTACTCCTGTCGAGTACGGAGTGTTAGACTGTCAGTCGTGTGTTTCCGACCTTCGAGTTTTACGGTTCGACCGTTGATTTCGGTCTTCTCGTACCGTGGCACGTGTGTCGGTTTGCGTGCCGTAGGGTCTAGTTCTGTACAGTACATGGCTTTCCTTTCCGAGGTACTTTCCTACCGCTAGAGTAGTGGTTTCTCGTTTTTCGAGGTAGGGTTCGAGTGATCCCTACTGAGTCTTGTTCTGAGACTCATTCCCTGCGTGTTTTCACCGTGTTTCAGGTGAGGCGCCACCTTCGGGGAGCGCGTCAGGAGCGCAGCGTGGTGCGGGTGCCCAGAGGTAGTGCCAGAGGTCAGAGCCGGGGGATGCCCCGTGTAGCTGTACTTTTCTTTCTTGTCACTGTACTAGTCGTGGACTACTCTTGCTGTTGTTGTTATTTTATTGTGGACCATGTAAAATGTTAATTTATTTCCTGCTTAATATTATAACTGTTTAATTTCTGCAATTATTTGTGATACTTGTGTAGTTTCCACACCATCCTTTTAACCCTTCCGAGTCTTCGGACTCGTGGGTGGCGGTACGAGTCTCGGGTTATCGGGCCTTCCCGGTAATCGGATTCTCGGGTCGTTACAGCTGGTATCAGAGCGCGGTTGTGGAATTACATGAGAATCATAGGTAATTGTGGTGGTCCACTAGTCCACAACGATGATGTACATGTGACGCTGGCATTGGGCACCGCATGTTTTATTCTGACATTGCCGTTTCCGTGTTTTCTGTCTTGTGCTTCAGGAGCGAGGATGGCGCCGAGGAGGAGTTCTCGCTCTCAGCAGGGGCAGTCGGCTGGAGGTCAGGAGATCCAGCAGGGGGTCCAGAGGGACCAGGAGGAGCATAGCAGAGTTCCGGGAGCTACCGAGGCCGCGGATGCTGCGAGGGCTCCGGGAGCCGAGGATTTCTTCCGTGGCATGTACCATCTCATGGCTCAGCAGTTTGGCGGAGAGGCTGGTGAGGGCTCGTCCGTCAGGGGTGGGCCAGGCCGAGCGGTGAGGGACTTCATGCAGTTCCATCCACCTTACTTTAGCGGCCAGGCAGACCCTGATGCGGCTCGTGATTGGCTCGATGAGATGGAGCGGGTGTTCAGTTCTGCGAAGAGTACTGCCGAGGACAGAGTGGTGTTGGCCTACAACCAGTTACAGGGTACGGCTCGGAGGTGGTGGTCTTCCGAGTGGAAGACGTCCTTTCAGCTTCGTCCACTTGAGCAGGTCGAGTGGGATGACTTTGTCAGTGCTTTCGAGCGTACGTACTGTCCAGATGTTGTTGCTACGCAGCGGATGCGGGAGTTTCTGGAGCTGGTGCAGGGTGACATGTCCGTGTTGCAGTATAGGGCCCGATTTGTCGAGCTGGGTCGGTATGCACCTCATATCATGGAGCATGAGAGGGTGAGGACGACGCAGTTTGTGCAGGGCTTGAGGCTGGAGCTGAGGCACCATTTGATCGCGAATGGGGCCACTGATCTAGAGACGGCGTCTCGTGTTGCGATTTCCCTGGAGATGGATATGCAGAGGACTCGAGGACCGATCAGCCAGGGGCAGTCTTTGTCAGGTCGCAGCCAGCAGTCGGCTACCCAGCAGCAGGGTTCCTTCCAGCATGCGATGACTGGTTCAGGAGTGCCGGCACATGCAGCTTCGGTGACAGGATCTGCGTCCTTCGGCTCGAAGGTCAAGAAGCTCTTCAAGAAGGGGTTCGGCAAGAAGAAGTCCAGAGATCAGGGGTAGGCTTCATCGGGCAGTGTACATCAGCCGATTCCTTTGCAGCGTCAGGGATCAGTGGGTGGATCGCGAGGATCTTGTCCATGGTGTGGTGGGACCCACCCAGGCAGGCAGTGCACGGCGCCGATCATCTGTTTTCGGTGTGACCAGCCAGGGCATATGGCGCGTGACTGTCCTCAGAGGCCGCCGCAGCAGCAGGTTCCCCAGCAGCAGCAGCAGCAGGGACAGTATCCGCCGCTACCCAGGTCAGCTAGTGTGGGAGGCAGGCAGAGGGCTCGTGGCCAGATCACGCACTTGACCAGGGCAGAGGCAGTGGCGTCGCAGCTCGTGGAAGGTACCGTTCAGATTTTGGGTTGTGCGGCTCGGGTTTTATTTGATTCTGGCGCGTCTCATTCGTTTATTTCGGAGGATTTCGCGTCGAGCGTCGAGGAGCCGGTGACCCAGTTGTCCTGTGATTTGGCAGTGGAGTTGCCTTCGGGTGATTTTATGGTCACTCCGTATTGCTTCGACCAGGTTCCGGTGTGGATCGATGGGCGGAGTATGCCAGGCAGGTTGTATGCGTTGCAGCTTCGGGATTACGATGTGATTCTAGGCATGGATTGGCTTGAGACTCATGGAGCGGTGGTGGATTGTGGGATGAAGAGGGTCTACTTCCAGCATCCGAGCAAGCGGACCTTCTATTTCCAAGGTATCCGTTCCACCTCTTCTCGATTCCTTATCTCTGCTATTCTAGTCCGTCGATTGCTTGATTCAGGTTGTCAGGGTTTTCTCGCGTCTGTGGTTGTGTCTGACCGGATGGAGCCGGATGTCGAGGACATTGCGGTGGTGTGCGAGTTTCCCGATGTTTTTCCTGAGGAGTTGCCTGGATTACCTCCCCAGCGGGAGATCGATTTCGTGATTGAGGTTGTACCTGGTACGGGACCTTTGACGAAGGCTCCCTACCGTATGGCCCCCGCTGAGTTGAGGGAGCTGAGGGCGCAGTTGCAGGAACTGCTGGCCAAGGGGTATATTCGTCCGAGCTTTTCCCCTTGGGGTGCGCCCGTGTTGTTTGTGAAGAAGAAGGACGGTAGTCTGCGGTTGTGCATTGACTATCGGCAGCTGAATGACGTGACCATTAAGAACAAGTATCCGTTGCCGCGGATTGATGATTTGTTCGACCAACTTCAGTCTGCGCGAGTGTTCTCGCGGATTGATTTGCGGTCCGGTTACTATCAGCTGAGAATTCGCGAGTCCGATGTGGAGAAGACTGCGTTCAGTACGAGGTACGGGCATTATGAGTTCTTGGTGATGCCGTTTGGGCTCACCAATGCCCCAGCAGCCTTCATGGACTTGATGCAGAGGGTGTTTCATCCGTATTTGGACCAGTTCGTGGTCATCTTCGTGGATGACATCCTTGTTTATTCGCGGTCTGCTGAGGAGCATGCGTACCATTTGGGTGTGGTGCTGCAGACGTTGCGAGATCACCAGTTGTATGCGAAGCTCAGCAAGTGCGAGTTTTGGCTCAGCGAGGTGCACTTTCTGGGGCACGTGATTTCTGGTGATGGCATTTCCGTGGATCCCGCCAAGGTCGAGGCTGTGATGCAATGGCCGAGGCCGAGGTCGGTGACGGAGATCCGGAGTTTCTTGGGGCTTGCGGGGTATTATCGTCGGTTTATCCAGGATTTTTCTCGCATTGCGACCCCGATGACTAGGCTCACGCGGAAGGATGTGCCTTTCGTTTGGTCCGAGGAGTGTGAGCAGAGCTTCAGTGAACTGAAGAGGTTGCTCACCTCGGCTCCGGTGTTGGTTTTGCCTTCTGGATCGGGAGGTTTTGTGGTGTGTACAGATGCTTCCGGCGTTGGATTGGGTGCTGTTCTGATGCAGCATGGTAGAGTGGTGGCTTATGCATCTCGGCAGCTAAAGCCCCATGAGGAGAACTACCCTACCCATGATCTTGAGTTGGCAGCAGTGATCTTCGCGCTGAAGATCTGGAGGCATTATCTGTACGGTGAGAAGTTCGAGGTGTTCACTGACCATCAGAGTTTGAGGTATGTGTTCTCGCAGAGAGATCTGAACCTCAGACAGAGGCGTTGGATGGAGTTCATGAAGGACTATGACTTCACCCTGTCTTATCAGCCGGGCAGGATGAATGTCGTTGCCGATGCCTTGAGTCGGAAGGTGGCGGTCAGTACCTTGATGTTGAGGAAGTGGAGGCTCTGGGAACAAGTGCCCGAGGTATCTTTCAGGCTCAAGATTCCCCAGGAGCCAGGGTTGGCAGTGCTTGCGAGTCTGACTGTCACTCCTGCTATCCGTCGTCAGGTGACAGAGGCTCAGCATGCGGACCCTGAGTTGCCCCGGATTCTGGCTATGGCTGACGTAGAGCTCGGCGAGGACGGTGCTGCGAGGTTTCGTGGCAGGCTGTACGTCCCGGCCGAGGAGCAGGTTCGTCGTGCGGTGTTACGCGAGGCTCATGGGAGCAGGTACACTGTACACCCGGGTGCGACGAAGATGTATCGGAACTTGCGGAGGCAGTTCTGGTGGCCTGGCATGAAGAGAGATGTTGCCGAATTTGTGGCCAGGTGCCTGATCTGTCAGCAGGTGAAGGCGGAGCATCAGCGACCAGGAGGTACTCTCCAGCCTTTGGATGTTCCTGCTTGGAAGTGGGACCATGTGACCACGGATTTTGTGGTGGGGTTGCCGAGGACCCCGAGTGGGCAGGACAGTATTTGGTTGCTGGTGGATCGGCTGACGAAGGTGACTCGATTGTTACCGGTCAAGGTCAGCTGGAGCGTGTCCAGGTTGGCTCGTCTGTATGTGGAGCGGATCGTGCCGTTGCATGGGGTTCCCATTTCGATCGTGTCGGATCGAGATCCGCGCTTCACTTCTGGATTCTGGAGGGGTTTCCAGCGAGCTCTTGGCACGGAGTTGGCATTTAGCTCGGCGTATCATCCACAGTCAGATGGTCAGTCTGAGAGGACCATTCAGACTTTGGAGGACATGCTGAGATCCTGCTGCCTGGAGTGGCAGGGGAGTTGGATTCATCACCTACCGTTGGTGGAGTTTGCCTATAACAACAGCTATCATTCGAGCATCGGCATGGCTCCTTATGAGGCATTGTATGGGCGTCCTTGTCGGACTCCACTTGATTGGTTTGAGGTGGGTGAGCGTGTTTTGACGGGACCGGAATTGGTGCAGCAATGTGTGGAGGTTGTGCACCTGGTTCGTCAGAACATGTTGGCGGCCCAGAGTCGGCAGAAGAGCTATGCTGACCGTAGGAGGCAGCCCCTTGAGTTCGCCGTGGGCGATCGTGTGTTCTTGAGAGTTTCTCCGATGAAGGGGGTGATGCGTTTTGGACGGCGTGGGAAGCTGAGTCCCCGCTATATTGGTCCTTTCGCGATTGTGGAGCGCATCGGTGAGGTTGCTTACCGGTTGCAGTTACCTCCTGAGTTGGCGTCGGTGCATGACGTGTTCCACGTCTCGATGTTGCGGAAGTATATGCCCGATGACTCTCATGTGCTCGAGTTTTCTGTTTGGCCTGAGGTGACTCCAGATCTTTCTCTCCCAGAGTTTCCGATCCGCGTGGAGGATAGGCGAGAGCAGCGCCTGCGGAACAAGGTCATTCCCTTGGTGAAGGTCGTGTGGCAACGACACTCTGGTGGTGAGGCTTCGTGGGAACGTGAGGACGAGATGCGTCAGCAGTTCCCGTATCTGTTTGAGTGAGTCTTCCTCTTCTTTCCCCGTTGGTTGTTCTCAATTTCGAGGACGAAATTCCTTAAGGGGGGAGGGCTGTAATATCCCGGACCTTTCGGATCCTTCTTCGTGGGTCCCGGATCTGGTTTTCGGAGCGCCCGGTTCTGTTGTGTCCGAAATTTCGTTTCGGACATCTTTCGTGTTCGGATCGGCGCGATCCGGAGTCGTTTCGGAGGCCCGGAGGCGTTCCGCGGCTTTTCCGTGTGTGTTTTCCGATTCCCGGCGTGTGTTTCGGCTTTTCCTTCGGACGCTCGCTGCGGGTTAACTGGGCCGTTCACCCGGGCACGAGTGGTACCGTTGCGATCGGTGCGTTCCGAGGATTCCAGAAATGTATTTTTCTATTTTTCGGTATTTTTCTGAAAATTCGGATTTTCTATAAATCCTAATCCTTTTTCCTTTCTTTTTCCCTTTACTCTTTCTTCTTCCTCTCCCTCTCTCTCGCGACCGTGAGCCCCCTCTCTCTCCCTCTCTCCCATTCGGACGTGGCGAACCCCTCTCCGGCTACGGATGGCGGCGGGGCGACGGCGCGGACGCGTGGGCGACGGTGAGGCGATCTCGTGGGCGTGCGGCGAGCGTGGGAAGCGTGGGGAGTTTGTGAAGCTTCGAGCATTCTTCGTGATTCGTGATCGATCCGGCGGAGCATTCACTCCATCGAGGTATGGTGACGTTCCTTAGCCTCATGCCGTTCTTTTCCGTGATTTATAGGCCGCGGGGAGGCCGAGAGGGGATCATTTGAGCGTTTTTGGGGTTTTCCATGATTTGGGGAGAGCTCGCCCGATCTATGGATTCAATGCATGGATTCGTGTTTTGAGGGCCTAGAATCATGCTAGGGGTCCCCAGGGGTCTTCCCCTTTGTTTTCCCCCTCTCCTATGGAGGTATGGGGGCGTGGTTGGGTTTTTTTGGGCGTTCTTACCGTTTTCGACCGCGGACTGAGAACGCGCTATACTCCAGTAGCGCGTTCTTGGAGGTCGCGCTGCCCCGACCGAGCGCGTTCATCGGAGAAGATGAACAGGAGGCGGTTCCTGTCGCGCTATGGGGTCATAGCGCGATCATCCTTGTCGCGCTAGGAGGACCTAGCGCGATGGTCCTTGTCGCGCTAGGGTTCCCTAGCGCGATGGTTCCTGTCGCGCTTGGGAGACCTAGCGCGATCTTCGCTGTTGCGCTAGGGTTCCCTAGCGCGTTCTTCCCTGTCGCGCTAGGTGTCCCTAGCGCGATCTTGCCTGTTGTTGGGTGTTTCTCTTGGGCCGTGTGTGAGGCCCCGGGCACCCCGTGGAGTTCCGTGACCGTGTCTTTGGTGTCCGGAAGTCCCGTTTGCCTCGGTTAGGCGTTTGACCGTGGGCAATGCGTCTGTTTCTTTTCCGACCGTGGTCACCGTGCGACGGGGCTGGTGCGTGGGGTGATTCCCACACGTTGTCGGATTCGGACGTCGTTTTCCGTTGACTTGAGAGTCTACTCCTTCAGTGACCCTCCACTAGTCGTAGCCTACTAGTACGCGGGTGCTAGTCGCACCAGGGAGTGGTGTACGGGCCGACCTTTCGAGACGGTTTGTGGACCGGTTACCGTTGGGCCCCACGTCTTGCAGCCAGAGTCCGGCTGAGGGGAAAACCGGTCAGAGGGCCAGACCTGGGACGCGTGGTCTGTGTGTGCACACGTGGTTGGGGGCGGTTGGACCCACGTCGACGGGCGTGACCCCAGCTAGTCACTTGTTTGTGGTTACTTGTGCGGTGTTCGCGCCTCGGGTAGGACCTACCACGTCAGGCGGTTCACCTGCGGTGCGGTGTAAGACGTCAGGGGACGCTACCGGCTGTGCTTCTAGTGGGTGGTACTCCTGTCGAGTACGGAGTGTTAGACTATCAGTCGTGTGTTTCCGACCTTCGGGTTTTACGGTTCGACCGTTGATTTCGGTCTTCTCGTACCGTGGCACGTGTGTCGGTTTGCGTGCCGTAGGGTCTAGTTCTGTAGAGTACAGGGCTTTCCTTTCCGAGGTGCTTTCCTACCGCTAGAGTAGTGGTTTCTCGTTTTTCGAGGTAGGGTTCGAGTGATCCCTACTGAGTCTTGTTCTGAGACTCATTCCCTGCGTGTTTTCACCGTGTTTCAGGTGAGGCGCCACCTTCGGGGAGCGCGTCAGGAGCGCAGCGTGGTGCGGGTGCCCAGAGGTAGTGCCAGAGGTCAGAGCCGGGGGATGCCCCGTGTAGCTGTACTTTTCTTTCTTGTCACTGTACTAGTCGTGGACTACTCTTGCTGTTGTTGTTATTTTATTGTGGACCATGTAAAATGTTAATTTATTTCCTGCTTAATATTATAACTGTTTAATTTCTGCAATTATTTGTGATACTTGTGTAGTTTCCACACCATCCTTTTAACCCTTCCGAGTCTTCGGACTCGTGGGTGGCGGTACGAGTCTCGGGTTATCGGGCCTTCCCGGTAATCGGATTCTCGGGTCGTTACACTTATCGAATCTTCCGGATCCTTATCGGAGTGCTTTCGGATCGCGTTTGTGGGTCCTGAGTTGAGTTTTATGATCCACGTGAGTTTTTCTCACATACAAGTTACGGAACCCTGTGGTGAGTTTATTTCTCAGTTCATCGACTCGAGGACGCTACAGCTGCGATGTACTCTTTGAGAAGGTCGTTTCAACTATTTTTTCATATTTTTCTGAATTAGTGTATTTTCGGGCACAAAAATCAAAATTTTGAAAAATTAGGAAAATTCCTAACTTTCTTCAATTTCTTTCCTTTTCCTCTCTCCTCCCTCTCATTTCTCACATTTCCCTCTCTCTCTCGTTCTCTCTCCTCTCTGGTCCTCTCGACGCGGGGCGCGCACCGTTGGCGAGCTGGCCGAGGCGGGGACGCGATGCAGTGAAACTGGAGCGTGATGGAGTGGCGGATTGAGCGTGGCGCAGCGCGATCCCTCGGTGGATTCAAAGCCGGCGCGGTTCGTTGGTTTGGTGATTTTCGGTGCGATTTAGTCGCTTCGGCGCGCGGAATCGTCAGTGGAGGTAGGGAGACGGATGCCCTACTCCTGTTCTACGTTCCCTCGTAGTTTCACGCCGAACGGTGCAAGAACGAGTGGGTTTCATTCAGTTTTAGGAAAATCATGCCTTTGGGGTGTTCGTCAGGTTCGTCGAAAAATGGTGACGATTTTCAGATCAGTTGGTGTCATTCGAACCCCTGGAATGTCAGCATTCCATTCCCGCTGATTTCATTGTGATTGGTGGTCATTTGGGACCAGTAGGAGTCTGGGAACTCATGTGATTCCATTTGGGTTAATTCGGTATAATTGCCTGTTTTTAGCCGTTTGTGCGTCGTTTTGACCCCTTCCGGAATGTGGAAGTATTGTCATTGTGATTGTATCCCCTTCCTCTCGGAGCGAATGGGGCATGAAAAGGCCGAGATCCGGCCAATCCTATGTTGTTCCCGCCGTGACGCCTGAACGGTCGTTACAGTAACCGTTTAGGTCATTGCACGGTCCAACATCTGACCGTTTAATGTATGCCAGTTTGGGTCTTCGCGGTTGCACGATAGACTGTTTTGTGTGTTTCACGGCCCATTCTGGACTGTTCATATCCTTTGGACGACACTTGAGTGGCCGTGCATTTCCTTCGGGCGGCCCTTGGGTGGCCGTGTGTTTCCTTTGGATGGCCCTTGGGTGGCCATGTGGTTTTAGGTGGCAGTTGAGCGGTCTTTCGATAAACCGGTCAACTTGCTTGAGCGGCCCTTTGCTAGACCGCTTAGTGTTGTTGACCATCGTCAACAGTTTTATGGCGGTTAGTGAAGCGGTCCTTCTCTAGACCGTTCCTTGTCTTTGAGCGGTCCCTTGCTGACCGTTCCTTGTCTTGGGCGGCCTTCTCTTAGACCGTCTGGACCCTTTCGCGGCCCATTAGTTGACCGCTTTTGGGGTTTGACCGTAGTTGTCCGCCTCTTCGTTGTAGCGCCCTTTTCTTAGGCCACTACAGTCCGTTTGGCTTAGGTCAATGGGTTAATGTGGTTAGTGTGGCGGTTTACTGTTAGACTGCCTAGTCCGTGTAGCGCGTCTATATTTGACCGCTTTGGTGGTTTGACCAAATAGATCGGTTAGGGGGTGACTGTGTTTAGCGGCCTAATCCTTGACCGCTACAGTCCCCTAGCGGCCCATTCTAGGACTGCCAGCGTATGTTCCTCCGCTTAACTCTTACATGTCGTTTCCCGATGTGTTAGTTTCCAAGTGCTTCGGCTTGACCTCATGGTTTGCCCATTGTCCCGTGGACATCTTTTGATGTCCTATGAGGGCTATAACCATGTTATAAGGTAGCCAGGCGTACTTTACTATTGGATAGGTTTCTGTACTGCTTCAGAGTCATTGTTAGGTTCTGGTCAACCCGGTGAGACCCAGTGGTTGACAAGTAACCTTGTGTGCGTCTCGACTATTCTGGATAGCTCGAGACAGTGGTTCTGGATGCCTTGAGGTACTTCCTACCTCGGTCTACGTGTCCAAGTACTTTGAGGGTCTTGATGCTCCCTCAGGTCTCCGTGAGTCGTTTTATACGGTTGTGTGGATCTGATGATCCAGTGTCATTTTCCTGTGGCTTAGGATTAGGCTGATTGGCGGCTTGTCACCGTCACTGTGCGACGATCTTGACCCGAGTCTTGTAACTCAAGGATCGTTGTGTCAGCAGGCCTAGTTGTCCTATCCTGAGTCTGTGACAATTGGTATACCGCCGTGTGCCTGGGTGCTTCGTAGTGCGTGCGACAGTGCATTCTTAGCATGTCTGTACTTCAACACTCGTGTTACAGAGTCTCTGTGTCTAGTGAGCCTCCACTAGTCATAGCCGGACGACCTCGAGTGTCGGCCCACCCAGGAGTGGTGGTGAGGGCAGTTCCCGACTCAGACGGTTTGTAGGCTAGTTTCTGTGGGCTCCCTTGCCTTGCAGTAGCGTCCTGGTGGGGGAGAAAACTAGCTAGAGGCCTGGCTCAAGGCATTGAGCTTGTGTGTGCACACGTGGTCAGGGACGTTTTGGACGAACGCCGACGGGCGTGACTCTGACTATTCACTCGTTACTGTAGTTCCTGGTTCAGTTCAGTGAGTATCTCAGTCTCCGTCGTTCTCGGCATCCGTAGCGAGATACTTGTGGCGCAGTGTAAGACGTCAGTGGACGCATCTGGCTATTCTTCTAGTGAGGAGGTGCTTCCGTCACTTGGCACATGACTCTCGGGTTTCTCGGAGTCTGTGTTCCCCTTCCGAGTTAGTCTGTTCTTGGCTTCGTCCAAGTTCAGCTTCCCCTTCCGAGTTGGTCTGTTCTCGGCTTTGCCGAGGATAGCTCAGTGTCGCGTACACGACACTCTAGTCGTGTGCGTCAATGTCTGTTGTCTGTCTAGGTCTTTTCTAGGGCTTTTGTCTGGTTTCGTGGGCTTTAGCCTTTGGGCTAATGGTTGGCTGACGGATCGGTAACTCCTGACTTTGTGAGATCAGGGTTCACCCTTTTGTCGCTGTTTAAAGTAACTTAGGGAGCCGTGCTTTGCTCGGTAGCCGTGTTCTCGTTCCTTACGGCTTTACTTTTCCCTTTTCTTTTAGCCGTTCTACTCCTGCTCTCCCAGCTTTCTTTTTACAGCTTTCTAGTAGTAGTTTTTCCTGCTTTATTTCTTGTTTTACTACTACTGCTATTTTAGTTGATGTTCCGTGTTACTGCGTATTTTTCAGTGGGGATCCGCGTGACCCCTACTGAGCCAGTGACACGAGGCTCACCCCTACTTTTTAGGTGTGGTCGCCTCTGCTTCCCTGCGGTTCCTGGTGTGGCGTGCTCGTAGTTGCCAACGGTACCTGCGTCGGACTTCCCCCGACCTCAGTGTATGTTTTTCTTTCTGTTGGACTGTACTTGTCTTTCCTTTGGACTGGACTCTGGTATAATTGTTAATTTTAAATGTTAATTAAAAAGTAATTTTATTTCTACTATTTTAGCAAACCGATGTAATGAAATTTAATTACTTACTGTTATATCTGCGACTTCAATGTACTACACAATAATCTTTTTATCCCTTCGGAGCTTTACAGCTCTTGGGAGGCTTCACGGGTTCCAAGTGGTATCGGGTCTACTCGGTAGTCGTATCGGGTATATCCGGTATCCGGAGTCCGGGTCATCACACTTGGGCTGCTTGGAGAGCACTTGTACGCCTGGAGAGCACTTCTGGGAGAGTGCTTGGTAGGCATGGAGAGCACTTGGAGGCCTGGAGAGCACTTCTGGGGAGTGCCTGGTAAGCCTGGAGAGCACTTCTGGGAGAGTGTTTGGTCGGCATGGAGAGCACTTGGAGGCCTGGAGAACACTTCTGGGGAGTGCTTGGCCTACTTAGAGAGCACTTTTGTAGGCCTGGAGAGCACTTCTGGGAGAGCACTTGGAGGCCTGGAGAGCACTTTTGGGAGAGTGCTAGGTGGCCTTAGAGAGCACTTCTGTCCTCCGTGGAGTGGGGCTCTGTTGGCATAAGCAAACTCCTTGCTCCCTATATGTGTCTCTGTCTCCGTAGTTGTGTCGTAGTCTCTCCTCCTTCCTCCTTGACGTGGAGCTCAAGTAGCACGAAGATACCTCTCTCTCTCCTTCTGTGTCTTTGCAAGACTAGCCTATTGGGGTGCCTCCGTTCGTCTCCCCCTCTTCTGGATCCAGTGGGGTCCTATTTATATAGACCTTTGTGGTGCTGGCTGTTCTTCGGTTGAGAAATGACGTAGATTGCGGAGTGACGTTTCCTTGATCGTGAGAGTTACCCGTTTTGCGCTTGCCTATTCCTGGAAGGGAAGCTTCATGGCGAGAATCTCGGCAAGGAGGGTGTGACTCAATCCATGCGGGGGAAAGCCCTGTGATGACGGTGGCGACGCTCATCTGTTGGAGAGAAATACGGCGTCTAGATTCTATATGCACAATAATTTCACATGTGGGCTGGCGGTCCTTCGCAGGCTCGGCTGAACTGGGCTATGCTGGACCTGACAATATTGGGCCGTATTGGGCCTGGTGAATTTTACCCTCCTCACTAATAGTATGATTTTTTTGTAAATAGTGTTATGAAAATCCTATGATCAGTCATTCTTAGCCTTGTACTCTTGTGTGATTATTTTTTAATCTTTTAAAATGATTTAGTATGTCTTTATTGTGGAAGTAAAAGCTTTTATTATGCTTTCATGAATTACCCAATAAATAGCAAATTAGAACCACTGAATAATACATTTGACCTTTGCCTACACAGATTGTCACTCAATATAGAGATTGTTAATTTTTGATCCATGTTCAGGAGCTACGGGTTATTATGAAGAAGCGGGAAATTTACCTAGTAAAAATTACAAAAAAAATTATTTTAAAGAAAAGATTTAGAATCCAAATCAAACCAAATGAACCAAATTAAACTATTTTGATTTGGTTTGGGGGTTTTGAAGCTCTATGATCTGATTGGTTCAACCGAAGTAGATTAAGAGTATGACATGAAATATTAAACAATTCTTTTGGGTTGAATGTAACGGGTCCGACCAAGAGTCCTAGCAAATACGACCCGTTAACCAAATGCCACTCGTACGCATCACCGTTAGTATTATACGTTTATATGCTTACAATATGGCTACCATTCTTGTAGGGGACCTTTTTAAAATAATAATTCATTTTAAAAAGTTTAGTTCTCTGTCCTACTTAACAGCTTTTACAGGACTAATGGGGTGTTTGATTGCATTTTTTCCCTTCTTTCTCTCTTAAATTTAAAAAAGAGAGAGAACTCAATTAACCGTGTTTGATAAGTAATCTCTAATTTTTAGAAGAGAAACCAACTCCATTCAAATCTCTTTCTAAAACAAAACAACTCCGGAATAATTTTTTTTCTGAAATCGTCCGTCTACGTCGCGAGGCCTCCCTCTTCCCCCTACGCAGATCGCCTCTAACGACGAGTTCCACCCACAGTGGGTGACGAAGCCACCCACCGCCGGGTGGGAGAGGATCGCCACCTGCGGCACCCAACCCCTGATGATGAAGGCTCTCCCCTTCGTCCTGTCCTCAAAACTCCTGGAGAGCCACTTCTCAACCGTCGGCAACTGGTCAACTGGTTTGATCACCCAGACGATCGCAGCCCCCCCCCGGTTCCCCCCTCCGCCCGCAACCCCCTTCGGCTCCCCCCTCCCCTCCTCCGCAACCCCCTCCCCTCCTCGCCCCCGCCAGTAGCGCGCCCAGCCTATTCGAGCAGGAGAAGCTCCGCTCCCTCCGCGTCACGGGGAGCCGCAAGATCCACCATCTCTGTCGACTGGGAGCGATCACTCTACTGCGGGCGGATTCGAGGAGCAGGGCGACAGGGGAGCGCCAGGAGACGGGGCCGTGGCTGGGCGCATCGGTTGCTGGGAGAGAACAGCGCCGGGCCGCTGCGACTTCTCCCAGAAGTTTTACCAAACAAATTTATTTTCAATTTAAGAATTAGATGTTTTTGCCAAACAACGTGAGACTCTTTTTATTAATCTTAATTTAGAAAATTGATATGTCATAATTTTTAAGATAGAAAATTTTTTTTAAGTGTTTCCAAACACCCTATAAACATCTTTCCACCTTTTTCTATCGCTCTCGCACACACAAACGCCCCCCCCCCCCCCCCCCCCCCCCCCATCAGCAAGTATGTCGTATTGTTCTCGACATTGTAATCGATCGATTAGCTACTGCAACAATCAGATGACACAAAAAAAATTCACAAAATAAAGATCAGACGCCCCTATTTGCCCAAAATAATAAGTCAACCAATTTTGCCTCATTTAGCGTGTATGATCTTTAATGATTTATTTTTTAATCATTTATCGATAGGATTGAGCGGATCTACATCAGGCTCTTTCAACCCATGGTGGCACAACCACAGCTTGGGATTGCCCGGTGGCGCTATGGGCTCACAGGTTGGCCCCAACATGGCCCAACATCCCCAATCTATCCAAACAAAATTCCAGATATACTCCCACGGAGGCAACCGATCCCTCTCCAGCCCCGGACCATGTCTTTTCGTACTCATCTGGGAAGCCAGATGCGGCCTCACCTTCAATCAGGTAAAGCCCAGCTCACTATCATCTGGTGTGGGAGGCAGACGAAATGGTTCTACGCTGGAGGAAGCTATCCACCCCCCCCCCCCCCCCCCACACACACACATCATCCGACTCAGGGCCCAAACCAAGCCAGTAAACGACCGGAGGATGGAAGGATCAAAATCAATGTTGGAGGTCTGGTAAGCAGGGATTCCCCTGGGATGGGAGGGTTATCCGGTGATTCGTCAATAGAAAGAACCTCAGCATCTAATCCTACTGTGGTTGAAGCGCTGGCCTTTCAAGACGGGACTTAAGTTCGCAGCAACTCTCCAAGGTATATCCAATGTCGAGGGGCATGCTCCTCAACCCATTGCCACCCAGATCACCAACACTCATTTGCGTGTCACCCGGCAGATCAACACCATCATTCAACATTGCCGGAGAATCGTACGGGCCCACCCCAGAATTACTGTCCGTGCTGTCCAGTGCTCGGCCAATCAGGCGTCTCACATCCTCGCCAAGTTCACTAACGAATTGACCTGTAACGCACTGTGGGATCCGGGAGAATTCCCGTCTTGTATGCGGAACACTATTTTGAATGAAAAAAAAAAGAAAAGAAATGCACACGTTTCTTAGAAGAAAAAAAGAAGAAAAGATGTTATAGTGCCCAAATCTCGGCAATTCCGTACTCAATCTTGGCCTATCTACCATGCGGTCTCTGCCCTAGCTGCACTTTTTTTTTTTTTTTGGAGAGTCCGACTTGCTGACTCACTGCACACACCAGGACAATTGCACCCGTCAAATCCTACCAACTTTGCGGCGAGTTCACAATTTCACTCATCTCACTTCAGAAATGCAAAGAGTCCAGGAATAGCTAAGTCATCGCCATCTGCTTTGCGTCCTTTTTCTGCTTGCATTAATCACAATGACAATCCCACCTCAGCATATTTACACCGGAACGTGGAAACTG
The DNA here is from genome assembly GCA_022559845.1 of Amorphophallus konjac. NCBI lineage: Eukaryota > Viridiplantae > Streptophyta > Magnoliopsida > Alismatales > Araceae > Amorphophallus > Amorphophallus konjac. Next base: position 442,094,656 of record CM040122.1, read on the forward strand.
AGACTATCACAAGCTAGCAAAACACCGGTTAGTAGCAGAAAGTCCGTAAACTTTGTACCGTGGAAGAGGGAGCCATTTCAGACTACCGTCACAATCTACCAAAACCTCGTGACAGTTGGAGCTTTGTGATGCTTTGACGTTAGTCCATCCACCTGCAATAATATAAAATGTAGAAACACGGTAACACCTTTGGAAAAGTCATCCAGTGGAAAAAGGTCAAAGAAGATTTTCAAATCCATCTTCAATCACTAAAATGTTCATGTTTTCCTCACATAAAAGGGAGAATTTATTATCAGCTATGTTCAAACCCTCATTTACAGATGCCCCAAAATGGTTAACGAAACTACTTGCCAAAAATAAATGATGAAAAGAGAATTCAGTTAATCACTGAAGCAGTAAGGTAGAAATGATTCATGCCATAGAAAATGTGTTAAGTTCCTTCAACTGGAACCTACTAACACTAGCTATCCAAGGAGTAAAAGTCAAACTGCTTCATAGATAATACTCTGGCACTCACACTCGTTGCATATAAGGCAGCAGTGCCTGACATGCCAAAATGATAGGGAGCAAATAATTCTAACCAGAAACCTCTATGCATGAACTGATAGCTGGAAACTCACAATAATTTTCCCAATTCCCAAAGTGGGTTGACAATTCAAGTTCCGCATGACAACCTCCAGTCCTCAAGGAATCAATTAGAGACATGAGGAATGCACAAAACCTTGACTCCTCAAGGAATCAACTAAAGACATGAGAAATGCACAATGTGTTGTTACCAGGACAGGTTGCCTAATGGCATAGAAACTACCGCTTGCTTGATAGTATAGAGTCGATCGGCAATCCTTGTGCCACACAGTTGATACAAAACTTGGTGCGAGTTACACATGGATAGAGCCATATAGGCATGTTGTGAAACCCCAGTTGCATTAATTTAATTCCTTGTTTATCCCGATGCACGAATAAGGAGCAAACCAGAAAATACCTTTAATCAAATGCATAAGGATCATCTGTGTAAGGGTTCAAAGACCCCTCTGAGAACAAATCACCTATGTTTGAAGGGCGGATATGTGTTCCCTTGTCCACCTACGATGAACAGAAAAAATGTCACAGAAATCAAATGTTCAACAAGAGAGAGTAGGTGTTCAAGAGCATTCTAACATATAAGAGAAATAATAAGCATAAGGTTTTATAGTTTAAAAAAGCAATTATTAGAGGAATAGCAAATTTATTGACCGGCATAATCAGTACCTAAAGCTTAAGATTATTATGATTCAACTAAATACATGCTCTTGTCAGTCATCATTCCACAATAGGAATACCGTCAATCATGTGATTACACGCAAAAGTACTTTCGTGATTATTATATTCATTAAGATGAGATAATTTCGATCAACACATGGCTAGGGAGTTTATTATTAACTAACTATTGCATAATATTGAAGCTTAATCTATGCCATTCTACTATGATAAGCAAACACTGATGCTCCAAGAGAAAACGTTGAGATTCTAAACACCTCCATGTTGTGATAACTTGTTGAAAGCACATTGTTGACCACATATAAATCAGGAGTTTGATGCCAAATGGACAGTCTCTTGTGAGAAAAAGCTTTTGGAATCATTGTCATAGACTTCATAAATCACCAAAAAAAAATATGGCAAAACATGATTTTGAAATCAATGACATCCTAGCAATTGAAATTTAAAAAGCCCATGTATGCCGATGAGCAAGCGATGACAACATGACAATCATGAATTGATAAACTTTGATGTTAAGCAAACTGTCCTAAATAGTAAAACGTTCATTGTAAATAAAAGTCCAGCCAAAGCATGGCAAGAGACACGATTAGCTGGAAAAAAATCATGCAAAAATACAAAATAAGCCAAGAAATTCAAGAATTATACAATATAACATAATTTTAGAGTGAAGATTAAGATACTAATCATCAGACAGGAAATAAAAATCCATATTATGTAAAATTACTTCATTCATACAAGTCACATGAAAACTCTAGCTACTATGTAATCAATGTATCAGACGGTTTCTGATGCAGATTATCATTCATAGAAACCATGAACAGATAAAAGATAAGGTTAAAAAACTAGAAACAGCTAATTGAAATTATTTTTGTTCAACATGTATGAAGCACAAACACGAACACCACTCATTCAACTGAAGCTTTTCAAGGCAACGCGGGGGGAAGATTATTCAAAGATTGATAGTCAGGTGTTTTTGAAAGTGATCGGTACCACGAAATTGTATTAAAGTAAAAACGAGGGATGTACGAGTATAATCAATGAGTTCCCAAAAGATCTCTATACAAAAAACTGCACATCAAGCTGATGTGACACCCACTAACCTCCCAGGCTCCCACCAAAACAAAAAATGTAGAGTGGACTCGTACATAAAACCGAGGCCCACTCTCACATTACAAGATTGATAGTCATGTTGTAGATCACTACTAACTGAAGTACTTGAAATTTGAAAAAGGAAATGACTTCCAAGTCAAGCAATTGCAAACCGTATCTCTAGTTTATTACTTACTCTTGGTTCACTAAAGAAATACCAGATTGGATTGAAAGCAAGTAATCATGTTCGTAATTGAACAATTCTAAGAAAGTTTGTAGACAACCACACTGAAGCTTGCAAAAAGAAGCGGTGAGTGGGATTGTATACTCATGAATCTTAAATGTGATTGAATCAGATGAAATTTAAAAAGCACAAAGCAACAGAGATCTCAGCATCATTTCCTCGTCTTTTTGTCATTTGGTGTTAATGCTCACTGTCTCCAAGGATTCCATAGAGTATTGTGCATATTTCCCGCATGAATGAAACTGAGCCAGTTCAATACCTTTCTCAGCTTGCCAACATCGTCAACAGCCTTAGGAGTCTTCAGTTTCATTCTTTTATGTGTGCTCGTGTCCTTTAAAAAATGACAAAAAATAATTGTAAAAGTGGATCTATGGTTATTCTTTGTGATGATGGGAAGTGAGCAAGTATACACCCCAAACATAACAGTGCTCTTTGTTTTCCTGCGCTTTGTGATTGTTCTGCCATTTGATGTTTCAATTTCATACTCATGGTGTGTTACCTGCAAAAGCAAACCCACACTATAAGCCTCATTTATATGATGCAAATGGTCAACAAATCGTTAAATAGCACCACTTTGGTAGAGGGTTAGGATAAAAGTAGGTTAACTCAATCCCGATTAATTTGTCCCATGGTTATCCCGTTTTTACTTTGATAGAGAGGTGTTAACTCAGTTGGGTTAACTCTGTATTTTTTTTAAGAAAATTACGAAATTGCCATCGACCATTGTTCATTTGAACAGTGTTTTTCGCAACACTGTTCATGCTACACTTTCTTCTCCCCTGTGACTGTGAGAGAGAGATGCAGCGAGCGTCGTCGGCAGGGCAGAGGCATCAGCGGCGGGGAGACGCATCGCGGCAGCTTCGTCGGAGTCATCGGAGGAGGAGGGGAGCGGCACAGTGGGGGGAGCAAGGGGCGTCGATGGAGGCAAGGGAACGCGTCGTGTGCGGCGGCGGCAGCGCGGGGGGGGGGGGGGGGGGGGGGGGGACGGCATGTTGGTCTTCCCGGCATTGTCGACGCCGAGGACGAAGATCTGAGCCTCCCAGTTGCCGGTGAAATCGAGAGAGAGAGAGAGAGAGAGAGAGGGAGGGGGGGGCAAGGGGCATCATCAGCAGGGGCCTCGTCGGTGGGGTAGAGGGTGTCGGCAGCGGCTCTGCAGCGGTGGCGGTACACGTCGTCAGTCGGCGGCTTCTTCGTCATGCGCTGCTCCCGGTTGCTGCAAAACGAAGAAGAAGAACAAGCGAGACAGAGAGGGACGTGCAGCAGGGTCGAGGTGCATTGAAGAGGGGCGTTAACTCCCAGGTTAAAGTAACGAAGCTTCGGAGGTGGAACAGGAAACCCAGGGTTAATCATTTTAAATCCAGAACAACCTAATCCGCCTATCAAAGCATTCCCAGAGTTAACTCCGAGCTAAATTCTGGTTAACTCTGGGATTACCTGGTATCAAAGAGCGGCTAAGAGTCTAACCCACATTCGGTTCACACTTTTGTACAACAAGAAGAATAGAGCATGTTGAAACCAATTTTTCTGAAAGGGGACAGTCATATTTCATTCCAGGAAGTATGTACACCATTGTTGAGAGGATATTATCTCAATGAACACTGGAAATCCCTCAACCCAACTCTACCTAAGCAGAGATAGAGCCTCTATTGAGACTATAAAACAGAGAGGTTCTAGCAAATGGAGCAATATTCATAAAATGAACTTCCTCCATTGTTTAGCCTTCTGAAGAATTGTGGAAACCTGTCCTGCGCTGCTCTTCCATCCATCCGGTTGCTCTTTTGAGAATGTCAAAGGACCTGTTAAAGTCTTCTCAGAACTTCCTTTGACTCCTTTGATATCAAACTGCCCATAGCATGGATGAGAGCTGTAAGGACCAAACCTCTTCCTCAGAACTAGAAGCACAAGCATCCGTCCACGATTTCACAACGTCATGAACACCACCAAATCCTTGCCATGGATGTTGAAACCAGTTATACTCCATAAGTTTGGATCTGTTTAGCTTTTTTAATTGATTCAACTTTAGGTCAGTTTGTTTAATTTAAAAGTGCAATTTTATGTGAGTTCACAAGTTTCCATATACAAAAAGAGATATCAGTTTTGTCTTATTAATTACGAGAAAATACAAACATGGAATTGTTTTACATCAAGTGGAAATCCTATTTCGAGTAACATCATTAGAACTGTTTGTATTCCTAGTCAAACAGGTTAGTATATCCATGTATTTAGTGTGTATCTCAACAGAATGAGAAACTTAAGGAATGAATACTGTATCTTCAAATGCTTTAATTATCTTCTAGGTTTGGTTATACCCAGCACTCTTGTTGATTGTGACAAGCTTCCCATCCCTGTGGAGAGATGTTTACACGCGGAAAGAAATAAACGAATAAATTTTCGTCTTAATATGCGCATGTGTTTCGGTCTTTTTAATACTTGCATATTATAATTTCCGCGCGCGTGTTTCATCAGACGATTTAAGAGTTCATGTACTGGACTCTTCCCCACCGAATGGAATCGGTGTTAATTTACATCGGACAAATCCGAATACCCTTGATTAAAACTGCTAATGAATGCGAACGATGTTTTCTTGCCCTCATAATATCGACCCTTTTATTCTGGAATATTAGTTCGAGAGAACATGTTTTTACCTCAAGATAGAGCATAATTGCAATTATCCCTCCTGCGAGGGTTTATTTGCAATATTCCTTACATAGAAGGGTTTTAAGGTAATTTTTCACCAAAACAGTTTTCCGTAAAAAAGTAGGAATGTTTGTGTAGTGTGCCTTTCAATATTTGCTTTTTCTGAATCTCGTTCATGTCTGCGCATTTTTTTTTTTTGATAGGTGCGCCATATTGCGGCTTTGGGGGGGGGTATTCGCAAAATTGAATTTCCTTGTAGACTTGGTGGGATTCTTCACCCACTTTGGATGCATTTAGGACCATAGGAACTTTTATATATAATTCCTGATTTTCAGTCTTCTTAGGGACATTTGCATAGTTCCCTAAAGTATAAGGGTGAATTCATAATTTTACACATTAAAATCCTCCAATAGGGTCTTGGCTATAAAATAACTTTGGAATATTTCTCTCAATAGTTGTATAACATTGTATTTGAATTCATTTGGATCCCATTTATACTTATTTTGTATATCACATGAGTGATGAGGATACTTTAGTCAAGTTTCCTTGAACACCTTCTCCACATAAAGCAAGTTTTATCTTCACAAAAAAAAACCCACCAAAAGAGGGCTACGAACTGCTGTTTTTTTTTGTCTTCCTTACATAAAGCAAGTTTTATCTTCACAAAAACCCCACCAAAAGAGGGCTACGAACTGCTGCCTTTTTTTTTGTCTTCCTTACGCTGTAGACTTACTATTGTGGCTGTCTTTTTCCTTTCCTTGTATTCTTCTTTCTCCCTTCTCCCTTTTTTATCCCCTCTTGTCTTCTTGCTGTTGTCCCTCTCTTTCTCTCCTTGTAGCTGCTTTCCTTTTTGCTGTGGCTCTCTTTCTTTTCTTGTGGTTGCTGTCTTTTTTTTCTTTGCTGTTGATGTCCCCCCCTTGGCTCCTAGTGGGAGCCTTTTATATTGGGTTTGAGAAAGGCGGAGGAGCATCTCTTCTTCTCCTCCGGTGGAATTCGAAAAGGTAAGCCCCTCATCTTCTCCTCCTGCCTTTCCATATACCGTAACTGCAGCATTTATTTTCTTTCCTTCTTTTATTTTCTCTTTCTCTTTTTTTTTGGTAACCGCAAGATCATGGGCGGAGGAAGGCCTCCTCCGGCCTGCTAACAGGGCGGAGGAGGGTCCTCCGGCCTGCTAGCAGGGGGAGGGCCCCTCCGACCAGCTAGCAGGGCGGAGGAACTCCCTCCGGCCTGCCAGCAGGTCGGAGGGCCCCTCCGGCCTGTCAGCAGGTCGGAGGGCCCCTCCGGCCTGTCAGCAGGGTGGAGGAGCACCCTCCGGCCTGCAGGCAGGGTGGGGGCCCCTCCGGCCTGTCAGCAGGGCGGAAGAGCACCCTCCGGCCTGCAGGCAGGGTGGAGGGCCCCTCCGGCCTATGGGTCTCTTTCTCCTATATAAAAACAGAGCCTCCGTACATCTAAAAAAAAAAAATTCCTTTCAACACGTGGAAAGCTTCTGTGTTTCTTGACTTGTACGGAGGATTCTCAACTTGTATTTTTCTTGTGAAATCACGTGTGAGTGTTGCATCAGATCTGAATTCTAGTTTTGTGATCTGAATCCCATTCTCCAGAGTTTAAGGGACCACCTGGTTTGACACTAAGGAAAGCCACCAGCCCTCAAATTGGAGAGATGTAATAAACCTTCTATAGCAGATCCTCAAGTCCCTCCTCAGGAATTCCATGCTCCAATTCTCCATCTGTTTGTCGGAAAACTGCAGCTGCTCTGTAACAAAAATGATTTTACTGTAGTCCCCTGGTGGGGAGCACCTGTGAACTCTTTTTTGCAACTTCGTTACAGTTGATTTATCTCCACACGCAAACCATTACCCATGAACATTTTGCTCATCCGTTCTTTTAGAGTAAGCTTGCTTCTTATTTCTGTATCAAACAGTCATACAGGCAACTCCCCGACAAACATGCATCCTTTCATGGCCAAGTTACTGACAACACACAGAATTTCTCCAAAGTCTGCTAATGTAATCACCGGAAGTCCCTGGATTGCCCACAAGCTTGGCCTGCCACCATCAAAGCCTTTACCATATAGAGATGCTTGTAAATCATAGGACTCCAAAGGTATATGAACATACTTGCAGGTTTTCATAATTTCAGCTCCAATAGCTTATCAGATAAAATTCTTTTGCCAAGTTGCAGAAGAGAAATCACACCCTTCCATGACACGTTTAAGATTGTCACCAGACTCCCCAATTCACACAGATTTCTTATTGTGCATGCGATTATGCTAGTAACATGAGAAGCATAATCGACAATTTGTGCCATCACCCAAGTTACTGTTGGCTTCCAACATCACCTCACTGGTACCCAAATTTATAGTTGGGAAATATTTCCCTCTGAGTCTTATAGCAGCATCCAGAGCTAGCTGCGCCACTTTAACTACTTCGGAAGCAATCGACTGAATTTTCTTCGGGTGGAATCAAGTGGCTGCTCCTGGAATATTGTTCTTTATCAAACATGCTCATTTGAGTCAGTAGTCAAATAAACATGTTTCTTAAGGCCTAAATGGGCACCATTAATATTCATTCTGAGATCAATGAAATATTTTATGGGGTCAACAAATGCCCCCCACGGGGGGGTCCGTCGGAGCCAAGGGTGACGGCGGCCGGCCCGTGCATCACTGATTTCACCGGCTCTTGAGTTTGCTTGATGCATAACGCCATTGATATTAATTTGAGACTGATCATCCGTCCTTTCTTTTTGTTGTTGTTTTGTTGTTTTTTTGCTGCAGCCATCATGTCTCGTGCTAGGGAGAGCAGTGGTCGCTGGTCAAAAGGGATGTACAAGGAGACACTCCCAATCACTTCCAAGAAGCTGATGCCTTCGTGGGGTTCTCCGAGGATAACTGCGGAGAATATTTTTTCGCTTGATCGGGGGCTTTCCATGATTGCTACTGGCCCCCTCCCAGAGGATGAATCTGAAGGTGGTGCAGTTGACTTGAGCTTGCTTATCCCTCAGAGAGGCTTCTATGTATATCAGCGACCGCGCGGATATCCGAGGCATTTTCCCTTGGACAAGCATTTATTTCCTTTCATCCAGAATTTTATTCCCCCAGACATGGAAGAGGGTGACAGTTGCTTGCCTGCCCGGTGTCAAATTGAGAGGGCAATTCTGGTGGGCCGTGATAGCATGTTGGGGACTTGCAAGACTTCATTCCCCAGTTTTCCATTGGGTAATGGTCGTCATATTCAGTATCCGGCCTTCTCCCAGCTAGGCTTCTTCAGTGCCGAAACAGGATGTCCGATCAAGGTGAAATCCTTTGCACCTGCTATTTGGGATTTAGGGGGTAATCACAAGACTTTGTCAGATGCTGCTTCTGGTTGCTTTTTATCTCCCTCGGGCACAGAATTTGCTGGTGAAGGGTATGACAAGCTATGTTTGCTCGATAAAATCGTGAGTGGGTCTTCTCCCAGCTGGTATGGAAAATGGTCCGTGATTCCCTCCCATAAATTTCATTTAGGAGCCACAGAATGGTTGGCAGGCGTACTTTACCATTATAGCGGGCTTCTGGACCTTGTGGGCATTCGACATGCAGTTACAGCAGCATTATATAAATACCCGTGTCATGTTGAGTTGCTTCAGGCTTTGGCGGAGCGCTTCAATCGCCGCTACAATACTTTTGCTACTGCTGAGGGTGAAACCTCCCTGGATCTGTGGAGTTTGTACAGGATCTCAGGTTTACCCATCTCAGGGCGGCCTTATGAAGAAGTCACTCTTGATGATTTACACAGGAACTTCTCCACAGGACTGGGAGAATATGGTTTATCCTTTAGCTTCCGATACCTGATGAAGGTATGGCGAGATTTGGCCCGAGCTGGGAAAAGCAAGGCCCCTTCTGCTTCCTCTGGTGCAGTGAGGGTTAACCTCAATGCATGGGTTTCTTACTTCTACAATGGGCCATTCTGTTTTTATGAGAGCTTTGCAGAGGATGACAGACCTTTGACTCAGAATTATCAGCTTGTCTTGCATCCTCAGGAGAGTAGCCGCCATTTACCTGCGCCGGTGAATGCGGGGTGGAACCCCCGCAATATTCCAGACCGGACCTATCTTGCTGCTTATCTCGTTTACTGGCTTGCTACTTTTGTTGTACCTTATGGAGAGGAGGGCCTTGTTCGGCCCGAGCTTATTTATCCTGCTTGCACTCTTGCAGATGGACATAGACTCGCCCTTGCACCTGCTGCTCTTGCAAATATCTATCATGGCTTTGGTGATTTGACGTCTCACAGCTCTCCGAGAGATCGGAGTCTATGTATGGCCACTCATTATCTGAGTGCATGGGCTGGTCTTTTGCTGCCCTCTTTGTGTCAGAATATTTCAGTTGAGAACCCAGCAGCCCCTTTAATTTTCTTATTCAGGAACCGTCCGGACCCACGTCCATCGGATCAGCTATGGAAGGCTCGTAAGTTATTATCTTTTGTTCCTACACAGGGGAAAGAGGGCTTGCCTATAGCCCATTGCTCTTACGACTTCAGGCCTTTTGTAATTGAGAGCTCGGATGGGATTTCTTATGGCATCCCATATTGCCAGGTTGCTGACCCCTCATTTTATGAAGCCTGGCTTTGCAGTATTCGACCCAGTGTCCTTGTCTTCAGGAAGGGCAACACTGTTTTCTTGGAGCCTTATTTTCCCCATCGTTTCGCACGAAACTTTGGGTATGACCAGTCAGTTCCTCCAGACGCTGATTTCGGCTTGACCGGGCGGATACACCGGGGTCAGGACATTCACTTGGTTACTAGCAGCTGGTGGGATTTCTTCTTCAGAGGATCATCAGGACCACGCTGTACCTTTCCAGACGCCAGGAGGGTGGGTCAAGTTGATATATATTATGCCCGCTGGTGGTTCAGGCGTAGTAATGTATTCAGGCAGTCCCCACATGAATTAAAAGAAAGAGAAGAAGCTCGTCTGAAGCAGGCAGATCTGCCGCCTTTGATTATTGACAGATCTTTCCTTCATACTCATTTTCCGCAAATTGCTAGAAATGTACGAGACTTTCGTGCTGAATGGGAGGCGAAGAACGGGCCAGTTACTATCGATCGACAGGCTTACACTGGGGCCATTAAGCCCTTGAGGCGGCGTGCCAGTGCTCCCTCAGAACACAATACAGCTACGGCAGTGCATAAAGTGTATTCATGGTGGGAGCATTTCTTGTCAGACTGTGGCTACCCTCCGAATGCCGATAAAGCCATTCTCCTTCATCCTGAAAGCTTCAGCAACAACTTATGGCCACAGTGGCAAAGACATTTGATGAGTTCCATTGTGCGCATCGGCCCGTCTGAGCAACTCTCCTTACTGGAGAATAGTGTTTGCCTGCAAGATGTCTGGGATGCAGTAGTTGCGGCAGGGGAGATTGTTGGCCTTCAGGCTGAGCAAGCAGTGCTAAGGCCCACTTTCTCGCCTGCCCCTGAGGGTGAGTAGCGCTAACTTTTGTTCCCTCTTTTTCCTTCTTTTCTTATGATTAGTTGAGCTGTTCTTTATGCTTCACTTATATGTGGTTTTGATTCTCTCCTCTTCCTCCCCCCCCCTTTTTTTTTGCAGGGAGCTTTGTCACAATAGCGAATGTCGCTGTAAAAGGGAAGAAAGCCCCCGGGCCGGCGAAGCGGGTAAGGTCCTCCGAGGAGGAGGGACCAAGAGCCCGAGCTCGTCTACCTCGCCCCAAAGGGAGCTCCTCGAAAGGGCGACGAGGTGACCTTCGTGGGTTTATAGCCTTGCCTTTTGAATACTTCGTAATGCTTCATTGTTGACCCTTTTTTCTTTGATCTTCAGGTTCTTCCATCGGCACGATCATACCCACATTTTCCCCCACACATGGGGTGGTGGTCCCGGGGTCAGAGCGTGACATGGAAGATGGAGAGTTACAGGATGATGATTATAATCCTGTGTCTAGTGCCTCACACCCATATTCATGTGGGGATCCCCATAACTCCGTTGGCTGTGGTATGATGATCTCGAGACATTACATCGTCTGCCTTTTCCTTGTGTTGTTCTTTTGATCCCCCCCCCTTTTTTTGTCCTTGTTGACATGACTTCTCTCTTCCTTTTCCCTTTTTATACCAGAGGTTCATGAAGATAGGGAGATAGCTGCGCCTCGTAGGCATGAGCCGAAGTCGACCATCGCCTTACCTTCTTCGAGTAAGGATGTGCCTCTTCTTTGAGTTGATTTTGTGGGAGGTGACCTGACAATCTCATTTCCAGGTGGTTTGGACGCATCCACAACGATTTCTGTACAAGAATTCACTACACTTCTTAGCTCCGGGATGAATATGGATTTGCCAGATTATTCTGCCAATCCTGCCGCAGATAAAGAGATGATAAACAAATATTCTCAAGCTCTTCTTGATGAAATTTATAGAGAACAGACTCCACCCTTAGAGGGACAGAGGGATGATCCCGGAACTTTGTCAACCTCTCCGCAACAGGGAAGTGACCGTATACCCCACACAACAGGTAGTTGCATTTAATGTTGAACTTGAAATTGCTGACATTGCTGTGCAAGTTTATCATTTGAGTATCTTATGCAGCTGGTAACCCTCATGTTCAAGATCACTTGGAATCCTTAGAGGGGATAAGCATAGGTGTTGTGGCTTTGGATTCAGGGGGTGCTGCCTTAGGCACCACTGTTGACGCCGAGGAGACCGCACTGAGGCGTAATGATGATGGCATTGCAGCCATGGAGGAGAGCCCTGCCTTGACTCCCATAGAGGGGAATCCTGAAGATTTTTCTTGTTCCTCAGGAGACACTGTCTGTCTTTCTGACGGGGAGGAGACTGGTCAGAGAGGTATTTCTACTTCTTCATAACAGTATTTCTTGTATTGAAGTGACTTTGTAAGTTGACTCTTGGTTCTTCTTCGCAGGGGACATTCAAGGTGCTGAATTTACCTTGTTGAGCAAAGATAGAGTCCTTGGATTCTGCTGCATTAGGTATCCCCATGCTTTTTCTCTTTCATATGACTAACTGCTTTGATTTTGTCAGCTGCTAACCATTACTCTTCTTATGATGCCCAATAGGGGGAGTAGAGCTGCGGGAGGAAATTCGGGATGCCTCAACCTCTGGTGACCCCCTAATTATAAGAGCTGAAGCTTCTAAGTCCTCCCAGCTAGAGAAGCCTTTAGAGATTCCCACCGTTTCAGGTAGTCTTTTCTCTTCACACGCTATCAAATTTGATGTGAGTTGAAAAATAGGGATCATAGCCATTCTCATTGTTTTTCCTCTCTTCTCGCCTTTTTGTTCTGGCAGCTTGTTTCAAGGAAATCCTCCCGCAGATGAACGGCTTCCCATGCCATGGGATTGAGTGGCCAGACGGCCCTCAGATTGCGCCTTTTGTGGGGGCGGCCCACATGGTTGATACCCTGATTGGCGGCGCCCGGAGTTTGTTCCTGGGGGTCGAGCTTCCTCCAGTGGAGACTGTTTGCAACACCCTTAAGGCTGCCACGCGGAGTTATCATGGTTTAGGGCTGCCGAAAGAGCCGTGGATGGCGGCAGTGGACAGTGCTTGGCAAGAATTTCAGCAGCTGTATGAAGCCTCAAGTTGGAAAGCCCAAGAGTTAAGGGTCAAGCAGCTGGAGGATGAAATAAAAATAATGCGCGACCAGGTCCGCGAGAGGAGGTCTCAGGCCGAGATGGTTCAAGAGCGCCGCGACTCCCTTGAGACTGCCGTAGCTGAGAACAGGAGTCAAATTGCCTCGCTCCAGGAGACTGTGCGGACCATCTTGCAGCGAATTGCTTCCCTGGAGGCTTCTGGTGAAACTAATGTCAAAGCGATTCAGGAGGCGCAGGCCGAGGAGAGCTCTCTTGCTGTGGAGTGCTCAAGCATAGAGGAGGCCCTTGCCACAAAAGAACAGGAGCTCGCCGATTTAATGAAGCAAAAGCCCTCTCATCTTTGAGTCTGTATATTTCTTTTTCTTTAGCCCGTTGCTGGTTTCATATTCTTTTCCATTCATTATTTTGCAGTTACACCCAGGGGCTTGTCTTGGGCTCCAGTTTTGCAGATGAATAGTAAAATTGTTCATACATTGATGAAGGCATAAATTCTTTTGTCCTGGGAACTTCTGAGAATTTCTTCTGTCTCTTTTTTCTTTTTTTTTTCACATTACCAACTTCACCGCCCTTTCGGGTTTTCGCCGAAGTTGGCCCCCTTTAGCTTTTTCCAGCGCGCCCTTTCGGGTTTTCACGCTGAGGGGTTACCCAATTTTGCCTGAGGCGCCCTTTCGGGTTTTCACCTCAGCCGGGTTATGACCTTTTTGCCCTTGAGTAGCCGGAAGATTGACCACTCAAGTCCGTCGGGGCACCTCTATTTTAAGCCCACTTTTTTTTTTTTTTTAGGATCACTCTTGACAACGAGGTTACACCCTCGGGATATAAGTGGATGAGTTGTAGTCGGCCAGGAAACTTGGAGGCCGAAGATTCAGGGACTTGGTGCTAACCAATGAAATTGGAAAGCCAAAACTCGAAATTTGGGATTTAGGGGACTGACCAATGAAATTGGAAAGTCGAAACTTGGAATTTTGGATTTAGGGGGGCTGACCAATGAGATTGGAAAGCCGAAACTTGGGATTTTGGGGTTTAGGATGGCCGACCAATGAAATTGGAAAGCCGAAACTTGGGATTTTTGATTTTGGGTGGCTGACCAATAGAATTGGAAAGCCGAAACTTGGGGTTTTTGATTTGGGGTGGCTGACCAATGGAATTGGAAAGCCAAAACTTGGGATTTTGGATTTAGGGTGGCTGACCAATGAAATTGGAAAGCCGAAACTCGGATTTTGATTTTGGGTGGCTGACCAATGGAATTGGAAAGTCAAAACTTGGGATTTTGGATTTAGGGGCCGGCCAACTATGTTGGCAAGCCAGAACCTGAAATTTGAGATTTGGCACGGTGGGGCATGAACAAGAATTGTTCAAAACATCTGTGACTTTTGAGTTTTTTCTTGGGGGGAAAACTCCCCTATGCTTCCTTACTCTCCCACGGAAGAGGGCAAGTCTTGTGTAGGTTGTTGTTGGAACTCATGCTCAGGAGCATAGTATAATTTTAAATGCTTTCCATTCAATGGTGGAAAGAGGTTCTCCCCTTTATGGTCGACGACCTTATAAGCGCCTCCTTCATAGACTTTGGAGACGATATATGGTCCTCGCCAATTTGGTTGTAATTTGCCACTGGACTTTCCGGCCATGACTTCTCTTTCTTTAATCATGACGAGATCACCCTTTTTGAATGCTCTTTGTCTCACAAGCTTATCATAGGCTCGAATCATTCGGGCTTGATAAAGTTGCAGGTGTTTGTAAGCTTCCAACCTTTTGCCTTCTAGATTAGAGAGCTCTTCAAGTCTTCTCTGTATTTCGTCTTGTTCGTGGACTTGGAGGCCAGCATGCAAAGCTACCCTGTAGGAGGACATTTCAATCTCAACTGGGATTACGGCCTCCGCCCCATATACTAGAGAGAAGGGTGAGCAGCCAGTAGGAGTCTTGTACACGGTCCGGTATGCCCAAAGAGCTTCATGAATTTTCTCTCCCCAGTCCTTTTTGCGGCTGCCTACTATCTTGGCAAGTAACTTGCAAAGAGTCTTGTTGAAAGCTTCAGCTAACCCATTGGCTTGAGGGTTATATATTGTTGAGGTTCTCCAGTCTATATGAAACTTGGCTGCGAGCGCATATATTGTTCTGTTTTTGAATGGCGTGCCATTGTCTGACATAATCCGACTTGGCGTGCCGAACCTGTATATAATGTTATGTCTGACGAATTGAGCGACAGCTTCTCCTGTGACTTCCCGTAGGGGGACTGCTTCAGCCCAACGAGAAAAATAGTCTGTTGCAGCCAATATGAACTTATGACCTTTAGAGGATGGAGGGAAAGGTCCAACAATGTCCATTCCCCATTCTGCAAATGGCCAAGTAGGGGCCGTTGGGTGTAGCGAGCCTGGCGGCTTTCTCGGGACCGGACCAAAGGCTTGGCATTGGTGGCATATGCGGGCGTATCGATTGCAGTCCGCGTACATTGTAGGCCAATAAAAGCCTTTAAGCTTTATATTGATCTTCATTTTATCTCCAGCTTGGTGAGCCCCGCAAAGTCCTGAGTGGACCTCGCGCATGACTATTTTAGCTTCCTTGGGCGAAAGGCAACGGAGGAGAACATATTTATCTTTTTCATGGACCAATCTATACAGTTGGTCGCCTATTAGCTGATAGGACGCCGCTCTGCGCAAGAATTGAACCCTTTGGGCCCGGTCAGGAGGGAGACGCCCATTTTTTATGTCAATAATAGGTTGACGCCAGTCATATCCTCTCCGACTAGACATGTCTTCTTCCAAGGTATTAACCTCAGAAATTGTGGGATCAGCATCTTCGTCCAGGACGCTTGGCATAAGTCTCCTGTGCCTGACGGTTATGTCTACTTCTCCTTCCGGAGGTAGCTTTATAGCAGAGGCTAGCTTGGCTAGGGCATCTGCCTGAGAATTCTTGCTCCTGGGGACATGATTTATCTCAAAGAGATAGAATTTCTCCTTCAAGTTCAGGACGGTTGTGTGATAAGGCACTAGCTCTCGCTTCCGCACATCATAGTCGCCCATAACTTGTCGTATGACGAGCTGCGAGTCGCCGTAAACTTTAATGCATTTGATCTTCATTTCTATGGCTAGCTGAAGCCCAACGATCAATGCTTCATATTCTGCCTCATTGTTTGTCAACGACTTCATGAGGGCACAGGAATTGTGGAGAATTCCCCCTTGAGGAGTGACGAAGACGATGCCAGCCCCTGAGGCGAGTGTGGTTGTCCCGCTAGCCTCTTTAATTGTTCGAGAAGCTCCATCAAAGTAGAGCTCCCAGCAGGGCACATCAATAGCCAGGGACTCTTCCCCTTTTTGCACTGGACCGCCCTCGGTTTGTTCTTCAATTCCCGATTGGGATGGAAGTATTTCTTCATCGGGCAGTTCAATGTTAAGAGGAGAATCGGCCGGAATTGGGTGTGCTGCCAGAAACTCCGCCATTCCTTGTCCCTTAATTGCCTTTTGGGGAACAAATGTTATATCAAACTCCATAAGAGTAATGCCCATTTTCCCAGTCGACCCGACAAGACAGGCTGTTTAAGGAGGAACTTGAGTGGGTTGTATTTTGAGATTAACTCCACCGTGTGGGACAGGAGGTAATGTCTTAACTTCTGGACGGCGAACACCAATGCCAGACATACCTTCTCCATCGGGGAATAGCGATGCTCGGGGCCCACCAGCTTTCTACTGAGGTAATATAACGGTTGCTCTTTACCTTCTTCATTTATTTGGGCGAGCAACGCCCCCAAGGAAGTGTCCATGGCAGCAATATAGAGAATCAAAGGTTTTCCCTTGATAGGTGCTCCGAGCACTGGGGGAGTGAGGAGGTACTCTTGATCCGCTCAAAGGCTCCTTGACATTCTTGGTCCCATATAAATGGGGCACCCTTTTTCATCAGTTTCCCAAATGGTGCACATCTTCCAGAGAGGTTAGATATGAAACGCCTAATATAGGCTAGCCTCCCCTGTAGAGATCGCAGTTCTGTTATATTCTTGGGCGGCGGCAATTCCCGAATTGCTTTGATTTTGTCGGGATCAATCTCTATTCCCCGGTACTTAACAATGAAGCCGAGGAACTTGCCACTTGAGACGCCAAAAGCACACTTCATAGGATTCATCTTGAGCTTGTATTGGCGGAGTCTGTCAAAAACCCGCCGCAAGTCATCTAAGTGATTTTCATGCTTGCGGGTTTTAACGACGAGGTCGTCAACATAGCACTCGACCAAGTCGTGCAGCATTTCATCAAAAATCTTAGTCATAGCCCTTTGATAGGTGGCTCCAGCATTTTTCAGCCGAAGGGCATCCTTTTGTAATTGAAAATCCCTTTGGGGGATCGGAATGCCGTATGGTCCTTATCTTAACGGCCATTCGTATTTGATTGTAGCCCGAGGACCCATCCATGAAGGACAGAGCTTCATATCCTGTGGTCATATCAACCATAGTTTCAGTAATTGGGACTGGAAAATCGTCCTTTGGGCAGGCTTTATTCAAGTCTCTGAAGTCAATACAAACTCGGACTTGACCATTTTTCTTTTTGACTGGGACTATATTGGCGAGCCACACTGGATAAAGACAGGGCTCTATGAAATCCACCTCAGGAGCTTGTCAACTTCAGCATTTACTTTAAGTTCCAGCTCGTGACGCATGCGTCTCTGAGCTTGCTTGACAGGCTTAACAGTGGGCAATATGGCTAGTTCATGTTCGGCCACCGAGGGCTCCAGCCCGGGCATCTCTTTGTAAGTCCAGGCAAAACAATCTCTGTACTCCAATAGGAGTTGTTTGTAAGCTTGTCTTTCCTGCTCAGTAAGGAGGGCACTAATGAAGATGGGTCGGGGTTCATTAGCATCCCCAAGGTTGAGCTCGATCAATTCATCAACTGTTGCTTGCCCACCATCTTCAAGTTCCCGTGGGGCAGGCTGTAGATCCATGAAGCCTTCATCTTCGTCAACATTGACTACGTGGAAGTCACAGTAGTCTAAGTTGTTGATAACGGCCGACTGAAGCTGCTCATGCCCGGTCTTCGAGGGCCACTTCTTTTGGTTGTTCTCTTGTAGAATCGCTAGGCCCCTCGCCAGAGTCTGAGCTACTGGGAGAGGGTGATAACCCTATAGTGTTGACAGAATAGTGAATCTTAAGGCTGGGCTCCCCACACGGAGGCTTGCTCCTTACTTCACTTGCAATAAATTTAGGCAGTGTAGACGCAGCTTCTACGAGGACCTTTTTATTGAAAGGCTTGGACTGATTCCAAGGATGCGGCTGCGGGGGAAAAACCCTATGCTGCTTGAGCTGGATAACTCCGCGTTGTATTAAATCCTCGAGTTGGTCCTTTAGGACATAACAATCTTCTGTAGCATGCCCTGCCATTTGATGGTATCGACAGAAGCTGGAGCTTTTGGCTTCACCGGCTCTAGACGGCCTGTGAGCTGGAGGAAGCTGGATAAGACCCCGAGCCGTACAAAATTCAAACAACGACTCAGTATGGGCCTTGACAAATGAGTATGGAGCTTCCATCCGCTGTGCCAATCTTATCACGGGTGTTTTACCCTTGGATTCCACAGGTGGTCGATTTGCCCTGGGTCCCTGAGACCAAGTCTCATTTATCTGGCTCTTGGGATCAGTATGGGCTTTTGAAGGGAAAGCAAGATGTCTAAGTAGAACATCCCGTTCTCATAATAGCTCTTGTACAAAAGCTTCAATGCTTGGTTCTCTTGTTTCAACAGCTTTATTGTATCGGCAGGGTCCCCTCCTTGTTCAGTAGCAGGAACATAATCGTCGTCCGATATGGGGTGCTCGTCCTCCGTGATGTCGAGCCCAGCTAATTGACTCAGGGCTTCGCACCCAGTTTCGCCAAGTTCTTGCAAAACGGGCTGTAGGACAATGATCTCATCATCTCCGGTCCTGACATTATGACTGTGCAAGCTATTAACATCGGAGACCTCTGGCCCGAATTCTTCTTTTCCCTCAATTATGCAAGGAGCATTCCCCTGAATAAGATCGGAATGGCCGGGAGGGGGCAAGGTCCCGACGGTATTTACAGCATAATAGACTCTAAAGTCTGGCTCTGGGTCATAGCCCAACCCTCTTCGATCATTCTTAGGGAAGGGAGGCTGCCCTCTGACTTGAGGAGGGTACCAGAGCTGTTGGAAGTAATTACGCCGAGCCGCTTGTTCCGTCTGTGGGATATTTTGTTTCTGACACATCTGTTTAATGTGCTTAGCCATGTCAGGCATTTCTTGGACAGACTCAGGAGCATTCTTGGGCTGCTCGCTCCAGCCGAAATCGTCATCCGAGGGGGCGCGAGGCACCATATCTCCCTTGTAAAAGATAATGGGCTTAAGACGCCCCTTGGTGTTCTTCTTCCCTTTCGCTTGATATGTGACAATGAATGTCTTTAGGGTCTCGACCCCGTGCTCCTCCCTCTGAGAGACCAACTGCATACAGGCGGGCGGCAGAAGGATGCTCTTATCTATTGATTGATTAATGAAGTTGGCTTCAAAGTTAATTTCCCGCCTCTCGGGCCGGTTGGCTTCGCTGCAGGGGCGTCAGCTTGCAAGCTGAGTCGATGCATCCTGGCAAGGTCTTCATTTACCACAAAGAGTTCATCTTCATCTTCTTCCTCAACAATCACCTTTTGCTTTCCTTTATCTTGGATCTCAACTGGGGGTTCAACAGTTGGGTCCCCAAAGTACAACTGAGCATCAGTCAAATTGCATTCATTTGGTCGAAAGGGAGACTTATCAGCAAAGACTGTATGTTGCTCGCCGCCCTTCGCATACTTAATACACTGATGGAGAGTTGAAGGGACGACCCAATTTTCGTGAAGCCATGGCCTACCCAGTAAGGCTTTGTATGCGGTCGTGGCATTAATGATGTAAAATGTAGCCTTAGTGACGAAGGTGTCCATGGTCAACTCCACCTCCACTTTTCCCAACGCATCCTCGGAGTTCTGATTGAATCCCGAGATTTTGACATCATACACCCTTTGAAGATAGGGCATAAGAAATAAAGACTTAAAGGTCTTGAGAGGCATTATGTTGACAGAGGCACCGGGGTCCACGAGGATCCGGTTTAGCTCGTGCCCATTAATCTTCCCTTGCATGTACAATGGGCGGTTATGACATGGAGAAGACATCAACATGTCCTTATCAGAGAAAGTGACTGTCGCGGCTAATGCCTCGTATGTCTGTGCTTGAATTTCAGCTACATGAGTCTCATAGACTTCTGGTTCTTGGAGGACTTTAATGAGAGCCTCCCTCAACTCTTTACTCCAGGCAATGGCCTCCCATATGCTAACCATAGTTGGCATTCGCTTCATGTGTTGAATGATCTTACGATCAGCCCGAGCCCGGGCTTGATCTAGTGGAGGGATCATCTCCACCAGGGACTTAGGCTGATAAGGGGGCTTCTGGGCCGGCTCCAACTTTCCCTGGTCATTTGTTTCTTCTTGGAACAGCGGGGCTAAAGATTCCTCTTCCGGAACTAGAAGCTCTTCATTGTCCTTGCCTGAAGTGCCTGCTTGGGCTGGATCAGCAGGCTGCTCTTGGGAGAGGGAACCAACGGGATCAGTCTCTTCATCCGTTGGATCGAATGGAATAGCACCTACTCTCTCCTGAGAGATCGGCTCGACGGGCCCCTCATCCTCGTCTGAGGGGTCGAAGATGAAAGTTTCAGCCCGTACTTGCGCCTCAGGGGGCTCATTGGGTTCTTCTCCTCGAAAGATGATCACTCTTTGGGAGGTAGTTGGCTGGGATGTGTGCCCATTGGAGGATGTTGAATGTCTTCCCCGTCCGCGTCCACGGCCTCTACCGCGACCGCGGTTTCGGAGTTCCGCATTGCGACGGCGGTAAGTAGCCATAGTGATCCTATCCCCAGCTGCGGAGAAGGTGGCATTATCTTTGCTTGACCCCCGTAAACTTTCTGGCGGAGGGATTGACACCATATTACATGAGAAGTTCTTTAGCATTTCCTCTAACTTCTCTATAGTGAGTTCTTCATCTTTATAGAAGACGGAGAGCTCCTCCGGAATAGAAAGTTTTTCGCCCTCCTTAGCTCGTTCGAGCATTTGTTGGAGCCAACCTTTAAGCCGGGTTTTCCGCTCCAAGTCTTCCCACGGGATATACTTGCCCAGTGGGACAGGCCCGGTTGGGACAGAGGGTACATAGTCTTCTAACTCTTCAATTAACTTGTGAAGTCTCTGCAAAGGGGTTAACTCTCTAGGTGCTTCCATGGCCGCCGCCTGCTCGGCCTGTTTTTTTAATCTCCTTTTTAGATTCTTTCTCCTGTTCTTTTCCTGCTTCTGGGCTCGCGCCAGCTCTTCTTGAGACGGGGCAACCTTTCTCGTAGATGTCTGGGGAATGCCCTTGGCTGTTGAGCCACTAGGCTGGCTCTTTCCTTTAGATGACTTCAAATGGAGGCTCTTTCTCGGGGTCACAGCAATCCACTCTCCCCCTTGCTCAGGAGTTTGAAAAGTTGCGTTAATTGCTCTCTCAACAATTTCAGGAGGCAATTCTTGAAATTCGGCCACAAAAGAGCCAAAGTTGCGAAGTATGTCGGCTCCTTCATTGACTTGCTGACTAATGGACCCGAGGCCTGATTTGCATGGTCCCAACTCGGTCTTACCCTTTTGTCTGTTCCTCGAACTCATAGCACTGTCCCGCAACTGAGAACTATCTTGGTACACTTGCTTAAGCTTAAACTTGTCATCACCCTTCGGTGGCTTCCTTTTTGGCATTTCCTGACATTCGACTGGAGCGGGTGACGACGCAACTCGCTCAAGGCTGGAGTGGATGAAGCTTGGACCGGGCTTTTAGGGCTCAAATCGGAGCTCCCATGGCGGGGACGAGCTTCGCCCATTCTGGGTATAGCTGCTTTATGCTTTGTATCTCCCATGGCTGACCTGGGAGTGTGCTCGAAAGCAGATGACTTGCCTTTCCTAAGAGAGGCAGAAGACCCTTTAGTGGAGACACACGGACTATCACTTTGAGAGACAGTCCGGTTCATGTCGTTTTTCAAAGTGCCACTCTCATACGAGCCGATGGCCCCTTGCTGAGAGAGGGTTGAACTTCACAATGAGAATCTTTGTCCTTTCCACTCTTTCGTGAGACAGGGGAATTCCGCTCCAAGCAGGGAGAGTTGACTCGGACAGAGTGCGGAGATTCGCGCACCAAAATTTCCTTTCCGCCGAACAGGATGTCCAGCAGTTTTTTAGTTTCTTCCTTTGGAAGAGGTAAGGACTCTAGGTCCTGCCAGGGTCGCCATTCAAGGCTCATGTCTGAGGATCTTTCTGGGGCGGGCCCAGTCTCTAGTGCTTGTGACGTTGACTTCCCGTGAGAAGTTGATGCATGTATAACATTTACTGAAAACGGCGACCGTCCCCATGGAGAGGACGCCGAGGGAGCTTGAGAACCCTCCTTTAGCTTTATAATCTGCCGGGTAATCAAATCCTCGGCTATGTCTTTGAAGGTGGGACAGTCATAAATGACATGTCCCATGGCACGGTGATATAAGCAGTAGCCATGCCGGTGCGTCATACCGATCATCAAATCACTGTCCGGTTTAGGGAGTTGTATTAATCCCTCCCTCTGGCAGATCTTAAATATCTCCAGAGTTTTGTGTTGGGGAAAAGAATACAACTTTTCTGGGGGCTCTGCAGTAGGCGAGCCTTTTGAATCTTCGGATAGCCACCCTCCGGCCCTCGGCCGTCTTCTGGGCTCCACCGTGGCTTCTGAGTTACGGGTGGAAGCTGGAGTGGCTCCTCCCGTTGAAGGCGTTAGGGTCAGAGCCGTCAGGCGGTCGTCCATGCGCCTTACAAGCCGCAGTAGCTCTTGCTGATCACGCTGCAGATGCCTAACTTCCCTTTTAAGCTTTCGGACAGCCTTCCGAATGGACAGACATTCGGACATTAAGAAATAGCCTCCTGCCAAGGAGATACCTGGCGGGGCAGGGGCTGAGTCCAGACCACGCCGTGGATCCCTAGCCTGACTTTTCCCGGAGATTTTCTGAATGACATTTATCGAAAACCTCGATCCTTCGTGGATGTGAGGCTCAGGGGGATATTTCTCGGTGCTTCTCTCATTTAGAATGTGCTCAGCAGCTTCGCGAAGCCTCTTTCTTACCATGCTTTCTCCTTGCGTGTCGATCTCTCCCCTTTGGATGAGGGTTTCAATGCAATCTTGTAGCTCTTCACATTCTCGGGTGGGATGCGATATCACAGCATGGAACTCACAATATCTTGGATGGGCTTTCTCAACCTCAGTGTAGGTAGGAGGGGGGTCATGCACCATAATGTGACCTTCCTCTAGAAGAATGTCAAATATCTTCTTCGTGTTTTCCTTTGGAAAAGAGCACTGGTGGGAAGGCCTCCATCCTGGATACCACAAAGTGGGTTTTATCCCACTAGGGCCTGCTTCTTCTGCCCCCGGATCGGGGAATGTGAAGGCTGCCATTTGATAAATTTGTCGAGTCGGCCGATGGCTAATGACATTTGCCGAACGGGTCACTCGGTCCCAGACGTGAGGCTGAGGAGGGTCAACCCGAGTCCCCTTCATGGTGATGAGCTGATTTTGTATCATTTTCTCCAGCTCATCTTTGAAGACATAACAGTTGTCAATAGTGTGCCCCAACAGACGATGATATGGACAGTAATTGGGCTCATCGGTCTTGCCGGCCTCTTCTGGCTTCTTAGGCTCTGGCAGAGCTATTAACTTGTTCTTCATGCATAGATTGAAGAGTTTGCTAGTGTGCTCCTTCTTAAAAGAGTAAGGAGTCTTCATGCGCTCGGCCAGCTTTGTGGTCGGTGCCCTCTTTTCAGACTTTTGGCCAGAATCACCCGGCGATGTTGCTTGACCGACTTCAGTGGTTGGAGAGAAGTCCACCGCATTTGCTTCCTTTCCCGTAGCAGAACGCTCCTTGGGTGGCTTGGCTTTGATGGCGTAAAGTGGGATTGTCAGCGAAGAACATTTCAATCTCCGCGACCACAGAGTTCAATTGGTCGAATCCCTTGATATTTGCCCCCAGAAGTCGTTCACTGACTTCGGGGGAGAGCCCCCTCCGGCATATAGTTATGGCATCTTCTTGTGCCGGGGGATTGTCACAGCGCATGCTGAGATCCCTCCAGCGTTTGATGAAATCCAGAGCCGTTTCCCCCCTCTTCTGCTTAAGTGAGCAAAGCTCGGCGAGGGATACCTTCCTTTCAGCCAACTGGAACCGATCAATGAATTTCTTCTGCATGTCGGCCCAGTCAGCGACAGAGTTGGGTTTTAACCTTGAGTACCATTGAAAAGCGCTTCCGGTAAGAGAAGTTGCAAAATACCGGAGGAGATAAGATTCCTCAAGGGCCAGGTCGCCCATAGCAGTCATATAGTAGGCGAGATGCTCGTGTGGCGAACCCTGTCCATTAAACTTCTGCAATTTAGGCGCCTTCGGGCATTCCGGAGGGAGTTTCTTGAACTGGTGATGAATAGGGTAAGGCGCACTGTATAAGTCAACAGTAGCGATACCCTCGCCACGCTGGGCGAATTTGTCTTCAATAATCTTCTCAATCATGCGGCGTTGGGCGATTGCCTCTTCCGCTCCCGTGATTTGAGAAGACTGAATATTGAGCTGGGCTCGGAGTGGTTCGGCCCCTGCCTCGGTATGGGCACTATGCGGGTGTCCAGCTTGCCGACTGGCGATGACCGGGTTAGGTAGCTGTTGCTCTCGTCGAAGGTCGTGACCATGCATCGGTGTTGGGGGCCTTCGGGCGCTTGTATCCATTTGCCGCTTCATTTCCAGCATGAGATTGGTCATTTCTATGTGCCATCTCTGCATAGTTTCAAATTTGGCATCATCGGACATTGCCTGGAAAGCGGCCTTTGTCGGTGGCTCGAAGGGCAAATTGTGATAACCATCATCACGCATGCTCATGACATCATCGGCGTCAACTTCTACTCGTGGTAGATTCTCGCCCTGGTTTTGAAGAAGCTCCTGGGGAATTTCTCGGTACTGCCCCTGGGAGGAAGTCCCTTCTTGACCACTAAGTTGTGCTTGGAGACTTCTCCTGGCAGCATTACGAGTATTGCGGTACACCGCGTCTGCATCTGTTACCAGATTTGGATCATTCACCCCGACGGGGTCAGCCGGGTTGACAGGGTTGCCAGTTTGCTCCATATGTTGCCTACCGGAGGTGTAACAGGTGTAGATTTTCATATTCCCACCTGCTTCTGCCATCTGGACTACTCTTCGTCTCTTGGGCACATGTCCCCCAGGACGAAGGGGTGCCCCCAATCGATCAAAGACGGAGGTTTTTACAGGAAGGGTTTCCGTTAGTCTTTCAAAGACGGAAACCCGTTGAATAAGTGCTTGGGCACAGTTGCCTGTCTTAGCTCGGATAGATCCAGAGCTTTGGGATGTGAAGTTGGGCTTGCGATAAGCCCCCTTCCTCTTCCGCCCCTGCGTGGCACCTGACGATGCCATGTCGGCTTGGGGCTGGGTCCGCGCAGGCTTGGTGGCCCTGGCCTGCTTAATTGCCTGGGCCTCCTGCTGGTAACCCAAATTTGTTTGACCTTGCGGGGACGCCGCTCAGAGGCCTTATGGCTATCATCGGATTTGATTTTCTTTTTGAAATCCAGTCCGTCCTCTCGCATTTTGTGTAAGAGCGAGAAGCGATTGGAAGTGGATATATTGGGGACACATCGGTCCCGTGGAACCCTTGGTTCGGTGCCGTCGAGCCGAACACGTAGATCCCCGACAAGTATGGACTTGCCGGACCTTGAGGTCTTGGCTGCTGGCCTCCTGTCCTGGCGGCGGCGATGCTGCCCCCATTTGGCAGGGACGACATCAGCAGTGAGCGTGTTTACCGAGAACACGCGAGCTTGGACCGGACGGAGCTTGTTGCCCCCAGCAACAGCAGATGGGGCTGAAGAAGGTTCCTCTTGCTGGACGGCAGGGATCACCCCCAAGAAGAAGGGGGAACCCACAACTGCCGGGAAATCCCCAAACACAAGGGGGACAGTGAGGTAGCCATGGCTCGCATGGCTGGCGACGGCGAACGGGCCGTAGGCAACTGCCGCCATTACCAAACTTTCCTTTGCTTTTGAACTGCTTCCTGTTTCCTCCTTCCTCCTGTTCAATAGAGAAGAAGAGTTAGGGTCCTTGTAAGGGCATTGAAAGAACTTTAGCAGTTAAATGAAGGGCGGGAAAAGTCCCACCGGGCGTGCCAGTATGTTTACACGCGGAAAGAAATAAACGAATAAATTTTCGTCTTAATATGCGCATGTGTTTCGGTCTTTTTAATACTTGCATATTATAATTTCCGCGCGCGTGTTTCATCAGACGATTTAAGAGTTCATGTACTGGACTCTTCCCCACCGAATGGAATCGGTGTTAATTTACATCGGACAAATCCGAATACCCTTGATTAAAACTGCTAATGAATGCGAACGATGTTTTCTTGCCCTCATAATATCGACCCTTTTATTCTGGAATATTAGTTCGAGAGAACATGTTTTTACCTCAAGATAGGGCATAATTGCAATTATCCCTCCTGCGAGGGTTTATTTGCAATATTCCTTACATAGAAGGGTTTTAAGGTAATTTTTCACCAAAACAGTTTTCCGTAAAAAAGTAGGAATGTTTGTGTAGTGTGCCTTTCAATATTTGCTTTTTCTGAATCTCGTTCATGTCTGCGCATTTTTTTTTTTGATAGGTGCGCCATATTGCGGCTTTGGGGGGGGTATTCGCAAAATTGAATTTCCTTGTAGACTTGGTGGGATTCTTCACCCACTTTGGATGCATTTAGGACCATAGGAACTTTTTTATATAATTCCTGATTTTCAGTCTTCTTAGGGACATTTGCATAGTTCCCTATAGTATAAGGGTGAATTCATAATTTTACACATTAAAATCCTCCAATAGGGTCTTGGCTATAAAATAACTTTGGAATATTTCTCTCAATAGTTGTATAACATTGTATTTGAATTCATTTGGATCCCATTTATACTTATTTTGTATATCACATGAGTGATGAGGGTACTTTAGTCAAGTTTCCTTGAACATCTTCTCCACATAAAGCAAGTTTTATCTTCACAAAAAAAAAACCCACCAAAAGAGGGCTACGAACTGCTGTTTTTTTTTGTCTTCCTTACATAAAGCAAGTTTTATCTTCACAAAAAACCCCACCAAAAGAGGGCTACGAACTGCTGCCTTTTTTTTGTCTTCCTTACGCTGTAGACTTACTATTGTGGCTGTCTTTTTCCTTTCCTTGTATTCTTCTTTCTCCCTTCTCCCTTTTTTATCCCCTCTTGTCTTCTTGCTGTTGTCCCTCTCTTTCTCTCCTTGTAGCTGCTTTCCTTTTTGCTGTGGCTCTCTTTCTTTTCTTGTGGTTGCTGTCTTTTTTCTTTGCTGTTGATGTCCCCCCCTTGGCTCCTAGTGGGAGCCTTTTATATTGGGTTTGAGAAAGGCGGAGGAGCATTCTCTTCTTCTCCTCCGGTGGAATTCGAAAAGGTAAGCCCCTCATCTTCTCCTCCCTGCCTTTCCATATACCGTAACTGCAGCATTTATTTTCTTTCCTTCTTTTATTTTCTCTTTCTCTTTTTTTTTTTGGTAACCGCAAGATCATGGGCGGAGGAAGGCCTCCTCCGGCCTGCTAACAGGGCGGAGGAGGGTCCTCCGGCCTGCTAGCAGGGCGGAGGAACTCCCTCCGGCCTGCCAGCAGGTCGGAGGGCCCCTCCGGCCTGTCAGCAGGGAGGAGGAACTCCCTCCGGCCTGCTAACAGGGCGGAGGGTTTTCCTCCGGCCTGTCAGCAGGTCGGAGGGCCCCTCCGGCCTGTCAGCAGGGCGGAGGAGCACCCTCCGGCCTGCAGGCAGGGTGGGGGGCCCCTCCGGCCTGTCAGCAGGGCGGAAGAGCACCCTCCGGCCTGCAGGCAGGGTGGAGGGCCCCTCCGGCCTATGGGTCTCTTTCTCCTATATAAAAACAGAGCCTCCGTACATCTAAAAAAAAAAAAATTCCTTTCAACACGTGGAAAGCTTCTGTGTTTCTTGACTTGTACGGAGGATTCTCAACTTGTATTTTTCTTGTGAAATCACGTGTGAGTGTTGCATCAGATCTGAATTCTAGTTTTGTGATCTGAATCCCATTCTCCAGAGTTTAAGGGACCACCTGGTTTGACACTAAGGAAAGCCACCAGCCCTCAAATTGGAGAGATGTAATAAACCTTCTATAGCAGATCCTCAAGTCCCTCCTCAGGAATTCCATGCTCCAATTCTCCATCTGTTTGTCGGAAAACTGCAGCTGCTCTGCAACAAAAATGATTTTACTGTAGTCCCCTGGTGGGGAGCACCTGTGAACTCTTTTTTGCAACTTCGTTACAGTTGATTTATCTCCACACGCAAACCATTACCCATGAACATTTTGCTCATCCGTTCTTTTAGAGTAAGCTTGCTTCTTATTTCTGTATCAAACAGTCATACAGGCAACTCCCCGACAAACATGCATCCTTTCATGGCCAAGTTACTGACAACACACAGAATTTCTCCAAAGTCTGCTAATGTAATCACCGGAAGTCCCTGGATTGCCCACAAGCTTGGCCTGCCACCATCAAAGCCTTTACCATATAGAGATGCTTGTAAATCATAGGACTCCAAAGGTATATGAACATACTTGCAGGTTTTCATAATTTCAGCTCCAATAGCTTATCAGATAAAATTCTTTTGCCAAGTTGCAGAAGAGAAATCACACCCTTCCATGACACGTTTAAGATTGTCACCAGACTCCCCAATTCACACAGATTTCTTATTGTGCATGCGATTATGCTAGTAACATGAGAAGCATAATCGACAATTTGTGCCATCACCCAAGTTACTGTTGGCTTCCAACATCACCTCACTGGTACCCAAATTTATAGTTGGGAAATATTTCCCTCTGAGTCTTATAGCAGCATCCAGAGCTAGCTGCGCCACTTTAACTACTTCGGAAGCAATCGACTGAATTTTCTTCGGGTGGAATCAAGTGGCTGCTCCTGGAATATTGTTCTTTATCAAACATGCTCATTTGAGTCGGTAGTCAAATAAACATGTTTCTTAAGGCCTAAATGGGCACCATTAATATTCATTCTGAGATCAATGAAATATTTTATGGGGTCAACAAGAGACTAGTTAAGAGCATGTGTAAGACTGTACCATCTACTTCTCTTGCATTTGGTTGACTTTTTTTAAACATTGAACAACTATATGTTGATTGAGATATGGGAAGGGTAATGTACAAAACTCTGGCTTTCTTTTCTTCTATATATATCTTCTGACAGAAAGCCAGTTGTCTTTAAGGGGTCACTTGGCATGCAAATTGTTTTATGGTGTTTTCGGTTTTCCTTATGTTTGGAGTGCCGTAAATTGCTGGGTTTCAAAACTGGTTGACCCATGTGGCACCTTTTTAACTGATTTTTGTTATCAGTCCAGACCCAGACACTTTACAACCAGTGACTTTAAAAAGTGATAATTTATTTTCATGGATTTACCCACGATTTCAAAACCAATATTTTACTCTGTTTTATGACACACCAAATGATCCCTAAATTAATAATATTAATATCTCCACAGCGAATATCAGTTCTATACCCTTCTCCCAAATTCTAATACTAGTACAAGAAATCCTCTAGTAGTCTATCAGTATCCTCAACATATTTTAAGCATACAGTTTTTATCACTTTGCATGTATACATCCAACTCTAGAAAGTTTAAGAACATAAAGTAACTAGTGCATCACCTTCTTACTGTGTTTGGGAACATTGATTGCATTTCCTTTATTCCCCTTCTCCATCCTTTTCAGCATATTTGCCACAGGTGTACGCATAATTCCAGAAAGATCTACTTCCTATAAGACAATCAAGGAAAATTGAATTGATAAACAATAATCAGACCCATAGCTATGAGCATAGCAAAGGAGTGGAAATGGTATGAAGTTCAATGGTACCTTTCTTGCATTTTCTTGGCTGTTCAGAGCAAGTTGGCTTCTATTTCCAACATCCATATCCCTCTTTTTCATTGATGAAACAGAGTACTCCTGCTGAAGAATAACATGAACTGTAGCTGTTGTTGAAATCAAAAATGGCAAGGAAGAAGACGACTCATCAAATATGCATGAAGGTACGTGTCAAAGCATCACATATTTAACACATCTAAAATGAAACGGGACATACTTTCTCATTTCATGCAACCAAACATTTTTCTGCTTTAACAGAAATGATTGGGTATTAATTCCAATCCATTCCTCACCTTAGCTGTCAATGCTCTTTTAGTTCCCCACTAGATACTAGACCTTTACCCTGGAAAAACTCAAGGAAACCAAATCCCAAGCCACCAACAGTGCCCAGGAAATGATAAAGTGAAAATCAATGAGATGCTTGATGATAACCCTTAGGCCTGATGTATACCAAAATTCAATTGCCTGAGATCAGATGAATATGCTGATGGTGTCAGAAAAGAGTCGTGATAAAAGCCATAAATACTATCTTTTGCTCAGGGAAATACAAAGACACGTTCTTTTGGACAGGTGAGATCTCTGTGAGACTGTAACAACACCTGAATCCCTTATTTGCCAAGTTCCATTTTCTTTACAGCCAAATCAGCAGATGGTATGGGCAATCACGAATGTCTTTGATGTGGGTTGATGTCCTCCAATATTTATGGTGATTTATTTCTGAATTATATTTTTTATTTTATTCTGAGTGACCAATGTGACCTATACAGTTCTTCAGCATGCATAATAATACGTGGAAATTCATCAAGAAATCATTCCTCCATCATCACCAAAACCAGAAAATCTACACATCCCATTGATGGTCTTCACACAAGAGGCACAAAAGTATTGTAGGTATTGCAACAAAGAATAAAATGCCAATCAGACAGAACTATGTGTCTCAACCAACTGCAAAAGGTTGACAAGAGAACCAAGGCTCCTGTTTCCATTTATCAAGAAACATTAAATAGGGCATTAATCACGGGAGTGATAGCATTACCTTCACACCACTAGTGGTTCAAAAAAACATTACCTTCACACCAAGGTTGGCCAACTCAGTATTGGAAACCTGACTTAGGCAAGGATGGCAGTACCGGTTTCGGCCAGGACCGAAACCAAAATGTACCGGTTTCGATTTCGGTTTCGGTTTCGGCCGAAACCGGTTCAAAACATTCAAAAAAGGCAAAAAAATACAGTGAGCAGGTCCGGTTTCGGACCGAAACGGGTGGGTTTCGGACCGAAACGGTTGACCGAAACCATTAAAAAAAATTTAGTTTGCTTAGGCTCAATTGAAGTTAAATTAAGGTTCATCGAGGATTTTGGGGTGGGATCATGCGGGTAATTAATTTTTCCCAATGGTGATTAAGGGTTAATTGCTAATTAAGCCCTGATTAGGTCATAAAATTGGGGCTTTTGTCTAAATTGGTTTGCTTAGGCTCAATTGAAGTTAAATTAAGGTTCATTGAGGAATTTGGGGTTGGATCATGTGGTAATTAATTTTTCCCAATGATGATTAAGAATTAATTACTAATTAAGCCCTAATTAGGTCATAGAAATTGGGGCTTTTGTCTAATTCGAGTTTCTTAGCCACAATTGAAGGTTAATTAAGTTTCATTGATGAATGTGGGGTGGGATCATGCTGGAATTATATTTTTATGAAGGGTAATTAGGGCTTAATTAGTAATTAAGACTTAATTAGTTCATAAAAATTGGACCTTTTGTCTAATTCGAGTTTCTTAGCCACAATTGAAGGTTAATTAAGTTTCATTGACGAATGTGGGGTAGGATCATGCTGGGATTATATTTTTATGAAGGGTGATTAAGGGTTATTTGGTAATTAAGCCCTAATTCATTCATAAAATTGGGTCTTTTGTTTCGTACTTACAATTGTTTGTCTTTGACTGTGTAACTTCTTAATGCAGCATCATGCCTAGACGTCAGCAAATACAGGAGCAGCAAGGGCAGGAGGATCAGGGGTGGGCCCACATGTCCTTAGTTGATGCTAAGAGAAGGAAGGTTAAATGTAATTACTGTGGTAAGGAGATGTATGGCGGAATTACCAGAGGCAAGCAACATTTGGCAGGGGTACGAGGAGAGGTGAGACAATGCGACCACTGTCCACGAGAGGTGCGAGAGAAGATGCGCCAGTGCCTTTTGGGGAAAAAGGAGAGGGTGCAACAAAGGGCTGAGGATGAGGAGGACATTGCTGAGGAGATTTCTGGCAGAAGGGTTAAGAGGGATGATGATGAGGAAGGCACTGAAGATTCTGATCCGGAGCTGACTGAAGCAAGGGAGCGTGAAGAAGCCGCTCGAAGAAAAGGAAAGGCACTCATGGGTTCAGGAGGGACCTACTCCAGTACAGCTGCACGACGTCCTGATGTTGCTGCCCCGCCCCCGCAGACGCAGAGAGCAGGCCCCATGAACAGTTATCTCCACAGAAGGCCCCAGGCTACACAACCTAAGATCAAAAGTGCATTAAGAGGGGTCAAAAAATCTGCAGAAGTTGCAGGGCATGCATTTAAAAGCATCTGTAAATGGTTTTTTCATGGATGTGTCCCTGCACATGCTGCTGAAAGTGAATATTTTCAACCTATGTTGGATGCCATAGCAGATGCTGGCCCTGGCTTGAAGGCGCCGTCACGTCGGGACATATACGGGCGTGGGCTTGAGGCAGAGGTTGAGGAGCTCCATGACTGGGTTCAAAGCTTCAAGCATATATGGATGGAGAGAGGATGCACTATTATGTGTGATGGTTGGACTGGTACCACGAAAAAGTCCATGATTAACTTTTTGGTGTATTGCATCGAAGGTACAGTATTTGTAAAATCTGTAGATGCATCAAGTTTTGAAAAAAATGTCAATTATTTGTTTCATTTGATGGACAACATGGTAGACGAAATTGGTGAAGAAAATGTTGTACAAGTTGTGACTCATAATGAAGCCAGTTATAAGGCTGCAGGGAGGAAATTGATGCATAAGCGCAGGCATTTATATTGGCTCCCATGCGCAGCACATTGTCTTGATCTCATACTTGAAGACATAGGGAAGGACAAACATGTGAAGAAGACGGTTGAAAGGGCACAAAAGATTACCCAGTATATTTATGGCCATCCTAGGATATTGAACATGTTCAGAGAGCATGCAAGTGGGGGGCGGGATATTATCCGTGCAGGGCCAACTAGATTTGCTTCAAATTTCATTTCTTTGGAGTCTCTGCATAGGTATACTGTTGAACTCAATTATTACTTCTTTATCCTTATAGTTATGATCCGTGTTTGATTCAAATTTTATTTCTTTGCACAGGTATAAGAATGAGTTGAAAGCTTTCATGTACCACAATGCCCTGCGGGAATACATCGACAAGGGCAATGTTAATGCTCAGATGGATTATTTGGATGTCTGTCAAATCGTGGACAACAACAAATTCTGGGGCAGAGTAACACGATACATGAAAGTAGTCACCCCCCTCGTTAAGGTCCTAAGATTGGTGGATGGCGATGACAAGAATGATATGGGATATCTGTATGAGGCCATGGACCGTGCGAAATTGGAGTTGCAGGAGTCCCTTCCCAAAGAACATGCAAAGTGGTGGAAGATTATTGACCATAGATGGGACACCACATTACACCACGACTTGCATGCAGCTGGTGAGTAATTATTTGTATTCATATATTATTGACCATACATTAACTATATACAAATGCAGGTTATTTTCTGAACCCTCGATTAATGTACAATGCCAATGCACATGTTGATGCCGAAGTGCTTTAAGGCACTTTAAAAGTCATTGGTCGTTTATCGAGGACACAAGATAAGAGGCTTCAGGCGGAAGTAGAGGTTGGCCTGTTTGATTTCATGAATAAGAGGTATAGAATTTACTTACGTAGTAATGCTAATCTATTATGTAATTTTTGTAGATGAACTCCTATAGAATGAGAAGTGGGACGTATTCTGACTTCCAATTGCAATACGCAGTGGGAAGAGTGAGCCCAGGTATACTTCATCTTTGTGCTTTCTTTGCAATTACATCTTCCTTAATTTATTTTTATTTACATCTTATATTTATTTGTTTATGGTTGGTTGGTGTAACAGCTGACTGGTGGATCATGGTGAACAATAGAGAATTGGACAGTTCTGCATTGGCTTTCATTGCAATCAGGGTGTTGAGTCAAACCACATCAGCAAGCCAATGTGAAAGAAATTGGAGCACGTTCAGCCTTATACACTCAAAGGTTCGCAATCGGCTAAAGGCTGATCGGTTAGAGAAATTAGTGTACTGCCACTACAATATGAGGTTGAGAATAAAGAATATGAGTTGAGACAACAGCTGCGAGATAAACGCGTCGCCGAGGATGCCGCCGCAGAGATTGATGTGGATGCCTTATTTGATGATGATAATCCCTTACAGTCTTGGGTGGAGACACGAGAGCAGGTTGATGAGCCCGTTTTTAATGTTGATGATAGAAGATGGGCAGAGGACATACTTGATGAAGATGAGGCAAGAGATCCCGAATTAAGAAGCAAATCAAAGAGGGCCAAAGATACTCATGCGCACCAGTCTAGGGTGGTTGATGACACTGAGGAGCAGTTCGAGTTTGAGCCAGCTAGACACTCAGATACAGATAGCAGGCCAGTCACTCCTAGAACGTTCTTAAGAAGAAGTACATCAGTGCATGGGCAAACTGAGAGGACAAATGCTGCTGCTCGAGAGGACCCGACAATTGAGCAGTTGAAGCAGATATATGTGAGGCACACGCCAAGGGATAAAGGACTCATGTCAAAGATCACTGAAAAATTGACACCACAAGAGAAAAAAGCATCCCCGAAGGCTAAAAGGCGACTGATTTCTTATGATTCTGATGATGATGATGATGATGATCACCCCGGAGGTGCTGCAGGTAGTACTAGTGATGCAGGTGCTGCAGGTGGTACAGGTGCTGCAGGTGGTACTACTGGATACAATCAAGGTCAGCAAGGATATGGTTCACCAGGTTACGAAGGTGGCCAACAGCAAGCAGCTATTTATGGGTCGTGGAATTATGAACCATCATTTCAGTTCCATCCATATCCGACCAGTTCCTCTTCTCTTCCTCAAGATTCCTATGTTGATACTGGATTCGAATCAAGCCAACCAAACACTCCAAGAGGGATCCAAAGAGGGATGCAGGACTTGGCTACCTCATTGTTTGGTTATAGTGAATATAGACCATACATGCAACCTAGTTATGGGTATCGACATCAAGGGCCAGACGATGAGGGAGAAGGTTCTTCTAGTAATTATTATCCATATTAGGTAAGAATCAATGAATTTTTGTTACATTTATTTTGTCTAAATTGGTTTATTGTACTGCTTCTATTAATGTACAATGGAATATGACTTTAACTTTCACATGTTCAATGTTTGAAGTTGAATTTTTGTAGTTGTCTACTTCAAGGTTATTGCACTAACTTATACAGTCAAATGCATGTGTAATGATTTTTGTGATTTTTGTGATTTTAAGTGATTATTTATATTTTTTATGATTTTTTTTCAGATTTTTCAGAATTAATTTTAATTTTTTTAACCTTTTATATGGGTTTCGGCCGAAATCGAAACCGAGTCGACTCGGTTTCGGACCCGGGCGAAACCGAGTCCGAAACCGAGTTTGCCATCCTTGCCTTGAGCTCTCTCTCTCTCTCTATCTATCCCTCTCCCCCGGACTCTGTCTATCCCTATGTGACACTCCCTCAGACTCTCTCACCCTCTCTCTCTCTCTCTCTCTCTCTCTCTCTCTCTCTCCCTCTCTCCCTCTCCCCGCACGTGAATGAATTTGTTATTGTTATCATTACTCTTTATTTTGTAAAATTGAGTTGTCAATTAGAAAAATATGTTTGCAAAATTGAGTGGTCAGTAGAAAAAATTATGATTTTCTTAGAAATAGGCTATATACATGAAAATTATTTCCCAAATCACCGAACCCAATCTCCCGAGATTTTTTCGAGATCTCTTCAAAATCTATTCTCTTCTATCTTTCCAAGACAGAACCGATATTCAAGACAGAAAACCTTGCCGAGCGGTGGAGGCCTATCCGCCCTCTATTCCGCTCCGCAACGTGGCAGCGATGCTGGCGGTGACCTTCCCCCGCCAAGCTCGGGAATTCGGGGTCGGCCTTCGCAGCATCATGCGGCTCTCTCTCTCTCTCTCTCTCAGGGTGGGGGGGTTTGCTAGCAATGAGAGGGGTTCCCCCTCTTGTGCCCTCTCTCTACTCTCACTCTCGCTCTCTCTCTCTCTCTCTCTCTCTCTCTTTATGGAGTGGGGACATTATGGTCTTTTTCTCTCCCTAGTTAGGCTCGACCATCATTTGGTTAGTCTAACCAGACCTTATCTCACGGTGAGAGACAGCAGGGGCTTTTTATATAATGGAGAAGATTTTAGGGACTTTTAGCTAAATAGATAGACTACGGGGGCTTTTTTTTAATTTCTTACCTGCTGCTACCTCTGCCCTTATTCCTTGTTTTCTTCATGGTATTTTGCCTCTGCTATTCTTTTCTTACTGTGGCAGTAGTTCTTGAAATACGAGTAGTGTTTATGGATATTCTTTGTTATTTGGCTGATGTGGTAATATAAGTGGGATTTATACTTGATTAGTTGATTTGCTAAGGATTGTAGCCTCTTAAATTGCAAACATTAGGCTTTTTTTAATTATTTATGATATTTTTATTATTATCTATTTGTTATTGTGAAGGGTGTCGCGGGTCATTTTGTTTTGAACCTTTTATATTTATTAATTTCTATTTGCAATTTACTTATATTAGGTCCCTAATCGAAACCTTTGTTCTTACAGAACAAATCGGGTTCAGATAAAACACATTCAAATCATACTGACCAGTGGACTAAGATTGTCATAAAAAATCTTATCTTCTTGATGATTTCTTATCCAAAGATGGTGCCTTTCCTGCGCCAAGCAGGGAGCAGTCATCACAAACAATGGTTTGTCTCAAAATAGAGTGATACTCTCTCACTATTTTCTGATAGGGAGGAGTCAACAGTGCAATACAATAGGTGGTACATGGTACTTATTTTACAATGGCACTTTGCGGAAGGCCTGCTTTCCCAGCTTCCATCATTGCATGGGTATTCACTCAAGTTCAGGCAAGCTGCCATGACGGAGCAAAAGTAATTATACTTGGTTATAAAAACAATCTGTTTCTAATAAGTGTTCTTAGTTAATAGTTGTTTCTTGAGAATGAATGCTGGATTCTGATTTTTTTATTTTATTAATATGATTTTACGAGAATGTATCACTTGAAGTTTCATGTTAATCTACTTCCTAAGCCATGTTCTCGAAGTTGAACCAGGTAGACCCGCTATGGCAGAAGCTAACAAAGTTGAACATGATGAAGACCTAATGAAGAAGCTCTAGCTTATGGATGCAAAGCATGTCATTGAGGAAGAAAAAGGTGTCAAAAGGGAAAATATAAGGCAAAAGCATTTCTCAAGGAAACTAATGGTCTTCTAAAGATCAAGGATATCTTACTTTTTTTCCCAGATTTTGCACTGATTGATGAATTCAGGGTAACATAGCTGATATCAGTTTTCTTGGCAGTTATGATGTTGTAAGTGTTGACGCTGTGATGATTAATGAATCGTGATTAAATTAACAGGATAATCTGTGACGATTTAATGAATGTACTGCAGATTACTTTATTTTGCTTGAACTGGGAGATCTGTATCAGATCTGGATCCAAACTTATAAATTTGGATCCCCCTATTCCATTACCTATAAAAAACAGTTAATGAATGCATTGCAGATTACTTTATTTGCATGAATTGGGAGATCTGTATCAGATCCAGATCCGAATTATAAATTCGGATGCCCCTGTCCCATTACCTATAAAATGCACTTTATGAATACATTGCAGATTACTTTGCTTGAATTGGGAGATCTATACCAGATCCAGATCCAAAATTATAAATTCAGATCCCCGTCCCATTACCTATAAAAAACATTTAATGAAGGTATTGCAGATTATTATTTTGCTTGAATTGGGATATCCATATGAGATCCGAATCCAAAATTATAAATTCGGATCTCCTTGTCTCATTTCCTATAAAAAAATATGTACATTGGCCCTGTTTGTTTGGAGGATAGGTTAAGGAGAATAGCTTAACCAAGGGTTGAGTATTCCAAAAAATAGACCATTTTGCTTTGATTGGGAAATAAGGTAACTCGGAATATCCTTGAGAATTGTGAAAAAGATTAACCTATCCTTGTTCTACCTTTTTGGTGGAACAAGTTATCCTGGGATAAACCAGAATAAGAGCCTATCCCATGGAATACCTTGTATGAGCAATCAAAGGGAATAGGCTAACTTTTACCGGTTTATCCCAGGATATCCCGGCTTATCCCTCAAACAATAAGGCCCATTAGGATTCCGGGTCAGATCCAGATCCGAAAGTTCAAGTTTGGATTTGGGTCAGATCCGGATCTGAAATGGCATTCAATTCGGATCTGTGTTGGATCCAGAGCTTGGCTATCGGATTTGGATCCGGATCTTAAAGGATCCGATCCATTCAAGGCACACCCATAGTTGGGTTCATTTTATATCACAGACGCATGAAAACAGAAAATTTTGTTTCCACATGTTGTACATGTATGTATTAATTGTGATTTGTGTAAAATCAGACAAGGTTTTGATCTCATCACTGAAGAAATCCATGAATATTTTCAAAAGGCAAGACTTCCAAATTTTACAAGGTAATTGAAAAAACGTGGGTTGAAAGTTGAAACCCATATGCTGCAAGGTTCACTTGGAAAGGTCTACTAAACAGAATTGGATATAATCTAATTGTATAAGTACCTGGATAGTACATGAAGTTAAAGAGTTGTAAGTTTTGAAGACCTAAAATTTAGATTATAAGGTTGTCCATTTGGTCAAGCCACCCCAGAATCAGCAGAGTCCAGCCCAGAATCAGCAGAGTCCAGCAAAGCACAGCCTAAATTGGTCACATTTGGATTGGGTTCTCATGAGTTGGGCCAAATCTGAGGGGTCAAGCTGATCCACATTGCAAATCGGGCATGCCCGTATTGAAATTCACTCAACCTAATATACCAACAAACCTCAACTATGTTTGTCCAAGCTGAGCCCCAGTTAGGGTGAATCTTTGGACCTTAAAGAGGCCAATCCTAACCATTCATGATTCATCCACATTCAGGTAACATTAACAATCCCTACTCCCCAAAACTCCATCCCCCTGCTCATGATGGGCTATTGCCTTCCCAGGACTGCGTCTCCTTCCTCACAGTGGGATGTGGCTGTGTGGCCATACCCTTCTTTCTTGTTTCCTTCTCCACTATGACCAGTGTCCCAATAGAAACACTAGGCATTGTTGTCTCACAGATGCTCATGGGCAGAACCGTGTACGGTTCGGTTTGGGGAATTTTTTTCCCAAATGGAACCATCCTGAATGCACTTGTGAAACTGAAGAACCAGACTGAAAAAAATTGGTTTAGTTTGGTTTAATCCAATTTAAACCAAAATATTTAATTTAAATTTAATTTCAATGATGAGAACTGCACCTTGGTGCAATCTGGACCATGCCTGGGTGGTAGACTGCTGGAGTGCTGGAGTAGGGCCTCTTATAGACCTGCTGCTTTACTACACAAACAATGTCCCCGATATGGGACTATTATCCCAAGGGCACCACCCGACATGGTTATGTGCAGGCTTATGTCATATGCTGGGACTTGCCTGGGAGTGCAGGTGCACGTCAGGTGCAGCACGGTTATGTGCAATGCTGATGGCATTAATCCCATATTGGAAAAAATAAAACACAAGAATAAGTATAACAGTAAGCAGATTTATAAGTACCACATGATTCACAGGGAAGTGTGGGTTGGACTTATGACACTATGACAGTATATTTATGAAGTAAAATGATAATTCCAGTTTACTTCGGTTTACAGTTTTGTTTAGTTTTGAAAAGTTTTCAAACCGAACTGAACTGGACTGAATTAATCAATTCGGTTTGGTTTCTTGCTTTGAACCAACCAGTGCACAGTTCCTGCAGGACAGGGATCAGATAGATCAAACTGAAGCCCAAAGAACTAACCAACTAATCCTTCTAAGCTTGGTCCTGTTGTTCTTTCCATTTCTTATACTGCTGAATCATGAAGATGTCATGTGAGCAGAATGGACGATTGTATGAATGGTACTGAAACAGTAGAAACCAGATCATACTAACCTTGTAATGTGAAGAAACCAGTCTGATGTGAACGCCAAAGAGAAGAAGAGCTATAAATTATCATTCTGAATTCAGGCCAGTCTAATGCAACCTCCTTTGGCCAAAATGCCTTTGGTCTGTCTTTGGTTAGGTTAATCCTACCCAAATTTAGACTGGCCTTTTCTTCATTGTATGTAATCTCACAGAAGGCTTTTCATGATATTTATATTTGTTCAAGCAGAAAAGCTATAAAAAAAGTCAAAATACGTGACCAGGGTACTTCCTGCCTATTTTGTGGGTTATGCACTAGCACGGCAGGGAAAATGACAAGAACTAAAACATCAAAGAGCAAACACTGTGTTTGACTAATAAACCTTTTTTGAGCTCACTTCAACATCATTTTGTTGACTCTTTTCATCCATCACTTTCCACTGCAACTGTAGTAATGCTCTCTGCTTGTCTTCCTGAAATGCCCAAAAAAAAAAGAATCCACGGTGAAGAGCTAACATAGAATGCAAGCATACAAGCACATCCAGTCTTCTACCTTTGACTTCAGAATATCAAGTTCCTCCTGAAGTTTTCTGCATTCAACTTCATGCTCATGCCTCAGAACTTGTATTTGGATTTCATGCTCTTTCCTCATAATTGATGTTTTCTAAATATAATCCCAGTCATTACCTGGAGAAGGAATTATAAACTCTCAGGGAAAAAAAGGAATGGGGAGTGATAATTAGCACCTCTCTCAATTCATTCTCTGCTTGAAGTTGGACTCTCTGCAGCTCTTCATTGTGAAAGACCCTAAGATTTGATTCCTTTTTCTCATATTCCTTGTTGAGTTGATTTGCCTGCAGAAAGAATATGGCATACAGGATAAACTTTCCTGCATGCAGGATATATTGAATAATTCCTGTCTGGCATGCCAACCTCAGAGGCAGTTGAATCTGATATTCATCAGGAGAGGCTTTACCATAAAAAAAATGATGGAAACAAAAACATTCAAACAAGCCATATCAATGTAAGGACTGGAGACACGCAGAAAATCCTAAAGATGAGTGTTCAAGCAAAAGGAGGATCACAAACCTGATTCTTATTCAGTCTATCAAAACATAGTCTCCATTGATCAAGGCAGACTACTTTCTTGATGTCACAACACACAAAGCAAAGAGCAAACATTCACCACAAATTATTCAGACCTGTAATTGAAGCTTCTACAGCAATCTACAGATGGTGATGTCAATTCTACAAGCCCAATAAATGCTAACAGTTTCACAAGTGACGTTGATGTTACATGCCCGATGTACTTTTTGAGTAATAAGGCCACCAAACTGCCAACTAGCAAAGCACCAATACATGCTGAACCATAATAAACAAATAGATACATAATCATCATTACTGTAGCATTATCCATTTTTTGGGGGGTTCAGCTACATGAACCCTATCCAGCCATTTTATTCTACCCAGTCAGATGTCCATGGTTAAACTTAGAAAAACCATGCCCTTCATTACTATCTCAAACCATCTCACGTTAGGCCTCCCCAAGTCCTTTGTCCACTTGAATTCAATTGCATCTTATAACTAGAATCAAACATGGAAGGACATTAGTTTCTTGGGTTTAAATATAAATATAGCACTTGATAGAAATCTTTGGTGGAACAGGATTCATGTAGCCGACCCCAAATAATTGGGATAAGG
This sequence comes from Amorphophallus konjac, assembly GCA_022559845.1. Lineage (NCBI taxonomy): Eukaryota > Viridiplantae > Streptophyta > Magnoliopsida > Alismatales > Araceae > Amorphophallus > Amorphophallus konjac. The sequence continues at coordinate 442,136,343 of CM040122.1, forward strand.
CTCTGATGATGATAATGATGATGATGATGAACTAGAATCAAACATGGAAGATGGTGTACATGAACAAACCATCTAAGCTTGTATTCCCTCAACGCCAATCAGAGCTGCTCAATCATGCCAAATACTATTTAGTACTTTTGCACATCCATCACAATATCCTCATAACTACCACACACATTTCTGCATGTGTTCTTTTTTCTCACCCAACCTCCAGCATATGCAACATGTTAGACCTTGGAATAGATCTATTAAATTTTCCTTTAAGAGTTCCTGCCTATCATGAAGGATTCCATATGCACTTGTCCTTTTCAAGTTTCAACCAACATGCCTCAACCCCTGTTTCACACGCGGAATTTTATATATCCATTTCGTTGGATAAATATGCGTATATTTCAGCATATTTGTTAATTCCGCGCTTTTAGGTTTATCAGACGATTTAAGGTTCGTGTACTAGACTTTTTCCCACCGACCGTAGTCGGTGTTAATTTACATCAGTACAAATCCGCACACCTTTGATTAACTGTCAAAGAACATCTTCTACCTCTATGCATTGTGACATTAATGATCTTGATGATCGTGCAGTACGGGTACATACTCTTGCAGAGAAATTTGAAGAGTTTAACATATGTAATTTGCATTACACTCGGTCTTTCAAGACCTTTACATATGGTCCCGATTGTGCAATCGGGTTTTCGGGATTACATCCGATTGCAATCAGACCCTTTGAATTTGCTTTAGTCCGCATTTGGACATTTGAATTTGCTTTCGTCCTGATCTGGTCATTGAATTTGCTTCTGTCCCCTGATCGGACGATTGAATTTGAATTCCATCACGAATGGATCGTTGGATCTCCAAGATGATCACTGTCGGTCAGTCGGATTTGCTTCATAGTCATGATCACTCTCTCGATTGTGATCGGACCCTTAAGTTGCCTTGGTGTCCATAAAGGACATTTCCGAACAAGGCATTCCGACTTTTCTTGACTTTTCTTGACTTTTCGGAGATAGTCCTGTCACTTCTTTATTTCTTGAGTATTCCTATCATTTCTTGACTTTTCGACAATGTTATCAGAACCGAACCGGTGCCTGAACCGGTCAATGAACTGGTTCGGTTCGAACCGGTTGGACCGTTCAATCGAATCGGTTTGAACCGTGACATCATCATAATATTGATACATAGTTCGACCCGATTTTATAACCCAAGACAATAAGAAATAAGTTATAATGATCAAAATAAAAAAACATACATCTATAATTATTAGTCATGATTATGTAACTATACAAGTAAAAAACAATAATAACATGGTTAAATAAACTGACCTTAAAATTTTGTAATATTCCATTGGTCTTCACTCTTCACAATTGACATCTATGCTCATTTAAACTTTTAAACTTCAAATATATTTAAAATAAAATAATAAATAATAACAACATAATTTTGTTCACAAATAAATATCATTTTGAATATATAAATATTTTTACGTTTATTTATTTTTTATTTTAAAGGATGAATCGGGTCGGACCGGTTCACTGGTCGAACCGCGGTTCGTCCGGTTCTTTACCATTAGACCGGACCGGCCTTAATCGAACCGATTCCTGGACCGGTCCGACCAGCCGGTTCAGTCAAGTTCTGATAACACTGCTTTTCGAGGTATATTTGCAATTTTCAAGATTTCCCTGGACTCATCCACCATTTCTTGACTTGTCAGGGTTTATTTGCAATTTCACCCATTTCTAAATTTTCGGACATGATAGCTCGTGGCCATGAAAAAGATACATGGATTTGGATGGTTAGCCATAAACCAAACTCAGGAGAGCGCACACCGCTTCAGAAAAGTGGCGTGGTCCCGCTCCACCAAGTCATGCAAACGGTGCGAACTGGAACAAGGGCATTTTGGTAATTTTGAGATGGGCCAGGGGCTTTGTGCAATTTCTGGACTGAGCAGGGCTTTCATGCAATTTTTCCACAAACAGAGATATTTCTGCAATTTTCCACATTTCAAGGGTTTTTCTATAATTTTCCCACCATCATAGATATTTTTGCAATTTTCACCTTTCAAGAGTTTTTCTGCAATTTTTCCAGCTTTCAAGGGATATTTCATAATTTCTGAACCTCTCAAGGTCTTTTCTGCTGTTTTCCACCTACGAGGGATATTTTGGATAATTTCTAGACCTTTCAAGGTCTTTTCTACAGTTTTCCACCTTTCAAGAACTTTTCTACAATTTGTCACCATCAAGGGTTTTCTGCAATTTTCTGACAGCAAAGGGTTTTTCTGCAAGTTCTGATCATGAGGCCTTTTCCTGCAATTTTCTGGCCAATAAAGAGTCATTTTGTAATTTTTTTGATCTTCCAAGGTCTTTTCTGTAATTTTCTACAATGTTTCTAGAACCTTGGACATTTCTACAATTTTCCGCAAGATTTGCAAAACCTTGAACATTTCTGCAATTTTCCGCAAGGGGTGTAGAACCTTGAACATTTCTGCAAGGTTTTAAGACTTGCAGTCATTTCCCTTCAATTGTACAGCACAGGAACCTTGACGGTCATTTTGCATTTTCCTTTGACTACAACACAAGGCATTTGCTTCCTCATGGCATTAGGAGGTGAGACTTTTCTTAGACTCACCACTCCTAAACATGGATGGCAGTTTCGGCCGAAACGTTTCGGTTTCGGACCGAAATGATCCGAAACTATCCGGCCGAAATCGGGCCGAAACCAAAACCCTACAGTTTGCAAAAAAATAATAATGTATTTGATTTCGGACCGAAACCGACACTGCCATCCTTGCTCCTAAAGGAGGTGACCAGAACCCCGAGGGCGAGGAGGAGGGGGGCTTTGAGGGTGGTGACCATACCCCTCTTGCACCTTCTGCTGCCCAGGCAAGGCTGCTCCTTGTGATTCTTCTACCTCATGCTGCTGCTCCTCTTCGTTGGAGTTCCCTCCTTCGTCTTGGCCGCTCCATCCTTTATATAGGCATTGAGTGGAGAAGAGGCATGGTGCCAGAGGAAGATGCCCCTCCGGTGGAAGTTCAAAGACCAAGGTATGGACCCCCTCCCCACCACTCCATCCTTTATATAGGCATTGAGTGGAGAAAAGGCATGGTGCCAGAGGAAGATGCCTCTCCGGTGGAAGTTCAAAGACCAAGGTATGGACCCCCTCCCCACCTTGCACGGCTTCTGCTGCTGTTGCACAAGGGACCAGAGGGGGTCTCCCTCCAATTAAGTACCACTACCACCGGAGGGGCAGTCCCTCCCTTCTCTTCTTCTTTCTTTTTTTTTTCCTTTGTTCACATGAGGTGAGGGCACTGAGGGGAGGGACAGGAGGGGGTGCCCCTACGGTCTGTCATGACCATGGATGGCAGTTTCGGCCGTTCTTTCTTTTTTTTTCCTTTGTTCACATGAGGTGAGGGCACTGAGGAGAGGGACAGGAGGGGGTGCCCCTCCGGTTTGTCATGACCATGGATGGCAGTTTCGGCCGAAACGTATCGGTTTCGACCCTGGACAATCCGAAACCAATCAGGCAAAACCAGACGCCAACTCCCCTACAAAAAATTAGTATTTTATTTGGTTTCGAGCCGAAATCGAAACTGAAACTGTCATCCTTGGTCAAGACCGGAGGGGGTCTCCTCCGGTCTATAGTGCACCGGAGCGAGGTGCCGCCCCTTTTTTATTTTTTTCATTTTTCCTTTTTTCTTTCTCTTTTCCTTTTTCAAAAAAATTTCAGGGTTCAACACCCCCATGCGTAACATCCTCCTAAATCTCTCCAATCTCTTGAATAGATCCTAAATACTGAAATTTACTATGACAAGGAATAATTTTGTCTATAAAACATATCAAATCCTTACCCCACCTTCATGTTACTAAAACCAATTTCACGTATCACGTCCTGGTTTGACTAGTCGCCATACCTTTAAATGTTAAAGCAACTCTCCAACATTATAACCTAGCACTTAAACCATCTATAATCTCACCAAATAAAACAATACCTCAATAAGTAACATGAATCAAGGGTCATACAACAAGCAAATAAATAGAGCATTAGGCCCATTTTTTTCATATTGGGGTGATGTGGGTGACAATAAATAAAATGCCTATAATGTCAGTTAAAAAACATACCAGTGCATTATGCTCTTCCTGAATATGATCTAAATGTCGGTGTGCTTCTTCTTTGCTTTCTGCAAGTCTTTCATCACATTTCCTTTCCATATCCTTTATAATCCTCTCAATCTGAAATTAAAATGGTCTAATAACACGAATAACAATGCAGGATCCATATTGCTTATAATTAGAAAATAAAGAAATGTTAGACCTTTTCTTTCTCAACATTAAGAATTTCCAACTTCTCTACCTCATACTTCCTCCTGATATCATTGATTGCCTAATCCAAATTGCATGTTAGTTCTAGTAAGAAAATAAGCTTGCCTAGAAATAGAGAAGGTTCAAAAAAAAAAGTACAGAACATGAACACCTGATCATTCTTCTGGGAAATTTCCTTTAAATGTCTGGACAGCTCTAGTTGTTTAGTTTCAAGCATCAAGTCATACTGTTTCCTTGCTTCAGTGAGTCTGCATTCAGCTGAGGCAAGTGATGCTTGAATCTGAAAGAAGACACATGAGTGTTTATAACACATATATAGAAGTGTTACAGCCAATTAATTCAAGATATGTAGTATTATGTGTGAGCATTTCATGAAACCACATATTAACAATGGAAACCTCGGATTGTTGTTCTTCCAATAGTTTTTCTCTCTCGCAACATTGCATATTTTGCTGGTCCTTCTCATGCAGAACCGTTTGAAGCTCATTAATTTGATCCTCCAGTGATAAAATATGCTGTCTGTTCTTTGCAATCTCATTCTGCAAATTACTTATTTCTTCAGCTTTTTCCAGCAACAACAGCCGCATCTTGTTCTTAATATCTTGATTCTCAGATTCTAACTTTGATGCTTTTGTCAATGAATCTTGCTGCAAAATTCAACAACAAAAATTGGGCCAGATATCAAGAAAGAACCAATGACAGTTAAACTGGCAAAAATGGAAAGACTATCAAGAAAGAACAAATGGAAAATTTTGGCCAGAATTCAAGGAATGACTGTCAACTAACCAGTTGACTGTCGGTGACATTGTGCACTTCTGACAAATGATTATTTTCCTCCTTCAACTGGGTCACCAACAACTCCAATTCACTCTTCTTCAAAACAAGAGAATCAGTTTCAGACTCCAATTTTCGAACTTTATCTTCCACTAAACGGCACTCTTCTGCATGTTGAACCATACTAAACTCTTGAGTCTTCTGCAGTTCCAGAGTCTTGTTTCTCAGTATTTCAACTTCTGACTTGAAGGACTCATTTTCTGAGCTTACAATCTGAAGTCGATCATGGAGTTGATCAAACTTCTTCTGTGCATTCTTCACAACCAAATCCTTCTCTTGCTGAATCAATCTGTCAAAAGTCTCGAAGGAAGAGAGCAGCTGTATTGCACTGTTTGAAACAGTCAAGCTATGCTTATCCATTTCTTCAACTTTTTTCGATAGTATATGAAGTGCATCTTCTAAGCTCTTGGTCTCTTTACTTGATACAAGTAGTTGCCTTGACAAATCCTCATTACTGGACAGAAGGACATTTTTTTCATCCTCCAAGTTCTCAATTGCTCTTGTCAAATTTGCACATATAGTTTCTTTTGACTTGAGCTGATGTCGTAACTCTTCCATCTGAGAGATAAGACTCTGCAAATGCATCTTATCTGCCTCAACAGTATCGCTTAGCTGTTTGGCAATAGCATCTACAAAAGAAAATAAGACAGGTAGTACTTAATTCGTGGAAATGATTGTCAGTACTTGGGGAACAAAAGAAGGTTTACAGATATAAGCCAAAACCTCAGTAGCAGGAAACTCATTTGATCCTCTTGCCTTTACTAGGAAGGGGGCCAAGACACATTTCATTAAATTATTATAAAGGTACATCCCAACTGTTATATAAACCCTTTCTCTACTACCAAGTTTCTTTTGGAACGTGACCAAAAGGCCACAATTCATTAAGGGGGACTTTGATATCCGGTTAGTATTAGGGCGAATACGCCACCCCAGGGTGGCGTGCCCACCCTAATTGGGGTTGGGCAGCACATTCGACCCCCCGTAGGCGAATGAGTTGTTCCCAGTTAAACCCCCTAACCCTAACGGACCCCAGGTAAGGCCATGGCTTCTTAAAGTGGGCTAAGGCCGATTTGTGCAGATAACTCACCCTATTCCGGCGCTAACCGGTTATCAAAGTCGGCCTAAATCAACAAAAACAAAGAAGTACAAAGGTGAAACAAAGCAAACCAAAAGAGAGAGGATGTTTCTACCAAGATGATAAAGACAATTCCTATCCTCGCCCCAAATCCCCACGTACACCCTGAATGGTTATAAGATGAATCTCCTCCAACAGTAGTCTCTTAATATAATAGCAACCCCAACCCAGACACCAGAGGTACAGAATGGCCATTACTGAATAAAATGGATACCGGCAGACATCATCCACGTTGCCTTCCCTGTTTGACTGGATATAGATCTTCCCATTCCATAATCAAAGCTAAAATGTCTGCCTTAGTACTGCAACTGTCCTTTTTCTACTACCAAGTTGATAACAAGATATGAAAGCTCTATCACACAAGGGGGAAAAAACATGTGAAGGAACAGAGCTAACTACATCACTTAAAACACATTAAACCTCCATTTGTAATGCTTCCCATTAATATAGAGATCCATAAACCGCCGATCCCAGCTGCTCATAGGATTCTATAGCTATTCCTCACATGTCTTTCAGGACAGTCACAAAGGCCAATCCAAAAGCTGAACCACATTGTCCAAGAAATAGTTGCATAAACAGTCTAATACATTAAGAGAGGAAGTGCTTAAAGAAAAATGGGAATGAGAATACCAACCTCTTTCCTTCATAAGGTTACTATTCACACAGAATTGCTCTTTAAAATTCTTCTCTATTTCTTGTTTCTCATGCTCAAGTTTTATCATCTCTTGCTCACCTATGAAGAAGAAAACAGCCCGCATGTAGATAGCCAATATACAATTTTAGTGTAACATGGAATAGTCCGAAGACATTATCACAATCAATGTCATTCTCAAATATCAAATATGATAGAAGGTATACAAGAGAGATTACCAGGACGAGTCAAAAAACTTGAAGATATAAGTCCTAAAATTGTGGATGAATATACTTAAAAGGTACCATTTCTAATAGTTTCTTCTGCATTAGCAAGCTTTGCAGACAAATCATTTAACTGGCAGCCAAGACTATCAAAAGCTCTAGAACTTTCCAGCAGCTTCTCCTCAAAGAAATTCTTGTCTTTCTCAGCTGCCAAGAAAGTGCTCAAGAACATAAATGATGAGTTCAGACACGCAGACGGAAGTAAAATAAAAACCACCAATGAAACTTTACCATCCCGAGTACAGCTAGCCAAGTGTTGTAGGGTTTCTGTTAGTTGATCACACAACATCTTGGTAGAAGAAAGTTTTGAATCTAAGCCATTCCATAGCTTTGCATCTTCCTTGTGCTTCACCTTCAGCTTTGCATTCTCATTCATTGCCTCTTGTAATTTCACCTCTAAAATGTGTATCTGTTCTGTGGATTTTTTCAGCTTTGAATTCTACAAAGTTTATGAAATTATGCTGATCAGTATGGAGGTCTGATTTTAGTTTAATCAAAATTAGGTGTTCTAGTCAATAAGTCAAAGGCATTCGCAACTCATTTAGGAGGATCATGAATCATATGAAATGTGAGCAAAGAATATCATAAATGTTCAGAAACTAACATTTGACTACTGTATGGTCTCCCAGATGAAATAATAAAAATAGAAATCTGATTCCATATTCTTCCAGCAAAATAGCAAAAGGAAACAGTTTCAGGATCTCAAAAGCAAAACATATGGAATAATGAGCACCAAAACAAATGGAGAAAACACAACATAAAAAAGTGAATGGGGAAAATATCTATGCTATCAAAAGCGCGCCTAGGCACTCGCCTAGGCGGTTTTTGAGACAAGGCGGCTCCAAACCACCTCGCTTTCGCCTCAAACGCCTCACTCCCAAGAGGCAAGAGGGCTGGTCCCAAGATATCTTGATTGACTTGCTTATGTAATTTCACCTCAAATCTTGATTGTATGTATGTATTTTCACATCAAATCTTAATTGTTGTTAATTTTATTAAAAATCTTGATTGTATGTATGTATTTTTTGTGATATTTAGACAAATATTTATATTTTTTGAATTGTTATGTATACTTTTTTAATAAAATGCCTCAAACGCCTCAAATGCCTAGGCCATCGCCTAGGCGTTTGAGGCATGAGGGGACCCCTTCGTCGTCTCGGTCGCCTCACGCCTCTAACTACATAAGAAAATATTACCCAGAAATGAAGAAACCTAAATCACTGCTGTTCATAATACCAACAGCAACACAAATTTCAGTTCTCTAGAAAAAGTTAGATTAAACATTATGTTGGAAGTTGGAAGATTCTTCTTATTTATGACAAATTTAAAAAAAAAAGTCAGATACTGAAAATCTAACTTAGGCTTCGTTTAGCACGAGAGATTTTCCATAGCAGTCTATACAGGGAAGGAGAGATTTCCCTCCCATCTCTAGAAAAAGCAGATGGGAGGGAAAGCGGGTTTACCCCTTAAGAAGCGTGCAGACCGTGCCAGGTAAGCAGCATGGAAGCCGAGGACATTAAAGGAGATTCAAAATTGTAATGATTACTTCTGGAATCTCATGTGGCTACATAAGTGTTATCCCGATTTGTCTCTGATTTATCCAGGTTTATCCAAGAGATTTAGCCGAATCTCACTCTTAGAAGCATTTTCAAATGCCACCTTCAGGAGTAATCGGACAACAACTGGACTCTTCAGGTCTTGTATTTAATGAACACCTAGGCAGCTATGTTAGGTGAAGCTAAACACAGTAAGGAACCCAGATTATGCAGCAAATTAGGGATAAAGCCGTTCATCATGAACACAAAAAGGGCAGATTTTTTTACAAAAAAATAAAATCAAGGAAGTTATAACAAATTGAAGTTGTTAAAAAAATTATTGCAACCTAATCGAAAAAGTGCATTGAAATATATATTAAAAAAATAACAAACCAAGGGGAAGATACAGCAAATATGTAGCATGTAAAAACACAAAATCTTGAACATTGACAGCAACTACATTTTAGGGGTAAGAGAAGACATGGTAGTGATGAAGGACAAAAGCTAAAGTAACTGGTTTACCGCCATTTCAAGGTCAGTTTTCACAGAAGCCTGTTCTTTAACCAACTTTTCTGAAATCGAAGGAATCAAACAGGATAAATTATCACAAAGCGCTAGAATCAGAGAAAGCAACAGAAGTAATGTACAGAAATCTATTGAAAATATTACCGGCAGTCAGCTGCAGATTTGCAAAAGCTCCTAGAGGAATCGAATCGAATGACGGCAGTGAGTTCAGCACCAGAGTGGTCTTTGCGGGACCTACCGTTGGTCCCCGGACGAACCTCATCTGGTCCAGACTCTTCAATCCCAAAATCCCCGGTTTCTGCATCGTGTCTGAAAAATCGAAACAGACAAAATCATCGCAACCCTACGAATTAGCTCTCCGCCAGCTGCCTCCACCGACACAACACCTTCACACCTCGAAACATAACCTCAGATAACAGGAATCTTCACCAAAAAAAAACTTCCCCAGACCCTAAGGAGCACGGAACCTAACAACACGGAAAACGCAGCGCCGCTGCATCACAGTCCCAAGCCACCATAGGACGAGTCCCTCTGCCCCCCCCCCACCCCCCGAAGAAACAAGCGACTGTATCAAAATCGGGAGAGAATTCCTAACCCTAGCCGGACGGATCTGGAGCTTCCAGACTCCAGAGCCGGCGGCGTGCTCTCCGCCAGCGGAACCACCAAGGGAGGGTTCTCCTCGGTGCACCAGGGACGCCAGTCCCGACCTCCGCACGCGTAGATCGCCGGATCTGAGACCCCAAGCCTCTGCACCGGATCTCGCGAGGGATCTGGAGACGCACCACCGCCCCCTCCTTCACTTCATGAAGCTGGGGGTTGACACTTCTCCTTCCCTCTGCTACGCGATGGCCCGTTCGAAATGAGAACGGCGGCAAGGAGTCCCGCTATTTATACGCCCCACCCATCCCCACAACACAAGGCAGCACGCGTGTTGTTTCTCTTCGGCCGTTAAGTCCTGCGTGCAACCTGACGTCATCGATCAGCTCCCTCGGCCTTTCCCTGATCGTTGTCTCTGAGCCGTTGGATTCCAATGGCACCTTTGCAACTATGGTAGCGTATTCGCCGGTGCCCCTCCCTTTTCCCCCCTTGTTCGTCGGTTTTAACCTTAATTTTGATAACTGCCGCCCAAACCAAGTTTCACATGTAGAAGGACGGTGTTTTTGTAGAAATCGGACGTTTCGGTCAAATAAACCATCGACCAATAGAGGTCGACTGGCTTATTCGCCCGGTGGGCTGTTCGTTCTTATTTCACCAGATTAACAAAGCGGCCCTCACCCGAAAGTAATATATAATACATTTTTGGCATGTATACTCGTCTTATGAGTGAATTTTACATTTGTATTTGCATGTCTAGAGATAAAAAAGTGTTTATCTGATCTCGTGTCACATTTTTTAGATTTTCTTGTTGGAGAAGAATAGTCTGACTTTCCAATAAAATATGTAATCACTAAAAAATAACATAAGAAGGAACCCTATGAGTGATCTCAGGGGATAATCTTCCGATACTTAAGTCAGAGACGTATAAGAGTAAAGATAAAAAGAGTTGGACTAAGGGAAGAGCCAGAGAAAGTGAACGAGAGGGGACCGAGTGGAGGAGAAATTACTCGGAGTAGGGCTGTCAATAGGTCGGGCCTGGGCCAGGCTTAGGTTGGCCCGGTCCGAGTCCGACTTATCAAGATTAAGGCGCGAGCCCGGCCCGGGTCCGACTTAGCAAGATTAAGGCCCGAGCCCGGCCCGAGCCCGACCTATGTCGGGCCGGGTCGGGTCGGGCCCGACATTATGTAAAAAATACAAAGCCCGACTACGGCCCGGCCTAACCCAACAACTTAAATAAAATAAAAAATAATAAAAATAATAGATTTAATAATATAAACATTTATAATCTCATTAAATTAATTAAAAATTTGATATTGATTACATAATTTGTGTGAAAAGAGAGTTTTAAACTTTCTAATTAAGTAAAATAATAAAATTTTAAGTAAATAGTTTTTAAATTTTTGATATTAAATAAAAAGAGAGAACGGGCCGGGCCGGCCCGCAGGCCGAACTCAAACCCCGAGCCCAGCCCGCGGGTCTAGTCGGGCCGGGCTTTTATGCCCTACAAAAAGCCCGCGGGTCGAAAAAGACCTTGCGGCCCGTCCTGAAATCGGGCCAAGCTCGCGGGCCTGTCGGGCCGGCTCGGCCCATTGACAGCCCTAACTCGGAGAATAGTCGGAAGGTTTGAAGAGTGTTCGAAAAGATAGGAAGAGAAGAACCGAGAGAGAACCTCTCTCTCACTGCAATCCTGATGGTGATGTTCGTCTATGTCCCTCTCCCCTCTTGCCTTATTTATGTTCTTTATGTATTCTGTCCTTTCTCTCGATGTGTCTGTGTATATTCTCGTTTCTCCCCTCCATCTAGGTCCCACTGGGGACCTATTTATATAGCAAGTAGCGGTGTATCTCTGACTTAGCAATGACATCGTTCATGGAGTGTTGTCTTACTTGATCGTGGGGATCTTTCGTCGCCCTCTCGTTCGCTCGTGGCGGGCATCTTGACGGCGTGGGTGTGACCTAGCCTTTGTCGTGGTAAGACCCATGACACGTATCACAACGTTCACCCGTTGGCGAGTTTCGCGACATCTAAGTGCACGCTCGCGAAGATTTCGCTCGAGGATTGGAGAAACTTTCGTAGGCTGGAGGGAGCCTTCCTGGACTTTGGTTGGGCCGTGTTTATGGAGTCACGACTGGTCGAGGTATCCTGCTATGGGTTCAATCGTCATAATCCGTAATGGGCATGACATTATCAGGCCACGTTGGGCCTAACAAAATTTACCCTCCTCAACATGTATAACATATTTAAGTGACTTTAATGTCACGTATTTTCTTTTTTAAAAAAATATCAGAATATTCATAAAATGTTTTATTTTTTTCACCATTTTTTAACAATTTTTAGCAATTTATTGACATAAAATTAACGATAAAGGGATACAAGATATTTACTTCACTTAAAGAGGATATACATGTAAATGTAAATGTAAACGTATGATCAGTTTTTTACACAATTTTACTTTAGCAGTGATATATATGCAAAAAAAAACCTTATATAATAGGTCTATGACGCCAGCTTACCAATTTTTGCCATTAAAATAATATAATAAGTTAATAACTTTGGTCATTTGAAAAGCGATCTATCTCAATTCAAAAGGGGAAAAAAAGTGAACTGCCTTTTGTCGTCCAATCTAACCTTATATTGATTGTGCCTAAAGTTGTGGAGAGAGCCTAATAAAAGCATAAAGGAGGCAGCCACAGTTCCTCGTATGACCATGTGTTGTCTTTCCATCCCGAAGTTAGCGATGATTATTGTCGACTATCACAAAGATCACTGTGTACAAAATAAAATTTGTTGAAACCTTTCGAAAGTATAAAGCAGAAGATTTTAAAATTTTCCAAGTTTTAAAGTTTAGATATAAAATTTCATCCTACGTTAGATTTAGAGATGCTTTTCACTTGTTGAAATATTTTGAGTGTAACATACAAGCAACTTTGGCTGGACAATTTAAGATGAACTTAAGTCGATGTCATTAAGATAAATATGTTGGGTCTTATCTTAATATTGTGGTCCACTTATAATTGGGTCACACATAATTAAGCACACCGTTAAGTCCAGTTAAAAGAACAAGTTATTGGGTTGAACCCATTTAGTGTCCATTAGGATCCTGTTATGGGTGGGATCCTACTTAAGCTCAATTGGGACTGGTCCCTCCTCTCTATACAAGTGTGCAACTCCCCATTAGATTACACACACACAGTACGTGAGATAGAGAGAGGAAACTAGAGGGAGAACGTGGGTTCCGTCGCTCCCTTCCCGGTGTTCGTGAGCGTAGATCGTCTTCCTCGACATCTTCCTTCTCGTGGTGGGATGACTTCCGCTTCAGGTACACATCCCCAACATGTGGTATAAGAGCCCGAGTTCCGATCTCTCGGACTCCGTTCGTCGTTCGTCGTTCTCCGAACGACCTCGCGCACCCACCCACATCCCTTGCCGGAGGGCCACCGCCCTGGCTATTCCATGGAGCAAGCTCGGCATCCATATTCTCACCGGACGACGCCGAAGACGTCGTCTTCAGTCCGTGGAATAGCCGGCAGTCGCCGGCGGCTTGCTCCCCCTCCTTCCCCACCGCTCTGCATGTTTTAATAAAAAAAAGGGGGGGTTTCAGACATGGAGGGGTCCTGGCGGCCACCTCCCCACCGGACGACGCCCCCGGCATCTTCAGCCCGTGGGGAGGCTGGCGGTCGCCGGTGGGCCTCAACCGCGGTTGCCCCTGCAGCATGTACATCGCCGCGGCGGCCCCCCTTCACCCGCGCAGTGGCTCCCCGCCGCGTGCGCTTGCAGGGGGGCACGCGACTGCAACTGTGCGCCGACCCTCGCCGGACGACGCCGCCGGCGTCGTCTCCGGTCGGCGGGGGTCCGGCGACGACTGGGGCCCTCCCCTTCATCCCTGTCCATGGCGGTTTAACTCTTGCGGTTAGGGTTGGGAGTTGAGGGGTCACGCAGGGGGTGGGATGGGGAAGATGAAGGGTTTTGACCCTTTTATCATTAAAATAATGTTAATTTCGAATTTTAGTTAAGTTAGGATCCAATACAGCTTGTGGATCCGATTTTTGGGCCCCCTATTCATCCATTTCGATTTAAGTTTTGGGTTTTAGATTGTGGATCTTTTCGGATCTTGATTTAAGTTATTAAACGGTTCTGGCTTTGGATATTGGGTCTGAGATCCATATGGATCTTATTTAGAACCCGAATATGGATCCGTTTACGTATCTGAATCCAATTAAAATCCATTCCTTTTAAATATCCGTATCCATTATTGCTTAAGTGTATCCTTTAAGTATAAAATTGTTTATTAAGATTCATTTAATTATAACTTTATTCTTTAAATTCTATTAATGGATTTTCTATTGGATCCATTAAGTTCTGGATCTTGGGCCCATTCATTCTGGGTACATTTTAAGCCCATTAATACATTTTAAAGGATGTAGGGTCTGTTTTGTGAACAGTTTGGATACAGAAATAATTTCTGTTGGTATGTTTACAATTCAGTGGTTATTTCTGCAAGCAGAAAGGGATATTTATGCAACAGCGTACTGAAACTTGTGTTTTTAACCCCTTTTAGTTTAGTTTTGGCATGATTAAAGCTTGTTAATAGACTAATAATTGTTGCATTAATTTTAGGAGATATTTCTGTGATATTTTGACCTCTCTACAGAAATTATTCATGCATTAATATCTCCATTTCAGATTACAATAATTATTATGTTTATGTCCTCTTTGCTCATATTAAGTGTTATTTGATGCTATTATACAGTTTTGTGTGAAATTTTTGATTTTTAAGTGGTTAGGTAGACCACCAAAATGGCACTAACTATGAGGAATGATAAAATTTCACACTTTTGAGTTTAAGATAGTGTCATTCATGAGCATTATAATTTGTCTGTTAACATTTTTAATTTGGGGAGGATATTTTAGCATTCAAAGTGTATAAGTTGACCACCAAAGTGGCCTTATGCATGGAGAATAATAAAATATTCTCATTAAGGAATTAAAATGATATCAAATTTTTGTGTTCCTGATTTGAATGTAGAATTTAACTCCCAAAGGAGTGTTCTATTTTTATGTCACGAACATGATAGAATAAAATTTATGTGAATGGCGACTCTTGAGAGTTTTGTATCCAAAGGTACTCTCTCTTGACATCAAAGTGTATATAAGTCTTAGTTCTATCACTTAAGTTATTTTGTGAGGAGTTTGTCCATTAGCATGCTAAAGTAATTTATTTCAGTTGTTAGAATTACTTAGTATTCAGTTTTATGCCTCATATTTGCTGTCATTTCATATTTTGATATATGTGAGCATTTGGTTATATTCGGGTGCTTCTCCTTTGTTTGCACCCTTCACTGGAAGTGTCTCTTGTCTGAATGACACTAATTTCACTGAATGAAAACAAAGGGTACTATTTGCTTTAGGGTGCATGGATTTAGATTTATCTTTGCGTGAAGAAAAACAAGCTCCTCTTATAGCAGAAAGTACACAGGAACAGAAGACTCACTTTGAGAAATGGGAAATATCCAACCGTTTGTGCCTATTATTCTTACAGGGACATGTAGGTCAAAACATTGAGGGATCTATCCCTGAGCAGGTCACATCTAGTGGATTTTTAAAGGCTATTGAGGAACAGTTCATCAGTTCTGATAAAGCAAAAGCTAGCACCTTAATGGCTAAACTTTCCTCAATAAAATACACTGGCAGTGGTAGCATTAGAGAACATATTATGATGATGAGGGACATTGCATTTCAGCTTAATGCAATGGAGGTTACCATTTCAGATACATTCCTTGTCCACTTTATTCTCGACTCTCTTCCAAATGAGTATGAGGCCTTTAAGATCTCATACAACACACATCAGACTAAATGGTCACCAAATGAATTGATGACCATGTGTGTTCAGGAGGAGGAGAGGTTGAGAGGGGAGAGAAATCAAGTTGTTAATTTTTCCTCTCATAAAGGAAGTAGAAGTTCAGGAAAACACAAGAGTGTTCAGAAGAAGAGCAAGAAGAAGCACAGCAAGAAAGAAAAGGGCGAAGGCAAAGAAAAAGAAAATAAAAATGAAAAGAAATGCTTCTTCTGTCATGAGCCTGGACACATTAAGAAAGAGTGCTTGAAATTCAATGGATGGTTTGAAAAGAAAGGTAATCTCTCATCTTATGTTTGCTATGAGTCTCATTTAGTAAATGTTCCTAATGATACATGGTGGATTGACTCAGATTCTACTATACATGTTGCCATTTCTATGCAGAGATTCATATTCCAAAGGCCTATCAATAAAGGTGAGCAATGCATCTTTTCAGGAAATAGGACGCGCTCACAAGTGAAGGCTATTGGAACTTATATGATCATTTTGAGTTCAGGATTTGTTCTAGATTTGAAAGATATTTTTTATGTATCTTCTTTTAGTAGAAATTTGATTTCAGTATCAAAACTTGCTTTAGAAGGTTTTCATATTAGTTTTGAAAACTCTATAGTTGAATTACTGAAGGATTCTGTTGTTATTGGTACTGGTTCTATATCTGATGGTTTATATAAATTGTGTCTTAGTAATGTGAATGAACAATCCTTTAATACCCTGCATACTTCAGTTTCTATTGGCAACAAGCGTGGTAGAGTTAATGAAAATTCATCCATGTTGTGGCATAGGAGATTAGGGCATATCTCCATTAAGAGGCTTAAGAGGTTAGTGGGAGAAGGGGTGTTACACACTCTAGATTTCACTGAATTTGAGACTTGTGTTGATTGCATAAAGGAAAAGTAAACACACACGCCTAATAAGGATGCCACTAGAAGTTCTGAAGTTCTGGAAATAATATACACTGATAATTGTGGTCCCTTTTCACCATGTCTAACTGGTGAGCGATACTTTGCCACATTCATTGATGACTACTCTAGATATATGTATCTCTATCTACTTCTTGAAAAGGCAGATGTTTTCAATGCCTTTAAAGATTTTAAGAATGAGGTAGAGAAATAATCAGGAAAATCTATTAAGGTAGTCAGATCTGATAGGGGTGGTGAGTATTATGGTAGGTATACAGAGATGGGACAGAGGCCTGGATCATTAGTTAGGTTCCTTAAAGAAGAGGGTATTGTACCTCAGTACACTACTCCTCGCAGCCCTTATCAAAATGGGGTTGCAGAAAGAATGAACCGAACGCTTAAAGAAATGGTTAGGATAATGTTAAGTCACTCTACCATTCCTTTGTCTTTGTGGGGGGAGGCCTTAAAGACAGCTATACATATTTTGAATAAGGTTCCTACTAAAGCTACTCCTAAGACTCCTTATGAGTTGTGGAGTGGTAGGAAACCTTCAGTGAGCTATATGCGCACTTGGGGATGTCCAGCTGAGGCCAGACCATATAACCTACAAGAAAAGGTTTTTGATCCTAGGACAACTAGTGGATTCTTCATTGGTTATCCATAAAGATCAAAGGGGTATAGATTCTATTGTCCATTACATGTTCCCATCATTATAGAAACAGATAAGGCAAGGTTTCTTGAGGATGGCGGAGTCAGTGGGAGTGGACTTTCTCGAGAGATTTCTTTTGAGGAGTTACAGGATCAGGTTGAAATACCTGTAACAACTGACAACTTTGTTCTCATATTCATTCCTCAAAATGATATTCAGAGGGAACAAGAAGTTATAGTTGGTCCACCTCAAGTGGCTCCAGAGCCAGAAGATGCTGTATTTGTTGACCAACCACCTCCTCAGGTGGATCAGAGGCCAGCACTACGCAGATCTGAGAGAGTTAGGAGACCTGCCATATCTGATGAGTTTTTGGTATACCTACATGAGGATAATGTAGACAAGGGTGACATTGATGATCCAGTGACATTTTCACAAGCCATGAAGAGTGAAAAGTCCACCTATTGGTTTGAAGCCATGAAGGAAGGGCTTGACTCAATGGCTAAAAATTAAGTCTCGGATCTCATTGACTTGCCTAAAGGGTCCAAACTTGTTGGATGCAAATGGGTATTCAAAATTAAAGTGGACTCTAAAGGTAAAGTTGAGAGACATAAGGTCATATTTGTGGCTAAAGGTTTCACTTAGAGGGAGGGGATTGACTATCATGAGACCTTCTCTCCAGTCTCTAAGAAGCTCTCATTTAGGCTAGTCATGGCCTTGGTAGCTCATTTTGATTTAGAGTTACACCAAATGGATGTGAAAACGGTATTTCTCAATGGGGACCTAGATAAAGAAGTGTATATGGAGCAACCTCATGGGTTTCATGCTAGGGGAAAAGAACACTTGGTATGTAAATTAAAGAAATCTATTTATGGACTTAAGCAAGCCTCCCGCCAATGGTTCATAAAGTTTAGTGAAATCATATTATCTTTTGGGTTTAAGGAAAACATCATTGATGAATGTTTATACCTAAATGTCAGTGGGAGTAAATTCATTATCTTACTTTTGTATGTGGATGATATCTTGCTTGCCAGTAGTGATCTTGGTTTGTTGCATGAAACTAAGGCTTTTCTTTTTAAGAACTTTGAGATGAAAGATATGGGTGATGCATGTTATGTCTTAGGCATTGAGATCACAAGAGATAGACTTTCAGGTACACTTGATCTTTCTCAGAAAGCTTACATCTCAAAGATCTTGGAAAGATTTAACATGTAATTTTGTGCACCCGATAAAGTATCCATTGTGAAAGGAGATAAATTCAGTGATTTACAGTGTCCTAATAATGACTTAGAAAGGAAGCAGATGGAGCTCATTCCCTATGCTTCAGCTGTTGGGAGACTGATGTACCTTCAGACTTGTACACGTCCAGATATTACTTTTGCTATGGGTATGTTTAGCAGGTACCAAAGTAACCCCGGTTTGGATCATTGGAAGGCTGCCAAGAAAGTCATGCGTTATTTGAAAGGGACTATGGATTATATGCTCACATATAGAAGGTCAAATCAGTTGGAGGTCATTGTATATTCTGATACTGATTTTGGTGATTGTCTTGACACAAGGAAGTCTACTACATGCTATATCTTCCTCTTGGCAGGGGGAGCCATTACTTGGTGCAGTGAGAAATAGAGTATTACAGTGACTTCCACTATGGCAGCTGAGTTCATTGCTTGCTTTGAGGCTAGTGGACAGGCCATTCAGTTGCGGAACTTGCTCACAGGTATACCATTTATTGATTTCATCTCAAGACCTATCAAGATTTATTGTGACAATTCCGCTGCGGTCTTCTTCTCTAAGAATAATAAGGCATCCAAGGGTGGTAATGTAACGACCCGAGAATCCGATTATCGGGAGAGACCCGATAACCTGAGACTCGAACCGCCGCCCACGAGCTAGGAGGGCTCGGAAGGGCTAAAAAGAGTGTGGAGGCACAAAGAAATAGGAAATAAAACAGGACAACAATTAACAGAAATAAATAAACAATTACAGCTACAACCGAGTCCAGTCCAACAGAAAGTACAGTCTAAAGCAGTAAAAACGTACCACATGCCGAGTGAACACTCGACCCGACGAGCTGGCAACTGAGAACCTCCGCACCGCGCCCTCGAAACTCGAGGAAGAAGAACCGCCTCACCTGAAAAGCAGGGAATGAGTCTCCAAAACAGAGACTCAGCAGGGATCCCACGGAATCCCAACCGGAAACAACGGCGGTAGCGGAAAGGAAGGCTACAAGAGCAACCGCAATAGTAGGAATAGTAAACCCGGTGGCCGGTCGAAACCCGGCACTACAACTACTCCTACTGTACCGGAAACACACCCCGAACTCACGATCGGGGGCTACCGAACTACACTAGTATCGCTTACCGAAGTAAAAACCCACGGCAACCACGCCGTAGAGGCCTGTCTCCCAGAACACGGCCAACCTGGACATGCTGTCTAAAGTGCAACCCTGACACCAGGTCACGGGTACCGCACGACAAGACGCAACCTCGGTAAAGTCACTAGCACTAGTCTCACGGCGCGAAAACCAACACACGCGTCACGGCGAAACAACCGAAAACTCAACGATCGACACGACCGAAAACCCGAAGGTCAAAATCACGGAAACTGACAGTCTGTCACTCTCTGTCCAGAACAGGAGTACCTCCCACTAGAAGCAAGGCCGAATGCGTCCACTGACGTCTTAGTCCGCGCCTCAGGTGTCTCCCTCCGGCCCAGCGGGAACTGAGACACCGTACAAGTAACCACAAACAAGTGACTAGCTAGAGTCATGCCCGTCGACGTGGGTCCAACCGCCCCCAATCACGTGTGCACACACAGACCGTCCGTCCCTGGTCTGCCCCTCTGACCGGTTTTCCCCTCAGCCGAACTCTGGCTGGTAGACGAGGGGCCCGACGGAAACCGGTCCACAAACCGTCTCTAAGGGTAGCCTCTCCACCACTCCCTAGTGGGACCACTCGCGTGTAAGCAGGCTACGACTAGTGGAGGGTCACTGAGAGAGTAGACTCTCAAGACAACGGAAAACAACGTCCGAACCCGACGAAGTACGGGGACCGTCCCACGTACCAGCACCGTCGCACGGTGACCATAGTCGGAGAAGAAACGGGACTCATAGTCCATGGGCCGCACGCTCGGCCATGCAGAAACATAGAAACACGGTTCCCAAGGTAGCTCACAGGCTGCCAAACCAAATCCCACTCTCAGGGAAAGGCGGGAACCCTCCAGCCCTAGGCTGGCAACTGGACTCGCAGTCCAAGGCCACCTACATGGCCCACGCGGAAAGCACATAAGCATGATTCCCAGGGCAACGAACAAGCTGCCACGCCGATAACTGGACTCACAGTCCAAGGCCAAACACATGGCCCACTCGGGAATCATTTTCCAGGAAAACTCACGGCATGCGGGGGAGACCCCACCGCACCCCCACTGACACACGATGACTCGGTCTAGCGTAACACGAAAGCCCGACACGCGAGAAGTCACCCGGACTATCAAACCCACGGACACGCTAAATGAGGTAGCACGGTCCTCCCGACACCCTCAAAACACGGACACAGAATCCCACGGGTGTCTGGGGCACTCACAAGACAACAAGTCGACCACTGGGTCATGACCGGGTCGACTAGGGACCGACGCAACGCGAAACGATCGCGGAGAACACGAAAACTCATCTCGGCACCACACAGAGCCTGACGGTCTAAGCTTGGGCCGTCACAGGCTGTAACGGTCCAAGCCTCGACCGTCACAACCACTCTGACGCACCAACAAAGGGCCGTCAGACTCTCGGTGCAAAGTTGGGTGTGATGCGCCTACCCTGGTGCATCACAGTCTCTGACGCGCCAGCCCTGGTGCGTTACAGCCTGTAACGCGCCAGCCCTGATGCGTCACAAGACAAAATGAAACCAACTGTGACGCGTCCCGCTCGGTGCGTCACAGGTTGTAACGGACCAACTCTGGTGCGTTACAAGGTGGGTACGCGTCCGCTCTGACGCACCCACACAGGGGCGTTACAAGGCTGTGACGCGCCAGCCTTGGTGCGTCACAGGTGTTGACCCCAAACGGTCAAAACCAACGAACGAAAGCCAACAGTCAGATCGTCCCTAACGGTCCAACCCAGGCGCGTCATAGCGCCGTGGCGGTCTATCGTGGGACCGTCACACCCACAAACCACCAAGAGGCTAACGGGCCCTGTGACGCACCCACCCTGGGGCGTCATAGGGTGTGATGGTCACTGGAAGGACCGTCACACCCGTCTGAGCGTAAAACGGTGGGAAACGACCCGAAAAACGTCCCACGCCCCCATACCTCCAAGGGAGAGGGGGAAAATAAGGGGGAAGCCCCCCAAATAGCCCCTAGCATGCATCTAAGGCCTCGGATCGGCCAAAAACGCAATGAAACGGGAGATCGGCCCACGAGCCCTAAAACATGAATTTTTCCCAAAAATCCCCGATTACGCCCGCTCGGCTCACCACGGCCTACAAAACTCGCGAAAAAAGAAGTGCATGAGCTGAGGGTCCATCTCCCTACCTCCACCGAAGATTTTGCACCCCGAGCCCGCCGATCCGCGAAGAAACGCCGTTGAAGCCTCGCTGGCTCGCGACCGCGCCACGAGCTCCCACGCGCCTCCACCGCCTGGATCCTCGCCCATCCTCACCCGCGTCCACGCCCACGCTGCCTCCGCCTCGCCCCCGCCTTGCTCCGTCGGCCGCTAGAGAAGAGAGGGGAGAAAGAGGGCGTGAGAGAAGAGAGAGGGAGGGAAGAGAGAAATGAGAGGGGAGAGAGAGAAAAAGAGTTAATATATAGAAAAACTCGAAAACTACAGAAATTCAAAAAATTATAATAAATTACCTCCGCAATCCTCGGAAGGAACACAACGCAGTGGTACTGTCCCGGAGTCGAAGAACGCCACGGTTCGCCCTTCACAGAGTTCCGAAGGCACATCAGGGAAAAACACGTGTAAAGCACAAAATACACTCCGAGACCCACTAAAAGATCCGAAAAAAAAACCTGGGGCATTACAGCCCTCCCCCCTTAAAGGAATTTCGTCCTCGAAATTCAGGACCTAGCATGAAGTCATAGGGGAAGAACACTGAACCAACTGACAATGCTGTCAGAGCCCCAGCACAGAAAACCTCGATTCTCACGAAAATACAAATCCTGAGGGACACAGCCAGACTTACAATCATAAATAACACCTCGCTCCGCGCACCGTGAACACCGGCCATCAGAGCAGACATATACCAGAGGACACAGTCCGGCATCATCTAAGACACCACGAAAACCAACATGGCACCACTGCCACCATCTCGCCCACCGAGGAAACACACCCTCGACACGAGAAACAGCTACCGATCCATCCAATGGTCGGCAGACAAAACACACACAGCTTCACAACCAGCTGACAGGTCGCACACCCTTCTCAAGGGAACAACCAAGACAGAGCCTCCATCGGCTCACACAGCCATCTCAACAGACCGCAACCAGCTCATTGGCACAACGCCAAGGGTCACCTCACACCTGGCAAGCCGAAATCCAGACATATCACTGAGCCAACTCTTGTTAGAAGACAAACTTCGACAAAGCCCAGATCCTGACCGAAAAGGCACACAGAAACGACCACCAAAGGTCTCGCTGGCACACGGCTCTCACCGCGCTCGAGCCCCGACAACCAGCATCTTCTATCTGTGAAAAGACCATCCACTCGTCGCCAGATACACGTCAACGGGAAACCTCCACCGGCCCAACAGGCACGATCCAACTCACAGCAGGCCATCCGCTAACTCACACACAGACCGATGCCACATCTCGAGCTACACTCCTCTCGGACTCCGCATCTGAGCTCGAACATCGCACCAACTCGACCCTCTCAGGGAGCGCGACGAAACCAAATGACAAGATCCCGGTGTCCTCAGTCATCACCTCACTCGACTCAGGCTCACAGAGGAACCATCCCATGCTGGTCGCCAAACCAGGGATAACTATTGCGACACCAACGTCCTATCAAGGACCACCCTCCTACGCCAATCTCACAAAAAGGCCTCCGCCCACAGGCGTCACTCATCCATCTGGTCTCATCAAATCCTTCGATCAATCCAAGTGGACACCTGTCAATCCCGATTTCGCCCTTACCACAGAGCCACGGGACACCACCTGAACAGTGCTCACGGGTCCCAAAGCAACAAACATCTCACCGTGGTCGGCTACGAGACTAGCCTCACCAGTCACTCGCAGCTACCAACAGGAACCCACAGCATGCCTGTAGCAACCCTGATAAATGAATATTTGAAATGAATTAAAATATATATATTACAGAAGTAATACAGATAATAAGAAGAGGGTTAAATGGAGGAATAAAACCCAAGATGCAAATAACGCCTCTCATTAAGGCGTTAATTTAATAATAAACGCCTCTATCAAAGGCGTTATTCAAGAAGTGACGCCCTCACTACACGGTGTCAAATTCCAACGTCAAAAAAGGGTAAGGCCAAGAAACGCCCGAATCTTGGGCGTGTTTTAAAGAAAAGAACGCCCTTACACAAGGCGCTTCTTAAGAAACGACTTGAACCAGGTCGTCAATTCAGGAATCGACGCCCTGACCAAAGTCGTTAATTCCATTCGAGTTCCGTTTGACACGGGAGCTTATCCAGGGTAATGGATAAGTATTAGAAAGAGTTAAAAGGTGGTAATGACTCTATCATGGAAGTATTACTTCCACACAATCACTAACCCTAATAGGATTTCCCAAAATCCTATAAAGACTCTTGACAGCCGAACCCTAAACCTATTTGGACGATCGAACTGCACAGGTACGTGAAGAACATATGTTCTTCTTCTTCTTCTGTTTCTTTTCCTTATGAACGTAGTATGTGAAGAATTAATATTCTTCGTTTCTTCTATTCTTGCAGGTTAAGAAGACTAACGGGTAAGTCTTCTTTCTTCTTCCCTTCTCCTCCTTTACCTCCTCTCCAGTTAATACGAAGCATGATCTCTTCGTTCTTCTGCCTCCAGGTTGACTGTTGAAGAAAACAATCAACTGAGCCAAGGTTCTTCATCTGCATACCTCTGCTGCTGCTGATTATCGAGTTGCAGTAAAGCTGCAGAGTTGTTGGCTTCTCACCAAGTTATTCATCCGTCCATCTTAAAATCAACTATTAAAGGTAGGTTTTCTCAAGTTATGGTAGCCCAAACAAAATTAATGCAAGATATACATATATATAAGCATGACATGCATATGGTTTATTATAGTTTTAATACGTTTCTGCAATATTTTGAAAGAGACGCCCCTGTCAAGGGCGCTAATTCACATGAAACGACCCTTCCCAGGTCGTCAATTTAATATTTGACGCCCTGTACCCAGGCGTTAATTTCAGTTAATCATTAATTAACCATGTTAAGAACTGATTCTATATGAAATCATGATTTACATTAATGCATGATCCCATATCTCCCAATCCATTGATTTTACTGTCATGACTGTTCGTTCATGGTATATTCTCCCCCATGAAATTCCTGCATGCTGAAATTATTACTGCCCTTAAAATTTCCTGCAGAAACTTTAAGTAACGACCTGGACCAAGTCGTTTTCCACATGTTAACGCCCCACCATAGGGCGTAAATTAAAAAGAAACGCCCCTTCCTAGGGCGCGTATATGTTAAAAATTCTGAAAATATATATTCTGTAAAAATTGAATTAATGAGTAACGCCCCTGCCCAGGGCGTGTTTTGGATAAATCCTGAAAATTATTTATATTCTATCAAATACGTAAATAATAAGACGCCTGCTTCTGCAGTCGTCAAATCTTGAACAAACGACCCTGACCAGGGCGCGTTTTAGATAAATTAATGAAATATTGAAATTCTGCAAAATGGAAACATGTGTAAACGCCCTTCTGTTAGGCGTTAATTACTTGATAAACGACTCTGATTAAGTCGTTATTTTACTGTAAAACTGATTTTCCACTGTTTCTGTTAACCGATGGTTTCATATGTTATATAATATATATATCGGCACTATTCTCCACTCCGTGAGTATAGTCCCATGTTTCATGTTGTTTCATCGATCACACTCAACTCTCATTGACATACAAGCTCTCCATTGGACATTCCGTTCCTTTGGACTAGCGAGTTAGTCATAGAGACCTCCGTAAGACTCCTCGTACCTTGGATTCCCTCAAGGTCGACTGAGCTGGTTGTACCCCAAAAACCCATTACACGATCTTTGCCATGTCAATCTAAAGAAACATGGTATACCGGCCCTTATGATTATACAAAGAGTATATCATAAGAAATTCTTAATGGGATGATGATATCATGCCATATCATGTCATTCTTGTAAACCTCAATTCTATGATAAGAATGAGGGTATCTTACCTTTGATATACTGTTCATGTGGACCTCAATTCTATATAAAGAATGTCCATATTGATTTGTCATGGTACCCAAGTTAAGGGAACCATATTCTACCTAGTTTTATCGATATCGTGATTATACCGTTATTATCGCCATTCTATGTCCTTTGTCATATTTTTGGACTCCATTCTGTCAAAGTTGTCATACATGTCTACAAGCTTGATTATTGAAATTCAAAAATTGGCTATATATATAAGAGTGGATGTCAAAACACATGATAAATGCCTGCGCATATAGGGCCCGATCTGGTCCTGGGAGGAGCACCCGAAAGTACTTGTGCCCATGGGAGTTAAAATGATAAGGTATCTGGCATTATACCGAGTACTTTACTTGCTTGATTGGACATTCCACACAAAATCTTGTCCTTGAATCGTACTTGACTTGACATGACTTGCGTGACCCGAAAAAGGGAAATTACTTGCTTGCTTGATACATGATAGCCAAAATTCTTGACATGACTTGTTAAATGTACTTGCTTGAATATCTTGAGTATCTTGTTGAAAGTTCATGATTAGTTCATCTTATTCTTTGATATTACATTCTCTCTATCTTGTCGTTTTATGCGAGCATGCATAGCTTTATTGCATTCATGAAAGATGTAATTACTTAAACCCCTTGCTAGTACTTGAGATATAATTTCCTACTGAGCGTTCGCTCATTCCGTTTGTCCCTTTTTACTTTTCAGGTAAGTCCGACGACGATGGAAGTCAATCGGATGGGGAAAGTCCCGAGTGAAAGAGCTAGAGCTTGTCCAAGTGTCATCTAGTCTTTTTCCTATTTTCTTGAGTCAACTATGTACTTTTCTTTTTATTAACCAGAGTATTGGATTTGTAATAGTCTATCCATTATGAAATAAAGGATTGGGTTATCTTGCTATTTTGCGCATCTCTGTCTTTGTGTCGAATACACGACCACTCTGATTGACATGATTGATATAAACTCGTCGCGCATATCCGGGTATCTTCCGCGCTCGGGGCGTGACAGTTTTTGTGGTATCAGAGCCTAGGGTATTCAATTCCTAGGAAAAACCCAAGTCCAAGGATAAGTATAAACCTTTTACCAGTGAGATTGGGTAGAACCAAGGGTTAAAGTTAAAAATAGAGTACTGGTTTCTAAATGTAGTCACGTACTAATATAGTTATTGTAATTGTAGGATAATGGCTGCCGAACGTGCTCAATGGCGCAACATGCAGCGTACCCTTCAAGGAATGACTCAAGTGCTACAACAGGTAGCACAGGGTGGTGCTCCACGAGCTGGAAGCCTACACCAAGCTTTTAAGAGCATGAATCCCCCGAAGTTTATGGGATCAACCGATCCGGACGATGCCGAGCATTGGGTCCGGGAGATTGAACGTATATTCCGTGTCATGCAATGCACGGATCAGGACAAAGTCTTATTAGCTACTTTCCAGTTAGAAAAGGATGCTAGATGCTGGTGGGAGTCTATTGAAGCAACCATCGATCCTAATCAAGTTACATGGGAAGAATTTGTAGAATATTTCAATGCTAAATATTTCTCGGATCGAGTCCAAGAGAAGAAGGCCGCCGAATTTGCCGCGTTAAAACAAAGATCTTTATCGGTTGCTGATTATGAGGCACAGTTCTCAAGATTGTCTAGATATGCTAAGCATCTGATTAGCACCGAGAAGATGAAGGCTAAGAGGTTCCTTAATGGGCTTAGGCCCCAATATATCACTCAGCTGGCGCCTATGGATATCCAAGTTTATTCTGAAATAGTACGTCGAGCTCAGCTACTTGAAGATGCCACGGAACTATCTGATAGGATCCGTGGGAAAGACAAGAAGGAGCAAGTCACAGGTTCGGGTTCTTTCAAACCCAACTTTAAGAAGAGGCCCAATAATGGAGGTTCATCCTCTCAAGATTCCAAGTTCAAGAAATCCAAGCCCTTCTCTATCACCACTACCCCTTCAAATGTAGTGTGTAAGCATTGTGACAAGGCTGGTCACAAGACAGAAGAATGCTGGAGGAAGTTAGGAGCATGTCTCCGTTGTGGGAGCCGCGAACATCGGATTCCCGACTGTCCGTTACTTAATGACCAAGCCGGAGACGGTAAGCGCCCGGTGACAAAGAACGCTCGACTTCATGCAATAAAGGAGACCGAGCAAGAAGAAGGTGGACTGGTAGAAGGTACATTAACAGTTTGTTCCAAAAGTGCTTATGTCTTATTTGATACGGGTGCATCGCATTCCATTATTTCTAAGAAGTTTGCCGACCCGTTACCGTTAGAACCAGAATGGATAAAAATAGTTCTAACTACTCCTCTTGGAAGTGAAAATGATATTACTCATCACTACCAAAACTGTGAGGTAATGGTTCAAGGTAGGAATTTACCTATAGATCTCATATGCCTCGATCTAAAGGAGTATGATGTTATACTGGGAGCGGACTGGTTATCCAAATACCAGGCAACGGTTGATTGCCGCAATAGCCAAATTGCTTTCAAAGATTTTCCAGAATTAGTCTTTACTCGCCCCAAGAGTCGGAGCAATTCCCCTCTTATTTCGGCCCTCCGAGCTAGCAAGCTCGTCACGAAGGGATGGGTAGCTTTCCTTGCATTTGTCACAGTTAAGGAAACAAAGGAAACTAAGCTAGAAGACATACAAGTGGTGCAAGAATTTCCGGACGTGTTTCCGGAAGATTTGCCAGGATTACCCCCACAAAGAGAAGTGGCCTTCACCATCGACTTAGTCCCTGGTGCTGGTCCGGTTTCAAAGGCACCCTATAGGATGTCATCTGCTGAACTCAAGGAGTTAAAAGAGCAATTAATGGAACTAATTCGAAAAGGGTTCATTAGACCAAGTACTTCCCCGTGGGGAGCACCTGTACTGTTTGTAAAGAAGAAAGATGGATCCATGAGGCTATGCATCGACTATCGACAGTTGAATCATCTCACTATCAAGAACAAGTATCCACTGCCGAGAATCGATGAATTATTTGATCAAATTTCTGGATCCAAATATTTTTCGAAGATTGACCTCAGATCAGGATATCATCAGTTAAGGATCAAAGATGATGACATTCATAAGACCGCATTCAGAAGCAGGTATGGCCATTATGAATTCGTTGTTATGCCTTTTGGACTAACAAATGCCCCTGCTGCCTTTATGCAGTTAATGAATAGCATATTCAGGCCTTACTTGGATCAATTCATAGTAGTCTTCATTGATGATATATTGATATATTCCAAGACTAAGGAAGAGCATGAGGAACATTTGAGGATTACTTTACAAATATTACGGACAAATCAATTATATGCAAAGCTCAGCAAGTGTGAATTCTGGCTTGAAGAAGTGGCTTTTCTAGGACATGTGATTTCAAAAGATGGATTATCAGTAGATCCGTCAAAGGTCGAAGCTGTTAGAAACTGGGAAAAACCAACCAATGCTAGCGAGATCAGAAGTTTCTTAGGCCTTGCAGGCTATTATCGGCGATTCATCAAAGACTTCTCCAAGATCGCCGTGCCCCTTACAAGGTTAACTCGCAAGGAGATCCGATATGAATGGAGTGAGGAATGTGAAAGAAGTTTCCAAACTCTCAAAGATCATCTCACCACAGCTCCGGTGTTAGCTCTACCAGTAGAAGGAGAGAAATTCGAGGTCTACACAGATGCTTCTGGCATTGGCCTCGGATGTGTCCTAATGCAACAAGGAAAGGTCATAGCATACTCTTCCCGTCAACTAAAGAAACACGAAGAAAACTACCCCGTCCATGACTTAGAACTGGCCGCGGTGATATTTGCACTGAAGATATGGAGACACTACTTATATGGAGTGCAATTTACTGTATACTCCGATCACAAAAGTCTCAAATATCTATTTTCACAAAAAGAGCTAAACATGAGACAAAGACGCTGGCTAGAATACCTCAAGGACTTCGACTTCAATATACAATATCATCCTGGAAAGGGTAATTATGTTGCTGATGCCCTTAGTCGAAAGCCGAGAGTAATGATAGCCAATTGTATGATACAAGAATGGAGGTTACTTGAACAATTCTCCGAGCTCAATATAAGCTTGGACACGGAATCCAAATTTGTCACATTATCTCATGTAAGCATACAGTCAGACTTATTATCTGAGATACAAACACTTCAGGATGATGATCCTATATTAGCGGAAATCAAAGGCAGAGTAGAAGGACAATCTGATTTTCAACTAACTTCTGATGGAAGATTATTGTTCAAAGACAGAACTTGTATACCAGATTGTCCAGAATTAAAGAAGAAGATCTTAGATGAAGCTCACAGATCAAGGTACACTATTCATCCAGGATCAACCAAAATGTACCAAGATGTAAAGAGGAACTTTTGGTGGCCCAACATGAAAAGAGAAATAGCGGACTATGTATCACGCTGTCTCACATGCCAACAGGTCAAGGCAGAACACCAAAAGCCTGCTGGAAAGCTACATCCTCTAGATATTCCAAAGTGGAAGTGGGAGGATATTGGTATGGATTTCATCATGGGTTTATCTAAATCAAAAGGAGGACATGATGGAATATGGGTTATTATTGACCGCTTGACTAAATCGGCGCATTTCTTACCAATAAAGAGCCGGTGGTCAGTAGATGTATTGGCTGCACTATACATCAAGGAAGTAGTCAGGTTACATGGAATTCCTGTCTCGATCGTGTCTGACAGAGATCCCCGTTTCACTTCTCATTTTTGGAAGGGATTACAACATTCGTTGGGAACAAGGCTTAACTTTAGTACTGCTTTTCACCCGCAAACGGATGGTCAGACCGAAAGAACAAACCAAGTAGTGGAAGATATGCTAAGAGCTTGCATCATTGATTTTGGTGGAAGCTGGCATGATCATTTACCTTTAATTGAGTTTGCATATAATAATAGCTACCAAGCTAGTATCCAAATGGCACCTTTCGAAGCTTTATATGGAAGGAGTTGCCGATCACCCTTATGCTGGAACGAAGTTGGAGAGAAATAACTGTTAGGTCCAGACATGGTAAGGGATACAACTGAGAAGATACAAGTAATCAGAGAAAGATTGCAAGTTGCTCAGACCAGACAAAAGGCTTATGCTGATACAAGAAGAAGAGATCTTGAATTTCAGGTTGGAGATCATGTATTTCTTAAAATATCGCCTGGACATGGCATACGAAGATTTGGTGTTAAGGGCAAGCTTACGCCAAGATTCATCGGACCATTTGAGATACTCGAAAGAGTTGGCGAGGTTGCTTATCGCATCGCATTGCCTCCTCAATTGTCCGAGGTACATAATATATTTCACATATCTATGTTGAAGAAGTATGTACACGATCCATCTCATATTATTGCACATGGAGATCTGGTGATCCAGAAAGATCTCACCTATGAACAGAAGCCTATGAAGATCTTAGATCGTGAAATACGAGCTCTAAGGAATAAGGTTATTCCCATGCTTAAGGTGCAATGGAATAAGAATACTGAACACGAAGCCACATGGGAGACCGAGGAATTTATGAAGAAACGATTTCCCGAGTTATTCTAAGAGGTATATACTCTACACTCTCCGCGTATATACATATTATGCAATTGAATTTGGAGACCAAATTCTTTTTAAGTGGGGGAGGATGTAGCAACCCTGATAAATGAATATTTGAAATGAATTAATATATATATATATATTACAGAAGTAAAACAGATAATAAGAAGAGGGTTAAATGGAGGAATAAAACCCAAGATGCAAATAACGCCTCTCATTAAGGCGTTAATTTAATAATAAACGCCTCTATCAAAGGCGTTATTCAAGAAGTGACGCCCTCACTACACGGCGTCAAATTCCAATGTCAAAAAAGGGTAAGGCCAAGAAACGCCCGAATCTTGGGCGTGTTTTAAAGAAAAGAACGCCCTTACATAAGGCGCTTCTTAAGAAACGACTTGAACCAGGTCGTCAATTCATGAATCGACGCCCTGACCAAAGTCGTTAATTCCATTCGAGTTCCGTTCGACACGGGAGCTTATCCAGGGTAATGGATAAGTATTAGAAAGAGTTAAAAGGTGGTAATGACTCTATCATGGAAGTATTACTTCCACACAATCACTAACCCTAATAGGATTTCCCAAAATCCTATAAAGACTCTTGACAGCCGAACCCTAAACCTATTTGGACGATTGAACTGCACAGGTACGTGAAGAACATATGTTCTTCTTCTTCTTCTGTTTCTTTTCCTTATGAACATAGTATGTGAAGAATTAATATTCTTCGTTTCTTCTATTCTTGCAGGTTAAGAAGACTAACGGGTAAGTCTTCTTTCTTCTTCCCTTCTCCTTCTTTACCTCCTCTCCAGTTAATACGAAGCATGATCTCTTCGTTCTTTTGCCTCCAGGTTGACTGTTGAAGAAAACAATCAACTGAGCCAAGGTTCTTCATCTGCATACCTCTGCTGCTGCTGATTATCGAGTTGCAGTAAAGCTGCAGAGTTGTTGGCTTCTCACCAAGTTATTCATCCGACCATCTTAAAATCAACTATTAAAGGTAGGTTTTCTCAAGTTATGGTAGCCCAAACAAAATTAATGCAAGATATACATATATATAAGCATGACATGCATATGGTTTATTATAGTTTTAATACGTTTCTGCAATATTTTGAAAGAGACGCCCCTGTCAAGGGCGCTAATTCACATGAAACGACCCTTCCCAGGTCGTCAATTTAATATTTGACGCCCTGTACCCAGGCGTTAATTTCAGTTAATCATTAATTAACCATGTTAAGAACTGATTCTATATGAAATCATGATTTACATTAATGCATGATCCCATATCTCCCAATCCATTGATTTTACTGTCATGACTGTTCGTTCATGGTATATTCTCCCCCATGAAATTCCTGCATGCTGAAATTATTACTGCCCTTAAAATTTCCTGCAGAAACTTTAAGTAACGACCTGGACCAAGTCGTTTTCCACATGTTAACGCCCCACCATAGGGCGTAAATTAAAAAGAAAACGCCCCTTCCTAGGGCGCGTATATGTTAAAAATTCTGAAAATATATATTTTGTAAAATTTGAATTAATGAGTAACGCCCCTGCCCAGGGCGTGTTTTGGATAAATCATGAAAATTATTTATATTCTGTCAAATACGTAAATAATAAGACGCCTGCTTCTGCAGTCGTCAAATCTTGAACAAACGACCCTGACCAGGGCGCGTTTTAGATAAATTAATGAAATATTGAAATTCTGCAAAATGGAAACATGTGTAAACGCCCTTCTGTTAGGCGTTAATTACTTGATAAACGACTCTGATTAAGTCGTTATTTTACTGTAAAACTGATTTTCCACTGTTTCTGTTAACCGATGGTTTCATATGTTATATAATATATATATCGGCACTATTCTCCACTCCGTGAGTATAGTCCCATGTTTCATGTTGTTTCATCGATCACACTCAACTCTCATTGACATACAAGCTCTCCATTGGACATTCCGTTCCTTTGGACTAGCGAGTTAGTCATAGAGACCTCCGTAAGACTCCTCGTACCTTGGATTCCCTCAAGGTCGACTGAGCTGGTTGTACCCCAAAAACCCATTACACGATCTTTGCCATGTCAATCTAAAGAAACATGGTATACCGGCCCTTATGATTATACAAAGAGTATATCATAAGAAATTCTTAATGGGATGATGATATCATGCCATATCATGTCATTCTTGTAAACCTCAATTCTATGATAAGAATGAGGGTATCTTACCTTTGATATACTGTTCATGTGGACCTCAATTCTATATAAAGAATGTCCATATTGATTTGTCATGGTACCCAAGTTAAGGGAACCATATTCTACCTAGTTTTATCGATATCGTGATTATACCGTTATTATCGCCATTCTATGTCCTTTGTCATATTTTTGGACTCCATTCTGTCAAAGTTGTCATACATGTCTACAAGCTTGATTATTGAAATTCAAAAATTGGCTATATATATAAGAGTGGATGTCAAAACACATGATAAATGCCTGCGCATATAGGGCCCGATCTGGTCCTGGGAGGAGCACCCGAAAGTACTTGTGCCCATGGGAGTTAAAATGATAAGGTATCTGGCATTATACCGAGTACTTTATTTGCTTGATTGGACATTCCACACAAAATCTTGTCCTTGAATCGTACTTGACTTGACATGACTTGCGTGACTCGAAAAAGGGAAATTACTTGCTTGCTTGATACATGATAGCCAAAATTCTTGACATGACTTGTTAAATGTACTTGCTTGAATATCTTGAGTATCTTGTTGAAAGTTCATGATTAGTTCATCTTATTCTTTGATATTACATTCTCTCTATCTTGTCGTTTTATGCGAGCATGCATAGCTTTATTGCATTCATGAAAGATGTAATTACTTAAACCCCTTGCTAGTACTTGAGATATAATTTCCTACTGAGCGTTCGCTCATTCCGTTTGTCCCTTTTTACTTTTCAGGTAAGTCCGACGACGATGGAAGTCAATCGGATGGGGAAAGTCCCGAGTGAAAGAGCTAGAGCTTGTCCAAGTGTCATCTAGTCTTTTTCCTATTTTCTTGAGTCAACTATGTAATTTTCTTTTTATTAACCAGAGTATTGGATTTGTAATAGTCTATCCATTATGAAATAAAGGATTGGGTTATCTTGCTATTTTACGCATCTCTGTCTTTGTGTCGAATACACGATCACTCTGATTGACATGATTGATATAAACTCGTCGCGCATATCCGGGTATCTTCCGCGCTCGGGGCGTGACAATGCCAGAGATCACTTCTCCAAAAAAATTGATCTCATCCGAGGACACGACTTCCAACGCAAGTCGGGCACCAAGCCACCAACTCTGTCCATCACGTCCTCGACCACCGTCAGGTGACGTCCTCAACAACCCCATCCGGGTCTAACACCGACGCCTGACACGGCTTCCACCACAGGAACAGGGTACTCATACGGCGCACTAGCCAGCACATTCCCCAACACTCCATCCTGTTAGTGCCAAGAATCATGATATCTCGGGCAACGGCACCGCAACAACACGTTTCACACAGAGGAACCAATCCTCCAATGCTCAACGCAAACTCAGGAAATCCGCCCGTAGCAACCAACGCTACGATCCTGAACCAGTGGGTCACAAGCCCACCACGCTTCCACGGCGCACTCTGATTCGCGCGCACAGCCACAAATTCTTGGGAACACCGCCCAACCGGCACTCGTCCTTCCGGAACAGCGCCGGCACCCTTACACGACAAGGGAATGGGCGCAACTTCTCACAGGCAACCACCTTGCCAAGACAAGGAGCACGTCTCGCACAGACTTCATGACACACAAGGCCAACCAATCCGAACACACAATGCAAGACGATGAACCTTAGCCCAACACAATCTCTCCAACCAAAGGAGAAACCAAACGCACTTCCGACCAACAGAAGAACTCCACGCTCGACCTGACCTCGAACCTCGCGCATGCTGGAAACAACACCATCCAGCACCAAGGAAAACCATCACCTCCATTAGGTCAGCGCCTCCGACACACTCGGCGAGTGTCACGTCAGACCACAATCACAGCATCTCTCGATGCACCACCGCTGCAATTCCTCGAACTGCAACACACCACGCCAAGTGTAACGACCCGAGAATCCGATTACTGGGAAAGCCCGATAACCCGAGACTCGCACCGCCACCCACGAGTCCGAAGACTCGGAAGGGTTAGAAGGATGGTGTGGAAACTACACAAGTATCACAAGTAATTGCAGAAATTAAACAATTATAATATTAAGCAGGAAATAAATTAGCATTTTACATGGTCCACAAAATAACAACAGTAGTCCACAACTAGTACAGAGACAAGAAAGAAAAGTACAGCTACACGGGGCATACCCCGACTCTGACCTCTGGCACTACCTCTGGGCACCCGCACCACGCTGCACCCCAGACGCGCTCCCCCGGGGCGGCGCCTCACCTGAAACACGGTGAAAATACGCAGGGAATGAGTCTCGGAACAAGACTCAGTAGGGATCACTCGAACCCTACCTCGTAAAACAGAAAACCACTACGCTAGCGGTAGGAGAGTACCTCGGAATGGAAAGCCCTGTACTCTACACAACAAAGACCCTACGACACGCAAACCGGCACACGTGCCACGGTGAGACAACCGAACTCAACGGTCGACCCGGCAAAACCCGAAGGTCAAAGCCACGAAACTGACAGTCTGACACTCCGTACTCGACATGAGTACCTCCCACTAGAAGCACAGCCGGTAGCGTCCCCTGACGACTTGCACCGCGCCGCAGGTGAACCGCCTCACGTGGCAGCTCCGACCAAAGGCGCGAACACCGTACAAGTAACCACAAACAAGTGACTAGCTGGGGTCACGCCCGTAGACGTGGGTCCAACCGCCCCCAACCACGTGTGCACACACAGACCGCGCGTCCCTGGTCTGGCCCTCTGACCGATTTTCCCCTCAGCCGGACTCTGGCTGCAAGACGTGGGGCCCAACGGTAACCGGTCCACAAACCGTCTCTAAGGTTCAGCCCGTACACCACTCCCTGGTGCGACCAGCACACGCGTACTGGTAGGCTACGACTAGTGGAGGGTCACTGAAGGAGTAGACTCTCAAGTCACGAAAAACGACGCCCGCAGCCGACGACGCACGGGGACCACCCCACTCACCGGCCCCGTCGCACGGTGACAAAAGCCGACAACGACATCTCCCGGTACACTATGTACGACGAGAGACACGCCGACGCAACCCGTCCCCTTGAACGGTCCACACTGGGCCGCTCAGGGATGTGCGGTCACACAGGGACCGTACAAGGGTTTGAACGGTCAGATCAGGACCGTTCCACCCAGGGTCCAAACGGCAGATGAACGGCCAACACAGGACCGTTCAAACAGATGTGCGGTCAACTCTTGATCGCACGTGGGTGAGGAACGGTCAGCTCCTGGCCGCTCGTCTCCCAACGATAAAAAGCCTGGACGGTTAGTCCTTAGCCGCACTTAGGGAAGAGCGGCTACGGCTTAGCCGTTCAGGGGTTGTGCGGTCAAGACCAGACCGCACATCCAACCATAGCACTAGGGGATGCACGGCCAGCACCTGGCCGTACAAAGGGTTATGCGGCCAGCTCCTGGCCGCACATCCCAGTGCACTGCACAACGGTCACAACCAACGGTCAAAAACCCTAGGGTTGGGCGGTCGCTGTGGGGCTGCACATTAGGATATGCGGTCCCACGATAGACCGTCCAAGCCCACTGCGCGCCAAGCCCCAGCCAAAGCGCGCCGAGCCGATGAACGGTCCGAACATGACCGCATAAGGGTTATGCGGTCACTGGTTCGACCGCACATCGCTCACCGGCGCGAAAACGGCGAACCCCGCCGGAATCGCCCAATCGGCCTCAAAACAAGCCCCATGGAGGGGGAAATGGCGAGAGAAGAACCCCCAAGCCCCCTAGCATGCTCCTACCCCCTTAAACCGCGAAATCGGGGCTCAAAACGATGGATCGGACGAACTCACCCCGCGGCATGATCAACCTTTCCCAGCTCAAAATAAACCCCTCTCGACCTCGTCTCGAGCCGAAACTCACGGGGAAGGAAGACAAGAGGCTAAGGAACGTCACCCTACCTCCGGTCCGCGACGAAACGCTCCGATCCGAGCTCGAAGCCGCGAAGAACGCCGTTATAATCTCACCTCCCCACGCTTCCCACGCTCGCCGTATGCCCGCACGATCGCCACTACATCACCCACGTCCTCACGCCGTCGCACCGCCGCCGTCTGTAGCCGGAACGGAGGTCGCCGCGCTCGAACGGGAGAGAGAGAGAGTGAGAGGGCGGCCACGGTCGTGAGAGAGGAAGAAGAAGAAAGGAAGAAGAAGAAGAAAAAGAAAAGAAAATGGGGGGTTTAAATAGAAAATCCGGAAAATCCGAAAAATACCGAAAAATAGACAATTACATTTCCGAAATCCTCGGGACGCACCGATCGCAACGGTACCACTCGTGCCCAAGTGAACGACCCGGTTCACCCGCAGCGAGGTTCCGAAGGAATTGCCGAAACACACACCGGAAATCGGAAAACGCGCGAAAAAGCCGCGGAACGCCTCCGGGCCTCCGAAACAACTCCGGATCGCGCCGACCCGAACACGAAAGATGACCGAAATGAAATTTCGGACACAATGGAGCCGGACACTCCGAAAAACCAGATTCGGGACCCACGAAGAAGGATCCGAAAGGTCCGGGATATTACACCAAGAGCCGCAACACGAGCCATAACGACAACCGCCGACGCTCATCCTCGAGTCCCGAACTCACCGTGGAGCCTTCACATCTTAAGCCAACTCCAGGGCGAACACAACCCATCCACTGACAGAAGCGCAGGAGCAAAGACTTACCGGGACATCTCTACCAAATCCTGCCTCGAAATCCGTAGAATAATCGGGACCGACACGTCATTCTGACTCCACAGAGCATGACAAGAACATCAGGCTCTACGAAATAGCAGCTCACCTAGAAGATATTCCGCTCACCCGAGCACACTTCTTAATCAGAGCACCCGCTCTGTCACCTTAAACCACGACCTGAACACCTCAGGGGCTGGACAGACCTCAAGCTGGAGTGGCCAAAACTGACAATAGCTCTCTCAGAGCACGCTCACGGCCACTTAACCACGAACAATCCTCTATAGCCACCTGACCACGCTGCAGATTCCTCGAACGCAGCACCGCGAGCTCATGCCTGCCAGCAACCTCTGCCCAACGCAGCACGACCAGGGCCACCACCGATGAGGAAGAAGGCTCTCGACCTCGATCCTTAGACCCCATGCTGGCACGAAAGCCGCGGACAACAACCACCTTCACAGCGTTGCACAACGCACTCAAACTCTCAACCGAGAAACTAGGCGGAAAGCGAACACAAAACCCTAAGCCAGCTGCCGACTGTACTAGACATTATGGACTCTGATCACTGCAATATTTCAAATTCCTATGTACGTCCACAACCACCGCTCTGATACCAACTGTAACGACTCGAGAATCCGATTACAGGGAGAGACCCGATAACCCGATACTCGAACCGCCGCCCACGAGCCGGGAGGGCTCGGAAGGGCTAAAAGGAGTGTGGAGGCACAAAGAAATAGAAAATAAAGCAGGACAACAATTAACAGAAATAAATAAACAACTACAGCTACAACAGAGTCCAGTCCAACAGAAAGTACAATCTAAAGCAGTAAAAACGTACCACATAACGAGTGAACACTCGGCCCGGCGAGCTGGCAACTGAGAACCTCCGCACCGCGCCCTCGAACCTCGAGGAAGAAGAACCGCCTCACCTGAAAAGCAGGGAATGAGTTTCCAAAATAGAGACACAGCAGAGATCCCACGGAACCTCAACCGGAAACAACGACGGTAGCGGAAAGGAAGGCTACAATTGCAACCGCAACAGTAGGAACAGTAAACCCGGTGGCCGGTCGAAACCTGGCACTACAACTACTCCTACTGTACCGGAAACACACCCCGAACTCACGGTCGGGGGCTACCGAACTACACTAGTACCGCTTACCGAAGTAAAAACCCACGGCAACCACGCCGTAGAGGCCTGTCTCCCAGAACACGGCCAACCTGGACACACTGTCCAAAGTGTAACCCTGACACCTGGTCACGGGTACCTCACGATAAGACGTAATCTCGGTAAAGCCACTAGCACTAGTCTCACGGCGCGAAAACCAACACACGCGCCACGGTGAAACAACCGAAAACTCAACGGTCAACACGACTGAAAACCCGAAGGTCAAAGTCACGGAAACTGACAGTCTGTCACTCTCTGTCCTGAACAGGAGTACCTCCCACTAGAAGTAAGGCCGAATGCATCCACTGACGTCTTAGTCCGCGTCTCAGGTGTCTCCCTCCGGCCCAGCAGGAACTGAGATGCCGTACAAGTAACCACAAACAAGTGACTAGCTGGGGTCACGCCCGTCGACGTGGGTCCAACCGCCCCCAACCACGTGTGCACACACAGACCGTCCGTCCCTGGTCTGCCCCTCTGACCGATTTTCCCCTCAACAGGACTCTGGCTGGTAGACGCGGGGCCCAATGGAAACCGGACCACAAACCATCTCTAAGGGTAGCCTCTCCACCACTCCCTGGTGGGACCACTCGCGTGTAAGCAGGCTACGACTAGTGGAGGGTCACTGAGAGAGTAGACTCTCAAGACAACGGAAAACAACCTCCGAACCCGATGAAGTACGGGGACCGTCCCACGTACCAGCACCGTCGCACGGTGACCACAGTCGGAGAAGAAACGGGACTCACAGTCCACGGGCCGCACGCTCGGCCACGCAGAAACGTAGAAACACGGTTCCCAAGGTAGCTCACAGGCCGCCAAACCAAATCCCACTCTCAGGGAAAGGCGGGAACCCTCCAGTCCCAGGCTGGTAACTGGACTCGCAGTCCAAGGCCACCTACATGGCCCACGCAGAAAGTATAGAAGCATGATTCCCAAGGCAACGAACAAGCTGCCACGCCGATAACTGGACTCACAGTCCAAGGCCAAACACATGGCCCACTCGGGAATCATTCTCCAAGAAAACTCACGGCATGCGGGGGAGACCCCACCGCACCCCCACTGACACACGGTGACTCGGTCTAGCGTAACACGAAAGCCCGACACGCGAGAAGTCACCCGGACTCTCAAACCCATTGGCACGCTAAACGAGATAACACGGTCCTCCCGACACCCTCAAAACACGGACATAGAATCCCACGGGTGTCTGGGGCACTCACAAGACCGCAAGTCGACCACTGGGTCACGACCGGGTCGACTAGGGACCGACGCAATGCGAAACGATCCCGAAGAACATGAAAACTCATCTCGGCACCACACAGAGCCTGACGGTCTAAGCTTGGGCCGTCACAGGCTGTAACGGTCCAAGCCTCGACCGTCACAACCACTCTGACGCACCAACAAAGGGCCGTCAGACGCTCGGTGCAAAGTTGGGTGTGACGTGCCTACCCTGGTGCGTCACAGTCTCTGACGCGCCAGCCCTGGTGCGTTACAGCCTGTAACGCGCCAGCCCTGATGCGTCACAAGACAAGATGAAACCAACTGTGACGCGTCCCGCTCGGTGCGTTACAGGCTGTAACGGACCAACTCTGGTGCGTTACAAGGTGGGTACGCGTCCGCTCTGATGCACCCACACAGGGGCGTTACAAGGCTGTGACGCGCCAGCCTTGGTGCGTCACAGGCCTTGACCCAAAACGGTCAAAACCAACGAACGAAAGCCAACAGTCAGATCGTCCCTGACGGTCCAACCCAGGCGCGTCACAGCGCCGTGGCGGTCTATCGTGGGGCCGTCACACCCACAAACCACCAAGAGGCTAACGGGCCCTGTGACGCACCCACCCTGGGGCGTCATAGGCTGTGACGGTCACTGGAAGGACCGTCACACCTGTCCGAGCGCGAAACGGCGGGAAACGACCCGAAAAACGTCCCACGCCCCCATACCTCCACGGGAGAGGGGGAAAACAAGGGGGAAGCCTCCCAAATAGCCCCTAGCATGCATCTAAGGCCTCGGATCGGCCAAAAACGCAATGAAACGGGAGATCGGCCCACGAGCCCTAAAACATGGATTTTTTTCCAAAAATCCCCGATTACGCCCGCTCGGCTCACCACGGCCTACAAAACTCGCGGAAAAAGAAATGCACGAGCTGAGGGTCCATCTCCCTACCTCCACCGAAGATTTCGCACCCTGAGCTCGCCGATCCGCGAAGAAACGTCGTTGAAGCCTCGCTGGCTCGCGACGGCGCCACGAGCTCCCACGCGCCTCCACCGCCTCGATCCTCGCCCATCCTCGCCCGCGCCGCCTCCGCCTTGCCCCCGCCTTGCTCCGTCGGCCGCCAGAGAAGAGAGGGGAGAAAGAGGGCGTGAGAGAAGAGAGAGGGAGGGAAGAGATAAATGAGAGGGGGGAGAGAGAAAAAGGGTTAATATATAGAAAAATCCAAAAATTACAGAAATTCAGAAAATTATGAAAAATTACCTCCACGATCTTCAGAAGGAACACAACGCAGTGGTACTATCCCTGAGTCGAAGAACGCCACGGTTCGCCCTGCACAGAGTTCCGAAGGCAATTCAGGAAAAAACACGTGTAAAGCACAAAATACACTCCGAGACCCACTAAAAGATCCGGAAAAAAAACCTGGGGCATTATAGGTAGAGCCTTGGATATTAAGTATTTTGCTCTTAGAGATAGAGTGAATAATCATGAAGTGTCTATATAACATATTGGGACAGATCTTATGATTGTTGACCCGTTCACTAAGGGACTACATGCTAGCACCTTTTGTAGTCATGTGATTAAGATGAGTCTTGTTAGTTCTCTTGATATGTTATGACACTTACAGTTATTTGTGATCACATTTTTATCATGATTCTTCTATAGTTTTCTGCCTATTCCATTTGTTGTATATACATGTTGGTTATGGATTATGATTGGCAGAATGTATGCTTAAGTGGTGACCAGCAGATAAACATTAAGTTTGAGTTTATCTATTAATTCAGTTTCAGTGTTCAGTTGTAGTAAGTTGGTGGCATTGTAGTACATGGAAGGTGGTGTGTGATTAGAATGCATTTACCGCCATGACTCATGTCTTTGATTTACTATACTTGAACTTCTTCAGATTCTATTAGCTGGAATGGTGTGTGTTTTTGTTTTTAATCATACGCGCATGTATCGTGTTTTTCCCTTCAGGTGTAGGCCCAATATATCAAATCTTCAAGAGTCTTTTTCAAAGCTATATATATATGTCTATATTATATGTATGTTTTCGAAAGAAAGATTTGGTATGTTTAAGACAAGATGGACCAAGTGGGAGAATGTTGGGTCTTATCCTAATATTGTTGTCCACTTGTAATTGGGCCACACATAATTAAGCACACCGTTAAGTCCAGTTAAAAGAATAAGTTATTGGGCTGAACCCATTTAGTGCCCATTAGGATCCTGTTATAGGTGGGATCCTACTTAAGCCCAATTGGGACTGGTCCCTCCTCTCTATACAAGTGTACAACTCTTCATTAGGTTACACACACACATACAGTACGTGAGATAGAGAGAGGAAACCAGAGGGAGAACGTGAGTTCTGTCGCTCCCTTCCCGGTGTTCGTGAGTGTGGATTGTCTTCCTCGACGTCTTCCTTCTCGTGGTGGGATGACTTCCGCTTCAGGTACACATCCCCAACAAAACGCACTTACGTGTAACTTTTGGGTCGACGGACATGAATAAATTCTACATGCGGCAAGAGCATATTTCATATTTGTCGCAGCACACTAAAGGATCCATTACTTTTAAAGTGCCACAAAGTTTTTATTGGATTAGTGTTTCTACTTTAGACTATCTAATAGTGATGTTGATAGGCAAGCTTATTTAATATATGCCTGCATATCATTGTGTAAATACTATATATGGTTGTGTAGGGGAAAACTGCCGCCACGTCGAGTGCGGTCTAGTAATGCTATGCCCGAAGTGGCCCTTTATTGCCAGACCCATACGACCATCGTCAACCGGCCCAGTCCAAGAACAATGTCCAAGTGAGGCCCACTCGGAACTGGCTAGCCCTCGAACTCAATCTCCGTTGACACGCATCCCGAACGTCATGAAATCCGTCGACGGGTGAACGTTGAGGCCAGAGCTACAGGACTTACCCCGACGAGTGCTGAATCTTACCCACGGTGTCTAGATGCCCGCCATGATACCCTTCCTCGTAGAATGGGCCAGTGGACAATGGTTGATCCTCAGCGTCGAGCATATCATCGCTCCACTAACCACATCCTCATTAAGTCAAGAAAGAGGTGACGCCATGGCAACCGATATAAATAGAGTCCCAGACGGTCCTAAGAGAGAGAGAGAGAGAGAGATTCTGAGACAGATCCGGGCATACAAAGAGATCGCCACGCGCATAGACACACGACCTCATTCTTGCCTCCAGAGAGATATAGAGGGAACTCCGCTGCCTCCAAGTTCCGACCTCGTCTCCAAGCACTCGGTGTCCTATATATCAAGCACTCTCTCCATCCCTAAAACTCTCCCTCTTCTCTTGCTCTCTCACTTACTTTTGCGTATCTCTGACTTAAACATTGGAGGGTTGTCCTCTAAGATCACACGCATGGCTCCTTCTAACGCATTGCTTAGTGCTTGCAGGTTTTCTCGAAGCAGTCGAACGCTCTTCTCCTCCAAAAAAATCTCAAAGGTGTAGAACAAAGCTAAAGTAATACTTTTCTACCTCTACACTTTTTACACCATCCGTGGGAAGAGAACGTAAA
This sequence comes from Amorphophallus konjac, assembly GCA_022559845.1. Taxonomy (NCBI): domain Eukaryota; kingdom Viridiplantae; phylum Streptophyta; class Magnoliopsida; order Alismatales; family Araceae; genus Amorphophallus; species Amorphophallus konjac. The sequence continues at coordinate 442,180,270 of CM040122.1, forward strand.
GCCATGGCACCCCGTGGAAGTTACAGCAACACTGGCAACTGCCACGGGGCTCCAGGCTCCTGGCTAGCCTTCGAGGAGGCCGCCTCCCAATCCCATTCATCCCGCAGTGCAATTCCACCAACCCCCACCGTGGACGAGTTGGCAGAGATGCATCACCAAATCCAGATGTTGACGGAGACGTACCAAGGCCTCCTCAATCCCCATGTGGAGCTTGACCGTGCTCCGACTGCGGCCCCCTAGAACGGAGGGGCTCCCACCGTGGCAGAGCCGCGCCGAATACGAAAGCCTTCCCTGCTCTTCGCTACCCACACACCTCGCCCGGCAGCTAGCCATTATAGCGCCCGGCCAGTCTATTGCACTCTAACCCAAAATTGGCATAGAAGCTGCAGTGCTATGAAGAGGTGGAATGCGAGCTCAAGGGCAAGGTCTACTACCTAGATGACATCCTCCAAGCAACACAGACGAAGAGGCTGATCAACGGCGATGCTGACTTCCATGCCCTCTTCTCCTGCGAGATCATGGAGGCGCCAATCCTCCCATAGCTTCAGTTGTCGCCGTTCACTCCATACGTCCAACCTGATCTTTCACCGGGCCTCGGATGTTGTCAAATGTCTGGTCTTCGTCACCACGTTGCGAGAGAATGCTCGGATGTGATTTGAATCACTCCTTGCTGGAACCATCACCTCTTTCCAGCAGCTGAAGAGGATGTTCAAGAAGAACTTCCTCAGTTGTAAAAAGGAGGTTTAGACTACTGTAAGCCTCCTTGTCATCAAGCAGGGTCGCGAGGAACCTTTGTGGGATCACTTCGTTGCCCGCTTCCACAAGGAGGCCCTTCGCATTCCCCACCTGGATGTCAGGATCGCCACAACATCCCTGACGCAAGACAATCAGGACATCATCCTTCGAAGGACCCTCAGAGTGGAGTCCCCGACAATGTTGATGGAGCTCCTCACCCTGGCCCAGAAACACACCAGCTGCGAGGAGAACACTGTAGTGCTAGGCCGAGCAACAAGAGTTGATCACTCTAACCAAAAGCGCTCGGCCGAATTCCCACGCCAATACAAAAGCAAACGAAAGCGATGTGATCCAAAGCGTCGCGATCGAGATGGGCTGAAGGAGAAAGCCCTCTACAAGCATTACACCCCCCTGACCGCCCCTCCCGAGCAAATCCTCATGTTGAGGAATTGTACCTCCACTAGCCCAAGAAAATGAAGCCTAATCCTCGGACGAGGAGTCAGAGAAGGTACTGTCGCTTCTACCGCAACCACGGCCATGCACCGCAGACTACGTCCAACTCAAGGACGCCCTCGAGGACCTGATCCCCCGTGGGCTCTTGGACAAGTTCAATGCCAAGGCCCCTGATTGACAACAACAGAGGGTCGGCACTCCACCCTCCATCAATAACCTACACAACAGGAGGGAAATCATGATGATTTCCAAAGGGACGACATCAGGCGGGGATAGCTCCAGTAGGTGCCATGCGTATGCTCGCCAAGTCAACCAGGTCGAGCGCGACAACCCTAGCCGCCGCGACTCACCTACCAAGACTCCCACACAAGACCGCCTCAAAGAGCCCATCATCTTTTTCAAGAGAGGACTTGGCAGGCATGACCACTCCACACTCCGACGCATTAGTAGTTTCAACGACTATAAACCAATGTACTATGCCTCAAATTCTAGTAGATAATAGAAGTGGTCCATATGTTATTTTGTATGACTATCTTGTTCAGATGGGTGTGGATCTTTCTCGCATCACGCCACTACACACTCCCCTATTCGATTTCTCTAGCTCTACGGTCTACCTTGAAGGGCGAATCTCCCTTTCGAACACTTTCAGAACAGCCCCGAGGGACACAACCCTTGTGGCCGACTTCACAGTCGTGCAAGGCATGACCGGCTACAACGCCATCATCGGAATCCTAGGGGTGCTAAAGGGGTTCCCTCATCATGCCACCAGAAGTTAAAACCTCTACTCCTCACGGAGTAGGAGAAGTCCGAGGCAACCAAAGGGAATCCCGTCGGTGCTATCTGATCTCTACCAAGGAGAGAAATGTGGAAGAGGCCACACCGAAGAAGAAGTCCAAGATAGATGATCTCGGGCCTAGCTAAAGCATGCTAGTGGACCTCTTCCACATTCAGGTAGGCGAGGACCCCAGCTGCTCCTTGCATATTGGATAGATGCTATCTGAGAAGGAGAAGAAAGCCTACCAGCACTTCATGTTGACGGCGAACCAAGATGTGTTCGCTTGGTCCAAGGATGAGCTCTTCGCCATCCCTCCTGAGGTGATTACTCACTGTTATACGCGCGCAGGGAGTCACTTGTTATTTTGTCCTTGTGGCGGGAGATGCACACTCGCCTTTTATGGAAGGCCGAGATAGGTTGACTGGGCACTCGGGGATTCCGGGGGTATTGAGAAGAAGGCAGGGAGAACGATATGAACGCGTTGGAAGGGATGGCGTATGGTTAATCGTTCTGGGAGACTGTGACAGAGATGGTTGGGTGGAATACGGGCGTGCCAGTCGATTTCTCGACAATCACCTATGGAACCAAGGATTGACCGGGGAAGCATCGCCAGGATGCGGCACGTGACTCGAGAGATCGAGCGACACGTGGATAGAAGGGGTTCCACGGGTGCGAGTGCGCAGGCGATTATGGGGATTCGTGTACTGGACGTATTTCCCCATCGGCCGTAAACAGCCGGTGTTTATTTTACATCAGATTGAATCCGAATACCTTTGTTTCTACTGCCTAAGAGAGAGTCAGGGACCTTGGGAGCCGCAATGTCAGGAGGGTTTAGTCTGTGCAACAGCGACAGGGCAACAGCAACACAACAAGGGTAACTGGGGGCAGAGAGACTGGTTCCGACGAGGAGGGGGATCCGCTCCCTGACTGGATTACATGACTTATATGCCATGAAAGGCATTTATATGGGGGCATGAGAGCCCGATTACAATTGCTTGCAAGCCACGGGACAATTCTGTCATTCATGACGGTCCCCGGGTCATTGCATTATTGTGTGGGTAGTAATGTATCTGTACATAGTGTCCATCAAAGGACCCGTGACTCAGCAGGATGGCGCCCGGGGGGCGTCACAATGTATTCCCGACATGAGACAGTGTCGAGGTCGGGGCAGTAGGGGTGCTGTAGGCACCGTTGTGCTAGGGAAGTTGAGTGGTCGGGTGCCGCGGGCCCCGATGTGACTGGAGTAGCTGGCAGTCGGGTGTCGGGGGCACCGTTGTGACTGGAGTAGCTGAGAGTCGGGTGCCGCGGGCCCCGATGTGACTGGAGTAGCTGGCAGTCGGGGGCACCGTTGTGACTGGAGTGGCTGAGTGACCGGCTGCCGCGGGCCCCGATGTGACTGGAGTAGCTAACAGTCAGGTGCCGGGGGCACCGTTGTGACTGGAGTAGCTGAGAGTCGGGTGCCGCGGGGCCCGATGTGAATGGAGTAGCTGGCAGTCGGGTGCCGGGGGCACCGTTGTGACTGGAGTAGCTGAGTGACCGAGCACCGCGGGACCCCGATGGTCGTGCCCGGGGCCCGTTGACAGAGGCAGGGGCCTGACACTTCATCTTGCGCCGGGACTTGTGAAGTATGCCCATTGTCCGGTTAGTAGCACTGAGGGCATGCTTATCGAGGTGACGCCAAGATGGTGCACGATCATCGAGGCGGGGAACCAGGCTGGGTGCTTTGATTGAGCCATGTCTGATGATACTCAATCATTGAAGCATAGACTAGGCAGGGTGCTCTCATCAAGCCACATCTGCGTCGTGCATGAATGTCGAGGCAGGGATCGGGCATGGTGCTCTCATCAAGCCATGTCTGTGTCGTACACGAACGTCGAGGTAGAGATCAGGCGGGGTACCTCGATCGAGCAATGTTTGATGGTGCACGATCATTGAGGCAAGGACTAGGCAGGGCGCTCTCATAAAGCGACATCTGGGTCATGCACGAATGTCGAGGTAGGGCTGAGTAGGGTGTCCATGTCGAGCAACATCTGGGGGCGCATGACTGTTGAGACAGGGCTCGGGCAGAGTGATTTCATCAAGTGGCATGAGGGTCCTGCATGAATATCGAGACAAGACCCGGGCAGAGTGCTTTCACCAAGCGTCATCAGGGTCATACACGACTATCGAGATAGGACCAGGGTAGAGTGCTTTCACCAAGCAAGATCTAGGGTCATGCACCATCATCGAGACGACATATGTTCATCAAATAGGGGGTCGCCTTCTAGGAGATTGGTGTTTGGGCTAGACGCTGTATGAGATATGAACATGCGGCATGCCCTCGGCGTGAGCCTAGCAAACACACACACAAATCTCCTTCGCACCCCTTTACAGTCCGGGGGGTGAGCTCCTTGCCTTGATGCTTGATGCCTTTTCTTGTTTTCCTTTGGGCTTCAAATGGGGGGTTTTATAGTGGAAGATGAAGGGGGAGAAGGGGTTTACCCGGACCAAGTTGAGGGCTGGGTTTGGTCTGGGTAAACCCTTCACAAAATACTTTTTTTTTTGTTTACTGAGTGGGGGAGGAAGGGTTTAGGCGGACCAGCCCAAGGGGCTGGTCTGGTCCGCCTAAACCCCTCTCCCAGGGGGTTTAGGTGGACCAGCCCAATGGGCTGGCCTGGTCCTCCTAAACCCCTCACGGAGGGGTTTTTTGTTTGTTAAAAAACTCTTTTTTTTGTTTTGATGGGGTTTAGGCGGACCAGCCTGAGGGGGCAGGCTGGTCCCCCTAAACCCCCTCCCCCAAGGAGTTTAGGCGGACTGGGTTGGGTGTTTTTTAATTAAAAAAAGACTTTTTTATTGTAATGGGGGTTTAGGAAACCCCTCTGGGGGGGTACACAATCTTGGATTTGAAAGCTTCTCCGTTAGATATTCCTTCTACCGGACTAGGTGATCTTGTTTCAAGACCTCCATAAGTCTCTGCGAGCCTGGGATTCCCACTAGGACGCCGAGCGGGTTGTACCATTAAAGCCCAATTTGTCTAGAAACTAATACCGTTGATTTCAGAGTCTTGATTCCTAAACGGCCTTACATTCGATCGCTAAGGCCCAGTTAACGGTCGTCACCATGACCGCTAAGTCTTGTCTAACGGTTTGCCATATGACCGCATGTTGTCTGAGTTAAGTACTTCTTTTCTGGCTTGACTCGTCATAAACGGTCTTGACTCGACCGCATAGTGCTGACTAACAGTCCATGACTAGACCGCCTGGCTTGCTAAACGGTCCAGTAAATGACCGCTTGGTTCCTGATTGTGTCTAACCTGAGGTTTGACCTTTGGAGTTGGTTTTCTTGAGTTCCTAGATGATCTTAAGATTATCTGGAGCATAAATTATGTTTAACAAAGTTAAAGTTGAATTATGGAACCTAATGAATATATCGTTATGCTGTCAGATCGCCGCCGTAGCATAATATACCTTAAATCTTTCTTTGATATCTCATGTCAACTTTGGTACGTTCTATGCCTTGAATTTCTTGATCATTAAACTTATTATTTGGAATTGATTTATTGGCCGAAATTATTATCTCCTGGAAGTAACTGGTTTTATAACTTGAAGATGCAAGATCGGCCACGGATTGTGTCCAAGGGCTCCATGCTAGTCCCCTCGACGGCTTGTCAGAAACGTGCTATAAACCATGGGGTATGATGATACTGGCGTCGCATTATGTTGGGAGTACTTTCTCTTATAAATGAGTGAAACATCACGAGGATCGTTATGAAAATTACATGCTTGATAATGACTTTCTAGTACATAGCCATTACAAGGTTGTGTAAAGTACTTTCTAGATACTTGCTCGTACATTCTTGTTCATGAAATGCCAAATTTACATCTACATGCTTAATCTTACTTGTTCATTCTATCTTATCTACTTGCTCAATTTCATGTTCTTGGTTACTTAGTTATACCGATTGTTTACCGCATTTTCTTATGTTTCTTTTCCAGTATAGAGCTAAGACATTAATCACTTAAATATTACCTTCATGTTGATACGAAGATACCTACTGGACAAGTATGCTCATTATCCTACTATTCCAATCTTTTCAGGAAGAACATATGAATCGGATTCGGAGTATACAAGCAATGGGTCCAAGAGTGATTGAAGGTCAACGAATCAAGAGAAGCCATAGTGTCAAATGTCTAGTCGAGTCTTATTGTAATTTTCTATTTTCTTGAGTCGATGATGCAAGAGTATTAAGAGTCAAGGATCTTGTGTACTTTGATATTATTATTATGGAATAAAGTGAAGTTTGGAAAAGTTTACTTGTGCAATTACTTTAGTGTGATTGTCTTGCGCTATGATTTCTTGCTTGCGAGAGGCTTACCATGCCGACTGTTTACGTTCTCGAGATTCCTTCTGCTGTATTAAAAGCTCGGGACGTGACACTTTGCATATACTCTGCATATTCTATTGCATAGTCATTGCATCATTCTCTCACTCAATGTCATAAGGCTCTCTCATGAGATTTCCAGTCAGTGTCTCATATCAATTCACCAAGTTGGTAATTCAATCCAATTGGTACTGCATTTCACTCTCATTGCACTGTTGATCCAAAGTCTTTCTCAAGAATCACTAATTTTTTAAATCAATTTTCATACAATAAGCTTAATGACTCATGTGGTTGCCATCACCAAAAAGGGGGAGATTGTTGGGTATAGTTTTATTTTTATGATGTCAATGCAACATGAAGTCATTTGGTCATTTCAGTTCTAAGTCTGAACATTCATAAATGCAATTCTGCATAATTTGTTGTGCAATGTTCCGTATATACTCTATTGATTTTCAGACTGCAATTGTTTAATAAATGATGTTTTCAAGCTGTTTGCATGTTGAGAATATGCTATCAGACATTATCTGTTTGGAAGGAAGTGTTACAAGAAGCAATCAACTTGAACAAGGTCACCCGCTAGCTCAAGGGTCAATAGCTACGGATTAGTGGTGACAATTAGGTGACTAGTGGTGTAAAATAGACGATAAGGCTGAAAAATAAGTCAGTATCGGTGAAAAATGAGTGGTAGCACTGAAAGCCTTTAAATGCGAAGAAGGGGAGTCGACTCTAAATGCCATGGAGTCGACAACAGAGTCACTCGCTAGCAGAAACATCTATAGCGATAGAATAAGGGTGACAAATAGCTTCTAGCGGTAACAAATAGGTCCCTAAGGGTGTAAAATACCTTGTAAGGGTGAAAAATGGGTGATAGGGCTGAAACCGTTGAAAACATGAAGAAGTGATGTTGATGGAGTCGACGCCATGGTGTTTGGAGTCGACGCAAGTCTTCTTGGGAGCCAACTGCTGGCGATAGCTTTAAGGGTGAAAAATGAAGAGATAGTGGTGACAAATAGCTATTTAGTGGTGGGGGGGGGGGGGGTTACGCGGGTTTGACTGGGGGGTTTGATCGTGGATTTACCATGGGTTTGACTGCGAGTTTGACTGGGGTTTACTCGGGTTTGACCGGGGGTTTGACTGTGGGTTTGACCCGTCATAAATAGAAATTTTTTTCCGCGCGACCTGACTGCGCAGGTTGATCCGCGTGCAAGGGCGCACGATGGTGGTGCATGACGCGATGGTTTACTGGGAATTCCGAGTTAGGCTTGGACTTGCTGTAGAGTGGATGGAGCATACGCACCCACTAGGTGCTCGGGGAAATTCCCAACACGCGGTCGTGGGCCGTATACGGGTGCTGTGAGCTCCTGAAGTCTGTGGTTGGCCCCAGGTGGGTCTTCCTTTAACTTCAGAGGGATAGAGGGAGGCGACTCGAGGGTAGACCCCGGCCTCGTTGCTGGGTGCTAGATGGCATGGCTAGTAGTCAGGACACCCATGCGTCGGCTCGGGTAGCTGTGTTGAACGGGGGTAAACCCGCAAAATGAGTGATCGGGGGTGGGCCCGATCGATTGATGATGTTGCAACGGGTCGCGGCTAGCTGGTTAGGACCCTTGGTTGGGCCCGGTGACTGGGGCGTCGACATGATGATGCCGTTTGTCTCTTGGTCGGGGTGACCCTTGCTCCTTGGCGAAGAGTCGTATGAAGCGGCAGGCCGTTCTGAGTCCCGAGTTCACCCAGTTGTTGAAGGGTCGGCGGTGTGATACCGTATGCAGGGTGTCCGGGGGTGATCCCCGAATCTTCACAGAGTGCCGTAAGGTACGGCAGGTTGTCCTGAATCCCGAAGCTAACCCGGTTGTTCGGAAATTGGCTGGCATAGTGCCATTTGCTCGGGGTCGATCCTCGGTTGTTATGTTGCGCCGCTTGACCCGGCGAAGTGTCTCGATTTCCGAGCTCAACTCGACTGGTAGAGCAGCTTTGGCGATGTGCCGTTTGCTCTATTTAGGGAGTATTTTCTATGCTTAATCCCCGATTAATTCAAGAAAATAAGTCGGTGCCAACACTCACCAACTCAAACTAGATCCTAAATCCCCCCAGTTCGTAACTCCGAGCGACAAGCGATCATCCGGGAGCAAGTGAGTGAGAAGCTAGGCTCGGGACTGCTCAGACCTACTCAATATCCAGACTGGGCCTCCAATGTAGTCTTGGTCCCCAAAAATAACAGAAAGTGGCGAATGTGTGTCGACCACACCGATCTCAACAAATCCACTCCCAATGATAGCTTTACAATAATGCAGATCGACCAGCTCATAGACGCGACATCTAGGCATGAGATGTTGAATTTTTTGAACGCCTACTCAAGATATCACTAGATCAGCATGTACGGGCCCGACCAGGATAAGATCACCTTCGTCACCGACCACGGCTTATATTGTTACACCAGAATGCCCTTCGGTCTTAAGAACGCGGGAGCCACGTACCAGCATCTCGTCAACCACATGTTCGACTCCCAGATCAGCTGCAACATAGAGGTGTACATTGACGATATGCTCATCAAAAAACTACATGCAACCGACCAATTGGAGGACTTGGTAGAGACGTTCGCCACCTTGCGCCGGTACAACATGAAACTCAACCCGAACAAGTGTGCATTCGAGGTAAGGTCGAAAAAGTTCCTTGGGTTCGTGGTAACTCATTGAGGTATCGAAGCCAACCCGGAGCATATTAAAGCCGTGTTAGAGATGAATTGGCCAGAGCGCGTGAGAGACGTGTAGAGTCTCACCGGTCGCATTGCCGTGCTCAATCAGTTTCTATCCAGAGCTACTGACGATGCCTCCCATTCTTTCGGTTGATCAAACAGGTCAACAGGTCATCGAAAAAGAGAGGGTGCATCAACTGGAATCAAGAATGTGAGCAAGCCTTCAAGGAACTCAAAAGGTACCTCTCATCGCCACCGATTCTCTCTAAACCCCTTCCCGGCGATCACATATTCCTCTACCTATCTGTGACACCAAGCAAGTTTGTTGTGCTCGTTCGAGAGGGTGAGAGGGGTATGAAGCCAGTGTATTATGTGAGCAAGCTTCTTAAAGGGTCAGAGTTTTGGTACTCGTAGACTAGGAAGTTTGCATTGGCTCTGGTGATGGTCGCACGTAAAGTGTGACCATACCTTCTCTCCCAGGCCATCGTGGTCCCAACTGACTAGCCCCTACGTCAGGTTCTCTAAAATCTTGACACCTTGGGGAGATTGGTAAAATGGGCCATAGAACTGGGGGAGTTCGATATCAGCTTCCACCCGAGGACCGCCATCAAGGCCCAGGCCCTGGCCGATTTTGTCGCCGAGTGCATGCTCCCCCACGAGGAAGGAGTTGTGTCCTAACCAACGCCTGCCTGGGAGCTGTACGTGGACCGGTCTTCCCATGCGAGCGGAAGCAGAGCGGGCTTGGTCCTCTTGTTGCCGGATGGGATCAAGCTATAGTACGCTCTACTCTTCAACTTTCCGACTACGAACAATCTAACAGAGTACGAAGCTCTTCTATCCAGCATCAGGGCTGTCAATGGGCCGGGTCGGCCCGACATGCCCGCGGGCCTGGCCCGATTTCGGGCCCGGCTGCAGGGCATTTTCCGGCCTGTGGGTCTTTAGTCGGGCCTAAAAGCCCGGCCCGACTAGGCCCGCGGGCCGGGCTCGGGCTTTGAGTTCGGCCCGAGGGCCGGCCCGGCCCGGCCCGTTCTCTTTTATTTTTCTCCCTTCAAATTTTAAAAACTACTTAGTTAAAATTATGTTATTTTACTTAATTAGAAATTTTAAAACTCCATTTTCACACAAATTGTGTAATTAATATCAAACTTTGTAAATAATTTAGTGAGATTATATATTTTATATTATTAAATATATTAATTTTTATATTTTATTTAAGTTGTCGGGCTGGGCCGGGCCTTAGTCGGGCTTTATAAATTTTTTAAAGTGTCGGGCCCGACCCGGCCCGACCCGACATAGCTGGGGCCCGGGCCGGGCTCGGGCTTTAATATTGATAAGTCGAGCTCGGGCCGGGCCGATCTAAGCCCGGTCCGGGCCCGGCCCATTGACAGCCATATCCAGCATCCACATGGCCAAGCATCTCCGGGACCTCCAAGTAGCAGCCCGGTTAAAGAGATGTATAAATAAATAAATAAAATTTCTAAAATAATATAAGGATAATCTTATAAGTCATCAAATATAATTATTAAGGAACTAAATAAAATTTACAATAATTGAATTTGTAATTTGGGCTACTGCAAAAACCTAATAAGGCCTTAAAAGAGTAATAAAATCCTAAAAATCATAATATTCCAAATCTCTAATTCTAATTGAGTTAAATGGGCTAAAACCTAATCTAAATGGGCCATAAAAAGAGTAAAAAAACCCTAACCAGCCATAAGAGGCTCGACCTCTTGAGAAACCCTAACTTAATTAGGGTTATATTGGGGGAGGCGACGCTAATTTGGGGTTAAAAATCTTGGAAATCGGGGTAATCTCTATCTCTCGAGGAAAGATATCAACTTATGACTCTTGGAAGGCATAAATATATAAATAAGACCTTAAACCCCTCCTAGCTAGTCCTAACTGATCGTGAAAGTTGTTGGACGTGAGAGTATGACGTGCTTCGAGGAGAGGATAGAAGATCTTTAGGTGTTCTTCACGTTATTCTTCCTCTTCTTCCATTAATCGACCAAAGGTAGGTGTTCTCTCAGACTTAATCTAATTAGAAGCACACATTAGTCTATTTGCATGTATGCTTCAATTTCATGCATGATTCCCTTGCCATGAATCTCTATTCGTTGCCAATTTTGTGTTTTAAATTGTGAACTGTCGGAGTTACGACGTTTCTACTTTTTGGACTGAGAATGCGCTCGGTACAGAGACCGCGTTCTGAATGTGGTCTCGCGATACACTGTGTTCTTGTTACCGTTGCCCAGATCACAACGTCTGCAACAACCGCGACTAGGCCTAACACGACACCTGTAATGACCGCGACTATGCTTAACACGGTGTCTGTAATGACTGCGACCTAACCCGATCCATGAGATATTCCAGTTTTAAAAGTATTATTCTAATTCTTCAAAAAAATCATCATGTTTCCTCTTAAATCTTGATGCATGGAACACAAGTTATCAGGAGATTATACTTGAAGTAATTTCTATAAGTCATCTATTGATCTTTGTAGTTCCTTGTTATGATCAATTCCTTCTTAATGTCCTAGTTCATACATCATGTCTTGAGTTCCTCTTTTTATCGTGCTTAAAAAGTTTAGATCTTAAACATGTAAATCTTAAAGTTGTTCTTTTTTTAAGAAAAGGGGTTTTGCTCATCATAATTAGCCTAGGTTTGTTTGATGTTTCACTGATGTGATCGGCGGTTGTTGATTTATGATATTCTAGATCGATGTATTTTTTGGACTACCTCACCGTGTGGTAAAGAGATCTAATTGATTATTGTTTTACGAACACTTTATTGGTGAAGTTAGGACCCTCCGTTGAGTATTCCTCTTGTCAGACATGAACTTCTTCACTAAGGCCTCCGTAAGACTCCGCGAGCCATAGATTCTCACATGGACGCCGAGCTGGTTGTACCATAAAAATCTAAAAACACTGTTAAAATTTTATCTTACTATTGAGTCATGTTTCTATTGCCCTTGGAGACACGTTCTCTGACCAAGACATGATCTCTGTTCAATATGGTCTGAACGTGACACCTACAAGGACTGTGTTTAGACCTCTATCTCTTGATTGCAGAACTCTCAGAAACCGCGTTCATGTTGGAACGCGACGCCTGACCAGACCACATCTATTTAAACGCGGGGTACTTTTAGAGACCACATGTTATGAGATTTATCCCGACGAGCGCCGAATCTCACCCACGCCGTCGAGATGCCTGCCACGATGCCCTTCATCAGAGAACGGGCGAGTGGGGAACGAATGATCCCCACGATAGAGTAGATCATCGCTTTACTAACCATGCCCTCGCTAAGTCAGGAAAGAAGTGATGCCATGACAACTGAAATAAATAGGGTCCCAGGAAGACCTAGGAGAGGGAGACATTCTAAGACATATCCAGGCATACAGAGAGATCACCACACATGTAGACACACGGTCACATTCTTGCCTCCAAAGAGATACAGAGGGAACTCCAACACCTTCAGGCTCCAGCCTCGTCTCCAAACACTCGGTGTCCTATCAAGCACTCTCTTCATCCCTAAAACTCTCATCTCTCTCTCCTCCAGCTCTCTCACTTGTTTTTGTGTGTGTCTTTGACTTAAGCATCGGAGGGTTATCTCTTGGGATCAAACCCAAGACTCCTTCTGACACGTTGCTTAGTGCCTGCAGGTTTTCTTGGTCCAGTTGGGCGCTCTTCTCATCCAATGAAATCTCAAAAGTGTAGTATGAGGTCAAAGTAACACTTTTCTACCTCTACAATGGTCATTTGCATATATACCCTTGTTAATATTATATTTGCTCAAAAATCTATCTTACATTTATATTAGCTAGTATCCCCTGTTAGACATAAATATTTGCATGTACAACTCCGCTACAATTTTAACAATCCGTCCTGGTGACTAACATTCTCGCATTTACTAAACTCCCATTAAATGAAGGATTTCTTGTATACATATCCCTCTTAAATTATAAATTATATGGGGCAAACGGTCATGGCAGAATTCTCCATACCAATATATTCCTTTAACAAGGGTATACAAGTATATGCAAATATAAGATAGATTTTATGCAATTAATGATTGAAGAAAGATATATATATAATTGTAGAGGCAGAAAACTGGTCTCTAGCCCTCGTACCACACTTTTCTATTTATTTATCAGGGAGGATCGCCTGGCACTCGTGGAAGCCTGCAATCACCAGAAAGAAAGGCATCAGAAGGAGCCATGGGCGCTACCCCAGGGGACAACCCTTCGATGTTTAAGTCAGCAACGGTCCAAGTGGAGAACGAGAAGAGTAGGAGAGATGGAGGAGAATGGAAGTCGTAGTAGGAGATATGAGAGAGGCGTAGAGCCTCGGACGAGTGCTCGCCGCCTCTAGTGGTCACTCGGAGAGTGCTCGTTGGGTGGTAAGGTCGTACGAGAGGGATTCTCTCTCAGTCGAGACCTCTCTGGTAGCAGGGTGAGTAGCTCTCTGGCTTGCTTCTCTGTAGGCATTTGTTGGTGAGATTCACAGTGTCCTTCTATTCTCTGTCGAGATCTCTTTTATAGGGGATTGTCCTAGTGTCGAAGGCAATCCTTTAACAGGGAAGGGCGCAAATCATGGAGTAACGTTTCCCAGGATCGTGGCGGGAGTTTCCCGTTGAGGGGCGGTTACCCCGGAGTCGGTCGATCCCCAGGCGAGTCTTACCGCGCTCGTGCATAGGGCGTGCTCGCCCGTTGTGGGGTCGAAGCTTGCATCGTGGGGGTAACGGTTAGTCACCGGAGAGTCTCCAGCGATTATTGCGCCTGGGCCAAGGCCCTTCATGCTGGTGCATATGAGGTACGTTCGTCTTGGGCCGTGGCTTGCAGTGGCCTGTTAGGCGCGTCGTGGACCGTGAGTCAGATTTGACTTTGTTGTAGATGGGCCCGACATGGGCCGAGCGAGTTTACCCTACTCAGTAATAAATCCTACGGTACATTATCTATAGTTTTGAGTCTAATTTTTCGACGTGTGAACAGATGCACTGCCTGAATATCTCATAGCAAACTTTTGGATGGTGGGTATTTTTTGGCTATGTTTTTGACTGTATTGTTATAAATTCAAAACAAATCATACTGGAAAGTATGTATTTAACTAGCCATGGGGTGCACTTGCACACAGAAGTTAGATTTAAGCTCTCCAAGGTTAAAGGTCCAAGGATAAGATAAGAAAGTATTCACCCTCACTTTCAGTCAAGGTTTGTTGACTCATTCGTATCGGTCATACCAATTTTCTGTTGATACGATACAATACGGTATTATATCGCTCCGTATCGCAAGGTGTCTAAATTAAAGAGTTATTTAATAAATATATGTTATTATAAAATATAATAAAATATATGTGATTTAATAGTCAGTGGTGTGTTAGTTATGTATGAGATAAAATGTTCAAATCTTACTGAGTGTCACGTGTTTTTTGACTTAATTTTTCTAAAGAGCAATGAAAAAAATAAGAAATAATGACACTATTATATTTTGAACTCAAATTCTTTCTAAAAGAAGATTTTTAACTAAATTATCTACAAAATTATATTTAATATATAATAATATATATAATATTTAAAAAATATGTTACGTACTAATTACGTATCATAGATCGATCGCATTGATCTGTGACCGGTACGATCTGACACGGACATTTCATCTCGTACCAAAAAATTTGAAAAACTTTGCTTTCAGTTCCGCGGTCCCGTGCATCGCCCTTGGCTGGCTGGGCTTTCCTTTTCTTATCTCCTCAGTTCTCTTGCTCATCCCTGTGTGTGTGTTAGACCCTAAGATCATTCCAACCCAGCAGAACATCTACCCTGCCCCACCCTCGGGAAGCGGCTCCTTCCCCCCCCCCCCCCCCCTTCTTTGGCTCTCCTTTGATCATCCCTCCTCGACACGTCCTGTCGTACCTCTCGGTGATCAGATGTGTATCACGGCCTGGCCGTTATCTTTAGAAGTTGCTTAAGTAAGTTGGTTCCTTTGCTCCGCAACGGTCAATATCGGTTCATTGCTGGTCCGAAGATCTCGTCTCTGCAGTTCATCCCTGGTCCCGGTGGTTGACGGTACATCCTCCGTCTTATGTTATTGCCCACCTTCGAAGTGCAACATATACTTTGAAGTTGAAATCCATCCATCTCAATGTCAGATTTCTTTTCTTCCAATTCAGCTTTTGCTATTATAGCGTTATGCTTATCTTTTATCTTATCTTGCTATAAGATGTTTCCTACGGGCCTCGAATATGTGCCTATGTTGGCCAAATGATACTTCTTATGGGTGATTCTTTGTCATGAAGCTTACATTTTTATGACAAAAAAACAATGAGGATCAGAGAGCACTCAATACTCGAATGCCCCGACGCGAAAGGAAAACAAGTTAAACTTTATTAACTTCTCACATGAAATTATATAAAAATCAAGCATACAGGCATCTTGGAAAATGGAAAAGGCTCCGAATATCTGTGAATTCTCGTATGAATTGTATAAAAATCAAACCGTAAAGACAGGCGCCTCTCTCTCTCTCTCTCTCTCTCTCTCGCGCACTTATACAAACACGCGGCGGTTCACGCACACCTCATCGGCGCTTCGAGGCGTGCTGCTCGTGCTCCCTCGCACGCTCTCGCGAACCCCTCGACGGCCTCGCGTCCTCCTCCCGCTCGCTCGCCTCCTGCCGCGACGACGACGGCCTCCTCTTGAAGTGGTAGTCCTCGTCGTCGGATTCGTGCTCCTCCACCGGGCCGCCCCTCCGGGTCCCCTCGACCGACGAGGCCTTGGCGGCCCTCCGGTCGTCCTGGTACCCAGCCAGCGACGACGCCCCCCGCCGGTGCGCGGCCTCGTGGTCCTTAAACCCGTTGGGAGGCGGCGCCACCTCCGGGGTCTTCCGCTTCTTGCTGCCGCTGGATCCGTCTCCCCCGCCACCGCCGGCGGCGGCGTTGCTGGAGTCCGGGAAACTTATGCGCGAGAACACGCTAACCTTCTGCCTGCGTTCTGCGGCCGCCCTGGCGGCGGGCGGCGGAGGCGGAGGGGGAGGGGGGGCCTCATCGTGGTGGTCCGGCTTCCTCCGGGGGCCGCGAGGGGGCGAGTGGCGGGAGCCCTCACGGGCGGGGCCCACGTGCTCGGAGCTGACCCTTGCCCACTCGGCCCGGTCCACGCTGTCAGCCCGCGAGGAGCTGCTCCTCTTCGGCCTGTCGGCCCGGTCCAGGCTGGGGGCCCTGACGGCTTTCCCCCTGTCGGCCCGGTCCATGCTTGGCGCTCGGTCTCGGGCGGCCTTTCCGCGATCGCCACGGTCCGTGATCGGGGCTTGAGACGTTAATCTCTGCACGCAAAAGACAGAGAGACGGTCAGATGAACTTGATTCCAGCAACCATGCGGCACAGGTTTTGTCTTAGAGTGTGTATTTAAGTTCGTAACACTACCCCGATTAATTAGTTTAGTATGTACAGTTACCCTTTCCCATCGGCAACGAGCCCATCGTAGATCCTGGATCCCATTGACGTTGAATCTACCCAGATCCACACGAAGGTCAGATCGAGTGGGCCCAGAGGATACAAAATTGGATTTTGCAGCACCAACCCAAAAGCTGCCTCATCCCAAAGCCCTATGATGAACGGGAAAATGACTTACACCACGCCTGCTCGCGATCTTCCCAAATTTTGGACGCACAAGGCGATGGCCCGTGAGTAAGCATGGTGGGGGCCACAAACCCATGGAAGGGGAGACTCGTCAGATCGACATCCCTCGTCTCACACGCTTTAAGCTGCGTAGCAGACGGCGACAGCCCCCAACTCGTTAACTACACGACATCGCACAGCCATAAGCTTAGACAGCCCACACCTTCGGACGTATACACTCGAGCTGTGACAGACTACAAACCCGCTCAGATGGAGGCCAAGTAGATACACACAACCCTGGGGCACAATTGGCTCACGGGGGGGGGGGGGGGGGTACCGCCCTCTCCCTACAGAGACATCAAACTAGTCGCATCGGATGGCCACCGACACGGTGGGCTTCATGGCAGACCAAAGACAAAGCAACAGGGCACGTTCCTGCAGTTTAGGCAAAAGAGAACCCGCGGGATGCACTCTCACAGATACCACCGTGTCCTCCGTTGTTCTAGCTGGTAAAAGGGGCTTTCGTATTGCAATCCCTGGTTCAAGGCCCCGAGTGCAACAGAACATACTCTTTCCACACGAAATGGGCGGCATTCGTTTGGTGACAACATCAAAATACAGGCTATCTGAGAACCAAGCAAATGGATTAAAACACATACAGGCTTCGATCTCAGGGGAGAGATCTCGGGGCCACCGGCGTCCCTGCTGATTTCCTTGTCCCTGGAACGCTCCCTGCCGCAACAGAAGGCAAAATTGCTGAGATTTGCGAGGCACACAAGCGGTGTGCAGCATAGCAACTATTGTAATATTCTAGAGACACTCTTCACGTAACAAATGCATACAGTGAGGAAAGATATCCGGTGGCCACCAAACTAGATGTGATGCAAAGAAATAAGCACATATCAACAAGGGAATGCCAGTGCGAGTGAACAACTGAAGAATGTAGAACAATGTAAAGCTTGCCTCCAAATAATTCAGCACCTTTAAAAGGCGGAGAATTAAGTCTCATTCATTAGATGGTACGATCTAAGCAGTTTTTTTCCCTACCTAAGATGGGTAGAGGTTATTAAGAAAAACATGAAAAAGGTCCAGGATGCCACCACCTGTTAATGGGCTGTGTTAGTGAGATTAACATGATATATTTACAAGCATGCCCTTTCTTCAACTTAGCCCCACAGAATAATGACTTCTTGTTTGGCCACTAACAAATTTTTTTGGTCCGCTGGTAGCTCCACGCATGGCAGTTTGGATAAAACGTAAGCACATTTAATCACCGCACATTGGGAGTTCGACAATCTAATCACAAAGTGGTTGGATTAGAGTAGTTACATAAATCCCTTGGGTACGTAACACCTTGCATGATGTGGTAATCATTTTCCAGTTTTACAACATTTTCTAGCAAAACATAGAGAGGATGGAGCAGGAAACTACTACTTGCTCTCCCTGTCTCAAAATCAGCAAATTTTGTACCCTTTGATTACAAAAATCGATGATAGGTAGCCAACTAGACAAATGTATGTACCCCAAAATGTTCTGTTTCAAAGCAACTACTCTTTTTTAAAAAAATCAAATCAAACGAAAACATTGGAAAACATATAATCAGTTTGTCTGTACAAAAAGCTCATTTAGATTTGTTACCCAAACAAATAGGGGAAAACAAAGCACCACTTGTGCATGATGTCATCACTATTCAAAAACAATTCTATCACGACAATGTCTTGTCTATGTCAACCCACAAAATGAGACAGCCAGGTTAGGCGTTTCGGTGTTCCCAAGGACTTTGGGGACAACCATACCCCCATCTCCAACACACAACGGAAGTCAATAAGGAGCAAGGGTCTACTGCCAAGCCCCAACCTTTCCGGATGACATGGGATTGCATGAGAATCCAGAATTTTCTTGGATCTCTGTTTGGGCTTTGCCAGATCACCAGACTGGCGTGTGGTTTAAGAGCTAATTATGGTTCTAAAGTTCCTTTTATCAGATCATGTAACAATGACTTCCCAAAAAGTAAAATAGAATAGAAAGAGAAACACAGAAATTGAACTACAACGCGGTATTACCAAACAAGATAATTTATCATGGTGGTAAGGCATCTGCCAGCATCTAGCTTGGACTCATTGAGTGAGGGAAACTTTGGCATGCCGGAGGTGTGTAAAACTCGGGAAGATATGAGGGAATCTAATCGGGGTCTCAATTCTTGAGATGAGCTCCCAAGGTTTGACTCAACAGGCACCAGTCATATGGTGAAACATGAAGTTACGTAGGAAGGACAAAGTAACATGACTAGAACTCTAAAACTGCTCGTTAATCCCTACATGTTTTTCGCATCAAAAGGTGGTCTTGGTTTTCAAATCCAATCAATCTTGTCAACTAGGCATGCAACTTATCTATGGCATATGTATTCATCAAGAGGGGAAAAGATTATTTCATAAAAACACAAATACCATATATATATATATATATATATATGGAAGGAGATCAGTTGATTTCAGCTTCTCAAGAAGAATGCAAAAGGCTTACCTCTCACCACGACGCTCAACTTCCCGCTTCCTCCTAAGTTCTGCTTTCCTTGCCTCTATCTCCTCCCTACTCATCCCTGGTGGTAATGCATTTGAATTTATACCACCCATGCTCAACTCGGAGAGATCCCTGGCATTTCCAAGTTCCTATCAGAACTCACAGCAGTAGGAGTACTTGTAGAAGCAAAAACAAAAATAAAAGGCTAAATCTACAAACAAGGATGCTTCAAAGAAAAATGAAGAGCAGTCTGTTTTTCTTTCCACCTTTTTCCCCCTTTTAACTGTTGTTAAGGTATGGACTGCTTCCTATGATATGACTGACGGATACATGGAAATGGAATTAAGTATGCTGATGCATAAACAAGTCCGACATGATTAATCACAAAATGTGACATGAAGACATGTACAATATGGGTAAGTGGTATCAATACATGTATAGATGGGTTAATGAGCCTGTGGCTCAGTAGCATGTGGCTCTCTCCTTTGGTACAAATCCTGTCACCCGCAGTAATGCAACAGGAAGAATTTAACCAATGAGTTTGTGACGGCCTATACGGGAGTGCTACTTGCAGGTAGCAAGGCATAAGGAATGTATTGCTCTCCGCGATGTCACCTTTGAACCTAGAGTGATTGCCTGAACCAGAAGAAAGCAGAAAAATCACGACCATATGAAAAAAAATCCCCTCCTTAAGGGGAAAAGGTTGAGGATACAGAGACTTCACTTTCCCATCGGGGAGGACTCGTAAATATTTGGCGAACTTAGCCACTTGACTCAAGAAAAAGAAACACACATAGATACAAACTAATTGCACATTGTTCTGATTGCTGCTAGAAAAGAAAAGTAAGACACATTGTATCGCATACTTTGCAGTATAAGACTAATAGCAGGTGCTATTATGATTACATCACGCAAGAAAAACAAACTTTTAATATTATCAGGAGAAATGTTAACAACAAGAACAATGGAAAAATACATTTGACCATGTCCTTTGAGACAAAATTAGGGCCCAAGAACTATGGTCCATTTTAATAAAGGCCAGACTGTGTACTAAAAGAGAAGGGAAAAAAAGAACCGACACCAGGAAACTCTCTACTCCACATACCCTTGAGGAAGAATAGGCATCATAAAGCCTTGTGCAGCAAATGGATCTTGCGGTAGCATGGCCCCAAAATGTGCATCAAATGGACTTGGCGCATAACCCATTAATGGCATCGCGCCAGGAAAAGGAGCCAGGTAGCCATCCATGCCCCATGGCATACCTGCAAAACATGGATTGTAGGCTGACGGACCCAAAGGCATCCCTGCAAAATTCTCAGCTCCCACGTCCGCAAAAGCTCTCCACTGCATGTCAGCTGCAGAACAAAGATATGCAACAAGTTGACATTACTAAAAAGAAAGCAAGATATCTAAACATACTACAGCAATCAAAACTCAAAGAAATTGGGACATGCTGAAAAAAGTTGCAATAAATCAAGCCACAGAAGAAAGGAGAAAAGAAGGAAAACAAAACTAACCACTTCCTGGAAAGCGTGCTTTCTTTTTCTTCTTCTTCTTTCCTGTAAAATTAAAAAGAAGACCAAGAATCAAATAAGAGGACAGCCATATACTCAATGCTCAATGTCCCCACAACAAAACAAGTGAGACTGAACTAGGATCAAACTGAACAACTTCATATCAATAAAAGCCAAACGATATCAACCTTGCTCATTGGACATGAGTTTTTCCTGGGCCTCATCTTCGAGAACTTGAGCACTCTCTTGAGATGTTGGTTCCTTTGTGCTCATGGACTCTGGTGTTGCCACAGATGGACCAACATTCTTCCCTCTCTTGTTCTCTATGGACTGCACAGCCACAACACTTTCCTTCTCCTCATTTTCATCTCCACCTTCTTTTACTTCAGTATGCTCTTTTATGGGAGGTGCCTTGTGCTCTTCTTTGCTGGTAGCAGATTGGGTGGGTGATGGTGCTCTGAATTGTGCAGGACGAGCAGATTCCATATCTAGAAAAAGAAATGACATTTTAGACCCTCTCTAAACCAAACAAAAACTAGACTTGAAAAGGTTCATTTGAATGCACTGTACTGTAATACCTTGAACTTGAAGCAAGCTTCCACCATTCTCTGCACTACTTGTCGTAGATTCCAAAATACGATTAATAGTTTCCCTAAGTGTCTTATTTGGAAGTAAGTCATCTGCGAGTATATTTGTGGCCCCACATACGCACACTGACTTTGAAATTATGTAGTCTCTGATGCCTAATTATAATGGTGCAAGTAACAAGCATACCAAGTTTAAAAGGCAACATAACACAATGAACAAAAAATCTAAAAAGAAATGACATGCTGCACATATGCAGCAGTGCAAGCCCACCACTGTTGTCTTCTGAAACAGAGAACAATATATCGGGTTTTGAAGTGCATCAGGCTTCTAGCACAGATACACCTTCCACCGCATAATGTCACACCACATAAATACATTTGGCACCAATAATAATGAAGCCAGCATAGCAATGACCAAATTGAACCAAATCAAACCAGGATAAGTTGCGTGCTTGAGAAGACTTCAGAGATTGGCCTGCCTAGGCATGACTGGTATGACAATCTAACAAGAAACTTTTGAGGTTGATGACACTAAGTACCATTGTTTTTGAATGTGGGTAGTACCACAGTTGTATCAAGTAAAAAAGGCAGGATGTACAAGCAATGTGCTCTCAAAAGATCCCTATACAAAAATGTCGCACCGAGTCGGTGCCTATCTCACTAACCACCCAACAAAAGGAAAAGAGAGCTGTGTATCTCCATCTTATATAGATGCTCAGCCCATTCCCTTACTCTTTCACAAATAAAAGACACAATCCTGTCCTCCATTCTTGTCTCATGACACTAAGTACCATGACATGCACCTTGGGTAAAAGATTACTAGCATTATCTATATGTTATCAATTGCCACAACAAAAAGGTGAACGAATACCTTTCCAGAAGATGGTGAACAAAAGAACAAAGCAGCATAATAAACTAGTGACACAAATGGAGGACAAACCTGGATAGACTCCTAAAACGTTTTCATACTATTTTTCAGATAGCACAAAAGCAAAGAAAAAAAGAGAGATGAGACTTTACAAAAACTGAGAACGGATGAAATTGTTACCAAAATTAAGCATCTGTACAATATTATGTCTTCTAAACCCAAATCTAATAGGAAAAAGAACGTAGAACAGTGCAGATAATTGCTCACATTTATCACAAAAACTACTGAAACAGCACTTGCTGGTAAGAACAGCATCTTTCATGACCTCTTTACAAAGCGGGCAACGCAATTCAGGTGGAAGATCGGTTGCAGCACGAGTTGAAGGCAGACCCTCAATTTCCTTCTCAAATGCTGCCCTGTATAAAGTTACCAGTTGTTAGTATAAAGAACAACCACCACGGGACCCATAGCAAGCCCAGGGATTACACTACAGAGTTGTTTCCATACTCATTGGGTTTAAGAACAGCAACAGCACCACTTGGCAATGCATAAGAACCATCTGGAGTAGCCATCAACATTGACTTTGGGATTCCAGTTGGTGGTTTAACTCTTCTGATATCATAGTTAGGATCACCATTTGTAGGACAATGTTGAATAAAATGCCCTATAGAGAAATAAATGAAACATGAAACAGTATGTTCCCACGAACCATATAATAGGAAATATAACACAATATCTACATACCAGCGACATTGCATCTGTGACAGATATAACCTTGTGGAGGTGTCTTCCTCACCAGACCGCCACGACCTTCAAGCAATTAAAATCATAAGATGTGAAGACATAGAACAAAAGCATTAAGATATGGAACTTTTCAACAATTTCCAAGTCTATATGGTTGTTGAAGCAACAAAATTTAATGAAAAAAAGGAGGAAAAAGGTCATATATAGGGGCCGGCCCCCTTCTTTCCCTCATTGAGGGGTTTTGAACCGGATCCACCCCCAATTGAGAGGTTTGGACCAGATCCTGGGTAGTTTGGACCGGATCCACCCCCCATGGGGGGTTTGGACATGTTAAACCCCATAATCCCTCATTTGGCTGATTTGGTCCGGTTACAACCGCCAAGTGGGATATTTAGCCCGCTTAAAGCCCCCAAGTGGGGTACTTGGACCGGTTAAAGCCCTAGAGGGCCATGGTTGGACCAGATAAACCTGTAACCGCCCCTGGGCTCTATAAATACCCCCCAATGGGACCCATGGCGGGACAGAGAAGGCAAGAGAAAAGAGAGATCACAGAGAGACAGAGCTCTGAGGATCCTTATGCTTGTGCTTGTGCTTTTGAAGGTCCATACGTTGGGGGAGGGGGGGGGGGTTGTGCTTGTGCTCACAGTGAGGGTATGTTATAAAATTGTCCCTCCTTGAGTACACACGTATGTCCTTGTGTTGTGGTTAATGTAATCTCATTGTAAATATTTTTGAGAAAAATAATATGATTATCTGAAATAATTAAGAATCCCATAAGCACCCTAACTTTTATAAAAAGGGTCTACATAGATGCCCTTATAGTTGTCCCTTGTGCCACTCCTTGGAAAAATATTATAAGAATTTTTTCTTCCAGGGGGATCCGCCCCTGAAATCCCCTGCAAGAGGCGTTGCCCCCTTGACCCCCCGTAGCATGACCGGGCAAGTCAATCCCCGACAGTGCGATGACGAACGCATGAAGCTGGACCACAATCCATGAAAGCTCAAGAAAGAGAAATAATGTCTCGAGAGTCTTTGACTAACGCGCCTCCACTAAGGAAAGACTTGCGTCTCATGCCAAGATTACATGAAAACTCGTATCGAATTCAGATGTTACAAAAATACCCATGGTCTATACAAACTACACAAATACCCCTGGACTTTTCTAGGAGTTATAAGCCGACCCATACTCGAGGGAAAATCGCAAATAAACCCAGAAAGAGTTCAAAATCTCAAATAAACCAATAGAAAGATTCACGATTGCAAATAAATCAAAAAAGGATCCGCAATTGCAAATAAACTCAAAAAGGGTTCAAAAACTCAAATAAACCCAAAAAAGGTCCAAAATTGCAGAAATATCCCAAGAGAGTCACAAAAGGCAGAAATACCCAAGAAGGGTCCAAAACTATAGAAATACCCAAGAGGGGTCCAACATTACAAAATACCTCCGGAAAGGTCAGAAATTACAAATATATCCCCAAAAAAGTGGGTTGGATCTCTATGAAACTCAAATTCAACAGTCTGTTCTGGTGGTGGAATGAAAGTCAAATGCAAATCAAATGACCCGACTATACAATCGGGATTTCATGTATTTTGTAAAGATGAATTCAAGAAAATGAAATGTTTAGTTTTCGCCTACAAATGTATATCTCTAATAGGTGATCTCTTTGATCAAATCTGTTAGATAAAACCTCCAATATCACAACGGATATTGTAGAGGTTGAAGAACGATTCTTTGATAGTTAATCAAAAGTATTCGGACTTTACGCCGATGTAAATAAATATCGATGACGATCGATGGGGAAATATCTCGTACCCGAACCCAAATCATCTGATAAACTTAAATTCGCAGAAATAATAATACACCTGCTACTTAAATAATCACTAATGTGCATTTTCTTCTTCAAAGAAGAAATATTTATTTATTTCTCTGAGTTCAACAATGGTCATGTCAAATAGAGCTCAAACTGGACTCCATAATGTCAAAGATATAGAAACAAACCATGAGATGTTGTTACACAAAACACTGAGAGCTTTAAGATAACTAGAAAACTCTGACATGAAAAATGCACTTGGACGTGAATAAATAAGCCCCCAACATGGTCTAAATGTCCAAGTTGGAATAGTTTTGAAGACTACACCATATATTGGTTAGACATCTGCCAGCATCTAGCTTGGACTCAGGTATGAGAGAGAACAAGCAAAGTGACACCATTATCCTTCAAGACATACATCATATAAAATCACAACCTTTTGCACCCGGCCAATCTGCATATATCTGGAGCACATAAAATGATTATTCGTCATGTTACTACAAGGTATAAACTCTTCTGGGAATCTACCATTAGGTAAGAAGCCATACAGACAAGTATTCTCAAGGTAGGTAAACGCACCAACTTATGATAACGCACCCAAAAAGATGAAAATGAAACTTATTTGGATTCTATGTTAGATTAGTTGACTGAAACAATTCCTTGATGAGTGCCACATGTGGCACTTTAGACCAATATCATCAGCATACAACTCAGAAGCAACTAAAACCATCATCATCATCATCATCATCAGAGCCTTATCCCAATTATTTGGGGTCGGCTACATGAATCCTGTTCCGCCAAAGATTTCTATCAAGTGCTATATTCATATTTAAATCCAAGAAACTAATGTCCTTCCTAATAACATCGCACCATGCCATTTTGGACATTCCCCGAGCTCTTTGACTAGGATCCACTAAGATTCGGTCACATCTTTTAACCAATGCTGAGTTAGGGCGACGAAACACATGTCCAAACCACCTGAGTTTATTTTCTCTCATTTTACTATCAATTGGGGCTATCTCCAAATCTTTACGGATGCGCACACTCCTAATCTTGTTTGTCTTAGTTTTGCCACACATCCATCTCAGCATCCTCATCTCTACTATACACATTTTGTGAATACGTTTCTTTCGTACTGTCCAACACTCGGTACCATATAATAAAGCAAATCTTACAGCCATTCTATAAAATCTCCCTTTGAGTTTCACAGACATACGACAATCATAAAGGACTCCTGATGCGCTTCTCCATCTTAACCAGCCTGTTTTAATCCTATGTGCAACATCGTCATAAATCTCCCAATTCTCTTGTATGATAGACCCTAAGTACCGAAAACTACTGCTCTTCGAAATGTTATATCCATCAATTGAAACTATGTTTTCATGTACTACTCACCCATTACTAAAATTACAATACATAAACTCTGACTTGCTCCTACTAATTTTAAAATCTTTAGACTCCAAGGCATGTCTCCAACGCTCTAACTTAGCATTTAAAGTATCAATACTCTCATCAATTAAGACAATATCATCTGCAAATAACATACATCAAGGGATATCCTCGTGCAATTATTTTGTTACTTCATCCATAATTAAGGCAAAGAGATACGGACTTAGTGCAGAACCTTGATGCAAGCCTATAGAAACTAGAAATTCACTAGTCTCTCCAGCAATAGTTCGAACACTATATAGCACCTTCGTACATATCTTTAACCAAATCAACATACCCTTGAGAGACTCATTTCTTTCTTAATGTCCAAATCAATTCTATCGATACTCGATCATACGCCTTCTCCAAATCAAGAAAAACCATATACAAATCTTTTCTCATCTCTCTATACTTCTCCATTAATTGCCGTAGTAAGAAAATATTACTGTAGTAGATCTATTCGGCATAAAACCAAACTGATTTTCCGATACAGTAGTCATACATCGGAGGCGTTTTTCGATTACTCTTTCCCAAAACTTCATAGTATGACTCGTATGTTTAATTCCATGATAATTAATACAACTTTGAATATCTCCTTTATTTTTATAGAAATGAACTACAACACTTTTCTCTAAACTTCTGACATTCTCCGTTTCTTTAAAATTTTATTGAAAAGTTTAGTTAGTCACTGAATACCAATGTCTCCTAGGCCTTTCTATACTTCAATAGGTATGCCATCTGGTCCTAAGACCTTGCCCACTTTCATTTTCCTTAAATATCCTCCACTTCTGACATCTTAATACGTCTTAAATACTGATATTTATCAAATCATGTTGACTCTTGGACACCTTCTAAAGAGAAATCCTTGACGTAATCTCCATTAAGTCGTCATCATCATCATCAGAGCCTTACCCCAATTATTTGGGGTCGACTACATGAATCATGTTCCGTCAAAGATTTCTGTCAAGTGCTATATTCATATTTAAACCCAAGAAGCTAATGTCCTTCCTAATAACATCGCACCATCTCATTTTAAGCCTTCCCCGAACTCTTTTACTAACATCCACTAAGATTCGATCACATCTTTTAACCGGCGCTGAGTTAGGACGACGAAGCACATGACCAAATCACCTGAGTCTACTTTCTCTCATTTTACTATCAATTGGAGCTATCCCTAAGTCCTTACGAATGCGCTCATTCCTAATCTTGTCTTTCTTAGTATTGCCACACATCCATCTCAACATCATCATCTCTGCTACACACATTTTGTGAATGCGTTTCTTTCGTACTGTCCAACACTCGGTACCATATAACAAAACAAATCTCACAGCCATTCTATAAAATCTCCCTTTGAGTTTCACAGGCATACGACAATCACAAAAGACTCCTGATGCGCTTCTCCATATTAACCAGCATGTTTTAATCCTATGTGCAACATCGTCATAAATCTCCCAATTCTCCTGTATGATAGACCCTAAGTACCGAAAACTACTGCTTTTCGAAATGTTATATCCATCAATTGGAACAATGTCTTCCTGTACCACTCTCCCATTACTAAAATTACAATGCATAAACTCTGAATTGCTCCTACTAATTTTAAAATCTTTAGACTCCAAGACATGTCTCCAACGCTCTAACTTAGCATAAAGTATCAATACTCTCATCAATTAAGACAATATCATCTGCAAATAACATACACCAAGGGATATCCTCGTGCAATTATTTTGTTACTTCGTCCATAACTAAGACAAAGAGATACAGACTTAGTGCAGAACCTTGATACAAACCTATAGAAACTAGAAATTCACCAATCTCTCCAGCAATAGTTCGAACACTAGTAATAGTACCGTCGTACATATCCTTAATCAAATTAACATATCCTTGAGAGATTCCTTTCTTTCTTAATGTCCACCAAATCAATTCTCTCGGTACTCGATCATACGCCTTCTCTAAATCAAGAAAAATCATATACAAATCTTTTCTCATCTCTCTATACTTCTCCATTAACTACCGTAATAAGAAAATAGCTTCTGTAGTAGATCTATTCAGCATAAAACCAAACTGATTTTCCGATACAGTAGTCATATATCGAGACATTTTTCGATTACTCTGTCCCAAAGTTTCATAGCATGACTAATAAACTTAATTCCACGATAATTATTGCAACTTTGAATATCTCCTCTGTTTTTATAGAAAGGAACTACAACACTTTTTCTCCAAACTTCTGACATTCTCCGTTCCTTTAAAATTTTATTAATAAGTTTAGTTAAGCAACTAAAACCATGATTTCCATAATTGTTTAAGTTGTATTTGCAATTATGTCAACTTATCTGGGTCCACTAAAAATCTACGGTTGATTTGTGCAACTGCAAACTTCACATACGTTGAGATTACTTTTTCATAGTTTTAGAAGGTGGTGTTACATCGATGAGAAAAAGGAAGGGCAAGTTAGAACTTTCTGACTTTTTGTTCAAAAAGTTGGGTGGAAAACCAAAATCAGTGGAAAGCAGAAGATGGGTGTGGTACATTTTTCTCCCCTGCTTTCATGGCAGAAATACACCATCTGCATCACAATTCTATTCAGTTCCTGTTTCATAGATATACAGACAGAAGGTGGTGGTCAACTAAAACCTGCATAAAGCAGCAGACAGTGAATCGCCGTTTCCCTTTCACAGCAGACTAGAACGATTATTGTCCAAAGAACAACTCAGTTATTGTAATTCTATGCTGCTCCTTTTTCCATGAATCTCGATATAGATTATGCACAACATCAACAATGCTGCATTATTTTTTTGGGAAAGTGGGTAGTACCACAACAATGCTGCATCATTGATAAAGATGGCATAGTTGCACGTGACATGCTTGACACACGTGACCGCTAAATCATACTATACAAACTTCCACAGTCAAATTTAAGGTGGAAGCATCCCTGAATCTAAATACATTCGCCTATTCATAACATTAAATTTTCATTCCACAATTCATCTCTGTTGCCTGATTGAACAGAGATGAGAATCAACACAACAACATAATTTCGATATTGCACATTAACATGAGGCTTTGTCCTGGCCAGTCTACTTTTTTCCATTAATCATACTTCACCAAAGCGCTAAGCAGTCTCTAAGGTGATTTGTTAACAATATTCTACCACCAGATATGAATGCACCAATGAGGATTTTCTGGTACATAGCCTTGACTTGTTAGTGGACACGGGGCCAACTGGGACACATGACGTGGGAAGTGTTTGCTGTCTTCCAAGTCAGCTGGATATGAAATAGATCCATGTCTGTATAGAAATGTACACAAAATGCGAACCATATCCACAAATGCCATATTATCACTACACTTTTCCATTAATGGCAAATATCCAGTGTGAACACTCTCAATGAGAATTGGTGCGACCAACAGAGGAGCAGCATAATGTGACCATATCATTCATTCAAAGTAAAATGCAACTCAGCATTAGTTTCCCTTTTTTTCTTAATTTATAGTTCATTGTCCAGGCACATTGGTTAATAGCACCACAACTGACTAGCACATTTCTCAAATTACCTTTCTTATTTGAAACAATGCGAAGAAAAGTAAAATGACAAATTTCTGCCAGAAAAATGTTTTACAAGAAAAGCTGCAGATATATCAAGGTTCTAATGCAGTCCAGAGGGAAACAAGACTATCCTACAATCTACATCAAGAGACAATTACAATAATCAGATAATATGGCTTCTTCAAGTAACTTCCAAATATGCGCTCAGTTAAACTGTATTTAGTGCATGCACGCTGCATCACTCTAAAGGTGCCCCAACTATAAATTTCACAACTCCTATAGCTTCCCACTTGCGAATGATCATCATACCATTCATCCAGGCTCTCATGGTAGTGAATGACAGGTTACCATCAAATCCTACACTTCTCTTTAAGCATTGCAGCATCCACAAAATAATTCTTTTGAGTATCTGGCATGATCCAGCAGAGAAGAACAAAGTATTCTACGCAGCCTAGGTAGCATTTGTCAATGTCATTGCCAAAAATCTGATAAGATATCATGCTCATTATCGAAAGACTTCCAACACATGTTAAGTCTAAGGACTGCAATTCAGTGCCCCAGGCTTGAAGAGTAACAGCATTTTAACCCAGAACTCACTGCAAGCATCACTCTAAACAGTTTACCTTTTCAGAAGATTTATTGTTCATATCTTGAGAAAGTTGGTGGCAGTAAATAACTGAAGATTAACAGCACACAAGCTGATCTCCATCTTTGCAAAGCCTGAATGGCCAAACTTGTTTTATATTTCCCTGACATTCAGCTAGAATCACATTCCCAACTAGGTTGCCTCATTCTTCTCCACAGTCCAGCTAAAACACATTTAGTTCCAAGACAGGATTTTTATATTTTCTGTTTACTCCCTGTGCAGACCTAGACAACCTCATACATGGTTTGCCAACTCGGACAGGTGACCTGTACCGGATCATGGCGAACCCAAGCCATGATCCGGAGTGGATCTGATATTAATTATTTAAATAATAGTATAATATTCAGAAATTAGTTTTAATTTTTTTAAAATTGAAAAATTATAATAATGATACAATGATATAGCATTAGCCGTGGATCATGGATTTCATGGATGAAGAGCATGAAACTCTATTTTCAAGTTTATTGATTTATTGATCATCTAGATAATGATATAATGTTCAAAATTAGTTAAAAATGAAAAAAAATAAACTAAATAATTCAAAAATACTTTAGATTGATGAAATGGTAGTTCTACAAGTTGAAATATAGGGTAAATAGTCCAAACATTGCAAGAGGTTTCGATTTTGTAAAAATTAAAGAAACCAAAAATAACCTCAAACATAAGACTTGGCCGGATCAAGCGGTCCGAGGCAGTGGGGATTGCCGATCTGACCTCATATTTGGGGAGAAAAGGCTTTCTCATTTAAGTTTCACTTTAAGCTACCAGAACTGAAAATTTGTCACACTTCGGAAACTTCCTTAACAACCATGACTGATTGGCCTCGGAATCATAGATGGATAGACCATAACATTCTCAAAAACAAGCAAATATGCCTCAAGCAATAAAAACTGCCTAGTACAAAATCAAGAAGTAGTAGAACGTCATAACAAGCAGAACGGAACATTTAACAAAGTTATGCCATGGCATATCTTATGATGTACAACTAGTTAGAGGAAATACCAAAACCACGGCCAGCCATCATTCTCCCACCCATTCCCCTCCCAAAACCTCTTCCCGTGCCATAATTTTCCTGTATTTGCCTGCAAAATGATTTGGGCCAATGAAATATAATGTATGCATACTATCAAAAACCACTGGGATTCAAGCCACATGCAACAATAGATATCTCACCGTTGCCAGTCAAGGGCAGTTGTGTCAACAAATGCTTTAATTTTGCTCTCCTCATCGACTTTATTGGGAGGAAGAATGTTCACAACTGAATTACTAGCTTGAACTGGTAGAACTTCAGGGACATCATACAAATCATTCCCAAATTCATCCCACTCAGACTCTTCAGGCTGCATAGCCGATGAAAACTTAGTTACTAACTCAGGTTGCACTTTAAAGACAGTCTATTGACCATCTATAAAAACCTTCTGAACTCATTATAAAATGGAGAAATGCTGATGGCAGCTGTCTAAGCTGTGGCAGCCATCCCTCTGAAACCTATGGCTTACAATTTTCATAGCAGATGAATCAGCAACAGACATGCTACTCTTGGCCTGTGGAACATCAACTAATTTATCATCTTCAATTTTTGGCCTGCACATGGAATAACACTACCTTCAGAAAACATACTCAGGACAATTCCCTGAATAGTGGATGGGAATTATCTGGCAGATAGCACTTAAACTAGTAGCCATCCACAAGTGACAAGCATGAGGATAACATTTTTGATAAAAATATGCACACACAAACACACTGCATAATGTGAAGTAGCCAAATACATGTTACAGGACACAACAACGTTGAGTCCAGTGGGCAAATATGCCAACAAAGAAAGATAGGACAACATAATCATGATTTGAAGTACGAGATAGTACTCTTCTTGTTCAGCAACAATGGGCTTCCGAGGACGTCCAGGGACTCTCCGTATCAGCACAGATGTATTTTTAGGTATCAACATTGCTTCGTCGACATACTCTGAAATCCAAAAAGACAGAGCAGAAACTCTATAAAAATTTGGAGAGATTAGTCCAACCCGCATTGCCGAATATAGAATGAATAACCCATCCAGAAAACGTATTCATGCATGTTCCTAATCCATTCTAGCCAAGTATTATACCCACTTGTAATCTGGATTAACCTCAATAACCCAAGATCTGCCCCTGTCCGAGAATTAACTCAAGTTCTCATACAAGAAAAATCTCATCTTACGATCCTACTTTGATTTGGGGAGCAGAGAAATTCATACTTAATTAAATAGACTACCATGAAGTTGAAAAAGGAACCTAATTTTTAGATCAGTTTCAGTTTCACACCCTCCCCCTTCCATGCCATGCCAATTTAATTGAAACCAGAGCTGGGACAAGAACCAACCTTCATCAGTCTGTGCATTGGAGACCATGAGATCAAAATCGGTGCCTCTGCCCAAATGTTTGGCCTCAAAAATTCGTTCTTTGAGATTAGCAACGGATATAAAATGTCCATCAATGGGTATAGAATCAAAATCCTTAGCACTTTTGAACTTGTAGTACACAGCCATATTTCTTTTTTATTCACAAACCCTAAAATGAGCAGAGTAAAACTCGAAGGCCAGAGAACAAAACTCAAATCGGCCCGAAATAAGCTATGACAAGCTAAAGTACAAGAAATTTCATTGCATCAGCAGATTCACAAGACGCCTCGCAGCTGCACAGATATCAACAAGCGCCGCGTCTGTCCAACACGCAGGGATCAGCAATCTCTACCACCGCGCATCATGAACTGCCCCGGCAACGGGTGTCCCGATGGGCACTACCCACTCGGCTCTCTTCGACCACCCAGGAAGAGGAGCCCCAGAAGTGGGGAACAATCCGGAGAAATCAAACAGAATCCACCGCTACAACACGGATAGCAGCATCCCGAACTCGAACGCCGATCGCCTCCGCAAAGGACCGGACCCCAAATAGCAGCAGCAGATCTAAGACCTAGGACGTGGAATCTCGGTCCGCCGCCTCGATCCGCAGCACATATCCCCGCGCCAAGCAAACAACGACCGCCGCGCAAGCCCCAGGTGGCGATAGGAGCCGGATTGGGGTAAGAGAGAAGATCCCACGCCGCGTCGGAATCGATGGAAGGGAGGGGAGAAAGGCGCCGATCCGATCCCTCCGCCCCAAATTGGAGCGGTTTCCGAGGGCGCAGCCGGAAGGAAGGGGGGAGCGCGTGGGATCTAGGGTTAGGGTATCCTGGAACGCTGGGTATGGCGCCTTGTAGAAAGGCGATAGGAAGACGGAAGAAAGAGGTGAAAGACGACGATATTGGGTTTCGAGAAGGGGAACCACAATATATGGATTTGTCGGTGCGATTAGAGGACAATGGTGTCGGATATCGTCGACCCGACTCGTTTACAGGCGGATCCGAATCCAGTGAAACGGGTTTTGACCTATTTAAGGGCCGTTTGGTATCGGGTTAGAGCGGGGATATTCCCGCTCTAATTCTTCGTTTGAGATAATTACAATGGGCAGGGATAAATTGGGTTAAGGGAAATAGAGTTAACCCTAATTTTAGGGTTGGAAACGGGGATAAGTCATTACAACCTCATTTTCTAACTTCATTTTACCCCTTGTATATCAAACGCACGTGAGAATAAGATTAGAGATCCGGAAGGAGTAGAGTCCAATGCATGGGAGATCGTCCATGATCTTTGCCTAAAATTTGGATGTGTATCTGAGATCAGACCTTAAGTAATAGGGTCTAGGGTAGGGTATTCCAGGTTCAGTCTCTTCTAGTTTGGTAACTAATTTCTTATTCTACCTAGAATAAAAAAATAAAATAGATGGAATAATTAAAAAATAGAATTAAAAAAACATGAAAACTTACCTTACTTGACCTAGAATAACTAACTTGACCCTTTTGATCGAATTAGTTATTCAATCTTAATCTCAGAACAATTCACCCAACCCCGAATAACCTACTTGTGTTACCAGACTTGGTTAAGCAGAATAGCACAAATAACTCACCTTATTCTATGCTTGCTCAATTATCAAAGTGGCGTAATTGATTTCCGAACTAACTTAGATTTATGGTTGATATTTTAGTAGATTTCTAACGGGTGATTAGGACTAGGGTTAAAAGCTATGTATGAATGGACTTCTAACGAGCGTCAATTGACTTTAATTTGACCAATTTTAGGGCCCTTTGGTGGGATGTTATTGGGCCAAAAATTGAACTTTTACTAGGTTGTGGTTTTCGTTACTATTCGGCCGCAAGAGATGTGGGGTCCACGTTCTCATTATCTTAAGTCCCTCTTCCTCCTCCGCTCATCTTATAGAAGTCGAGAAGCAGTCTCCCTCCTCCCACTCCTCGCCACTCTTAAGAAAGTGCATAATCGGATAATTTCCGTGCTGATTTCCAAATAATTGGAAGATTATTCTAACAAGACTTGCCTAATTACTGAAAAAACTTAAGATATAAGGAGATTTTCACGCTCAAACTATTAGATGCATGTCTCTTGGCATATTCATTCTCCTAATTCTACTTCTATTCCTCTATTAAGGTGCCCAACTTGAGTGTTACAAAGTCTATTTTTACTTGGGACGTCACTCAAGACCCCTTGCTATATTCAGTTGGTTGTAGTTGATGCATGATGGCTACGTAGTTTCTCCATTATCGTAATCATCGCCAAAAAATGTTAAGGCAAGATAAATGGCTCAAATCTCTTAGACTAACTTTTTAAGATTTGAGTTTTTAATTTTTGACCCCTAAAATCTATGTGATATTAGAAATAAATCTCCCTAATACAACTATGTATCATTAAACCTTTTAAATCTTCTTCGTCGTAGAAAAAAGACTCTGCTGTGCATCTCCCTTAAAAAAAGTCAGGTTAACTTAACTCGACCATAGTTAGCCTTATCCGAAAGAAGAAAAGGACCAAAAAACCCTTAGGTAATCTTGGTTGTGAGAGAGAGAGAGAGAAGGGAAGGATGTCGGAGGGGATCTCCCACTCCGACATCAACGAGAGAGGGAGAGAGAGAGCGACATAGAGGAGGGGTCGTCACCAGAGGGGGCTTCCCCCTTCGGTGTTGGCATCCCCACCTAGTGGGGTGGGGTTTGTAGGGGGAGAGAGAGAGAGGATGATGGGGACATCAAAGCAAGACCACTAACTTTTTTATTTACATTTATATCCTTGTGTTAAATGGGTTTGTAATTGTATGGCAACTATAAGCCAAAGTGTGAGTCCTTAGGTTTTAGTGGGTTTCTTTGCAAAAGGCCATGTGACCTGACGGGACCCCCACCTTCTTTCCCATTAGTCCATCAAGGCTCTAGGGCCCATGTGGGGCTGATTCAAAGTCCAAGGTGGGCTTAGACCAAGACCTTTCAAAGTTGGACCAAGAAAAGTCCAAGATGCCCACTTGCCATTTATCCTTTTTTTATGTTGTTTTGACCACATGAGAGAAGGGAAAAGGAATTAAATATTCTCATCTCCTAATTGCCCCTCCCTAACCCTAGATCTTAGGGTAGTGATGGTCATTTAGTTAGGTCTATAAAACTCATATATTTTTATTATTTTGACAATTAATGTGAAGAAAATCAGGAATTTGCCTTGAGCAGCGGCACAGCCCCTCTATAAATCGGCGAGTGTCATGTCGGACTACAATCACATCATCTCTCGATGCATCACTACTGTAATTCCTCGAACTGTAACACGCCACGCCAAGAGCCGGACACGAGCCATGATCGACAACCGTCAACGCTCATTCTTGAGTCCTGAACTCGCCAGAGAACCTTCACATCTCAAACCAAATCCAGGGCGAACGTAATCCATTCGCACACAAGGCGCATGAGTAAGAACTCACTGGGACAACTCCGCCCAATCCTGCCTCAAAATCCGTAAAATAATCGGGACCGACACGTCATTTTTGACGCCACAGAGCATGCCATCAGGCTCGAAAATCAGCAGCTCAGCGAGAAGATCCTCCGCTCATCCGAGCACACTTCTCGATCAGAACACCCACTCTGCCACCTTAAACCATAATCTTAACACCTCAGGGGCTGGATAACCTCAAGATGGGGTGACCAGACTCGACAACAGCTCCCTCAGGGCACACTCATGGCCACTTAACCACAACCGGTCCTCGCCAGCCACCTGACCTCGCTGCATATTCCTCGAACACATCAACGTAGCAACGCACCTGCCGGCAACCTCGACTCAACGCAACACGACCGGGGTCACAACCCATTGGGAAGAAATCTCTCTATCACATCCCTTGGGCCCCACGCCGACACGAAATCCGCACACAGCAACCACCTTTACAGCGCCGCGCAGCGCACTCAAGCTCTTAAGCGAGAAACAAGGTAGAAACCATGCACGAAACCCTATGCCAGCTGCCGACTGTACTGGACCTTATGGACTCTGATCACTGTAATATCTCGAATTCCTATACACGTCCACAACCATCGCTCTGATACCAGCTGTAACGACCCAAGATCCGGATATCGGGAAGAATCTGATACCATTCGAATCCTGGCCCGCCACCCACGAGCCGTGAGGGCTAAAAAAGAGTGTGGAGGTATAAAGAAATAGGAAATAAAGCAGGATAATTCAACAATTAACAGAAATAAATAAACAACTACAACAGAGTCTAGTCCAATAGAAAGTACAGTCTAAAGCAGTAAAACGTACCACATGCCAAGTGAACACTCGGCCTGGCGAGCTGGCAACTAAGGACCTCCCCACAATGCCGTCGAACCTCGAGGAAGAACCGCCGCACCTGAAAAGCAATGACGAGTCTCCGAACAGAGACTCAATAGGGGTCTCGCATAACCCCAACCGGAAACAACGGCGGTAGCGGAAAGGAAAGTAGCACTAGCAAAGTGACAGCAACAGCGGTAGAGTAACAACTACGGTGAAGGGAACTCGTTCACCAACCCGCGACAACCGTTAAGACCACGGCTCTACATCTACTCCTACCGGTAACGGGGAGGAAGGAACTCCCGATCTCACCATCGGGAATCGGACCACTCTAATGCCAATCCTACCGAGGAACACTCACGGCAACCCTGCCGTAGAGGCTTGTCTCCCAGGACAAGGCCAACCTGGACACGCTGTCCAAGGTGCAACCCCGACTACCTGGTCGTGGGCACCGCACAGCAAGACACTACCTCGGTAAAGCCCCCGGCACCCAGGTGTGGACGCATAAAATTGCACATCCATATGTCCCGCTAAGCTCTGCGTTAATGTCAAAGTCAAAGGAAGAAGACCCGGAGAGACTGACCATCCAGGGCTCCGGGAAGATACTACCGCTCGGCAAATCCCCGCATTTGCATGGGCGCACTAAAAGATCGAGAAGTCACAGGATGTCCTCCTGAATTAACACACTGCTAGGGACCCTCCCTCGGTCCCCTAACGGTGAAGAAACATCCCAAAGAATGCACGGCTTCAAGCTAATTAAGCAAGAGCAAAGGCCCTTCAGCGGCACGGCCACGAGCCCCCAGCGGCACGGCCCTTCAGCCTCCAGCGGCACGGGCCTGAGGCCCTCCAGCGGCACGGGCCTGAGGCCCCTCAGCGGCACGGCCATGAGCCCCCAGCGGCACGGCCCTTCAGCGGCACGCTTCGTGCTGGGTTTCACCAAGTCTATACATTCATGCCTGAAGTCTGCACAGGCTCATGCATGCTCAGAATGTGAAGTCTGTACAGAGTCCATGACCACGAAGTCTATACGCCCATGTTTGAAGTATGTACAGAGTTCAGGCAAACGCGAAGTCCATACACTAATGTGGCAAGTCCGCACATTCACCAGTTCAACTTCCAAGTCCATACATTGGTAAAGTATGTACATCCACCGGTTGAGCTTCCAAGTCTATACATCGGCCCCTGCAAGTCTATACATTGCAGTTGAGTTGAAGTCTATACAGCCTTTGCTCTGCCAAAGTCTACACATTGGTGAAGTCTGTACATCCGCCGGTTGAGCTTCCAAGTCTATACACCGGCCCCTGCAAGTCTATACATTGCAGCACAATTGAAGTCTGTACAACCTTTGCTTTGCCAAAGTCTATACATTGATGAAGTCTGTACACCGCTTTTGACGCAAGCCCCTACAAGTCTATACATTGCAGCACAATTGAAGTCTGTACAGCCTTTGCTTTGCCAAAGTATGGACATTGTGAACTCTCAAGTCTGTACATCGTCCAGTTGCCTTGCCAAAGTCTCTACACTCATGAGGCAAGTCTGTACAGGGTTCAGACACGAGGTCTATACACTCATGAGGCAAGTCTGTACAGAGTTAAGACACAAAGTCTATACACTCGTTACCAAGTTTGATCGCCAGCGGCACAGTCTTGGCTCCTTCAGCGGCAAGGCCTTTGGCCCTTCAGCGGCACGGTCTGGGGAGCCTCCCCCCCCAACGGCGCACTGCAGCAAGCTGCCGGCGGTACAGCATTGAAGTCTGTACAGAGTTCGTACAAACACGAAGTCTGTACACTCACATGGCAAGTCTGTACATCGTCCGTGCCTTGCCAAAGTATGTACACTCACTTACCAAGCCTGTCTCCCAGCGGCACGACCTCAAGCTTCCCAGCGGCACGGGCCTCCTTGCCCTCAACGCCCTGCGCCCTTTCTCCAGCGGTACAGCGCTGAAAGCCTCCCGACGGCATGCACCGGCAGAAGATACAACGGTCAATAGGCGGACCCATTGGCGCGCAGTCCAACAACTTCGAAGCCAGCTAGCGCCTGTCTCCGTGTCACCTTCTGGCTGGAGGAAGAGAGATCTTCGCCTGACGAGGAAGATACCGAAGTCAACCTCGGATGGCAGTGCCATCATGAGGCGACCTCGTCAACCGCCCGCATATAAAAGGCCCCCCATAGATAGAAAGAAGGAGGATGGATTTTCTGCTAGAGGGAAAAAGATAGAGAAAGAAGAGAGGAGCTGCGTGCGAAGAAACCCGTCCGAAGCGAAGAAGAAGAGAAGAAGAGGGTAAAAGAAATATAGGAAAAAGAGAGAGGAGCGTTGCATGTAGCATAGGGGGAAGGAATGGAGGAAAGGGAATGGCTGCCCTTCCTCGTTCCAACCCTCTCCTCAACTTTCTTTTCTTTCCTATTCTTAGTGTTCTTCCCTCCGTTTGTTCAGGGATGCATTGTACGATGTGGGGTCTTCGGGCCACGATCTTTGTTACATCGAATCCTCCATGAATGAAATAATGTTCAGTTTTGCTTCTTACTGCATTTGTCGTCTTCTCCTCACCGGTCTCTTGTAGTTTTGCTTTCTCTTCCTTCAGCCTCCCAACTCCCTGTTCTACCTGATTTCCCGTGGCGTTGGTTTATGCGGTCGATAGGGTTTGCCCCTGGTTTGACAGGGTATGGCCATCCTCGTCCCTCTTCAATGGCTTTCCATTGCATAACAACTCCTGATCTTGCCATATGGGTCTGTGGGAGCCCTTTCTCTTTGACACATTTGAGTCACTCAGCACCCAGAACATCCTCCTTTGCCCTCCTTCGGGACCAACGGTATGCCCACACACCCTCCATCTCCCAGTCATTCTACCACTCAGGGCCCCCAGCGGTACGCCTCTCCCATTTGGCCGTTTGGCTGTACAGCCTTCCTTGAGTCTGCCTGACGGCACACTCTCCTTAGGGCCATTCAGCGGTGCACCCTTTCTCCTCTTGTCAGCGGTACACCTCCCTTCCTTGGCCGCTCAGCGGTACACCCTTGGACTGTCAGCCTGGCACTCCTTGATTGTCACTTCCCAGTGTACTCACAATTTGCGTCAGTCTATTGGTTCCTCGCTCGATGTTTTCTCCGAGTTTCCCGAAGTTTCCCTAAAGGCGGCTGCTCCGGCACCCCCCTCAGCTGTTGGTTCATGCCACCCCCGTGGGCATGTTCCTTGTTATTCCTTTACCTCCCAGGTCAAGGGGAGGTGCTGCCGAATTTTCACCAGGAATAACAACAAATTTAAGAGATGAAAAGAAGCAGCAAACAGATGGACTGAGCAATAATAAAAACACCCTAGCCAACTAAAAGGACTATGCAAGATTCAAGGAACTAGACTGAACAAGACTTCAAGCACTGTATTGCTAAAATATGACTTGGGACTCAATCTCATGACAGGAGAATGAAAACTTAACCATCTAATATGCCTCATCTTAAACTGAACAAGGAATCCTCTCCTGAGTCCTGGCCCACCCCTTCAACGGCACAATCCGCTTGGTTTCGTTTGCTACTTTTCCCAGCGGTACACCCTGGCCTACCTCTTCTAGCGGTGCGCCCTAACCTTCTATCCTCCAGCGATACGCTCCCCCTTGCTGTCTAAGCGGCACGCATCCTCCCAGCGTTCCATCAAGTCTGTACATTGCTTCTTCATGCATTGCACGAAGTCTGCACATTGTGTGCTGCATGCTCATCAAGTCCATACACTGGCTAGTCTGCACAAGTGTGTA
The DNA here is from genome assembly GCA_022559845.1 of Amorphophallus konjac. Lineage (NCBI taxonomy): Eukaryota > Viridiplantae > Streptophyta > Magnoliopsida > Alismatales > Araceae > Amorphophallus > Amorphophallus konjac. The sequence continues at coordinate 442,220,945 of CM040122.1, forward strand.
AGTCTATACATTGGCTGCCGAACGCTCTTCAAGTCTACACATCGCAGCATGCCTTTGTCTAAGTCTATACAGTGCATCATGGGCTTCAAAGCATTTCCAAGTCTATACACTGCACCGCCTCATTCATCGTCTTGCAAAGTCCATACATCGTCGCTATGTGTGTGCATCGTTGAACAAGTCCATACATTCATTGTACCGCTGGCCAAGTCTATACATTGTTCGTTGCATAACACGCAAGTCTACACATCATGAGCATCTCGCTGCCAAGTCTATACACTGCATCGCTGGGCAAGTCTATACATTGTCTGTTGCATACAGCAAGTCTGTACAGTCCTCATAGCTCGTTCACGCATCAGCTCCTCCAGCCCTTCCAGCGATACGCTTCCAGTCCCCCAGCGGTACGCTCCACATTCTCCCAGCGGTGTGCTCCCCTGGTGCCTCAGCGGTACGCTACACCCTCTACCCTTCAGTGGTACGCCCATCTCCATTCTTCCAGCGGTACGCTCCCCAGCGGTACACCCTTCTTTACACTTTGAGCTGCACACACCATTCATCTCTCAGCGGTACACCCCAGTCTCCATCATCTCCCCAACGAATACATACATGCATGCAATAAAAAGGGAGAGGGGCTATATGATAAAAGGAACGATGAATAGTAGTAACAATAATGAGATAAAAGGGGTGGTCCCAACCAAGATAACAACAAGGGAAAATAATAACAAAGAAAGGGTAATGTCAATAAACAAACGAGAATAACAAGTGTCGACGACCATCGTGAATACAACAATATGGCAGCAGTCTCTCCTTCCTGGATTCTGAACCCGGGGATATTAATGATGCCCCTGTAAGCCGGAAGTCACTCTCGGGAGTTCTCTCTCTTGTCATGGTGACCGCCCGGCCTTACTTCGGGCCGATAATTCATCAGGGTCCCCTCCCTCGTCGGGATCTGATTTGCTTCACTGCATTAAAATTGCCGTCCCTCGGCAAACATTTGTACGGATTCGTCTCCCGGGTTATCATCTCGTTTTCCGTGTGAACTTGTGTCCAAACATGAAATGGTCCATGAGTGACCGACATGACCCGAGTACTCAGGCCCCCACCTCGGGCTCACCGCATAACCCGACGGGTGTTTCCTTCCTGCATTAATCAGTATTTCTTTCGACCGTGGAGCCCTTATTTCTGGCAATTAATCAAGGGTATTCCCCTCTCCGAGGGGATGTAAATAACGTTGTGACCTTTATGGCACAACGGGTCTCAGTCCCTACCCGAACCACACAATCGCCTGATTGAGTCAGATCGAGCGCACCATGGGCTCTCCGGAGCCCGAACAGATCGTCACTTTGTGACTGGCACGCCCACACACTTAATAAAACCAACAAACGGATAAACGGAAAGGGGCAAAGATCTCTCTCGAAATTAAGTGCGTCCACAAGTCTGGCACGCCCGGTGGGACTGGATCACCCTTTATCTTTTTGCCGGAACCAAGGGCTCCACGGCCCCTTTCTTGTAATACTGATTCCCTAATTTGCAAATGCAGGTTGCGTTACGGACATCCAGATGGCTCTCACTTTCGGCCACCAACCCGTCAAGAGTCACGTGAGGAACGGTTACGTGGCCGTCCCTCTCACCTTCGGGAGCTTCCCTCCCTCAGTTGGCTTCCCCAACTTTTTGGGAGTGGCCTTCACTCACATGTTGGACGTGGAAGCGTCTGACGGAATCAAGAACGACGCATCCATCCAGGGGGCCACCGAAGTTGCTGCCAGCCGACCAATGGCCGAATCCCCCAAGGCTGCCCCTATGAAGATATTGGGCTGCAACGTGCACCATGTGCACGAAGCCACCGGCCCATCTCGCCCAGGCTCGGCTTCCCATCAGAGAAGGCTCCGGAGGAGTCATGCAACCACATCATCCCGAGGCCGGGTCTCCGGCACCGGCAAGTCTGTTGTCGTCGGAACGCTCTGGGTGCATCTTTCCGGGCGGCGCTTTGAAGCAATCACGGATTGCATCGTACCCGCCGTTCCAGTGCGTAACTCCTTCCAGCCACTGGGGAAGATGAAGGGCAGGATGACGCTCGCAGCTCCAGCCATAGTCCCACAGCACCGACTGGCCCCTAGGCCGACTAAGGGCAAGCAGGCGTGGATTCCCAAGGCGGCCCGAGCCATTTCATCGGCACAGGCGGGACCTAGCACCTTTCGCCCGGCAAGGGCTCAACAAGCAGACCGGGTCAAGGCATCGACCCCCGTCTATCAGCCGGCATCAGCCACACTGACCCCACCAGAGAATACCCGCTGTCGACACCACCGACGTCACTACCAGGCTGCCCGTGAGGAGCATGCAGCCTACATGCCTGTTACTGTCAACAGGGCCACACCACCGGCTTCTCCTCCAGATCAAGACTGGGAAGGGGTGGAGCAGGCCATGAGAAACTATCTGCGGGGCCCGGGGAGCACTCCCCTGGGTCGTCAGAGATTGCTGGGGGCAGTGGCCTCGACATTTGAAGAAGAAGAAGCCCGACCCGTGCCTAGTGCCGAGTCGAGGAACGGCTCCGAGGAGCGCTATCAGTCCCCGCCGAGAGAAGAGGTGAGGCCGCGGGGGTCGGTCTTTGATAGATTGGTCTTCCCAGGAAGGCCGTCAAGGAGAGCAACAAGAAAAGGCAGAGACATAAGGGTCTACACTTGCAATATGGCAGGAGTGTCCGGCCGATACGGGGCCTTACCGACCAAGCTCGAAGAAATGGCCAGACTTGCGGCAAGGCCAGGACCTCTCACCAGAAGAAGGAAGGCAGCAACCGAAAAGACACAAGCTCACATTGAAGGAAGTGTCTACGAGGAATCGTCAACGGCCCTGGCCGCCAACGTCATTGCTGAAGGTACCACGGGAGGACCATCCACTTCCACCGAGGAGGCGCCAGCCGAAGAAAGAGGGGGCACCCCCAGCCTCTCAATGAGTGACCCCGCTGTATTACTCATGATGCAGCAATATCAAAGAGAGATCGAGTTGCTAAAAAAGCAGTTGACCGACAGAGCGGCTCAACCCTCAACGTCCGGGCAAACCGAAGCACTACCAGAGACCCCTCGGGGTAACGGTCAGGCCTCGGAAGCTTCTCCACAGGCGACGGTGTCTCCGCCGATCTCCGGCTACACCGGGGGCATACCCTTGCACCAGCCACAGCATATAACTCCGGCCTCGCCGCCGAACCTACCGTTCCAGGGATCCACCATTGCGCCTCAGGCGACAGTGTTAACGACGCCACTGGCGCAACCGGCTCATTTCTACCCGAACCCGGTGGACCCGGCGACGGTGAACATACTCATGTTGGAATAGATGATAGACATGAAACTGGCAGAGAGGGGTGATAGTGACTGCACGCCCTTTGATGTGTATCGGGTACCTTATCCGGCACACTATGCTGCAAGGAGGCTCCCGGTCGACATCACCAAACCGCCGAAATTTGAAAAGTTTAATGGGCAAGGGTCTCCCAGGGAGCACATCGCCTACTATGTGAATATTATGGGGGATTTAGCTGCAGATGAAGCCTATCTCCTCAAATTCTTTGGCTCAACACTTACCGGGCTTGCTTTCGAATGGTACTCGAGCCTGCCCGCCGGGTCCATTGTAGACTGGCCCGACATGCAGAAGAAATTTAAAGAAAGGTTCTATATAGCTGAACGGGAGGTCACCGTGGCGGAACTCTACGCCACAAAGCAAAGAAGTGATGAGTCGGCACTCGACTACATAAAGAGGTGGAGGAACCTCAGCATGAGATGCAGGCGTCCCCGCATCAGGAGGACGCGGTGCAAATTTGTAAACAGAACCTGAAGAAAGAAATCCTTGAGAGAATGATCGGTGCGGAAATAAAGTCATTTGACTGCTTAAACAATATAGTGGCGGAGATCGAGGCATTCCTTGCTCGATACTCTTCCACTCCAACGGCATCAAGTCAAAGGGCCAGACAAGCCGAGAAGAAGCCGATGCCGCCAGAAGTCCACACATTGGACTTCCAAGCTTTTGAGAAACAGACGGAGAAGGCCAAGGAGACGGCCAACCCACCTCCAGCCAGGGCTACTGAACGACGGGAAGGTCCTTCCCTGCGGGAGAAAATGAGGAATAAGTTGTATTCTTTTCCTCGAGATAAGTCCCGGATCTTGTTTGAATGGGCCACGAGATACAATAAAATTACATTACCAGAACCAAAGAGGCCTGGCGACATAAAAAGAAAGGATGATCCTCATTTCTGCCCGTACCACCAGATGCTGGGGCATACTATCGAGGAGTGCTACATCTTCAAGGATGTCATTGAATCCTTGGTGAAGAAGGGAGAACTGGACATGGGGGAGCACAAGGTGGATCCTCCGCAGCCGCATGAGATGCCAAACCTCAGCACTTTTGTTAACATGATCTCTCTTTACCAGCAGCTGCCTGAGGAATGGGCAGAGGCCAGTACAGCTGCAACCTATGAAGCCTTTGTCATGGCACCAGCTCAAGACCAAGGAGGTTGGCAGGCTGCGCCGACGAGGAATAGAAGAAGATGGCAGGCCCCCCGGCCCACGCCGGAGGTTCATATAAGGGGTGTCACACCTCGACCAGTCCCACCACCAGTGACGCCTGTATGGCATGATACAGCCCCCCGGCTAGTCATGAGGCGCTTCACCAACAACAAGAAGAAACATACCCCGATGCGGGTGCACAAAGAGACCAGTCCCGCAGTGGAAAGACTCTAGGCCATTATCGATGGGCTTGAAGAGTATGAGCAGCCCGAAATCCGGCCCATCGAGCTGAAGGAATATGTCCCCTGGAGGGAGTTCGAGTCACTCGAACTGGCTCCAGAAGCAGAAGCCGAGGCGAAGGAAGAGCCCCTCTTGTGGGGTGAGCCTCCCCAAGGCCAGTTGCCAGCCACTGAAGAAAAGAAGAAAAAGAAGAAGAAAAGGCCCAGAAACAAGAAGAAGAGCGGGGTTGTTCTCCCCTGCAACACCCTGTTAGCGTTGTTTGACACTGCCCTCTCTCTGGGGGAGGAAGAGCAAGAGACGCCCATTGAGCCATCAGAAGTAAACCAGGCCGAGGCATCCACCTCCCAGCATGCCACCCGGTCGGGAAGGAAATGGGGACGCCCTCCTCAGGCCAACCATAACATCCTGCTCAGGGGAGAACATCCATATCATATCCCTGAACCTAGGATCCAAGGCATGGAGATTCCCCCTCCCTCGGGTCTCTACCCCGGAGAGCCGATCGGCCAGAATACCCCTTCATTCATTGAGTTTCTAACGACTCAAGGGGAAAGGCAGTCATGCCCCCGAGAGTCTCGACAGGTCAAAGAAGCAAGTAGCCTCTCGGCCCCACTCGTGGCAGGTCCTCCTCTCTCAAGGGAAGAGACTGGCAACATCCCGAACCTTACCGAGTTCATGCAAGAGAAGGAAGAAACCCAACAGACCCCGCAAGCCCAAGTAATACCTGACCCGGCGGAGGAGACACCCCCTGAGCCGGCTCCCCAGGCCCAGACTGGGGGCAGGCGTAGCAGAGCCGAAGAGATGAAGTTGCTCGAGGTCCGAGCCGGCAACAGAATAGTCAAGCACTTGAAGAAGATCCCAGCCAGGTTTACCATCTGGGAGATTCTATCTCTGGATGAAGAGACACGGCGGGCCGTCATCGCAGCACTCCAGACGCCAGCTTATGTGGAGGCTTGCCTTGCAGAAATGTCACCTGAGGTAGCGGTGGCTTTCACGGAAGAAGATATGCTCTTGCCTACCTGCAGTCACAACAGGCCACTCTACATGAAAGGGCAGCTGAATGGGCACCCCATCAATAGGGTACTGATTGACCCTGGGGCGGCAGTGAACATACTCCCTTACCGAGTATACCAAAAACATTACTTCGACGTGCATTTGATCGAGGTCAAGAATGTTAAGATCGCCGGCTTCAACCAGAAGTGTGAGGTCCCCATGGGGATTACAGAGTTTAACCTCTCTCTCGGTGATTTCACGACTAAGGTCCAATTTCATGTTATTAACTCTGGTACCTCCTACAAAGTATTACTCGACCGGCCTTGGCTACACCAGAACAGGGTCGTGCCGTCTACTCTGCATCAATGCATCAAGTACCCTGGCAACGGGAAGGAGGAGAGAATCTTTGCCGACCTCCACCCTTTTGAGGTGTTCGAGTGCCATCTCTCAGACGCCAACCTGTATCTAGAAAAGCCGAAGCAAGCTCCCCAAGTCACCTTAGACAAGGGAAAGATGAAGGCAGAGCCGGACAGTTGGTTCCCTCCACCGCCGCCAGGATATGTGGCTCCCCGTCAAGTAGCATTTGTTTCTGGGGCAGAAGGAGTATTCAAAGCAACTCCCCTTTCCATCTACCCCGCACCGGGGTTGCCGCACCTCGAAGACTTGCTGGAGGACATCAGGGTCCCGTTCGGGATCATCAAGCCTCTCGCAGAAGTTGACTGCCAAGCGGCTGAACCATTGAGGACCTTTGAGGTGCCTAACCACGGAGGACGGTCCACTATCTTCTATGTGGCTAATGAACACCCGATCAGAGGGGACGATAATTGTAAACTCCCCGACGAACTGCATGACCCACTCGTCCCGATCACGGGACTGCCCGACATGACTGGTCGTGTAGTCAGAATGACCAGGAAACAAGGGGTCCCCTTTCGCCAGCTCTCCAGTCAGAAGGACATGTTCGAGAAGATGTGGAACCCACCAAACCTGGACCGGAGGTTATTGCAAATCACCCGGCACCCGGGATTAGGTTTCTCATTAGAGGATTCCTACGAAGCCGACGTTATATCGGTCTTGGCTCCGAGCGGCAGCAGCCTCACGGGCGCCCAAGGCCCACAGGAAGTGCAAGGTCGGCAGTACCTTAAGCCTTCAGTCGGTGAAGATCAGAACGAGGAGGTATTCTTATGGAAGCCGCCTCCCTGCAAGCACAAGGGGAAGGCCCCGTCCTCCTCTGAGGGAGCGGCCCCGAATGACTCCAGCGACGAGCCGTCATTGCCTTCGTCGGACACTGATGTAAAAGGCAAAGAGGCAAGTCGAACTCCGGGCCTCCCTCGGTGCGACTCCGCCCTGTTTGCCATGTGCTATCAACAGCAGCGAGAAATCGAGATGCTGAAGGCTCGGTTGGCCGAAGTAACCGCACTCATATCTGACTTGATTGGGGGCATCTTCCGCCAGCAGAATATCGGCATGCACCTGCCCCGGGGGGCCACCCCGAACATCCCTACGCACTGGAGAAAGCAGGCCAGAGGCGCAACTGTTTCCCCAGTCAGACGGCCGGTCGACCGGAATCCCACATTACAAGAGAGAATGCGGAGGCCCTACTCCTTCCCGAGGAATAAAACCCGGGGGATCTTCGAATGGGCTTGCTACTATGGCAAGGTTACCCTCCCAAGGCCCAAGAGGTCGCAAGATGCTCGCAGAAGTGGTGACCCTTTGTTCTATCCGTACCACCAAATACTGGGTCACTCCATAGAAGACTACTACGTCTTCAAGGACATTGCTCAGGACTTAATTGAGAAAGATGAGCTCAGAATGGGAGATTACGTGGTAGCTCCACCACGCCCTCATGCGACAGGCAACCCCGAAAGAAATATCTACATGGTGTCAGTCCAGCACCAGATCTTTGAAGAGGTGCTGAAGAATGGGCAACCCCGGTCACCGACAGAGAACCGGCCCCCGGTGTGGCAATCAATTACTTCGGTCCCGGCTGGAGCCGTCTATGATGACTACCAAGAAGACCCCGGAGAGGTTCTTTGTCTCCCCGCACAGGAGAACCCCCCGGAGCCGCAACATGCAAGCCTGGAGCAGGGGGACATTAGCAAAGCCTCATTGCCCAATGAGGCGGAGCAGGGTGACATCTATGGTGTCCTCGAAGCAGAAGACGGCGAAGATCAAGATTTCGTCGACTTATTGCTAGCACCGCCAGAAATTGAAGATGGCGGTCAGGCCACAGTAGATGAACTTATCGAAATTAACCTGGGCACGGAGGGCGACCCCAAGCCGACCTTTCTAAGTGCCCTTCTTCCTCTACAGGAGAGGGGACGGTATATCAAGTTGCTACAAGAGTTCTGGGACTGTTTCGCCTGGAATTATAAGGAGATGCCCGGCCTGAGTCCTGGCGTGACTCAACATGTTCTTGCCATCGACCCCAAGGCCGAGCCAGTGAAACAGTCTTCCCGGCGCATGAGACCGGAACTGATACACCAAATTTGTAAAGAAGTCGACAAGCTCATAGATGTCGATTTCGTAGCTGAGAACCAGTATACTACCTGGTTGGCCAACATTGTGCCAGTGAAGAAGAAGAATGGACAGATCAGGATTTGCGTGGATTTTCGTGACCTGAACAAAGCCTGCCCAAAAGATGACTTCCCGGTGCCCATCACTGAAGTGATGATTGACGCAACCACTGGCCACGAGGCCCTGTCCTTCATGGACGGATCATCCAGCTATAACCAAATCTGGATAGCTGAGCACGATCGAATTCATACGGCCTTCCGGTCGCCCAAAGGAATATTCCCTTACAAAAGAATGCCCTTCGGCCTCAAAAACGCCGGCGCCACCTACCAGCGGGCGATGACCAAAATATTCGACGAGCTGCTATACAACAAAGTCGAATGCTACATTGACAACTTGATCGTCAAGATGAAGAAAAGGGAAGATCACCTGAAGGACCTTAGAGTCGTCTTCGAGAGGCTCCGGCAGTACGAGCTGAAGATGAACCCGATGAAGTGTGCCATCGGCGTCTCCAGCGGGAAGTTCCTCGGTTTCATCGTCCGATATAGAGGGATCGAGATTGACCCTTTCAAAATAAAAGCCATCCAGGAGCTGCCTCCTCCGAAGGATCTAGGAGAGCTAAGATCCCTGCAGGGCCGGTTGGCCTACATCCAAAGATTTATTTCCAATTTGTCAGGGCGCTGTCAGCCATTCCACAGATTGATGATGAAGAATGCACCTTTTAACTGGAACCAGGAATGTCAAAAAGCCTTCGATCAGCTGAAGGACTACTTAAGGACCCCGCCTGTGCTGGGGGCACATGTTAAGGGGAGGCCGCTTATTCTATACATAGCCGCCACCGAATGCTCCCTGGGGGCAATGCTCGCTCAAAATAATGATGAAGGGAAGGAGCATGCTGTCTATTATCTCAGCCGGAGGGTAGTGGGGGCAGAAGCAAAATACACCCCGATCGAGAAGGTCTGTCTTGCCCTGGTCTTCGCAGTCAAGAAGTTGAGGCATTACATGCTCTCCCATGAAGTGAGCCTGATCTCCAAGGCCGATCCAGTCAAACACATTCTTTCCCAGCCAGTCCTGAAGGGACGTCTCGGCAAATGGGCCGTGCTGCTAATGGAATTTGATATCACCTACGTGCCGCAGAAGGCCGTTAAGGGTCAAGCCGTGGCCGAATTCTTTGCAGCACATCCTGTGCCCGAAGATTCCCCATTGGCTACAGAGCTGCCCGAAGATGAAACGCTGGAGGTAGACCAAGTCCAACAGGTTGCTTGGCAGCTGCACTTCGATGGAGCTTCGAGAACAAAAACGGCCCCGTCCGGACATACAAAAGTACGGGCAGGGGACGGCATTGTCCTCAAATCCTCCGAGGGAGAAGTATTGCATACATCTTGCTCCATCAATAAACCTTGCACAAATAATGAGGCGGAGTATGAGGCTCTGATTATTGGTCTCCAAGTTGCGTTACAGATGGAGATTAGAATGCTGCAAGTATTTGGCGATTCGTTACTAGTCGTCAAGCAAGTCCAAGGGCAGTTTGATGTTCGAAAGCCTGAGCTGCTACCTTACCATGCTAAAGCGAAGCGGCTCATGGAACAATTCTACCTTATTGAGATAGGCCATGTTGCCCGGGGAGAAAATGCACAAGCCGATGCACTGGCAAAACTGGCAAGCTCATTAGCGGTCCCGCCTGATGGGTCTCTTAGCATCCGGGTGGTGAATCAGCGCCAGGTGCCTAGCATGATAGAAGAGCCAGAAGAAGAAGAACTGGAGGTCGCTGCAGCAGAAGCTGTCGGTCTACCGGACTGGAGGGATTCCCTCATGCAATGGTTTAAATACCAGCAATTGCCCAAGCAGAGAGAAGAAAAGATCAGGCTGATCAGAACAAAGGACTCTTATGAGATCCGGAACGGGATCCTATTCCGAATTATGGCGGATGCCAAACGGAAAGTACTCCTACGGTGCCTATCCACGGAAGAAGCTTGGAGGGTCATGAAGAAGTCCACGCCGGAATAGCAGGTGCGCACTAGGCGGGACCAAAAATGAAAATTGAAATAAAGAAGCTTGGCTACTACTGGCCAACCATGTTTGATGACTGCTGCAAGTACCCGAAGTCTTGTCAGAAATGCCAGGAGCATGCCACATTACCCAGGAGGCCGCCCGTGCCGCTACATCCGACATTGCCCAGCTGGCCGTTCGCCCAGTGGAGAACAAACGTCGTGGGCCCACTACCCGCGTCATCCGCCGGGTGCAAATAAATTTTGGCGGCAACTGATTACTTCTCCCGTTGGGCAGAAGCCGTTGCTTTGAGAGAAGTGACTGGTGAGATCGTCGCTGTTCACCCTTCTCTTTAGTGTTGTTCACCCTTCTCTTTAGTGTACGGCTCAGAGGCACTCGTCCCCATTGAGCTGGAAATATCCTCCCTTCGGGTCGCAATCCAACACGGGCTAGTCCATGAAGAGCAAACAAATGTCGAGCGAAGGCTCGAAGAGCTCTCCGACCTGGAGGGGAAGCGGCTTTACGCCCAGCAAAACATCCAGATCTATCAAGCCCGAATAGCTCGCGCTTTCGACAAGCTCGTCAAAGAGCGTGAATTCAAGAAGGGTGACCTCGTTATGGTCAAAAGGAGGGAAGTCATGGCTTCCAACCCCAAGGGCAAGCTGAATGAAAATTGGCTTGGACCCTATGTAATCCAAAAGGTCTATGAAGGCGGGGCATATGTGATAGTCGATCATCGGGGGGAGGTCCAGTTTCCACCCCTTAATGGTAGGCATCTAAGATTGTATCACACTCCAATTCCTCCATTCAATGAACAATACATTTACCCACCCCACGGCGGGCGGATTTGCTTTCAATTGCTTGAATGGTTTGCTTGCCGCCTGTTACGGGCCACAAGAGAAGCGACCAAAGGGAACGCGCGCATACCAAAAAAAAAGAAGAAAAAAAGAGAAAAAAAAAGAAAAGGAAAAGAAAAGAAGGAAAAGAAAGATAAAAAAGGGAAAAGAAAGAAAAAAAAGAAAAAAGAGGGAAGAAAAGAAAGAAAATAAAAAAAAGAAAGAAAAGAAGAGGAGGATTCAGCCCTTCCAATAAACGAATCAACCCTGTCAGCCCTTGACATTTTGTCGGCACTAACGAAAAATACCCCACCCGGACCTTTCATCCGAGATTGGGGAATCAACCCGTCTCCTTGCGTTGGCACTCACCCGTACCGACGAATATTCCAATAAATGAATCAACCCTGTCAGCCCTTGACATTTTTGTCGGCACTGACGAAAAATACCCCACCCGGACCTTTCGTCCGAGATTGGGGAATCAACCCGTCTCCTTGCGTTGGCACTCACCCGTACCGACGAATATTCCAATAAACGAATCAACCCTGTCAGCCCTTGACATTTTTGTCGGCACTGACGAAAAAATACCCCACACGGACCTTTCGTCCGAGATTGGGGAATCAACCCGTCTCCTTGCGTTAGCACTCACCCGTACCGACGACTATTCCAATAAACGAATCAACCCTGTCAGCCCTTGACATTCGGTCGGCACTGACGAAAAATACCCCACCTGGACCTTTCGTCCGAGATTGGGGCATCAACCCATCTCCTTGCGTTGGCACTCACCCGTGCCGACGAATATTCCAATAAACGAATCAACCCTGTTAGCCCTTGACATTCTGTCGGCACTGACGAAGAATACCCCAACCGGACCTTTCGCCCGGGATCGGGGAATCAACCCTCCTCCTTGCGTTGGCGCTCACCCGTACCAACGAACACACCCAGAGACAAATAAACCACACCTGTCATCGGCACTCTATCGGCGCAGATGAACAACCCTCTTTTGACCAAGACCTCCCGTCGGGGCCATTGAACGAACAAACTCTTCTCTCCGTCCCTTCGGGCGACGAACAACCCCTTCTGACCAATACCTCCCGTCCGGGTCACCGGATGAACAAATTCTTCTCTCTGCCTCTCCAAGGTCGGATCAACCTACTTGGGTTAAACATACCGGTGACATCATTCGACTGAGTCGCTTTATGGACATGGTGGAGTGGTCCCCTCGTCCCCCCCTCTGGAAGGGGCGAGCACTCTCCTATGCTCATATGCGGATCTCATCAGGGTCTCCCCGAATAAACTGTTAACGTGAACTTGCGTTCCATCACATAGCAAAAAAGAAAGAAAGGGAGGGAAGAAACCGTCCGACACCACATGTATACCATAGACACATGAAATAATTGCATTGTATTCTTTTCAGAAAAAAAATTACATTGGCCTCGGGGCATACCCCGGTGTGACATGCAAAGAAGGGAGTGGAAGGGGAATCGACGGCTATTCTAGCCCTCGGAAGATGTCCTCAAAAGGGAGGATCCCGACGCAAGGGAAGCTTATCATCTCACGCAGGCGGCCCTCCTGCGCCTCGAGGCGCTCCAATTCTGTCGTCACAGAGGCCACGCCTGCCTCGGCAACGGCCAACTCTTCAGCCTCCTGGGCCTTAGCCGTCTCCGCCTTGACCAGGTCAGACTCCGTCTGGGTAAGCCAGCCCCGGAGTTTCTCTATCCGGCTCCCCAAGGCATCAATGTCGGCATTGTACCTGTCCAAGGCTCCTTGATGTTGCTCCCTGCTGTCTCTCCGAACAGCCAACGCCTCCAGATACTCGTCCCTCTGGGCACCAATAGTTGTGAGCTCGGTCGGGGCTAGCGTCTCGAGGAATGCGCGATGATTTACGTATTTTAACAATAAGAGAACACATCGCGACCATTCTTCCAGTGGGCAGCCCATCATTTGCAATGCCTTGGTCAGCTGCTCCACAATAGCTTTCGCGCCCTGGTATGTGAGCGTCGGGTCGGCGACGACCATCGAGCGCAATACCAATAGGGTCTGGCGGACGGGCAGATCCGAGCTCACATGGCCGACAGAAGGGACGACTGGTGGGTCGAAGCTGACTTCGCTGTCCACAGCCGCCCACAGCTCTGTGTCGACCACGACCGAGCTACCCGGAAGGGCCACGGACGAAAGGAGGGGTCTCCCGGCCTCCAAAGATGACCCCTGACCAGCCACCACCAAAGGTGAGGGAGGGACCACAACGGAGGCGTCCGGCACCGCCATGATGAGCGGTTGCTCCAGCTCCATGGACCGGGCAGGTGCCGAACCCGACAGTGCCGCCTCCTCCACCATAAACAGGGCGGCAGACAAAGTTGTTTCGGCCTCCGCCACCTCGGCTGGCAAAGTCTCTATGGCGGGCAGGTCCAGTGTCGCTCCCGGGAAGTCTTCATCTCCCCCTGCCTGGAATTCCTCTGAATGCTCGTGGAGGATCGTCCCTAGAAGTTGAGCTTCCTCGGGTATCATCGGCGTCGGGATCGGTGGCAGTGGGATCACCAAATGCGGGACGGCTCCCATCTGTAGGAGAGACATCAAGGACCCCGCGTCCGGCCCCAGAAGCATCTTCAGCCTTTTAGCCGCATGCACGCGGAAAGATGAGCTCCACCTGGGGACGGCTTTACGAGCCCGAGGCGCGCGTGCTCCGTGGGGCATTGTTGTCACCTGGCCATGTAAAGAGAAGTTAGCCGCTTGCCAAGTGGAATAAATCATTGAATCCCCGAGAAAGCCCAGCGTATTCCTCTGCTTACCTCGCCCGCCGGCACTATGCTGCTCTCCGGCGTTACCTCTCCCCGGGCAGCAACTTCAGAAATTGTCTCCTCCCGAGTCTCGGCTTCGGGTACCACCGGCACTTGCACTTCGACCACTAGTGCTATCTCTCCCTCTTCTAGGGCTCCGGTGGCTGGGGTAGAGGTCTCCACGGCTCCTTCAGAAGCACGAGCCTGTATTGCCTCGAATAAATCAATAACTCCGAGCGAGAGCTCAGAAGGAAAGAAGAGGAAACTATGCACTCACAGCCACTGCCGCTTCTTCCCGAAATGAGATCTTGGCACTCGAAACGGCAACACCGGAGCTCGCCACGACCTCCTCTCGCCGCACAGCCTCGGCCAGGGATGCCAATTCGTCCATAGCCGCAGCAGCTGTCTCTCGCCTGATAGCTCCCGCCCCCGGAACTTGGGTCTCTGCACCTTCTGACGGGGTCTGTCCCTTTGAAAGCCAAAAACAATAAGATCAAGAAGATTAGCCGAGGGCCTAAAGAAAGAAAACCTGAATTAATAGGTTCGCACTTACGGGCGCCTGCTTCACCAGGCTAAGAGACACAGACAGTACCGGGGCTTTCCAGGCAGGAACTTGAAGTAGGGGTTCTCCGGGGACACCCTCAGTTGAGAGTACTTCATCGGAGGAATAGCCGTAGTCTACCTTCTCGCCCGACGAAGATCTAGGCCTGGTGGGCACCTCCTTTGCAAGGCAGCCCCTGCCTCAACATCCAGGGTCGACAGTCGCGCCTTCCTTGACCGCCACCCCTTTTTCTGATATATCTGCCCGAACCGGGATGCCTCCGGGGCCATCTCCGGTTCTGGGACCGCCACATCAGCTCCTGCATAAGCAAGGCAAAATCCAGATTCGGTCAGGTCCGCAAAATTATGAGGAACGAAGAAAATTAAACGAATGACCGCTCGAGAAACTGCTATACCTCCTTCGACTTCGACAGCGGGAGCTGGGGCGAAGAAGGTCTCTTTGACGGATTCTACCGCCTCGTGGGTCACAGGCGCGGGCCTCTTTACGACAGCTGAAACAAAAGGGCACGGGGTCACGAAGAGCGTCCCTCTTAGCATCTCAACAAACTCTGAAGAGCCTCGAAGAGCAGAAGGGACCCAACCTGCAGACCGACTCGGCTCGGCCTGAGCAGCTTCGAATTCCTCGAATGAGGAGATTACGGGTGCCGGAGGAGCGGTCGGCGTGGCTTTGGCAGCCTCGGTCTTTCTGCGTTTGGCCTCCCGCCGCCCAGCCGCCTTAGCAGCATCCACAGCCTTCTTCACGGGCGATTTCGCCCGAGACCTCTTCGCAGGCGGGGGCAGGGGGGTCGTGGTCGGAGCCGCTGGCACCTCCTCGAAGTAACCAGGTTTCCCTGCCTGTCGCAGGAGATTACGATACGTCACCAGTTGAGTGCTGTTGGGGTGATCTGTCAAAAAAAAAGGGGAAAACAAAGGACCCGATCAACGTCCAATATTCAAGAAAGCTCAGCACTGAGGAACACAAGGGAAGAAAGAAAACACTAAGTACCGTGGGGGCCAGTGTACAGCCGTAACGTTATTGGCCAATAGCTAAGGGACGATTCCTTGTCCCGACGAGCCGCCTCTCGGACCAGCCAGCATACGTCTTCAATTTTCTGGCAGCGATCTGAGAGGGCAGCCAGGTCTGCATGCTTCTTGGCAGCCAGGTGACAAAAGAGGTTGAAATGGTCCATCCCCCATCCCTCGGCATAGTAGTAGGCGATGTGGAGGCGCTTGCCCAAGATGACCATGGCTGAATCTTCAATCTTCAACCCGTGCACTCGAAGGAGGACGTAGAGCCATGTGGTGTCCTTGTAATTCTCCAGGTTCTGCTCCTCCCTCCTCACAAATGTGCGATAGGGACACAGTGCATCCCTCTCCGGGCGCCAGCTCCTCGCCGGGGTGCCTTCTTCCTCCATGGGGAATGGATAGTTGATCAGTTCAGGTGGTCACTCCCGATGTGGCAGAGGTCTCGCAAGGTCTTCTTGAAATCATCCTTCGCCACAGGAGGCAGTTTGGCCTGCGGCGCTGGCTTGGTCTCACGAGCTGCCTTGCGCGCAGCCATGTAGGTGGTGACTTCCTGTTCCTTGCCACGCCTCAATCGGAGTAGGCGCTCCGGGTCAATATCCAGTACCGGCACTGGCTGTCGGCTCAGAAATCTCCTATTGGCCCCGTTCCAGTAGTCGATCCGGCATAGTCGGTAAAAAGATATCCGGGCGTTCCACCACTTCACATATTCGGGAGTCACCCATGGAACCCGACCCGGGGCTGGCACCCTGAAGCTGGCAGTGTCTGCCGGATGAAAGAAATCCCACCAGGTTCGGGCAGCTTCGGCGGTAGGACTCCCCCGGAGACTTCGCACCGGTAATTCAAAGCGAGCACTGTGTGCCGGGATATGCTGGTCATATCCAAAATTCCTGCCGAAGCGAAAAGGATAATATGGTTCCAACAGCAAACTGTCCCCTTTGCGGAAGGCCAGCACACTGGGACGGATGGACAACGCCCAGGCCCTGAGTTCCGGCTCCAATAGCGGGCGAACCACGTTCTCTTGACTAATCGGGTGCACATACTTCTCCAGTTGGTCGTCTCGGCACTCCCGGTTACTGTTTACTAATGGACTTGAGTGAGCGGCCAGGGTCCAAAAGTGGATGGTGCCCGCAGCATTAAGGGGCACCGTCGTCAACTTGCCTCGAATGTCGTACAGTCGCATGGACATCGAGCTTGACGCCACACTCGCAAACTCCAACATCCGTGGAACCAATCCCCAACCTTGAATGGTGCACGGGGCGAATTCTGGGAATAAAGAATAGACCCACGCATTGAAAAAATGCAGTGGGCACACATACCGCGCTTGACGCGGGAACTGTTGGCGGCTGATGTCCCCGAGTGCTTTGTATATCAGACACAGCGTGGCCGGGCACAAAGATAGCTTGATACCCCAGGCCATCTGACAGGCAGGGTAAATGGCATCCGGGTGAATGACGGTCTCATCCCCGTGGGGCATGGCGAACGAGCACAGCCAGTACGTCAGATATGCCGCGCAATGTGTCAATGGGTTGACTCCCATCGGGTTCGGCCCACCGCGGCGCCCTCGAGAAGGGATCTTCACGTCAACCTTTGACTTGGCGCGTTTCTTCTGGCCGGCAGCAGTGCCAATGTGTGGGAACTCCTCATACTGCTTCAGCCCATCATAGAAATACTGCACCCAGAGGACCATGCGGACCCTTTTCCTGTCCCCTCGGGGGGGTTGCCTCCCGCCGTGCGACAGCTGATATAGTTCCCGGTACGCCTTCATAAGGTACCGGTATGAATAGCCCAGAGAATAGTAGCCATCTCTATTGGTTTCATCCTTGATCATATCCGGCGGACAGACTTCTTCGTAAGGCTCCCCGTCAATGGGCAAGCCACTGAGCTGACTGAGACTCCACAGGTCTAACGAAGTCTCGCCCTCTGCGGTGTAAAAGGTGTTGGTCTCTGCATTAAACACCTCGATCATCCCGCAGCAAAGGCCCCTGGAGATAGGGTAACTAAACCGGGAGGCGTACACACTATGGTAGACGCTAGCCCGGATGAGGATCGGGGCATAGTTGAATAGCACATACTGTGTGAATTCCACGGCCCCTTCCCGGAAGTTGTGTACGTCTTTGAGCTTCAACTCTCCGAACCAGCCCAGAGCCAGCTCATGCTTGAATCGGATGGCCAAGCAGTCCAGCAGAAAAGGTTCCTCTCTGTATCCCCACTTCAACGGAGCCAGGAACAGACCGAACCGGGGATGCTCACTTTGAACCCGCCCGGCAGATGTGTCCCACCGAGCAGGGATGAACTGAGGCGCCCGCACTAGTTTGTCCTCTGCCGGCAGCACGGCTTCGAGCCCCAAGATGGGCTTCCACTCCCGAGCTTCCCCCACTAAGTACATCGAGATGCTCCTCGAAACACTGTAAAATAGGCTGTCCCGGGACTACAGAATCGTCCGCTCAGCCTCTTTGACAACCTGAAAGTTCCGCCTCTCCTGGTGACTGAGGTGCTTCAGGAAGCGAACGAGATGCTTGTCCTTCGGGAAGTCCTTCCGGTACTCCCCCATAGCCCGGTCAAAAGTCATGACGCCGTTAACCCGAGTAAGCCTGCGGTAATCCATTGTCTCGGTGTCTGAGCCCGACGATCTGGCCAATGCCGCTATCTCAGTGTGCTCCCTGTCCAAGTCTTCTACGTTGAACCAAGTGACTGCTGGCACCGGAGGTGGGGGAACGTGCTCGGCACCGGAAGCAGTGGAATCTCCCGGGGCAGCCATTTCTCTGTAAAGGGCAAGATACCGCAAGTCAGAACAAGGCATAAGTAAAGGAAAAGGAAAGGAAATTATAAAGGGAGGCTACACTACAGTTGAATTAAAAGAATGTCAATAACTTCTAACGAAATTTCGGCAGAGTTTCCCCTAGGCCGGAGGCGTAAGGGAAAACACGAGTGCACGCCCACAAGGAGTGACGGCCCCAACAAATGTTGTGCATCCCTAGTTTTGATGATGACAATCCACAAATCATTGAGATACTCAATTAAACACAAGTAGAAACATTCTCCAATTTATGAATCAATAAGAACTTCATTCTTCCATGAATCCAGGTACTGATGACATTGCAGGCAGTGGTAAAGTGATATTCACTCCAAGGGTTCCACTGATCAACAGTTTGATGGAAGAGATTGAGCGTCTCGTTTAGCGTCTTTATGCATGAAGCTTCAAGTCTGCACATCGGTAGCCAGTGCATGCATTATCTAGCAAGTCCATACAGACTTAGCGAAAGCTCAGCAACTCTATACACTGGCACTGTTAAGTCTGCACATTTGTGGCCACGTCTCACCTGCATGTTCATCAAAGTCTGTACAGCCACCGCCTCAAGCATTTCAAAGTCCACACATCACTAAAGCATGCACTGTCAAGTCTATACATCGTCAGCCTCTTCTTTCAGCGTTTCACATGTTGGCAAGTCTACACAATAGAAGTCTATACATTGGACGTTCAAAGTCTGTACATCGGATGAGCTTCTAATATCAAAGTCTATACAGCCTGTATATTGCCCTGCTTCAAAACGAAGTCTATACATTCGTTTCTAAGGCAAGTCTGTACATCGCCTGTGGGCATCAAAAGTCTGTACAACGCTGCATGCGTTTCGTCAAAGTCTGTACAGCCTCTACAGCACCTTCAAGTCTGTACACGGTTCAGTCGTTTTGGCTTGTCCACTCATCTTGAAGTCTATACAGTGCATCATCTCTTCCAGCGTCTCACGCTATCAAGTCTGTACAGCATTAGCCTACAGCGCATCGTCTCTCAAGTCTGCACATTGCCAGTTTGCGTCTCACCTAGCGTCTCAGTGGCAGGTTGAAAGTCTGTACAGCATCACAGTCTCACTCAGCGTCTCAAGCTTCATCAAGTCTATACATTGGGGCTCGTCCAGCAAGCAGAAGTCCATACATTGGCCACTGTCATGAGAAGCCAAAGTCTGTACATTGGCCGTTGCCATGCGAAGCCAAAGTCTGGACACTCAGTTATAGACTTGCTGCGTCAAGCTTCTAAGTATGTACATCCGTTGCGTGAGGCCTGTCAAAGTCTGGATAGAACCTATAGAAACTAATTCCGATTTGAAGGTCTAAAAATATGGAAAGCAGTTGACAATGGCACGTGGATAAAGGCATGGGAGAATATTCTGGTCGATATGTTGCTACATCTCTTGGAGATCGAGTCAGCCTTGCGAATAGGATTGAAGAAACTGAAAAATAGATTTCCGCCCTAAAAGTCAGCAGAGAATCTGAGCGCGAATATCGGATTGGCTCAAGCTTCTGTCTCGCGCCAATTCTTGATGACAGATGGAGGGAAACAAAAAGAATATATGCATGCCGAGAGAGGTGGTGTGTAAATACGATTAGAGAGAGAGTGGAAGACAAGGGTTTTCTGCAAGAAGGAACCGGCCGCGTTCAAGCCCTACTATGTAGTTCGTGTAGATGCAAGAAGATCTGCTGCTGAAAATAATGGGGATCCAGCTGTGCAAGGACTCAAACACCTGAAGGCTACCCAGCTCAGAGATCGTGATCTCAATGCGCCAGCAGCCCTATGCACTTGGATTTGCCAAAATTCTAAAATCTCATATCTTCAGTTTAATGGTTCCTTGTCGTTCTTAAATCAACTATTTTCTTCTGATTGTATCAAGCTGTGAGGCAGCAGTGTCAAGCTGTGAGGCAGCAGTGTCAAGCTGTGTGTCAGCGTGTGTGCAAGCTGTGAGGCAGCAGTGTTGCTTGAGACAAGGGTCTCTTGGTAGTGAAACCTCACTCAAGTTGAGTGAGGGGTGGATGTAAGTCTCGCATAGAGACTGAACCACCTAAAAAGATCATCTTGCATGTGTGATGAGTTTTGGTGTGATTGCTTTCGTTGCATATTAGTTTATAATCTTGATGCATTGAGTAGCTAGATCTTATTGACACTCTAGTTAGTTACATTGACTCGAGCAATAGTTCAAATAAGGCTGGAATAAATTAAAAATGGGGAAAGATCTATTCACCCCCCTCTAGATCTATTCAATCCTCACACAACACGTGGTATCAGAGCTTGGCTCTCCAATATGTGGTCTAACAACCAGGAGAGAACATGAGGATTGATGTCTAAGGGTCTGACAGCTGAGGGACACTCAGTGAGCAGACCACCATACTTTGATGGAAATGACTACTCATATTGGAAAAATCGTATGCAGGTATTTCTAAGGGCTCAAGATCATGAAATGTGGAGAGTAGTAAGACGTGGCCCCTATGAGCTTCCTGAAGATGAGGACTCGTGGACAAGAGAACAGATTCAAAAATCAACCATCAACTGGGGCGCAATGAATGTAATGCAGTGTGCACTACATCCCATGGAGTTCTCAAGAGTCTCTCAATGTACAACCGCGAAAGCCATGTGGGACAGGCTGGAAGTCATATACGAAGGTACATCTGAGGTAAGAGAAACTAAAGCCAACATGTTAATTTCAGAGTATGAATTGTTCAAAATGAGAACTGATGAAAGCATCTCTGAAATGTATGCAAGATTGATGCAATTAACTAACAGCTTGAAAAGTCTAGGTAAGACTTACACGGATCAAGAGTTGGTAAGAAAAATTCTCAGGTCTCTTACTCCTGTGTGGCATACCAAAGCCACGGTCATTGAAGATTCAAAAGACCTCACCACTATGAAAGTGGACCAGCTAATCGGGTCTTTAATGACGTACGAGATCAATCTCAAGAGAAGTGAAAATGAGGACAAAAAGAAAAGGCCAGTAGCCTTGAAAGCCAGCCCAAGCAAATATGAATCTTCTGAGACAAGTGAGTCCTCAAGCACTGAGGAAGACAACGGTGAGTTTGCTATGCTAACCCGAAAGTTCAGGAAATTTCTTCGAAGAGAAGGTAAGGGACTCAACAACAAAAAGGGAATGGTAAGAAAGCTTTCTCAGCACAAGTTTGATCAACCCAAGAAATCCTCTCACAAAGTAGTTTGCTATAACTGCAGGAAACCAGGTCACATGAAGGCTGAATGCCCTGAGGCATCCAAAGGCATGACCCCTAAGTGGAGAGGGAAAAAGCCTAAGGCTATGGTAAGTACCTGGAGCGAAGAAGAAGAAGACAGTGAGGAAGATGCGTCATCTGATGAAGATGAAGGGAAACTGTGTCTCATGGCAGAAGGAGAAGGTGAAGATCTTGAGGTAACCTCTCCTTTCAAACACTTTTCTGTTTCAGATTGGGAAGACACATACACTGAATTACTTGATCAGTATGATGTAATCAGAAAAGAGAATAAAATCCTGAAGAAGAAAATCAACATCATAAGTCACGACACTAGCCCAGTCAACAAGTGCGCTGACTTAGAACTAGAGATCACCAATCTGCACAAAAAATTGAGTGAACAGGAATTAGATGAAAACATGTTTAAGTCTCAGGAAGAAGAAAATGAACTACTGAGGAAAACAATTGATGAACTGAAGTTAAAAGTGCAAAGATGTGAACAGGAGACAAAATTGATCAATGAAAAGGCTAACGCGATGAAGGAAGAAAATAACAGACTTCTGGAAGAAATCAAAAGAATTCAAAAAGCTTTGGAAGATAAACAAGAAAGCCTAGAGAAAATGGTAAGAGGAGAAGAAAACTTGAATGCCATGCTCGGAACAAAAGTAAATTATCAAAAGGAAGGTTTGGGGTATAATCCTAATGCCAAAAAGGAATTTCAAATGAAAACCATCACCTTTGTGGCCGGAGCAGATCCTAAAGGAAAGAGACCTCTCATAAACATGTATGAAGTTGAAGAGTCAAGTAACACAAATGCAAGAGAAAAAGACTCTAACAAAAATGACTTGGAAGACTCGAGGGTAAAAGGCCAAAGCCCTCAAAAACTCTTCTTGAAACAAGGCCAATCATCCAATAAGGAAACAAACCCAATCAAGGCATTCAAAACAAGAAATAAAGAGTTTTGGAACCAGGAAAGTCGGCTCAGAAACCCCCCAAAGTCGACCACAGGCAAAGCCAGACGGAATGCTGAATTCTGGCAGAGCCGAAGTCGACCACAACCCCCTCAGGTGTCGACCACAGCCAGAAACAGAAACTGGATGAATTACTGGGAAGTCAGAAGCCGACACCTATGGCATCAGAAGCCGACTACGGCCCGTAACAGCAAGTGGGAAAACCAATGGGATGGCAGAAGCCGACACCCAGGGCTCCATAAGCCGACCACGGATCTTAACAGCAACCATGCACCAGTGAGCAGAAATCAGAATTGGCTCCAACCCACAAGATCCACCAATCAAATATGGATTCCTAAATCTGTCTTAAAATATTTGAGTGACTTTGCTAGACATATTGAACCCAAGAGCAGCTGGGTTCCAAAAATCTTCACATGATATGTCATGCAGGAATGCTTAGCGGCCGTCCACAACAAATGGTATCTTGACAGCGGCTGCTCGAGACATATGACCGGAGACAAGAAGAAGTTTTATCAGCTGATTAAAAAGGATGGTGGACACGTAACCTTTGGTGGAAACAACAAAGGTAAAATCGTCGGCACAGGTAAGATAGGCAAGAAGCCTTCAAACTGCATTGAGAATGTGTTGTTGGTAGATGGCCTAGAGCATAATTTACTGAGCATTAGCCAACTATGTGATAAAGGACACAAGGTAATATTT
Organism: Amorphophallus konjac; assembly: GCA_022559845.1. Classification (NCBI taxonomy): domain Eukaryota; kingdom Viridiplantae; phylum Streptophyta; class Magnoliopsida; order Alismatales; family Araceae; genus Amorphophallus; species Amorphophallus konjac. Next base: position 442,243,990 of record CM040122.1, read on the forward strand.
GACTCGGAAAGCTACAAAATTATGGAACCTAATTCAGATCTAGTGAAATTCTCAGGAAAAAGAGTGAACAATGTATACATGATAGATTTAAATGATCCTGTTCATTCTAACTTATGTTTAACTGCTAAAAAGGATGATCTGATCTGGCTATGGCACCGCAGGTTAGGACATGTCAGCTTTAGAGTTTTGCATAAATTGGTTAAAAAGAACATGGTAAGAGGGCTGCCTGAAATCACCTTCAGTAAAAACATCAAACTATGTGCTGCATGTGCCCAGGGAAAGCAAACGAGAAAAACCTTCAAAAGCAAATCTGAAAACCAGTCCTCTAAACCACTTGAATTAGTGCACATGGACCTATTTGGCCCTACAAGAACAGCAAGCATTAGTGGGAAAAGATATGGCTATGTGTTAGTAGATGACTTTTCCAGATTTACTTGGGTATTCTTCTTATCCCACAAGAATGATGCATTCCATGAATTTCAGGCCTTCTACAAAAGACTGAAACAGGATGGTAAGTTCAAAATATGCTCAATCTTATCTGACCATGGCGGAGAATTTGAAAATTCTGAATTTGATGCCTTTTGTGGAAGAAAAGGAATAATGCACAGATTCTCAGCACCCCGGACGCCAGAACAAAATGGGGTGGTGGAAAGAAGGAATCGAACTCTGGTAGAGATGGGGAGAACAATGTTGGCAGAAGGGAACCTTCCAAGAAAATACTGGGCAGAAGCAGTCAACACTGCGTGTTACATTGTGAACCGTGCAATGGTAAGACCATCTAGTGCAAAAACTCCATATGAAATGTTCAAAGGTAAGAAACCATCCCTAGCTCACTTCAGAATATTTGGAACAAAGTGCTTCATCCATAACAATGATAAGAAAAACTTGGACAAGTTTGAACCTAAAAGTGACCCAGGAATATTCCTGGGATACTCTAACATATCAAGGGCTTATAGAGTATTCAATGTCAAAGATCAAGTAGTTGAGGAATCTCCCCACATCTCATTTGATGAGTCTAATGAATCTATGGATGGTGAACAGGTCGACAAGAAGAGTGAAGATGGAGAATTTATGGAACCCAAGGATGAACCAGATGAGCAAGATAAGGAATCAAGCCACGAAGAAGAACAAGGCAACAATTCAGGTGAACAAAATGCAAGTGTAAATGGATCAGGTAACAATCTTGAAAATGTGAGAGTGCTTAAGGATCACCCCCTTGATAGCATAATTGATAATGTAAATGAACCAAGGAGGACAAGATCTCAGTGGAGAGCTATTAATGAATCAGACCAACTTGCACTAGTCTCCCAAATTGAGCCAAAAACTATAGAGGAGGCCTTGAAGGATGAATCCTGGATAGATGCAATGCATGAGGAGTTAAATCAATTTGAGAGAAACAAAGTGTGGAATCTTGTTTCCAGACCAACCTCTCAATCGGTCATTGGAACCAGGTGGGTGTTTAGAAATAAATTAAGTGAGAGAGGGGAGGTCATTAGAAACAAGGCTAGACTTGTAGCCAAGGGGTACAACCAGGAATTTGGTATTGATTTCGAGGAATCATATGCCCCTGTGGCCAGATTAGAAGCAATCAGGATGTTACTTGCCTTTGCATCTTCTCATGGGATCAAACTACAACAAATGGATGTAAAAAGTGCCTTTCTAAATGGAGTCATCAAGGAAGAGGTCTATGTAGAGCAACCTCCTGGGTTTGAAAATGAGAGTTTCCCTAACCATGTTTTTAAACTCAATAAAGCATTATATGATTTGAAACAGGCTCCATGTGCATGGTACGAGAGGCTAAGTTCATTTCTTGCCAACAAGGGTTACTCAAGAGGTAAAATAGACCAGACCTTATTTTCCAAGACCCAAGGTAAGGATATTCTCATTGTGCAAATCTATGTCGACGATATTGTATTTGGGTCTACAAAACCTCAATTATGTAATGAATTTGCAAATCTGATGACTGCGGAATTTGAAATGACCTTGGACTGCAGGTCATACAATGCAAGGATGGATACTTCATTAATCAATCCAAGTACACCAAGGAAATGCTAAAGAGATTCGGCATGGAGAGCTGCAAAGCAATTGAAACACCAATGAGCACAAATGTAACACTAGATACTGATGAAAGAGGTAATCTGGTAGATACAAAAACATACAGAGGTATGATTGGCTCCCTGCTCTACTTAACTGCCTCTAGACCAGATATACAGTTTAGTGTGTGCATGTGTGCTAGATACCAAGCATGTCCTAGAGAATCACACTTAGGAGCTGTCAAGCATATTCTCCGATACCTGGCCGGCACCCAAGATTTGGGACTTTGGTATCCTGCCTTCTGTGATCTAGATTTAATTTCATACTCAGATGCGGATTATGCTGGATGCAAAATAGATAGAAAAAGCACGAGTGGCTATTGCCAATTCTTGGGTGGATGTTTGATCACTTGGGCTTCTAAGAAGCAACACTCCGTTGCACTCTCCACTGCTGAGGCAGAATATGTCGCAGTAGGGAGTTGTGGGACACAAGTTCTTTGGATCAAACATCAGCTCCAAGATTACAACATAGATCTTGGATGTGCTCCAATATTATGTGACAACACGAGTGCTATTAATTTGTCAAAAAATCCAATCCAGCATTCTAGAACTAAACATATTGAAATCCGTCATCACTTCATAAGAGATGAAGTCAGCAAGGGCAACTTTGCACTGCATTTTATTGAGACTCAAAAACAACTTGCGGACATTTTCACAAAACCCCTCAACAATGATAGGTTCACCACCTTGAGAAGAGAATTGGGGTTATGCAGATCTCCTCATGAAAATCCATAACAGCCTTTCTGCAACAATTTTCCGTAATGATCACTGATTGTTTTCTGGCAAATATATGTTACATTAAGGGGGAGTCTAGGCTAGTGAAGTTCAGCATGCATGCATATGGCCAGCTCAGTTAGCATGTCTTCTTCAGTTAGCATCTCATGATAGGTACTAGTGTCACTAGTCATCTAGCTGAAACTGGTGGAAATTGAGCAGACTGAGCCGACTGCTTGGCATGATCCTTCTCCTTGTTGCCTATATCCTGTTCATGTTTTTTAAACCTCTACAAACCCAATTCAATCAAAATCTTCACAGCCTACATCAACAAAATCTCACTTCCTCTAACTCTGCAAAGACTCTTGAACTAAGGGGGAGGATTTGTATACACCTCTTCTATTCTGAAATCGTTGGGCTGTCACATCCACTATATGATGAACATAATTCTGAGAACATAGTAAGAACAAGTTTGGTTGGCTGTAAAATGAGCTTGAGTTGTCATGCTTCAATAAACTAAACATATAGGAGTATGCCATTTACATGCCCTTGAATTTTATAATTGAGAGTAGTAAAGTTATCTTACTCAAAGTGCTCATGCTGTCAAATGAAAATCAAATTCAACTAATTCATGAATGCCTTGGGAATACGCTATTATCATGTCTGTCAGGCAGAGCAATGGAATGGCCTCTCAGAAACTGCTGTCTCTCCCTACAAAAAGAGTGATGTATAAAAAGGGAGAAACACGTGTGTCATGAAGAGCCAAGCTACCTCTGCCAGTATGAATAAGGGGGTGGGAGTACTGAGTAACTGTGGATACTGGCGTCTAATCAACGTGTATCCTCACGCAAAAAGGTGCTCACCAATTCCCAAGTGAGACGGTTAGGCATGCAAAGTAGCCGGGGTCTCTGACGTGTAAAAAGCGTGTTACCTCGTGCAGAAATGTATGTGATAAACCTGACCGCTCATCGATCAATTAACCAAAAATGTGTGTATGCAGTTCAAAATTTGTTAGTAAAAATGTCAGACAAGTTAGATGGTTGACCCTTGGCACCTCATGACAACAAAATTTTCCTGAATTCATATTGCAGCTGGCATTTTGGTCAAATTAACTTGTGCAAAATCAATCATAAGGTTACTAGATCATGTAAAGAACCATATCCCACTTTGTTGAAGTTTATTCCTGTCTTGACACTCAAACACACTGATAAAGCCCCAAATTTGTTTCACTAAATTCTTCAGAATGAAATTCATTAAGTTAGTGGACAAATCAACTAATACGATTCTTTATGGAAAGGATTTAAACAAAAGCCCCCCCTTTCAATTTAAGGTCTTTGCAGGTTTGTTTTCAAAAAAAAAAAAAACTCTCATTCGCTTCAAACTCTCATCTGCCTCTCTCATTCACTAGAACACTCATATTGCAAATGCTCAGATGGCAGTTCATGCACAGCTTAATGACATAGTCAACAGACTGAGTTGGACTGAGTCGCAGTTAGCTCCACTGCCTCCACCAGGGTCTTAAATTAGGTTCCCCCCCTTTCTTCTTTTGCTGATGACAAAGGGGGAGAAAAGATGATGTCAGTCATTGTAGGTTGTAGGATGTCAAATGGCAAATGTCAATGTCAGTCAGTTCTTTATATAATTCAGTTCTTTATATACTCAATGAGATGTTTGGCTTGGCTACAGTTTTCAAATGCACTGCACTTATGTACTCATACTTGATATATTGATTGCAAGGGCGTCACAATGACTTTTGGTTGTCATCACCAAAAAGGGGGAGAATGTTGTGCATCCCTAGTTTTGATGATGATAATCCACAAATCATTGAGATACTCAATTAAACACAAGTAGAAACATTCTCCAATTTATGAATCAATAAGAACTTCATTCTTCCATGAATCCAGGTACTGATGACATTGCAGGCAGTGGTAAAGTGATATTCACTCCAAGGGTTCCACTGATCAACAGTTTGATGGAAGAGATTGAGCGTCTCGTTTAGCGTCTTTATGCATGAAGCTTCAAGTCTGCACATCGGTAGCCAGTGCATGCATTATCTAGCAAGTCCATACAGACTTAGCGAAAGCTCAGCAACTCTATACATTGGCACTGTTAAGTCTGCACATTTGTGGCCACGTCTCACCTGCATGTTCATCAAAGTCTGTACAGCCACCGCCTCAAGCATTTCAAAGTCCACACATCACTAAAGCATGCACTGTCAAGTCTATACATCGTCAGCCTCTTCTTTCAGCGTTTCACATGTTGGCAAGTCTACACAATAGAAGTCTATACATTGGACGTTCAAAGTCTGTACATCGGATGAGCTTCTAATATCAAAGTCTATACAGCCTGTATATTGCCCTGCTTCAAAATGAAGTCTATACATTCGTTTCTAAGGCAAGTCTGTACATCGCCTGTGGGCATCAAAAGTCTGTACAGCGTTGCATGCGTTTCGTCAAAGTCTGTACAGCCTCTACAGCACCTTCAAGTCTGTACACGGTTCAGTCGTTTTGGCTTGTCCACTCATCTTGAAGTCTATACAGTGCATCATCTCTTCCAGCGTCTCACGCTATCAAGTCTGTACAGCATTAGCCTACAGCGCATCGTCTCTCAAGTCTGCACATTGCCAGTTTGCGTCTCACCTAGCGTCTCAGTGGCAGGTTGAAAGTCTGTACAGCATCACAGTCTCACTCAGCATCTCAAGCTTCATCAAGTCTATACATTGGGGCTCGTCCAGCAAGCAGAAGTCCATACATTGGCCGCTGTCATGAGAAGCCAAAGTCTGTACATTGGCCGTTGCCATGCGAAGCCAAAGTCTGGACACTCAGTTACAGACTTGCTGCGTCAAGCTTCTAAGTATGTACATCCGTTGCGTGAGGCCTGTCAAAGTCTGGATAGAACCTATAGAAACTAATTCCGATTTGAAGGTCTAAAAATATGGAAAGCAGTTGACAATGGCACGTGGATAAAGGCATGGGAGAATATTCTGGTCGATCTGTTGCTGCATTTCTTGGAGATCGAGTCAGCCTTGCGAATAGGATTGAAGAAACTGAAAAACAGATTTCCGCCCTAAAAGTCAGCAGAGAATCTGAGCGCGAATATCGGATTGGCTCAAGCTTCTGTCTCGCGCCAATTCTTGATGACAGATGGAGGGAAACAAAAAGAATATATGCATGCCGAGAGAGGTGGTGTGTAAATACGATTAGAGAGAGAGTGAAGACAAGGGTTTTCTGCAAGAAGGAACCGGCCGCGTTCAAGCCCTACTATGCAGTTCGTGTAGATGCAAGAAGATCTGCTGCTGAGAATAATGGGGATCCAGCTGTGCAAGGACTCAAACACCTGAAGGCTACCCAGCTCGAAGATCGTGATCTCAATGCGCCAGCAGCCCTATGCACTTGGATTTGCCAAAATTCTAAAATCTCATATCTTCAGTTTAATTGTTCCTTGTCATTCTTAAATCAACTATTTTCTTCTGATTGTATCAAGCTGTGAGGCAGCAGTGTCAAGCTGTGAGGCAGCAGTGTCAAGCTGTGTGTCAGCGTGTGTGCAAGCTGTGAGGCAGCAGTGTTGCTTGAGACAAGGGTCTCTTGGTAGTGAAGCCTCACTCAAGTTGAGTGAGGGGTGGATGTAAGTCTCGCATAGAGACTGAACCACCTAAAAAGATCATCTTGCATGTGTGATGAGTTTTGGTGTGATTGCTTTCGTTGCATATTAGTTTATAATCTTGATGCATTGAGTAGCTAGATCTTATTGACACTCTAGTTAGTTACATTGACTCGAGCAATAGTTCAAATAAGGCTGGAATAAATTAAAAAGGGGGAAAGATCTATTCACCCCCCCTCTAGATCTATTCAATCCTCACACAACAACAAAGTCACGGTGTGCCCAAGGGCGACACCGGAGGTCCTCCGGTTGAAGAAGTCTTCTTCCCTCTCTTCAGCGGTACGCCCAGGCCACATCCCCTGGCGGCACACCCTGTGCCTCTTCCCAGCGGCACACCCCCTGGCGGCACGCCCTCAGTGGCCCCAGTGGCACACTCCCTGGGCCTCTTCCCAGCAGCACACCCCCTGGCGGCACGCCTTCAGTGGCCCTAGCGGCACACCCCCCTGGCCACCCAGCGGCACACCCTTAGTGGCCCCAGCGGCACACCCTGTGCCTCCTCCCAGCGGCACACCCCCTGGCGGCATGCCCTAAGTGGCCCCAGCGGCACACTCCCTGGCCCCCTGGCGGCACGCCCCTTTGACAACGCCCAGCGGCACGCCCGTGCCAACCCCGTCCAGCGGTGCACCCCGTGCCCTTCTTCCAGCGGCACACTCCAACCAGTGCCCGGCGGCACACTCCCACCAGCTGCCAGCGGTACACCCCCACTAGTGCCCAGCGGCACGCCCCGATGCCACAGCCTACCCACATTGAAAAGAAGAAGGAGAGGAACGAGAGGAAGAAAAGAAGAGGAAGAGAAGAGGGGGAGGAAAAGAAGGAAGGGAGACAGAAAAGAAGAGAAGAAAGGAAGAGGACGACGGAGAGCTTAGGGCTCCGTCGTCCCCCGAACGGAGAAGTCACGAGGGGAAGAGGAAGAAAAAAAAAGAGAGAAGAAGAAGGGGAGAAGAAGGAGAAGAGGAGGGGAGAAGGAAGAACGAAGAAGAGGGGCCCGGCGCCCTCACCGGCGGCAACGACGACGACGACAGCGGCGGTGGCACTCGCCGGAGAGGAAAGAAAGAGGAAGAGGGATGACGGGGGTCGAAGAGACGAAGAGAGAGAGAGAGGGGGAAGGAATTTGAAAAGAGAAGGGGGGGAGTTTCGAACCCCCCCTCCCCCTTTTATAGTCGTCGAAAAAAAGGAGAAAAAGGAAAAAAAAGAAAAAAGGGGAAACGAACGAATGGGAGGGGAAATAAAAAAAATGAAATGATGATGAAGATGAGAAGAAAAAAAGAAAGAGAGAAAAAAAAAGAAGAAAATGAGGGAATAAAAAAAGAGAGAAAATGGGGGAAAAAAAGAGAGAGAAAGAAAAAAAGAAAGAAAAAAGAGGAAAAGGAAAAAAAAGGAAGAATGAGTACATATGTATATATATATATATAATAATAATAATAATAATATAACACATATATAATAGCAATACAATAAATATACGATAGAGATCACGATGTCCGCATCACGTGTCTTATGAACGTACGTCCAATAATGTACGTTAATTCCCCAGACACACCCGCGGGCACCGTCTGGCTCATCCCTCGCCCGCACTACCCTCGGGTGGGGGGCATTTGTGGACGCATAAAATTGCACGTCCATATGTCCCGCTAAGCTCTGCGTTAATGTCAAAGTCAAAGGAAGAAGACCCGGAGAGACTGGACATCCAGGGCTCCGGGAAGATACTACCGCCCGACAAATCCCCGCATTTGCATGGGCGCACTAAAAGACCGAGAAGTCACATGATGTCCTCCTGAATTAACACACTGCTAGGGACCCTCCCTCGGGCCCCTAACGGTGAAGAAACATCCCAAAGAATGCACGGCTTCAAGCTACTTAAGCAAGAGCAAAGGCCCTTCAGCGGCACGGCCATGAGCCCCCAGCGGCACGGCCCTTCAGCCTCCAGCGGCACGGGCCTGAGGCCCCTCAGCGGCACGGCCATGAGCCCCCAGCGGCACGGCCCTTCAGCGGCACGCTTCGTGCAGGGTTTCACCAAGTCTATACATTCATGCTTGAAGTCTGCACAGGCTCATGCATGCTCACAATGTGACGTCTGTACAGAGTCCATGACCACGAAGTCTATACGCCCATGTTTGAAGTCTGTACAGAGTTTAGGCAAACGCGAAGTCCATACACTAATGTGGCAAGTCCGCACATTCACCAGTTCAACTTCCAAGTCCATACATTGGTAAAGTCTGTACATCTGCCGGTTGAGCTTCCAAGTCTATACATCGATAAAGTCTGTACATCTGCCGGTTGAGCTTCCAAGTCTATACATCGGCCCCTGCAAGTCTATACATTGTAGTTGAGTTGAAGTCTATACAGCCTTTGCTCTGCCAAAGTCTACACATTGGTGAAGTCTGTACATCCGCCGGTTGAGCTTCCAAGTCTATACACCGGCCCCTGCAAGTCTATACATTGCAGCACAATTGAAGTTTGTACAGCCTTTGCTTTGCCAAAGTCTATACATTGATGAAGTCTGTACACCGCTTTTGACACAAGCCCCTGCAAGTCTATACATTGCAGCACAATTGAAGTCTGTACAGCCTTTGCTTTGCCAAAGTATGGACATTGTGAACTCTCAAGTCTGTACATCGTCCAGTTACCTTGCCAAAGTCTCTACACTCATGAGACAAGTCTGTACAGGGTTCAGACACGAGGTCTATACACTCATGAGGCAAGTCTGTACAGAGTTAAGACACAAAGTCTATACACTCGTTACCAAGTTTGATCGCCAGCGGCACAGTCTTGGCTCCTTCAGCGGCAAGGCCTTTGGCCCTTCAGTGGCACGGTCTGGGGAGCCTCCCCCCCAACGGCGCACTGCAGCAAGCTGCTGGTGGTACATCGTTGAAGTCTGTACAGAGTTCGTACAAACACGAAGTCTGTACACTCACATGGCAAGTCTGTACATCGTCCGTGCCTTGCCAAAGTATGTACACTCACTTACCAAGCCTGTCTCCCAGTGGCACGACCTCAAGCTTCCCAGCGGCACGGGCCTCCTTGCCCTCAACGCCCTGCGCCCTATCTCCAGCGGTACAATGCTGAAAGCCTCCCGATGGCACGCACTGGCAGAAGATACAACGGTCAATAGGCGGACCCATTGGCGTGCAGTCCAGCCACTTCGAAGCCAGCTAGCGCCTGTCTCCGTGTCACCTTCTGGCTGGAGGAAGAGAGATCTTCGCCTGACGAGGAAGATACTGAAGTCAACCTCGGATGGCAGTGCCATCATGAGGCGACCTCGTCAACCGCCCGCATATAAAAGGCCCCCCACAGACAGAAAGAAGGAGGATGGATTTTCTGCTAGAGGGAAAAAGATAGAGAAAGAAGAGAGGAGCTGCGTGCGAAGAAACCCGTCCGAACCGAAGAAGAAGAGAAGAAGAAGAAGGTATAAGAAATATAGGAAAAAGAGAGAGGAGCGTTGCAAGTAGCAGAGGGGGAAGGAATGGAGGAAAGAGAATGGCTGCCCTTCCTCGTTCCAACCCTCTCCTCAACTTTCTTTTCTTTTCTATTCTTAGTTTTCTTCCCTCCGTTTGTTCAGGGATGCATTGTACGATGTGGGCTCTTCGGGCCACGATCTTTGTTACATCGAATCCTCCATGAATGAAATAATGTTCAGTTTTACTTCTTACTGCATTTGTCGTCTTCTCCTCACCGGTCTCTTGTAGTTTTGCTTTCTCTTCCTTCAACCTCCCAACTCCCTGTTCTACCTGATTTCCCGTGGCGCTGGTTTATGCAGTCGATAGGGTTTGCCCCTGGTTTGACAGGGTATGGCCAGCCTCGTCCCTCTTCAATGGCTTTCCATTGCATAACAACTCCTGATCTTGCCATACGGGTCTGTGGGAGCTGATAAGTGTTCATTTTCGATGATAATTCATCACATGTACACCGTTTTATGTGCATATAATCAGATAATTATGCATGTCCCACCATTAATCTCAACTTTACATGTAAATTAGGTATTTCACGTAAATTGATAAATTTGGTGATATTATTTAATGAATTAAAGTTGAGGGCCATGAGCATTAATTCTCCATTGCATAATTAATCATGAGCATTTAAGATTTATGTGCACATTATGATAATTGTTATGGACTAAAGTGTAATTATGTGTGTGTAGAACACCAAAGGCAATTACAAAAGAAGCCGAGGGCAAAACTGTCACCACTACTTTGACCAAGTCAAAAGCACATATTTTGATTGGAGGGAAAAGAAATTTTAAAAGTTTGAAATTGAAGAAAAGAAACACATATTTCGGTTGGAGGGAAAATTGAATTCAAAGTTTGAAATAAAGGAGAGGAATAATGAGTCTTGGGAAGGGGGTTGTCCAAAGTCCAAGGAGGGTGTACTCACCTACTTTTTCTCTTCCCCATACATCATATTATACTTAAATCCTATTCATCCATCTCCTTTGATACAATCTTCACCCTCCATCTACCTAACTTTTCCTATAAATAGCCCATGACAAGAAGGAGAAGTGTGTTCTTCTTTTGGCAATTTCTCTCCTAACCTTAGGCCTCCGAGTTCTCCCTTGTAAGTTCGTTTTCAGCTCATGCACTCTTCATTAAAGTTCTTTGTTTTTAAGTTCTCTACAACTTCTTCTTCTGGAGCATCTTCTAGTTCCTTCTAGTTTTCAAGCTATGTCGTGTTTTTTACTGTGCTATCCTGTTCATCTATGAACTAGTGTTTCTCTCTGTTCTTCCCCTTGTTTCTCACCCTTCTCGTCATTTTCTCCTCTTACTTTCTTCATAAAAGTTATTTTTTTTACAAGATCTTCAACTTCTTCTTCTACGCCATCTTCTAATTCCATCTGGTTTGAAAGTTATTTCTCATTTTTCAACTTACTGTCCTGTAATTTCACTGTTCATCCGAGGTTCTAGCTTTTGTTATTTCTCAATTTTGAAGTCCTTCCACTCTTTTTTTCTCTCTGAGTTCTTCATAAAAGTTCGTCCTCTTATGTAGATATATATTTACTTCTTCTATCACTTCCTCCCATTCTTCTTTGTTTACGAGTTATATTTATTTTCTCACTGTTTTACTCTCCCATCTTCTTCTTTCTTCATCTCCACACAAACCCTTCCACATTTCTCTCTATATTTCTCTCCAAAGTTTATCCTCCACAACTCCCCTTTCATGGCGGCGTGCACATCAAGACGGGCGACATTCCAAGGCTCGTGACGTGGACGGCCATGGCTTCTTCATCCACCTCTTTCCACGGCGATCTCTTTCAAGGCGGAGCGATCCTCTCCAAGGCTCGGCGAGGAGGAGACGACGGCGTCATCACCATTGCTACTACCATCTTCACACCTTAGGCTCCTCTTTTTGTTATTGCTTTAGTTTTATTTCACTTCATTGTAATCTCATTGTGTCATTAGTGTAAACTTGTTTCACATTTCATGTACTCTTTCTTTTAAGTTAATGAAAGTTGTTCTCTTGATCTAGTTCTTGATCTTCTTCCATCTCTACCCCCTTCTTCTATCTCTTCTTTTCACTTCATGCAATTAATTTCTATAGCATAGGCACATAATCATACGTGTTTTTAATTAAGTGTTTGGTTTGTTCTTCATTTCACTATTTTCTTTAAACAAAATAAAATCACAAGTGTTTTTTAAAGGACTCCAAGGTTTTTAACTTTAAAAATCTATTCTTCCCTGTGGATTCGACCCTTCTCGCCACCTTATTACGTCTTAACTTCATCTAGTGCGAGTTGGAAATTTTAAGATTGATACGCATGTTTTAAACGACGAATTTTTACGTAATCAATTTTTGGCGCCGTTGTCGGGGAAGAATGATGATTTTTGATTTAAAAACTTTATTTTCTTTGTGTATATAGTGTACTAATAAAGCTCTCTTTTATTTTTTTTTATAGGTTAAAAATAAAACCCAAAAAAATTAGAGGTAAGTTTACATTTCTTTCTTTCATCTTTTGAGTTTGTCATTCATTTCAAAAAAGAGAGAGAGAGAGAGGACGATGGATTGCGCATCAAGTAAGTTTTCAAACATATTCCTCTCATTTTGTGTCATTTCCTTAATGATTCTTGCATATTGTGGTTAGATATGTTCACAAAATAATTTTAAAAAAAACTCTTCACTTGAACCCAATAAAAAAATCCTCATTCCAAGAGTAGAAATCACATTTTCATGCTCTAAGTCATGCATCATTTAGGATAGAATTTTTCCCCCCTTGTTGTTTAACTTTGGTCATTACATTTTGGAGATTGCGAGGGGCAAGGTGAGTTCTTTCTAATCTTTTTCTTAATCACATACTCATGCACACTTGCATAGAACCCCTTGTTTGAACTTGGTTTGTTGCATATCATTCTAAAATATTCTAAGGGCAACACCCATAAGCAAGATAAGGTGGGGATTTCATCACCCTTCCTTAGCCCACAAACCATAATTTCCTTCATCTTTGCATCACCTAGACCCTAAATAAAATTCAATAGACGTTGGCCCTAGGTTCACACTGTAGTTCTTGTGTTATTTGGACTTACCCTCTTGTGAAAACCGGTGCTTAAGGCAAGACGGTCGGACGGCAAACGCCTTAAGCGGGCTAGTGGTTTGTAATTAGGTCCCTACGAAAGTAGGGGGAGCCTCCCACTACCCCACCCCTTATCTGGCCGGTGAAAATATTGAGGGTGAACTCAAGTTGCACTTTAGCCATTTTGTGAAACCCAATTTGTAGGTTTAAGTCACATCTAGGTCATTAGGTAATTTGTTTGACAACTTGTTTGTGTTTGCATAAAAAAAATAGAAAACAAAAACAAAAACAAAAAAATCTTTATCTTCTCTCTCTTCGTCCTAGTTTGTGTCAACTCCAAAAAAAAATATAAATCATCATAAAAAAAATCTCTCTCATCTCTCTTCGTCCTATTTTATGCAAGGAAGAAGATCACAACATCCAAACCTACTAGGACCCATTCAGGAAATAGAGAGAGTCTTGTATTCAAGAGACGATCTCCAAGAAGATCTTATGGCCGAAAATCAAGGACCTCACCACCAAAATCTCATGGCCGGAAATCCCAATCCTCCAAAGAAAATGAAGGATTATTTCATTCCCAACCAATATCAACCTCCATCTTGCATTTACATTCCTCAAAATCAAGCCATCCATTATGAGATCAAGTCAAGCACAATTCAAATGCTCCCCTCATTTTATGGAAATACCAATGAGGATCCCTACAAGCACATTGATGACTTTTTAGAAATTTGTTCCATAGTAAAAATCTAAAATTTCTCGGATGATGCCCTTAGATTGACCCTCTTTCCATTCTCTCTTAAGGATAAGGCTAAATATTGGTTAGGCACTATAAGGAAGCCAATGAGAACTTGGGCCGAGATACAACAAGAATTTTTGAAGAAGTTCTACCCTATAGGCCGCACCAATACTATGAGAAGGGCAATCACGGGTTTTACCCAAACTCCAGGGGAACAAATGCATGAGTCATGAGAAAGACTCAAGGAATTACTTAGGAAGTGTCCTCACCATGGGTTGTCCAAATGGCAAATAGTCTAAGCTTTTTATGAGGGTCTATCCGATCAATTTAGACAAATGGTAGATGTATCATGTGGAGGGGCATTCATGAGCAAAAGTGAGGATGTGGCGTATGATTTATTCGAAATGCTTAGTGAGAATTCTATCAATCATGCTTCTTTATCATCCTATGAGAGATCCATTGGGCCCTCCAAGCGGGCCGGATTATATGAGATCAAGGCCCGGGGTGATTTTGAACCAAGATTAGACATAAATCTCATCACTCAAAAGTTGGATAAAGTAGAGAGTCTAACTCAAAAGCTAGATCAACTCTTGACTTTGAAAGACCCTTATTGCCAACCATCATCACATTCCTACTTGGGTCAATCTGTCACTCCACATGAGGCATGCACTCTATGTGCAAGCCCATCCCATCACATCACGGAGTGTCCAACTGCTGCTCAATTACCCCCTGCCATCCAGGAGCAAGTCTTTGCAGCCCAAGAATTCTCTAAACCCAATAATGACCCATTTTCAAACACATACAATCCGGGCTAGAGGAATCACCCGAACTTTTCTTGGAAATCCCAACAAGCTCCACCTCAAGCAACCAACCCCTCTATTCATCAAGTCCAAAAGTAACCCATGCAAAGTCAATTTCAAACATAACCCAACACCTTCAATCCATTTGGTAGAGGTCCACAAGCTCAATTCCTTTCTATGGGCTATTCACATTTTCAGTCTAATCAAGGCCAACCCACTTACCAACCTCCGCCTCAATCCAACTTTGAAGATAAATTCAATCAACTCCAACAAATTATCTTGAATCAACAACAATCCATTTCCAAGTTGGAAAGTCAAATAGGACAATTGGCGGAAGCTACAATGAGAAGAGAAGTGGGTCAACTTCCAAGTCAACCTGTGGCCAACCCAAGAAACCAACCCCCGGGTTTTCCTCCACAACCGGGTCTCCTACCTCAACCCATCCCACAAGCCCAACCTAAAGGCCCACAATTTGAAAATGTCAAGGCTATTTCAACTTTGAGGAGTGGGAAGGTGTTAGATGACCCATATAAGGATAGGAATGAGTTGCAAGATTCCATAGACAAGAATCAAGATAATGAGGATGCAAGCAAGGAGGATTACACTCAAGATAAGTTGGGGGGAGATTCTAAAGGGAAAGGAAAGGCCCATGAAGATCCAAATTTCCATCAACCCAAGGTCCCCTTTCCTAATGCCCTAGAACCGAAGCCCACTAAGACTAGGCCAGCCCAAAATGAGGAATTCATGGAGCTCTTTTCACAAGTTCACATCAATATTCCACTCCTAGATGCCATAAAACATGTTCCGGCCTATGCCAAATTCCTCAAAGAGCTTTGCACTCCAAGAAGAGGGCCCAAGTCAACCCCTAAGAAAATTTGACTCTCCGAGGATGTTAGTGCGGTCTTGATGAATAATCTCCCTAGAAAGTTGAAGGATCCCGGTGCTCCCCTCATCTCATGTGATATAGGTGGTGTAACCTTTGACCGTGCCCTCCTTGACTTAGGAGCTAGTGTCAACCTTTTACCCACATCTGTTTATGAGCAATTTGATATAGGGGAACTCAAGTTAACCCCCGTCATTCTCCAACTGGCCGATCGCTCAGTCAAGACCCCTCGAGGTTTGATAGATGATGTGATCGTGAAAGTCCATGATTGCTACTTCCCCGTTGATTTCCTCATTCTTGACATGGCCTCCTCCTTGGAGCTAAGTCACACCCCAATCATCCTATGTAATGCCCCGGATTATTTTAGATCCTTGTTCGTGGGTCCCGGATCTGATTTTTCGGAGTGTCCGACTCTGTTGTGTCCGAAATTTCATTTCGGACATCTTTTATGTTCGGATTGGCGCGATCCGGAGTTGTTTCGGAGGCCCGGAAGCGTTCCGCGACTTTTCCGCGTGTGTTTTCCGACGGTGTGTGTTTCGGTAATTCCTTCAGAATCTCATTGCGGGTGAACCGGGCCGTTCACCAGGGCGCGAGTGGTACCGTTGCGATCGATGCGTTCTGAGGATCGTGGAAATGTGATTTTCTATTTTTTTGGTATTTTTGGGAATTTCCGGATTTTCTATATAATAACCTCCTTTTTCTCTCTCCCCTCTCATTTCTCCCTTTCTCCCCTCTCTTCTCCGGCGGCCGACGGAGCGGGACGGGGGAGAGCTAGTGGCGGCGCGGGCGGGGACGGGACGAGGATCGAGCGGTGGAGGCGTGGTGGAGGCGGTTCGTGGGATCGTGAACCGGCGAGGGTTTAAACGACGTTTCTTCGTGGATCGGCGTCCTCGGCGCGTCGAATCTTCGGTGAAGGTAGGGAGATGGACCCTTAACCCGCGTACCTCATTTCCCGCGAGTTTCGTAGGCCGTGGTGAGCCGAGTGGGCTAAACGGGGTGATTGGGGAAAAATGCATGTTTTTGGGGAGTGAGCCGAATCTTGTGTTTTGATCGTGTTTTTGGGATTTAAATGGGTCCCCTCAGTGCTAGGGAGGTTGGGGAATGTTTCCCCCTTTGTTTCCCCATCACCCTGGGGTGATCGGGGCGTGGAATGGATTTCTTCGTGGTTCTCACCGTGTTTCGGGCGCGGACTGGGAACGTGCTATGCTCCAGTAGCGCGTTCTTGATGGTCGCGCAGCCCCGATGGGGCGCGTTCATCGGGGAAGATGAACAGTTTGGCGATTCCCGTCGCGCTATAGGGCCCCAGCGCGTTCAGGGTTGTCGCGCTATAGGATCATAGCGCGACCTGGTCTGGTCGCGCTATGGACCTGTAGCGCGTTCTTGTTGAACGCGCTAGGTATGTATAGCGCGTTCTGACTGAACGCGCTATGCACATGTAGCGCGTTCAGGGAGGTGACCAGCCGGGCTGCCCGGGGCGGGCGGTCTGCGACTGATTACGCTCCCCTTGGGCCGTGTGTGTCCCGGACACCCCGTGGAGTTCCGTGACCATGTCTTTGGGCGTCTGGAGGTCCGTTTACTTTGATTAGTGTCCCTGTGAGTTTAAGGGTATGGGTGACCTTCTCGCGTTCCGATTGTGTTGTGTTGGTCTCCGGTCGACCCGGTTGTGATCCAGTGGTCGATCTTTGGCTTCGTGAGTGTCCCGGACACCCCGTGGGTTTTGTTACCGTATTTTT
The DNA here is from genome assembly GCA_022559845.1 of Amorphophallus konjac. NCBI lineage: Eukaryota > Viridiplantae > Streptophyta > Magnoliopsida > Alismatales > Araceae > Amorphophallus > Amorphophallus konjac. The sequence goes on from CM040122.1 coordinate 442,261,108, forward strand.
TGGGTGTCTGGAGGTACCGTGTTACCTCGATAAGCGTGCCCGTGGGCTTGGTGGGTCCGGGTGACCCCAGGTGTTCCGGGCTTCCGGGTTCTTGCTAGATCGAGTCACCGTGTATCGGTGTGAGTGCGGCGAGGTTTCCTCGAACGTCGTGGTTTCTCCGAGAGTTGGTTTTGAGTGGGCCATGTGTGTGGCCTTGGTCTGCGAGTCCAGTTGCCCAGCCTGGTGCTGGAGGGTTCTCGCTTTTCCCAGGGTTGGGAAATCGGTGTGGCAGCTTGCGGGTTGCCTTGGGAATCATGCTTCTGTGGTTTTCGCGTAGGCCGTGCCTATGGCCTGTGAACCGCGAGTCCATGTCCTAACTTGGGACTGGAGGTCTCATGAGTTCCCAGGTGGGGGAATGGTCTCGGCGATTGCGATTCGCCTCGTGAGTCATCGCATTGTGGTTTTGGACCTAGGGATTAGGCCAGATTGACGGCTCAGTGCTGTCGTGTGCAACGGTCTTGACCCCAAGTCTTGTGACTCAAAGGCCGTTGGGTTTCGTAGGTCTAGTGGACCATCTGTAGTCTGGTGGCGTCGTGCCACCTGTTACTCCATGTTACTCGCAATGGGTGCGTGCGTGGTTTTCTGTGTCCACGTTCTGTGACACGTCCACTAGTCGTAGCTTTCCCACGGCACGCGTATGCTGGCTCGCCTGGGAGTGGCTGAGCGGCGTACCCGAGAGAGGCGGTGAGTAGGTTGGTTACCGCAGGGCCCCCGCGTACTTCCGAGTCTGGGTTTAGGGGGAAATACCAGCTAGAGGACAGGCCTAGGGCATACGGTCTGAGTGTGCACACGAGGTTGGGGGCGTCGGACGGCGCCGGCAGGCGCGACCCCAACTAGTCCTTGTTCTGTGGTACTGGTTACTGAGTGTGTCTGAGTCTCACACCTGGGGCGTCGTAGCTAGACACTTGTGACGCGGTATAAGACGTCAGGGGACGCATCCGGTCGTTCTTCTAGTGGGTGGTACTCCTGTCACGCGACGTGAGGTGTTGTGTACCGGGTTCTGTTTCCGTCCGCGAGACACTTCATAGGGCGGTTCGTTGTCTAGTGGGTCGTTCTTCTAGGGCGGTTCGTGTCTGGTGGTCCTCGATCGTGGGATCGGGTGGTCGGGTGCGTGGCTTGGTTGTCCCCCGACGGGAGACTAGGTGGTGTTTTCTGATACAGTAGGAGTAGCTGTGGAGCCGAGGTTTTGTCGGCCACCGTAGTTACTTTCCTGCCTTCGTAGTTACTTCTTTCCGTTGCCGTCTTGCTAGCGTAGCTTTCCTTCTGCCGTTGTTTCTCAGTTGGGGTTCCGCGGGATCCCTACTGGGCCAGTGATAGGAGGCTCACCCCTGCGTTTCAGGTGCGGCGGTTCTGCCTCGAGGTTCGAGGGTGCTGTGCGGAGGTTCTCAGTTGCCAGCTTGCCGGCTGAGTGTTCACTTGGCATGTGGTACGTTTTACTACTTTAGACTGTACTTTCTGTTGGACTGGACTCTGTCGTAGTTGTTTATTCATTTCTGTTAATTGTTGAATTGTCCTGCCTTATTTCCTATTTCTTTGTACCTCCACACTCCTTTTTAGCCCTTCCGAGCCTCTCGCTCGTGGGCGGCGGTTCGGGATTCGAATGGTATCGGGCTCCTCCCGATATCCGAATCTCGGGTCGCCACATCCTAGGCCGCCCATTCCTTTCTACTGCAAAAGCCAACATCAATTGTACTACGGGGACGATGGACATCTCATTCGGAGGTCAAAAAGTTTCTCTCAATGTGTTCAAAGCCTCCCAATATTTGGACCTAGATGAAGAATGCCACTTCATAGACATCTACGATGAACTTATTGAGAATGATCTGGGCATGGGTCAAATAAGGGAGGTCAATGCTCTTCAAGATTCCCCTCATCATAGTAGCATTTGGCATAAGGTTGAACCACTTCCATCTTTGCAAGATGAACCAACCCTTCCATCACTTGAAAGTCCTCCTAAACTTGAGCTTAAGCCCCTTCCGGACTCTCTCAAATATGCATTCCTAGGCCCCGATCAAACCCTTCCTGTTATCTTAACTTCCAATCTTACCCCTACCTAAGAAACACTTCTCCTAGAAGTTCTTAGGACTCACAAGAGTGCCATAGGTTGGACAGTGGCCGATCTTAAGGGGATAAGTCCGTCTATTTGTATGCATCACATTTACATAGAGGACAACGCCAAACCTAGTCGGGAAATGCAAAGGAAGTTGAACGCGAACATGAAGGAGGTGGTGAAGAATGAGGTTGTCAAATGGCTCGATGCGGGAATTATTTATCCCATATCGGATAGCCAATGGGTGAGTCCCACTTAAGTGGTTCCTAAGAAATCGGGACTCACCGTGGTCCAAAATGAACAAGGAGAAGATGTGCCCACTAGACCCACCACGGGATGGAGAGTGTGCATCGATTATAGGAAACTCAATGCCATGACCAAAAAGGATCATTTTCCACTCCCCTTTATTGATCAAATTCTAGAGAAATTGGCGGGCCAAAGATATTTTTGTTTCCTAAATGGATATTCTGGGTACAATCAAGTGGCCATTTATCCGGAAGACCAAGAGAAGACCACATTCACTTGTCCATATGGAACATTTGCCTTTCGGAGAATGCCATTCGGTCTTTGCAACGCACCGGCCACTTTTCAAAGGTGCATGATGGCCATTTTCTCTGATATGGTAGGAGAATTCTTGGAGATCTTTATGGATGATTTTTCTGTGTTTGGGGAGTCATTTGAAAATTGCTTGGAAAATTTGAAGAAAGTGCTTGCGAGATGTATTGAAACCAACCTTGTTCTTAGTTGGGAAAAGAGTCACTTCATGGTTCAAGATGGCATAGTTTTGGGCCATATTATGTCCGAACGGGATATAGAGGTGGATAAAGCCAAGATCGACCTTATTTCTAATCTCCCTCCTCCGACCTCTGTGAGGCAAATTCGTTCATTCCTCGGCCATGTCGGTTTTTACCGCCGGTTCATAAGTAACTTTTCTAAGATTGCCCGTCCGTTAACTCTTCTCTTGGCCAAAGACACTCCATTCTATTTAGATGCTGCCTGCCTTGAGGCTTTCAATACCCTTAAAGAGGCTTTGACCAAGGCACACATTCTCCAATCTCCTAATTGGTCTTTACCTTTTGAAATCATGTGTGATGCCTCCGACTATGCTATCGGGGCAGTTCTAGGCCAAAGAATTGACAAGTGTCCGGTGGTGATATATTATGCGAGTCGCACTCTCGCTGATGCTCAGCTCAACTACACCACCACGGAAAAGGAGCTGTTAGCTGTTGTCTTTGCCTTTAAAAAGTTTCGATCATATCTCTTAGGGGCAAAAGTATTTGTTCTCTAAAAAGGATGCCAAACCTAAACTCATTAGGTGGATCCTCCTACTCCAAGAATTTGATCTTGAGATCCGAGACAAAAAAGGTTCTGAGAATAAAGTTGCCGATCATCTTTCTCGGATTCTCACAACTGATAATGCTCCTTTGCAAGATTCATTTCCAGATGAACATCTCCTGTCCATCACCCATAGTCAACTCCCATGGTTCGCAGACATTGTCAACTACTTAGCTGTGAGACAAATTCCTAATGGGTGGTCTAAACATGAAAAAGAATATTTCTTTGCCAAAATCAAACACTATTACTGGGAAGATCCTGAATTATTCCACGTAGGTCCAGATCAAATAATTAGGAGATGTGTCCCCGAGGAAGAACAACAAAGCGTCCTGAATTTTTGTCACACTCTATCTTGTGGGGGACACTTCGCGGGAAAGAAAACAGCCGCCAAAGTGTTGCAAAGTGGATTCTTCTGACCCACTCTCTTCAAAGACGCCTATGAATTTAGTAAGACTTGTCTTAGGTGTCTAGCCATTGGAAACATGAGCAAACGCGATATGATGCCACTCAACCCCATTCTAGTGGTCGAAATCTTTGATGTTTGGGGAATTAATTTTATGGGGCCCTTTCCGCCATCATTCGGATATGAGTACATTCTTGTGGCAGTCGACTATGTGTCTAAATGGATTGAAGCCATTGCCACACGAACTAATGATCACAAAGTTGTCTTGAAGTTTGTCCGAAAGAATATATTTTCAAGGTTCGGGTGTCCGAGGGCGATCATTAGTGATGGAGGTTCTCATTTCACTCATGTCCAATTCCGAGCTCTTCTCGGGAAATATGAGATCACTCATAAGATTGCCACCCCCTATCACCCCCAAACAAGTGGCCAAGTGGAGACATCCAATAGGGAGATCAAAAATATCCTGTAGAAATCTGTTAGGCCCGATAGGAAGGATTGGTCCGAAAGATTGGATGGCGCTCTTTGGGCCTATCAGACAGCATACAAAACCCCATTGGAATGTCTCCATATAGGTTAATCTTTGGAAAAGCTTGTCACCTACCTGTTGAGCTTGAGCATAGGGCCTATTGGGCTATTAAGCAGTTCAATTTTGACTTAGCCTAAGCCGGATCTCATAGGACCCTACAACTAAATGAGTTGGAGGAGCTGAGGAATGAAGCCTATGAAAATGCCAAGATTTACAAAGCCAAGACCAAAGCTTTCCATGATAAACACATTATGAGAAAATCATTTCAACCTGATCAAAAAGTTTGGCTCTTTAATTCAAGGTTGCGCTTATTCCCCGGAAAATTAAAGTCTAGATGGGATGGACCATTTGTTGTGCTCAAAGCCTTTGATCATGGTGCTGTCAAAATTCTAGATCCTAAAAATGGTCAAATTTTCACTGTCAATGGTCAGCGTCTCAAACTCTACTTGGAGAACACACAACTTCTATCAAAGGAATCAATCCCACTGAGTGACCCATGATAAATACAAGAATGTCGTCTGGCTGAAGACGTTAAATTTAGCACTTGTTGGGAGGCAACCCAACCATTTCTCTTTAAAAATCTAGTGAGTCATTTTCATTTGTGTTTGTAAGAGCTGGAAGAAGTCGTTCGCAAAATTACCTACCAAAATAGCCACGTCTGCGCACCCCAGGTTGTACCTTTCCTTCCCAAGCATTCATGTATGCATTGTCATGTTCATATATTCTACATGTCATTGAGGACAATGCCATTCAAGTTGGGGGGAGAGAGAAAAATTTTCATGATGCATATTGCACAACCTGATAGGAGTTTTATCTTGCATGTCATCATTCCATGAAAGTAGAAAGATGTAAACCCCATTTTGAGTTTCATGATTCATGCTTAATTTAAAAGTAATTCTGGAATAGAAAAGACTAGGGAGAAGGATGATGGGAAATTTAGTCAATATAGTAATGGAAAACTGACATAAGAATCCCTTTAAAGTTCATGTGCACTTTGAAAAAAAAAAGAAGAAAAAAAAAGAAAGAAATTCATGTTGCACACTAATGAAACAAGCAAGACAATCTCTCTGCTATTTTTGGTATGATGTCTGATATTCTGCACTTCTTAAGAAAAGAGATCTTTTTACAAAGTTTTCTGTCAAATTATCTATCAAATAAGCGTAATGGTACAAAAAAAAAGAGAAAAAAGAAGAAGAAGAAAATACACCATGAAAAATACCCCTAGTCTTAGTAACCGGGCCTACTTCACCTAAGACGTGTTGAGGTTCGCGTAAAACGGAAAAGGGAACCTTGATCTGTGAAACCGGGCCTACTTCTCATAAGGCAAGAGTCGAGGTTCGTGTTGAGCAGTGAAGGGTAGTGCAGCATCATGTGTGGTATAAAAGATCCCAAAGGGACAAAGTAATAAGGCAGATAAAAAGCTAATATACATAATACTCTGATCTAAGAGGTGCAGGGTTGAAAGGCATTTATTTGGAATAGCGAATGAGGGACGCAATTATCTAAGCTGTGGATTTGGTATTTATATATGCACAGGTGCTATTGAGCTTTGATTTGAATTCTTGATCATGTAGTTCCTACGTAAGGCTAGTGTGTATTAATGATTCTAGATTCTTAATCTTTGGTTGATTCTATGAAGGGAGAGCTGGATATGAGAGTATGAATTTTATAAACTCTTGTTAGTCCTAAATTTTAATTTTATTTGCTTTGCTAAGGGACTAGCAATGAGTAAGTTGGGGGGTGTGATAAGTGTTCATTTTCGATGATAATTCATCACATGTACACCGTTTTATGTGCATATAATCAGATAATTATGCATGTCCCATCATTAATATCAACTTTACATGTAAATTAGGTATTTCACGTAAATTGATTAATTTGGTGTACTATTTAATGAATTAAAGTTGAGGGCCATGAGCATTAATTCTCCATTGCATAATTAATCATGAGCATTTAAGATTTATGTGCACATTACGATAATTTTTATGGACTAAAGTGTAATTATGTGTGTGTAGGACACTAAAGGTAATTACAAAAGAAGCCGAGGGTAAAACTGTCACCACTACTTTGACCAAGTCAAAAGCACATATTTTGATTGGAGGGAAAAGAAATTTCAAAAGTTTAAAATTGAAGAAAAGAAACACATATTTCGGTTGGAGGGAAAATTGAATTCAAAGTTTGAAATAATGGAGAGGAATGATGAGTCTTGGGAAGGGGGTTGTCCAAAGCCCAAGGAGGGTGTACTCACCTACTTTTTCTCTTCCCCATGCATCATATTCTACTTAAATCATATCCATCCATCTCCTTTGATACAATCTCCACCCTCCATCTACCCAATTTTCCTATAAATAGCCCATGACAAGAAGGAGAATGGTGTTCTTCTTTTGGTAATTTCTCTCCCAACCTTAGGCCTCCGAGTTCTCCCTTGTACGTTCATTTTCAGCTCATGCACTCTTCATCAAAGTTCTTTATTTTTAAGTTCACTACAACTTCTTCTTTTGGAGCATCTTCTAGTTCCTTCTAGTTTTCAAGCTATGTCGTGTTTTTCACTGTGCTGTCCTGTTCATCTGTGAACCAATATTTCTCTCTGTTCTTCCCCTTGTTTCTCACCCTTCTAGTCATTTTCTCCTCTTGCTTTCTTCATAAAAGTTATTTATTTTTACAAGATCTTCAACTTCTTCTTCTACGCCATCTTCTAATTATTTCTGGTTTGAAAGTTATTTCTCATTTTTCAACTTGTTGTCCTGTAATTTCACTGTTCATCCGAGGTTCTAGCTTTTGTTATTTCTCAGTTTTGAAGCCTTTCCACTCTTCTTTTCTCTCTGAGTTCTTCATCAAAGTTCTTCCTCTTATATAGATCTAGACTTTCTTCTTCTATTACTTCCTCCAATTCTTCTTTTTTTACGAGTTATATGTATTTTTTCACTATTTTACTCTCCCATCTTCTTCTTTCTTCATCTCCACACAAACCCTTCCACATTTCTCTCTATATTTCTCTCCAAAGTTTATCCTCCACAACTCCCCTTTCATGACGGCGTGCACATCAAGACGGGCGACGTTCCAAGGCTCGTGACGTGGACGGCGACGGCTTCTTCATCCACCACTTTCCACGGTGATCTCTTTCAAGGCGGAGCGATCCTCTCCAAGGCTCGGCGAGGAGGAGACGACGACGTCATCACCATTGCTACTACCATCTTCACACCTTAGGCTCCTCTTTTTGTTATTGCTTTAGTTTTATTTCACTTCATTGTAATCTCATTGTGTCATTAGTGTAAACTTGTTTCACATTTCATGTACTCTTTCTTTTAAGTTAATGAAAGTTGTTCTCTTGATCTAGTTATTGATCTTCTTCCATCTCTGCCCCCTTCTTCCATCTCTTCTTTTTACTTCATGCAATTAATTTCTATAGCATAGGCGCATAATCATATGTGTTTTTAATTAAGTGTTTGGTTTGTTCTTCATTTCACTATTTTCTTTAAACAAAACAAAATCACAAGTGTTTTCTAAAGGACTCCAAGGTTTTTAACTTTAAAAATCTCTTCTTCCCTGTGGATTCGACCCTTCTCGCCACCTTATTACGTCTTACCTTCATCTAGTGCGAGTTGGAAATTTTAAGATTGATACGCATGTTTTAAACGATGAATTTTTGCGTAATCAGGTGCCCTTCCTCTTTGACACATTGGAGTCACTCAGCACCCAGAACATCCTCCTTTGCCCTCCTTCGGGACCAACGGTATGCCCACACACCCTCCAGCTCCCAGTCATTCTACCACTCCGGGCCCCCAGTGGTACGCCTCTCCCATTTGGCCGTTTGGCGGTACAGCCTTCCTTGAGTCTGCCTGACGGCACACTCTCCTTAGGGCCATTCAACGGTGCACCCTTTCTCATCTTGACAGCGATACACCTCCCTTCCTTGGCCGCTCAGCGGTACACCCTTGGACTGTCAGCCTGGCACTCCTTGATTGTCACTTCCCGGTGTACTCACAATTTGCGTCAGTCTATTGGTTCCTCGCTCGATGTTTTCTCCGAGTTTCCCGAAGTTTCCCTAAAGGCGGCTGCTCCGGCACCCCCCTCAGCTGTTGGTTCATGCCACCCCCGTGGGCATGTTCCTTGTTATTCCTTTACGTCCCGGGTCAAAGGGAGGTGCTGCCGAATTTTCACCAGGAATAACAACAAATTTAAGAGATGAAAAGAAGCAGCAAACCGATGGACTGAGCAATAATAAAAACACCCTAGCCAACTAAAAGGACTATGCAAGATTCAAGGAACTGGACTGAACAAGACTTCAAGCACTGTATTGCTACAATATGACTTGGGACTCAATCTCATGACAGGAGAATGAAAGCTTAACCATCGAAGATGCCTCATCTTGAACTGAACAAAGAATCCTCTCCTGAGTCCTGGCCCACCCCTTCAGCGACAGAATCCGCTTGGTTTCGTTTGCTACTTTTCCCAGCGGTACACCCTGGCCTACCTCTTCTAGCGGTGCGCCCTAACCTTCTATCCTCCTGCGGTACGCTCCCTCTTGCTGTCTGAGCGGCACGCATCCTCCCAGCGTTCCATCAAGTCTGTACATTGCTTCTTCATGCATTGCACGAAGTCTGCACATTGTGTGCTGCATGCTCATCAAGTCCATACACTGGCTAGTCTGCACAAGTGTGTAAGTCTATACATTGGTTGCCGAACGCTCTTCAAGTCTACACATCGCAGCATGCCTTCGTCTAAGTCTATACAGTGCATCATGGGCTTCAAAGCATTTCCAAGTCTATACACTGCACCGCCTCATTCATCGTCTTGCAAAGTCCATACATCGCCGCTATGTGTGTGCATCGTTGAACAAGTCCATACATTCATTGTACCGCTGGCCAAGTCTATACATTGTCGTTGCATAACACGCAAGTCTACACATCGTGAGCATCTCGCTGCCAAGTCTATACACTGCATCGCTGGGCAAGTCTATACATTGTCTGTTGCATACAGCAAGTCTGTACAGTCCTCATGGCTCGTTCACGCATCAGCTCCTCCAGCCCTTCCAGCGGTACGCTTCCAGTCCCCCAGCGGTACGCTCCACATTCTCCCAGTGGTGTGCTCCCCTGGTGCCTCAGCGGTACGCTACACCCTCTACCCTTCAGCGGTACGCCCATCTCCATTCTTCCAGCGGTATGCTCCCCAGCGGTACACCCTTCTTTACACTTTGAGCCGCACACACCATTCATCTCTCAGCGGTACACCCTAGTCTCCATCATCTCCCCAATGAATACACACATGCATGCAATAAAAAGGGAGAGGGGCTATATGATAAAAGGAACGATGAATAGTAGTAACAATAATGAGATAAAAGGGGTGGTCCCAACCAAGATAACAACAAGGGAAAATAATAACAAAGAAAGGGTAATGTCAATAAACAAACGAGAATAACAAGTGTCGATGACCATCGTGAATACAATGATATGGCAGCAGTCTCTCCTTCCTGGATTCCGAACCCGGGGATATTAATGATGCCCCTGTAAGCCGGAAGTCACTCTCGGGAGTTCTCTCTCTTGTCATGGTGACCGCCCGGCCTTACTTCGGGCCGATAATTCATCAGGGTCCCCTCCCTCGTCGGGATCTGATTTGCTTCCCTGCATTAAAATTGCCATCCCTCGGTAAACATTTATACGGAGTCGTCTCCCGGGTTATCATCTCGTTTTCTGTGTGAACTTGTGTCCAAACATGAAATGGTCCATCAGTGACCGACATGACCCGAGTACTCAGGCCCCCACCTCGGGCTCACCGCATAACCCGACGGGTGTTTCCTTCCTGCATTAATCAGTATTTCTTTCGACCGTGGAGCCCTTATTTCTGGCAATTAATCAAGGGTATTCCCCTCTCCGAGGGGATGCAAATAACGTTGTGACCTTTATAGCACAACAGGTCTTAGTCCCGACCCGAACCACACAATCGCCTGACTGAGTCAGATCGAGCGCACCATGGGCTCTCCGGAGCCCGAACAGATCGTCACTTTGTGACTGGCACGCCTACGCACTTAATAAAACCAACAAACGGATAAACGAAAAGGGGCGAAGATCTCTCTCGAAATTAAGTGCGTCCACATCAGGCCACTAACTCGGAAACACCGGACGGTCCAGAAAACCATGTCTCGCAGACGGGAAATAGAACCCGAAAATAGGAGAGTCACGTCACATGTGACAGGAGTACCTGCCCATTAGAGGTAAGGCCGGATGCGCCCCCTGACGTCTTAGACCGCGCCTCCGGTGTCCCCCTCATCACACCCTGGCGGAACGGGGATACCATACAAGTAACCACTTAACAAGAACTAGCTGGGGTCACGCTGGTCAGCGCGGGTCCAACTGCCCTCAACCACGTGTGCATACACAGACCATGCGTCCTAGGTCTGGCCCTCTGACTGGTTTTTCTCTCAACCGGACTGTGGCATCAAGACGTGGGGCCCGACGGTAACCAGCCTAAAAACCGTCTCTCAGGATAGCCTCACCACCACTCCCTGGTAGGACCACTCGCGTGTCGGAAGGCTACGACTAGTGGGGAGTCACTGATGTGACCACTCTCCGAGGAGAAACTCTGAGAAGCACACACGCACTCTGCACGAAAGTCGAGAAGAACCAAGTGGCGCTGAGTCACAGGACTCTGGATAGTCCTCTAGACTCACTAAATCTAATGGTCCTTGAGTCACAAGACTCGGGGTCAAGACCGTTGTACGCAAAGACACAATGCCGTTAATCGAGCCTAATCCCTAGGTCTAAAACCATGGTAGCATGAATACCGAGGCAGCTCACGAGCGGCCAAGACCATCCCCTCAAAAGGGAACTCAAGAGACCTCCAGCCCCAGGCTGGGTGACTGGACTCACAGTCCAAGGCCACACACATGGCCCACGCAGGAAGCATAGAAGCACGATTCCCAAGACAGCTCCCAAGCCGCCACGCCGATTTTCCATCCCAGGGAAAAGCGGGAAACCTCCAGCCCGAGGCTGGGCAACTGGACTCGCAGTCCAAGGCCTTACGCACGGCCTGCTCAGAAACTACTTTCCGGAAGAACTCACAATGCACAAATAAAAACGGTCTTAACAGGAATCGCCTATAGGTGAAGCGGTCCCTAGGGAGACCGTTACTTATCCGTCTCACAGTGTTTTGGGGCTACGGTCCTGCGATAGACTGCTATGCCTGTCATAGCGGACTAAGGCAAACCATTTTCTTGGCTGGGCGTTCATGGTCTGGCCACCACTTGCCTCCTTATGTCGGTTGGCTAAACGGTCGCGCGATAGACCGCCTGACGAGTTTAGCGGTCTGGTGTGGACCACCTGGCAACACAGAAACCCGAAACACATGGGGTCACCCGGATCCCCAAACCCACGGGCACGCTAATCTAAGTAACTCGACACCTCCGGACACCCAAAAACATGATCACGGAACCAACGGGGTGTCCGGGACACTCACGAGGCCGATGGTCGACCACTGGGTCATAACCGGGTCGTCTGGAGACTAACACGACGCTAAACGGCATGAAAACTAATAGACGGTCCTCCATGGACAGTCTAAGACAAAGGCGGTCAAACCCTGGACCGCTGGGAGAAGAAAATGGTCTCTCATGGGCCGCACCGGAACTAGGCGGTCTGGCTAGGACCGCACAACCTAGCCTAGCGGTCCAGCCAGGACCGCATAGCCCTGGGCACCTCTAGAACGTAGGCGGTCACTCCCAGACCGCTCAGGGATAAAACGGTCTACCTCCAGGCAGCACCACTATGCAGCACTGAAAAGGGATAAACAGTCACTCTAGGACCGCACAGGTAATATGGCGATCATCCCATGACCGCAGAGCGACATGACTCGTTCAACGGTCAAATGCATCCTCGGGAGTCACGCTGACCCCCAGAGGAAAAACGGTCTGGCCCAGGCCGCTTCATAGTGCCAGGCGGTCCATACCAGACCATTGAACTCGTCAGGTGGTCTATCCCACGACCGTTTAGCCAACCGACATAAGTGGGCAAGTGGTGGCCAGACCATGGCCGCCCAGCCAAGAAAATGGTATGCCTTAGACCGCTAAGACAGGCATAGCAGTCTATCGCAGGACCGTAGCCCCAAAACACGGTGAGACGGACAAGTAACGGTCTCCCTGGGGACCGCTTCACCTATAGGCTGTTCCTGTTAAGACAGTTTCTATTCTGGCAACCCGAAAACGACGAGTTCGGTGGAAAACTCCGTTCCACGCCTCGTTCACGCCCACGTGAAGGGGAAACAAAGGGGAACCCTTCCCCAAGCCCCAATGCATCCAAAGACACAATCAAACCACGGAATAACACTTGATCCGGCTCACTCCCCAAAAACATGATTTTTCCCAAAAAGCTCAAATAAGCCCGCTCGGCTCACCACGGCCTACCAAAATCGCGGGAAAGGAAGTGCACGAGCTGGGGATCCATCACCCTACCTCCACCGAAGATTTGACGCGTCGTGGACGTCGATCCACGAAGAAAACGTCACGAAACCCCGCCGATAACCCACGCTCACGAACTGGCTTCACCTCGCCACCACGCCTCGATCCTCGCCCCGTCCATGCCGCTCCTCGCCCCACGAACACCGCCACCTCACCCTCGAACATCTCCGTCGGCCTCCCAGAGGGAAGAAGGGGGGAGAGGAGAGAACATGAGAGAGAAGAGAGAGGGAAAGAGTGAGAGAATGAGAGGGGAAAGAGAGAAAGGGGTTTATATATAGAAAATCTAGAATTTCCAGAAAATATGAAAAATAGGGAAAAATACTTCCCACGATCATCGGAAAACGCACAACGTCGTGGTAACGTTCCGGAGTCGGAGAACGCAACGGTTCGCCCCATACGGCGTTCGAAGGTCTGACAGACAAAAACACGTGTAAACCGCTAAACTCAATCTGGGACCCACGAAAGCGATCTGAAACCCACGGATCCTGATTCGAGAAATATCCAAAAAACCCGGGGCATTACAGCCCTCCCCCCTTAAAGAAATGTCATCCCCGAAATTCAAGACAAGCGCCAAATCACAGGGGAAGAACACCATAACCAACTGACAACGCTGTCAGAGCCCCAACATAGAAAATCTCGATTCTCACGAAAGCTCCTCTCTTGAGGGACACAGCCATACTACAATCACAAACGACACCTCGCTCCGCATGCCGCGCACACCGGCCATCAGAGCAGGCATACACCAAAGGACACAGTCCGGCATCACCTCAGTCACAAGGAAAATCAATCATGGCACCGTTGCCACCATCTCGCCCACCGAGGGGACACAGTCCTCATCACGAGAAACAGCTACCGATCCATCCTATGGTCAGCAGACAAATCACACATCAACTTCACAATCAGCTGACCGGTTCCACGCCCTGCTCAAGGGAACAACCAATACAGACCCTTCATCAGCTCATACCTGGCATGCCAAGCGCTCATAACAGCACGGGACCAACTCTGCCAGAAGATAAACTTCGATAAATCCAGATCCCATCCAGAAGGCACATCACGGAAACGACCACCAAAGGCCTCGCTTGCACACGGCTCTCGCCAATCTCGATGCGCAACCACCAGCTTCTTCTATCTGTGAAAGACCACAAGCCGGTCACCAACTGCTCGTCAACGAAAACCCTCATCTTGCTCAACTTCTTCCGCCTTTCCTGGTCCTTCACCAGAATTGACAACACGTTACAAACCTCGATGGGGCCACTCGCTGACTCACACACAGACCAATATCACTTCTCGAGCTGCACTCCTCTCGGACACCGCATCCGATCTCGATCATCGCGCCAACTCTACCCTTACAGGGGAGCACGATGAAACCAATGACAAGACTCAGGAGTTCTTCGATCATCACCTCACTCGACTCAGACTTATGGGGGAACCATCCCATGTTGGTCACCAAACCGGGGATAACCATTCCAATGCCAACGTCCCATCAAGGACCTCCAACCATAGACGTCACTCTTTCGTCTTGTCTCATCGAATCCTATCTCAACTTATCCGAGTTGACACCTACCAATCCCGATTCCGCCCTTATCACAGAGCCACGGGACACCACCGGAACAATTCATGGCACACGTCTCTAGGGGAGGAAAGTGCCATCCAATATTACGGCAACCTGGTCGCCAACACCACGACTAATGCACATAGGTCTTCAAACGACACAGATTTTCATAACAGTTGGGTCCCGTCCATCACAATCCAACACGATCATAACCTATAGACGCTGTTGTGGTCGATCACACTGTTAGGCTCACCAGCCACTCACAGTTGCCAACTGGGACCCATAATCTGTCAGAGATCACTTCCTCAAAACATGATCTCATCTGAGGATACAACCTCCAATACAAGTCGGGCACCAAGCCACCGACTCTGACCATCACGTCCTCGACCTCTGTCAGGCGACATCCTCTACAACCCCATCGGGTCTAACACCGACGCCTGACACGGCTTTCATCACATGAACATGGTACTCATACAGCACACTTGCCAATATTTTTCCCCAACACTCCATCCTGCCAGTGCTAAGAACCATAATACCTCGAGCAATGGCACGGCAACAACACGTCTCACATAGAGGAACCAATCCTCCAATGCTTAACGCAACCTCAGGAATCCGCTCGTAGCAGCTAACGCTACGATCCTAGACCTGTGGGTTATGGGCCCACCACGCTTCCGCTGCGCCATTTTGATCCATACGCACAGCCAACACGGTAACTCGGGACTCGCCATCCCGATAATCCACAACTCGGCTCGCCAATTTCAGAAAGTAGGGTGAGAAAAGCTCCCTTACCTCGAACCCCAAGCACAAATTCACTCTCAAATCTGGCAATCCTCTGCAACTCTGCAGGCTCCGAACCGACATGCATCGAAAAATCACGACACCAGCCACAAATTCTCAAGAACACCGCCCAACTGGCACACGTCCTTCCGGAATAGCACCAACACCCCTCACACAACAAGGGAATTGGGCACGAATTCTCACAGGCAACCACCTTGCCAAAACGCGGAACTCACCTTGCACGAACTTTATGGCACACAGAGGCCAACCAAATTCGGGAACATAATGCAAGACGACGAACCTTAGCCAAACACAACCTCTCCAACCAAGGGAGAACCCAACACACCTCCGACCAATGAAAAAACTCCACGCTCGACCTGACCTCAAACCTCGCGCACGCTGGGAACATCACCTTCCAGCACTGAGAAAACTATCGCTTCCATCAGGTCAGCGCCTCCGACACACTCGGCGAGTGTCACGTTAGACCACAATCACAACATCTCTCAATGCACCACCACTGCAATTCCTCGAACTGCAACACGCCACGCCAAGAGCCACACACGAGCCATGATCGACAACCGTCAACGCTCATCCTCGAGTCCCGAACTCGACACAGAACCTTCATATCTCAAACCAAATCCACGGTGAACGTAATCCATTCACACACAAGAGCGCATGAGTAAGAACTCACTGGGACAACTCCGCCCAATCCTACCTTGAAATCCATAAAATAATCGGGACTAACACATCATTTCTGACGCAATAGAGTACGCCATCAGGCTCGAAAATCAGCAACTCACAGAGAAGATCCTCCGCTCATCCGAGCACACTTCTCGATCAGAACACCCACTCTGCCACCTTAAACCACAATCTTAACACCTCAGGGGCTGGATAACCTCAAGCTGGGGTGACCAGACTCGACAACAGGCTCAGAGCACACTCATGGCCACTTAACCACAACCGATCCTCGCCAGCCACCTGACCTCGCTGCATATTCCTCGAACACAGCAACGCAGCAATGCACCTGCCGGCAACCTCTGCTCAACGCAGCACGACCGGGGTCATAACCCGTCGGGAAAAAATCTCTCTATCACATCCCTTGGGCCCCACGCCGGCACGAAAGCTGCGCATAGCAACCACCTTTATAGCGTCGCGCAGCACACTCAAGCTCTCAAGCGAGAAACAAGGCGGAAAACATGCATGAAACCCTATGCCAGCTGCCGACTGTACTGGACCTTATGGACTCTGATCACTGTAATATCTCGAATTCCTATGCACGTCCACAGCCACCGCTCTGATACCAGTTGTAACGACCCAAGATCCGAATACTGGGAAGAACCCGATACCATTCAAATCCTGGCCCGCCGCCCACGAGCTGGGAGGGCTTGGAAGGGCTAAAATGAGTGTGGAGGTATAAAGAAATAGGAAATAAAGCAGGATAATTCAACAATTAACAGAAATAAATAAACAACTACAATAGAGTCCAGTCCAATAGAAAGTACAGTCTAAAGCAGTAAAACATACCACATGCCAAGTGAACACTCGGCCCGACGAGCTGGCAGCTAAGGACCTCCATGCAACGCCCTCGAACCTCGAGGAAGAATCGTCGCACCTGAAAAGTATGGATGAGTCTCCAAACAGAGACTCAATAGGGTCCCGCGGAACCACAACCGGAAACAACGGCGGTAGCGGAAAGGAAAGTAGCACTAGCAAAGCGACAGCAACAGCGGAGGAGTAACAACTATGGCGAAGGGAACCCGTTCACCAACCCGCGGCAACCGTTAAGACCACGGCTCTACAGCTACTCCTACCGGTAACGGGGAGGAAGGAACTCCCGATCTCATCATCGGGAATCGGACCACTCTAACGCCAGTCCTACCAAGGAACACTCACGGCAACCCTGCCGTAGAGGCTTGTCTCCTAGGACAAGGCCAACCTGGACACGCTGTCCAAGGTTCAACCCCGACTACCTGGTCGTGGGCACCGCACAGCAAGACACTACCTCGGTAAAGCCCCGGCACCCAGGCCACTAACTCGGAAACACCGGATGGTCCAGAAAATCATGTCTTGCAGGCGGGAAACGGAACCCTGAAATAGGAGAGTCACATCTCACATGACAGGAGTACCTGCCCACTAGAAGCAAGTCCGGATGCGCCCCCTGGCGGAACGGGGATACCGTACAAGTAACCACAGAACAAGAACTAGCTGGGGTCACGCTCGTCAGTGCGGGTCCAACTGCCCCCAACCACGTGTGCACACACAGACAGTGCGTCCCAGGTCTGGCCCTCTGACTGGTTTTCCCCTCAGCCGGACTCTGACGTCAAGACGTGGGGCCCGACGGTAACCAGCCTAAAAACCGTCTCTCGGGATAGCCTCACCACCACTCCCTGGTGGGACCACTCGCGTGTCGGAAGGCTACGACTAGTGGTTGATGTGACCACTCTCTGAGGAGAAACTCCGAGAAACACACATACACTCTACGTGAAAGTTGAGAAGAACCAAGTGGCGTCGAGCCACTAGACTCTGGACAGTCCTCTAGACTCACTAAATCCAACGGTCCTTGAGTCACAAGACTCGGGGTCAAGACCGTCGTACGCAACGGCACAATGCCGTTAATCTAGCCTAATCCCTAGGTCTAAAACTACGGTAGAACGAATACCGAGGCTGCTCACGAGCCGTCGAGACCATCCCCTCAAAAGGGAACTCAAGAGACTTCCAGCCCCAGGCTAGGTGACTGGACTCACAATCCAAGGCCACACACATGGCTCATGCGAGAAGCATAGAAGCACGATTCCCAAGACAGCTCACAAGTCGCCACGCTGATATCCCATCCTAGGGAAAAGCGGGAAACCTCCAGCCCCAGGCTAGGCAACTGGACTCGCAGTCCAAGGCCTTACGCACGGCCTGCTCAGAAATTGCTTTCCGGAAGAACTCACAATGCACGGGGAAGCCCCACCGCACTCATGCCGATACATGGCGACTCGATCTAGCGAGAACACGAAAACCCGAAACACATGGGGTCACCCAGATCCCCAAACCCACAGACACACTAATCGAGATAACTCGGCACCTTCGGGCACCCAAAAACATGGTCACGGAACCAACGGGGTGTCGGGACACTCACGAGACCGATGGTCGACCATTGGGTCACAACCGGGTCGACCGGAGACCAACACGACGCTAAACGGCACGAAAACCAATAGTCGGTCCTCCCTGGACCCTCTAAGACAAAGGCGGTCGTACCCTGGACCGATGGGAGAAGAAAACGGTCTCTCATGGGCCGCACTGGAACTAGGCGGTCTGGCTAGGACCGCATAGCCTAGCCTAGCGGTCCAGCCAGGACCGCATAGCCCTGGGCGCCTCTAGAACCTAGGCTGTGACGACCCAAGATCCGGATATCGGGAAGAACCCAATACCATTCGAATCCTGGCCCGCCGTCCACGAGCCGGGAGGGCTCGGAAGGACTAAAAGGAGTGTGTAGGTACAAAGAAATAGGAAATAAAGCAGGATAATATAAGAATTAATAGAAATAAATAAATAACTACTACAACAGAGTCTAGTCCAACAGAAAGTACAATCTAAAGTAGTAAAACGTACCACATGTCAAGTGATCACTCGGCCCGGCGAGCTGGCAACTAAGAACCTCCAAACAGCACCCTCGAACCTCGAGGAAGAACCGTCGTACTTGAAAAGCAAGGGTGAGCCTCCTGTCACTGGCTCAGTAGGGATCCTGCGGAACGCCAACCGAGAACAACGGCAGTAGCGGAAAGCAACGCTAACAAAAGCAACAATAGCAACAATAGGAACAGCAAACCGGTGGCCGGTAAAAACTCGGCACTACAGCTACTCCTACTGCACCGACAACAAAAAGAGAAAGCTCGATCTCACAATCGGGAACCGAACCATTCTAACACCAGACCTACCGAGGAAACACTCACGGCAACCCGGACGTAGAAGTCTGCCTACGCAGGCACGACCAACCGGGACCGCACAGTCTCACACTGGCACGGCGAAGCCTCGGCAATCCCTACCGAGCACCCCTGGTCACCACCTCGGAAAGCACGCTGGATCGGTCCAGAAACTACGTCTCGTAGATGGGAAACGGAACTTGGAAACAGGAGAGTCACGTCTCACGTGACAGGAGTACTTACCCACCAGAAACAAGGCCGGATGCGTCCACTGACGTCTTAGACCGCGCCTCAGGTGCCTCGCTGCGGCGTCCCAGGCGTTGATTGAAACACCGTACAAGTAACCACAGAACACAGAACAAGGGTCTAGTCGAAGTCATGCTCGTCAGCACACGTCCGAAGTCCCCGACCACGTGTGCACACACTGGCTGACTACACTACGTGAGGCCCTCTAGCTGGTTCATCCTCTTGGCCCGGACTTGAGCCGCCACAGTAGGAGGTCCACGGCAACCAGCCTAAAACTGTCTCTCGGGTAGCCTCGCCACCACTTCCTGGTGGGATCACATGCGTGTCGGAAGGCTACGACTAGTGGGGAGTCACTGATGTGACCACTTTCCGAAGAGAAACTCTGAGAACCACACACGTACCCTGCGCGAAAGTCGAGAAGAACCAAGTGGCGCCGAGCCACTGGACTCTCGACAGTCCTCTAGACTCCCTAAATCCAACGGTCCTTGAGTCATAAGACTCAGGGTCAAGACCGTTGTACGCAATGGCACAATGCCGTTATTCTAGCCTAATCCTTAGGTCTAAAATCACGGTAACACGAATACCGAGGTAGCTCACGAGCCACCGAGACCATTCCCTCATGAAGGGAACTAAGAAACCCTCCAGCCCCATGCTGGGTAATTGGACTCACAGTCCACAAGCCACACACGGCCCACGCGGAAAGCACAGAAGTACGATTCCCAAGGCAGCTCACAGGCCGCCATGCCGATTCCCCATCCCTGGGAAAAGCGAAAAACCTCTAGCCCGAGGCTGAATGACTGGACTCGCAGTCCAAGGCCATACACTTGGCCGAGTCGGGAACCATCTTCCGCAGAAACCCACGACATGCGGGGGAACCCCGCCGTACTCACACCGATACACGGTGACTCGATCGAGCGTAACACGAAAGCCCAGAACACATGGGGTCACCCGGGCCCACCACACCTATGGGCACACTAATCGAGTTAACTTAGCACCTCCAGACACCCCAGAAACATGGTCACAGAACCCAAGGGATGTCCAAGACACTCACGAGGCCGATGGTCAACCACTGGGTCACAACCGGGTCGACCAGAGACCAACACAGCACAACAGGGACACAAGAGGGTCGCTCGGACCCTTAGACCCACGGGAACACTAATCGAGGTAAATCGATACCTCCGGACACCCAAAAATACGGTCACGGTACTCACGGGGTGTCCGAGACACTCACGGGGCCATAGGTCGGTCATTGGGTCTCAACCAGACCGACCGGGACCCAAAACGGGCTTGCCCAGTGAAATTCGATCGACCTGACCCCTGGGGTCGGTCGACCGGCCCAAGGCGGTCGGTCGACCGAACCGACACGGTCAAAACACCCGCTGCGGACGCCGGTCGGTCGACCGGACCGCGCGAGTCGGTCGACCGGTTACGACAACAACCCAGTCCGAGCTTGCCCTATGGGCTCGGTTCCACTCCCCGTTCGATCCCAATCGAAGGGGAAGACATGGGGGACCATTTCCCCGACCCCAAAACCCAAAAATGGAGGAAAGAAAGAGGGGAAACCTCAATCGATTCGACGAAACCGTCGCACGCCCTAAAAATGTGATTTTTCCCCCAAACGGCAATAAACCCACGCTCGGCTCACCACGAGCTACCAAACTCACGGAAAAGGAAGTACCGGGGTTAAGGATCCATTTCCCTACATCCACCGAAGATTTCACGCGCCGTGGATGCCGCTCCGACATGAAACGCCCACGAAACCCCCACCGCGGCACGAACCTGCGAATGCGCTTCAACGCGCCACCGTCCCTCGATCATCGACCCGTCCTCGCTCCTCACCCTCGCAGCATCTCTGCCTCGCCCGCCATCTCCTCCGTCGGCCGCCCGGAGGAGAGGAGGAGAGAAAGAGAAGAGAGCGGGAGTGAAAGAGAGAATGGGGAGAGAGAGGGGGGTGAGTGGATTTATATAGAAAATCAATTTGGGATTTTAAAATTTTGGAAAATACAAAAATAGGAAAAAATACTCCCCGCGATCCTCGGAAGACACACAATGCAGTGGTAATGTCCCGGAGTCGGAAAATACAACGGTTCGCCCTACACGGGGTTCCGAGGGTCCGACTGACGAAAACACTCGTAAAATCCAAAACGCGATCCGGGACCCACACAGGCACTCCAAAAATTCCAGATAAATACTGGCATGCTCCTCACAACACCACGGGCCCAAGGAAATTCACGGGCACACCACCAATGGGTCCGACAATCCGGTATAAAAGGTCCAAAGCTCAATCGGACACAATCCGCAACCCGCGGAAAGACGATCCGAAACCCACGGATCCCGATCCGAGAAACATCCGAAAAACATGGGGCATTACATAGGCGGTCACTCCCAGACCGCTCAGGGATAAAACGGTCTACCTCCAGGCCGCACCACTATGCAGCACTGAAAAGGGATAAACGGTCACTCAAGGCCGCACAGGTAATATGGCGGTCGTCCCATGACCGTAAAGCGATAGGACTCGTTCAACGGTCAAACGCATCCTCGGGAGTCATGTTGACCCCCAAAGGAAAAACGGTCTGGCCCTGGCCGCTTCATAGTGCCAGGCAGTCCACATTAGACCGCCGAACTCGTCAGGCGGTCTATCGCGCGACCGTTTAAGCAACCGACATAAGGGGGCAAGTGGCGGCCAGACCATGGCCGCCCAGCCAAGAAAACGGTCTGCCTTAGACCGCTAAGACATGCATAGCGGTCTATCGTAGGACCACAACCCCAAAACATGGTGAGACTGTAATGCCCTAGATTTTTTTGGATCATTTATCGGGTCAGGATGCGTGGGTTTCGGATTGATTTCGGGAGTCTCGGAGCGCGTTTTGTGGTTTACGCGAGTTTTTATCTGTTGGACCTACGGAACACCGTGCAGGATGAACCGTTGTGTTCTCCGACTCCGGGACGGTACCAGTGCGTTGTGCATTTTTTAAGGATCACGGAGACAACTTTTCCTACTTTTTGGATTTTTTCAAAATTTCCATATTTTCCTATATAAACCCTCCCACCCCTCTCTCTCGTCTCATTTCTCACTCTCTCCCTCTCTCTCTTCTCCCACGCTCTCCTCTCACTCTCTCCTCTCCGACGGCCGATGGACTGAGGCGGGGCGACGCGGGCGAGGAGGACGGCGAGGATGGGTCGAGAATCGAGGGACGAGGGCGCGGTGAAACCGGTTCGCGAGCGTGGGGCACCGGCGGGGTTTCATGGGCGTTTTCGCGTGGATCGGCGTCCACGACGCGTCGCATCTTCGGTGGAGGTAGGGAGATGGACCCTCAGCTCGTGTACTTCATTTTTCGTGAGTTTTGCAGGCCGCGGTGAGCCGAGTGGGCTTATTTGGGCGTTTTAGGAAAAATGTGTGATTTTGGGATGTGAGCCCGATCTAGAGTTTTGATCGCGTTTTTGGGATTTAAATGGGTCCTCTTGGTGCTAGAGAGGTAGGGGACTAGTTTTCCCTTGTTTTCCCCTTCACGTGGGCGTGAACGGAGCGTGGAATGAAGTTTTCTGTGTGATTCGCCAGTTTCGGGTTCGGGATGACCTAGCGGTCCTTCCAGTGACCGCTAGGGCGCCAGGCGGTCATGTATGGGACCGCTAGGGTCCCCGTATGTCGGTTCGAGCCTTGCGGTCGCGCGATGGACCGCTAGGCTCTGCCTTGCGGTCCAAGGGGCGACCGTTTGACCGTGTTTTGGTCGGTTAGAGGTTAGTGGGGTAGCGGTCTTGCGACTGACCGCTAGGCATCGCCTAACGGTCAGGTAAAGGACCGCCACTCTACCTAGGGGTCCGAGAAGTGACCGCTAGGGCTTTGCGAGTTCCTGGAGCTTAGCGGTCCAGGGGTAGATAACTAGGTTGGCCTTAGCGGTCCAGGGGTAGACCGCTAGGCTCTCTAACGGTCCAGGGGTAGACCGTTAGGCGGTTTTTCATGTTTACTGTGTATGTTTCGCATTGTGTTGGTCTCCGGTCGACCCGGTGGTGACCCAGTGGTTGACCTTCGGTCTCGTGAATGTCCCGGACACCGTGGGACATGTGTTCGTGTATCTGGGGGTGTCCGGATACGCCGTGTTGTCTCGATTAGCGTGCCCGTGTGTTTAGAGGGTCCGGATGACCCCACGTGTTCCGGGCTTTTGTGTTTGCGTTAGATCGTGTCGTCGTGAGTCGGCACGAGTGCGGAGGGTTGTTCCTGCATATCGTGTGATTCTCGGGGATGTAGTTTCCCGGTGGGCTATGTGTATGGCCTTGGACTGTGAGTCCAATTAACCAGTCTAGGGCTGGATGTTTTCCGTGTGTCTTTTGGATGAGAGATCGACTTGGTGGCTTGTGAGCTACCTCGGTATTCGTGCTACCGTGGTTTCTGACCTAGACATAGGGCAGATTGACTGCGTGGAGCTGTCCTTGTATGAAGGTCTTGACCCCGAGTCTTGTGACTCAAAGACTGATGGATTTAATAGGTCTAGTGGGCTATCCCGAGTGTGGTGGCGTCGTACCACCTGTTACTCCGTATTACTCGCGATGGGTGCGTGAGTGGCTTTCCGTGTTCACATTAGTGACCTCCCACTGGTCGTAGCCTTCTTACGGCACGCGTGTGCTGACCCACCCGGGAGTGGTGGAGCGACTTACCTGAGAGAGACTGTTTTGAGGCTAGTTTCCGTAGGTCCCCTCGCCTTTGCAGCCTGAGTCCGGCTGGGGGGAAAACCAGCTAGAGGACCTGACCTAGAGTGGATGGTCTGTGTGTGCACACTTAGTTGGGGGCTATTGGACCTGCGCTGACGAGCGCGACCCCAGCTAGTCTTGTTCGTGGTACTGGTTACTGTGGTGTCTCTGTCTCCGCCTGGGGCGTCGTAGAGAGACACGTGAGGCGCGGACTAAGTCGTCAGTGGACACATCTGGTTTTGCTTCTGGTGGGCAGTGCTCCCGTCACGTGACATGAGTTTCTTGTGACTTGAATTTTTGCTTCCCATCTGCGAGACGTGATTTTGCGTGCAGTTCCGGGTGTGTTCCCGAGGTAGAGGTCTAGGGTTCTGGTGAGCGTCACCGAGGGTTTTCCCTAGACGGTGTTAGGTCCACGACTGCGAGGTCGTGATAGTTTCTTCTGGCTACGTAGCCAGAGGTTCTCCCGTTAGTTCAGTAGTCCCTCGACTGTGAGATCGGGGTGTGCTTTTTCGGTACAGTAGGAGTAGCTGTAGTGCCGAGTTTTGACCGGCCACCGGTTCACTGTTCCTGCTGTAGTTGTAGCTGCTTTCCTTTCCGTTACCGCCGTTGTTCTCAGTTGGGGTTCCGCGGGATCCCTACTGAGCCAGTGACATGAGGCTCACCCCTACTTTTTAGGTGTGGCGGTTCTTCCTCATGGTTCGAGGGTGCTGTGCGGAGGTTCTTAGTCGCTAGTTCGCCGGGCCGAGTGTTCTCTCGGCGTGGGGTACATTTCTCTGCCTTGGAGTGTACTTTCTGTTGGACTGGACTCTGTTATAGTTGTTTATTTATGTTATTATATATGTTGTCCTGCTTTATTTCCTATTTCTTTGTATCTCCACACTCCTTTTAGCCCTTCCGAGCCCCGGCTCATGGGCGGCGGGCCAGGATTCGAATGGTATCGGTTCCTTTCCCGGTATCCGGATCTTGGGTCGCTACAGAGACGGACAAGTAATGGTATCCCTGGGGACCGCTTCACCTATTGGCGGTTCCTATTAAGACCGTTTCTATTCCGGCAACCCGAAAATGGGGAGTTCGGTGGAAAACTCCGTTTCACGCCCCGTTCACGCCCACGTGAAGGAGAAACAAAGGGGAACCCTTCCCCAAGCCCCAAGGCATCCAAAGACGCCATCAAACCACGGAATAACGCGTTAAAACGCTAGATCCGGTTCACTCCCCAAAAATATGGTTTTTCCCCAAAAAGTTCAAATAAGTCTGCTCGGCTCACCATGACCTACGAAAATCGCGAGAAAGGAAGTGAACGAGCTGGGGACCCATCTCCCTACCTCCACTGAAGATTTGACGCGCCGTGGACGCCGATCCACGAAGAAAATACCACGAAACCCCGCCGATAACCCACGCTCATGAACCGGCTTCACCTCGCCACCACGTCTCGATCCTCGCCCCGTCCATGCCGCTCCTCGCCCCACGAACACCGCCACATCGCCCTCGTCCATCTCCGTCGGCCGCCCAGAGGGAAGAGAGGGGGAGAGGAGAGAACGTGAGAGAGAAGAGAGAGGGAAAGAGTGAGAGAATGAGAGGGGAGAGAGAGAAAGGGGTATATATATAGAAAATCTTGAATTTTTAAAAAATATGAAAAATAGGGAAAAATACTCCCCACGATCCTCGAAAAATGCACAACGTCGTGGTAACGTCCCGGAGTTGGAGAACGCAACGGTTCGCCCCACACGGGGTTCTAAAGGTCCGACAGACAAAAATACGTGTAAACCGCTAAACTCAATCCGGGACTCACGAAAGCGATCCGAAACCCACGGATCCTGATTCGAGAAATATCCGAAAAATTCGGGGCATTACAGAGGGGCTCTCCTCACAGCACCCACAATGGTGAACTGTTGCGCTCGACAGTCGTCGTTTAAAAATGCCGTGCCATACAAATTTCAAAATTTATACAACCGCACTCACTCACTTAGATGATTTTGAAAATACGAGTAAAGTGGTAAATACGGGTCGATCCCACGGGGAGAAAATTTGAATGTAAGTTGGAAAATACCCTTGTGTTTTGGAAAACCAATTACTTTTGTTTGATTTGAGTGCGATTACAACTAACGGAAATGAAATTACAATTTGAAAGAACAAGAGATAAGTTAAAGAAATATTTAGCCAATGAATTGAAGAATGCCGTCGTTTCCTCGCCGAGCCTTTGATGAAGATCGCTCCGCCTTGGAAGTCGACGCCGTGAGATGATTTGAAGAAGACCACCGCTTTGGGTGTGAGTGAAATACTTATGAAGAAATAGGTTGGATAGAACAAGTTTGAAACACTAAGTTGAAAACATAACAGAATTCTATTGAAAATAGGGGTTGGAAGAAATAGAATAACTTAAAATGTAAATGGAATTAGAAAAAATGAAATACATGAAAGGTGTAGAGAATTAAAAGATGAAGAAGTTTTATGAAAAACAGAGAAACAGAAAACGAAAGGAAGATAATGAAAAACTTGAAAAATCAAGATCTATTGCTGCTGGTGCACAGTAACTGACAGAAAAATAGAACAGTAAAGAATTAATTCTAGAGCTCAAACGAAGGAGAATTTGAAGAAGTGGAAGAAGAACAAAAGTTATATCTACAAGAGAGGAACAACGTGTATGAAGAACTTAGAGTAAAAGTGTGATTGTAAAGGCTTCAAAATGACAAATTGATGAAGACTATCACTTCGGATGAACAGTACATACACAGGACAACACTTAGAAACACAGAGAATAACTTTTAAACTAGAAGGAATTAAAGGAAATGATGAAAATAACAATTAAGAACACTTAAAGATGAACAACTTTTATGAAGACAAGAAATTGAAATTGAGATCAGAACAATAAGTTATGAGACTAAGAAGAGGCTGAATGCTTAAACAAAATTTTTCATTAAAACAAATTGAACTTACAAAGCTTGCAACAAAAGTCTTCAAACCAATACCTTCTAATCCTAAAACAAAAGGCCAACAAGAATGAAACTTAAGAACACAAAGCACCCCTTACAAATTCTTCATAATCCTCTTGCTAGCTACTCCTTACTTCCTCTCTCTTACATTTAAAGCCCTTTATATAGGATTTATATAACAACTCCTTAGGAAATGTGAACACTCTTGTCAATGTGAACACCAATTGCTACATGTGTTGACTCCAAATTATGTGCTACCATGTGCTTCACACTTCTCTATTTTTTTCTATTTTTTTTTGGATTTTTTCTAGCATTTTTCTACCTTCCTTTCTCTTCTTTCTCTCTCTTTTTTCCCTTTTTCTCTCTCCTGGTGCCGGGTGAACCCGCGTGCGCCGCCGGTGCGTGAGACGCGTGAGACGCGGCCCGCGTGGGCTGCGTGTGCGCCGCCCCGCCGCCTGGCCGCCGCGTGTTGGCCGCGGGCGCGGTGCGCCCGCGAATTCTTCCTCCCCGCGCCGCGTGGCGCGCCTGCGTTTGACTTCGCCTCCCCCCCTCGTCGCCCGTGCCCGCCGCGAAGGTGGGGAGGGGGGGGGGCGCTGGTGGCCTGCGTGGTTAATATATATAGTATATATATATATATATATATTATATGTATTAATAGTTTAAAAATCCGTAAAAATATCAAATAAATTCCTTTTTTTCTATATTTTTTTATTTTCTTTTTAAAAAGTCTAAAATAATATTTAGTATTATATGTTTTTTTATTTTCATAATATATATATATATATATGAATATATGTAGATATTCTGTATATAGCTTTTTACGACCTTTAAAAATATCAAATAAATTTATTTTATTATTTATTTTTTTCATTTTCTTTTTCAACAAATCCCTAGGCTTTTGGCCCAGTTCCACATATATATATTTTTTTATATTTTCTTTATTTTCTTATTTTTATTATTTTGAGTATTTGTTAAATAAGGAAATATCTTTATTAAAATCAGTTAATTCCAGAAAATTAATTATTTTACTCTAAATTAATAGTAAGCGTGATAAGTGCATATTTATTATTCTTTAAGCTCATAAAAATGTGTATAAGCTCGATCTTGCCATGATCCAAGCACTACGTGAAAGATGGGACCCGGCGAGTCGGGCATTCTTGATGCCGTGGGGGCACATGGTGCCTAGCCTGGAAGACGTGGTCCGGATTACGGGCCTCAAAGTAGATGGGAAGCAGTGACTGGCATTACCTATGCGGACTACTGAGAAGGTGCCCAGAAGCTATTGGGGATGGACTTAGACGGTCGGAAGAACATGTCAGTAGCTAGGTCATCAATCATGGAGGCATTAGGGCTTACTGACATGCGTCCGCGTGATGATGAGTCCCTCGAAGAATTTATGGAAATGGCAGAAAGAGGTGCCCGTGCTGTATATTGCGTGGACACCAGCAACTGGGAGAGGACCAACATGGATCTTAGGAGGTTCCTCCTCTTTCTTTTGGGCAAGTTGCTATTGGGCTCCAAGGGAGACAGTATCCACTGTTGCTTCTTAGAGCTGCTTGTAGACTTGGAAAGAGTAGGACAATATGCCTGGGGAGCTGCCGTGTTGGCACATCTGTTTACAGGTCTGTCGCAAAGGACAGACCGAGAGATGACAATATGTGAGTTTACGCCCTTCATCCAGGTAAAGAATGTTGTAGTTGTTTTATGCCTTTGTTTTCTTGAATTTGTTGATATTGATGACACATGATGGTGTAGCTATGGAGCTACTATTACCTTCCAATGGGGAGAGCTCGTCACTGCCGGCCAGTGACGGTCCTGCTTGCTAGACGGTGGCAACCCATCATGAGTACATCACCTCTATCCTACCAACTGATGGTGTTAAGGCAGGAGTTACAAGAGTTCCCTGTAGCAATGGCATGATACTTTTTCTCCCTTTTTTTTGGTTTGTTTTGTTTTATCATCATTTTGTAGCTAACCAAGAAGATGCGTACAACCCATCAAAGGTGAATTGGAGGCCTTTCTCAAACATGGTCGATGTTGACCAGCCGTGGGTTATTGGAAGCCGCGCCCGATTCGGACGGGACCTCTGGCTCCATTGCTTGAATGAAATCGAGCCCCTCAGACTGAGATTAGCTATGAGGACCCTAGGGCTGGCCCAGGAATGGGTGGATATGACCATGTCTCCCAGCGTCGGAAAGCAGACGCGGGGACCGGCAACCTGTGTCGATTGGAGGGTGCGCTTCCCCGAACAATATGAAGACTGGCAAAGGGGTGGCACGCTCGTGAAATCTCAAGCACAAGACAGCGAGGATTACCTACACCTCTATAGGGTAATGTATGCAGAGAGGCTCCAGCCTGGAGGGCTTGTAGAGGTGAAGAAACCATGCTTTTATCTTTTTCATTGTTTGTTTTTGATTTTTTTTTTTCATTTTGTGAACTCATAAGCCATAATTGTAGAATACCCGTGATACCATAATAATGAACTTACGAGCTCGTCTGGCGGACACTGAGCAAAAGTTAAGTGACACCCGAGCAGCTCTGGGTTCATCAGTAAGTGTTTATGTATACACTCCAGGTATAATTTGAACTTCATGGCGCTAACCACTTATTGTCACCTCATATGTGTTGCAGCGTGCCCAGCTCGATGCAGTTTCATCGGCGATGGGGGCAGATGGCGTTTCGTCCAGTCAATGGATTCCTACTGCAGAGCTGGATCTACTCCACGAGCAGCTTGCTCATGCCACACAATGTGCTGCGGAGGCAGAAGGGATGCTTTCTGCACAGGTGAGGGTTTCACCATTTAATATCCCTTGTGCAAGCATTGCTATATGCCTGAGATGATATGTATGGCAGGAGAAAGAAACACAGGAGGCACTCGCGCTCACCACCCAGAAGGAAGCTAGAATAACTGAGCTGGAGAAGGAACTACAGCGTCGTCCTGATGAGGACTCTTCTAGGGACGCTGTGGAGCTGAGGATCACCCTTCAGCTGGAGAGAGAAGACAGAGAGAGAGAACGAGCTGAAAGAGAAAGGGATAGGGACAGAGAGAAAGCTAAGAGATTGGCCGAGAAAGAGGATAAGAGGGCCCTGGAGATCCAACTTTTTGAATTGAAGACCAGTCTCGGCCTTGCCGATCAATGGCTGAAGGATGGCGAGGAGCGCTATCGAAGAGCACGAGAGCGTGGCTTTCGTGTCAGTAGCTTCTTTGCTGCCCCCGCTGATCGGCGCCGAGGAGTGGAGATAGAAAGAGGACCTCAGAGCGGTAGGAATACCGCTGCTCTCGGCGTGGGAACACCCTCTAGAGTTTCTTACCCAGAGAGTGGCAAGACGAGTAATGTGGAGAAAGAAGGTGGAACCTGATGTCATCTCTTTGTTGTTTGTTTAAACTTTGTAATCTTTGGTTGTTTGTTTCTGTTGTTGAGAGTGGAATAAAATGTTTTTTTATGCTTGGTTCTCTCTTCTTTTTGGTCTCTTGAATCCTTGCACACATCTAGCTTCCAAAAAAAAACTGATTACCACACAAAATCACTTAAACTTTGGGTTACCTCCCAAGAAGCGCTAAGTTTTATGTCGTCAGCCAGACACAAGGTAGAGCACTAACCAACGTGTGGCATTCAGAATGAGCCACCACGTGATCTTGTCTTCCTTCAAATTCCAGCCCTTATGCCATTGGAAGGCAAGAGTAAACATGTACAGACCGGGGCTAGAAAGAGGCAGGACTAGTACATTATTAATTTTAACGTTAACCCTGTGTGTGAGCCAGTTTTCAGCTTTAGGGATCCAGAAATGATCAATGGCCAATTTGTCGAGATCGAGGTGGAACCCTTGCACCATATCAATCCCTTGGTCCCCTTGTCCTGTATCATCTCTCCTGACTAACCCTTTAGTGACTACTTTCTCCATGGAAACTTGTTCAGGCCCTGGTAGCTTAAGAATAAGATTGTCATCCTTAGCCACTTTATTCTCAATAACAGCCTCTTGAGCTTTAAGAGCATTGATCAATTTGTCTTCCTGAGAGGAAGTTAAATCAAAGGTGAATGTGGTTGGCACATCCGCCTCAGATCCTAGAATGTCAAATTGGAAAGGCTCAACTGGCAGGGAAATCAAAGTAGAAGGAAGCACGAGCTCATTATCTAACTCGTCCACAGATTCAGACTTCAGTGGATAGGCCTCCGGGGTCAGATCAAATATGAAATTTTCTAATGAAACCCCTTCATCATACCCCTCACTCATCTGAGGATTATTAACCAAATTGTCCAACAATGGGGTGGATAGAGGAAATGTAAATGATTCCAGTCCGGCCCTTTCATCATAGATCAGATCAAATGTGAATTTCTCTAAGGCGGGCCCATCACCACACTCCTCACTCAACTGAAAATTATCAATCGAATTTTCCAGAAATGGGGCCGGTAGATGAAATGTAAACTTTTCTAATAAGGCCCCATTATCATGTTCTTCCAGGGAAGGAGGATATTCAGAATTTTGTTCCATTAAATCAACAATATTATTACTTACAACGTAATCCTCCTCTTTATTCATGTCCTCAATTGAGTTGTGTGGGCCATTGTTCTTGACAGTAACATTCTCAATCTCAAAACTTTCATAGGATGGGGTGATATGATCATCATTATCCTTGAAGTCACCCCCTTCTTCCTTTCCTTCCTTCATAATGGTATTACTTGCACACACCCCCTCACTCTCAATAGTGATATCGTGAGCCAAAATGACAGACAGAAGACTGTCATCATCATCATCCACATATTTAGGGGGTTGGTGTAAGGTTGAAGGAGGGGGTTGATAAGTAGACTGAGAGTACATGATTTGAGGTTCAAAGCAATGGCCCGGTGAATCACCCCTAGTATCAATGTTGAATCCGAAATCTGGGTGAGATGAGTTGAGCTGAAGTTGAGGACACGGGGGTCGCCCGTGGCCTTCTTGGGGTGAAAGTGTAGACAAATGGGTTTAGATTGTTTGGTCCATCCAAGGAAAATTTAGGTGATTGCTCCAGCCAGACGTAGAATTATCGGAAAGGGTATCACACTGGCGTGGAGAGAATCCTAGGATATTGTGGACCTGTGCTTGGATAACTGGAGAGAGTCGGGCAACAGTAGGACATTCACTCACATGGTGAGTGAGACTGGCACAGAATTCACAGACTTCCGTGAACGTATGGATTGGGTTTTCAGCCTGTTTGACATATCCTACAGATTGTTGATAAGATGAGATGGAGGCACGATTCACCGAATTTTCACTCAAAATCTCAAACAGATCATACGCCTCATCTTCACTTTTGCTCAAAAATGCCCCTCCATAATATATATCCACCATTTGCCTATCAAAATCGGATAACCCCTCATAAAATGTAAATATAATTTGCCATTTGGGTAACCCATGGTGTGGACATTGACTTATTAAATCCTTAAGTCTCTCCCAAGATTCTTGAATTTGCTCTCCCGGACGTTGAGTAAATCCTGTAATCGCCCTTCTCATCATGTTGGTTCGGCCTATGGGGTAAATTTTTTTCAAAAATTCTAACTGCATAGCTTCCCAAGTCCTGCTAATCTTTCCAAAACTCCTTAACCAACAGTTTGCTTTATCTTTCAATGAGAATGGAAATAAGACCAACTTAAGGGCATCATCATTAAAATTCTGAATTTTGATCAGGGAGCAAACTTCTAGAAAATCATCTAGATGCCTATAAGGATTTTCATTGAGATTCCCATAAAAAGATGGGAGCATCTGGATGAGACTAGGGCGAATCTCATATTGATCAACTAGAATGTCAGGGAGTTGAATACATGTCGAGGGCTTGTAAGTAGAAGGATAAAAGTGCTTCAGCATAGGCGTGAATTTGTTGATTTTATTTTTTTTTATTTTTTTTTATGCAACCACAAACAAGTTAACACAACTTATCTAATAATCTAGATGCAACTTAGACCTACAAATAGGGTTTCACAAAGTGATTAAAGTGAAACTTAAGTTTACCCTCAATATGACCACCAGCCAGGTAAGGGGTGGGGTAGTGGGAGGCTCCCCTACTTTCGTAGGGACCTAATTATGTCAAACCACTAGCCCGCTTAAGGCGTTTGCCGTCCGACCGTCTTGCCTTAGGCACCGGTTTTCACAAGAGGGTAAACTCAAATCGTACTAAAATCACAGTGTGATCCTAGGGCCAATGTTTACTGACTTTTATTTAAGGCGTAGGTCATGCAAAGATGCAAGGGAAATATGGTTTGTGGGCTAAGGAAGGGTGATGAAATCCCCATCTTATGTTATTTAAAGGTAGTGCCCTTAGAATATTTTGAAATGAAATGCTCACCATAATTTCAAACAAGGGGTTCTTATGCAATATGCATGCCATAATCGGATAAGTAGAACGTACATTGCCCCTCGCAAGATTAGAAACAACACAATATAGGAATTAAACAAATAAAAAAAATTCTATGCTAAATGATGCATGACCTAAAACATGTTGTGTTGTTTCTAATCTTGAAATGATTTTTTTTTATTTTGGTGTAAGTAATTTTTTTATTTTTTAATTAATGAACCCATCTAGCCAGAATAAAAATGTCTTTTGTTTTGATGTTTTTGATTTTTTATAGAGTTTTGAAGAATTTTTCAAATTTTTCTAGATTTTTCAGAAATTGGAAAAATAGAACCTGTTCCGACGTTTCTGCCCTTTAGCAACGCTTCTGAGCTTTTAACGACGCTACATTTTCTGAGGATTTCAGGTCCGATTTTCCTCTTTCCTTGATGTTATGACTTTTTTTTTCTTTTTCCTGCACAAGTAAAAATAACAAAATCAATATACAAATATACAAATCAAACACAAGAATATCCAACTTTCAACAATTCCATCCCCGGCAACGGCGCAAAAAATTTGATGCGCTCGACAGTCGTCATTTAAAAATGCCGTGCCATACAAATTTCAAAATTTATACAACCGCACTCACTCACTTAGATGATTTTGAAAATACGAGTAAAGTGGTAAATACGGGTCGATCCCACGGGGAGGAAATTTGAATGTAAGTTGGAAAATACCCTTGTGTTTTGGAAAACCAATTGCTTTTGTTTGATTTGAGTGCGATTACAACTAACAGAAATGAAATTGCAATTTGAAAGAACAAGAGATTAGTTAAAGAAATATTTAGCCAATGAATTGAAGAATGCCGTCGTTTCCTCGACGAGCCTTTGATGAAGATCGCTCCGCCTTGGAAGTCAATGCCGTGAGATGATTCGAAGAAGACCACCGCTTTGGGTGTGAGTGAAACACTTATGAAGAAATAGGTTGGATAGAACAAGTTTGAAACACTAAGTTGAAAATATAACAGAATTCTATTGAAAATAGGGGTTGGAAGAAATAGAATAACTTAAAATGTAAATGGAATTAGAAAAAATGAAATACATGAAAGGTGTAGAGAATTAAAAGATGAAGAAGTTTTATGAAGAAAACAGAAACAGAAAACGAAAGGAAGATAATGAAAAACTTGAAAAATCAAGATCTATTGCTGCTGGTGAACAGTAACTGACAGAAAAACAGAACAGTAAAGAATTAATTCTAGAGCTCGAACTAAGAAGAATTTGAAGAAGTGGAAGAAGAACAAAAGTTAGATCTACAATAGAGGAACAACTTTTATGAAGAACGCAGAGTAAAATTGTGATTGTAAAGGCTTCAAAATGGTAAATTGGTGAAGACTATCACTTCGGATGAACAGTACATACACAGGACAGCACTTAGAAACACAGAGAATAACTTTTAAACTAGAAGGAATTAAAGGAAATGATAAAAAGAACAATTGAAGAACACTTAAAGATGAACAACTTTTATGAAGACAAGAAATTGAAATTGAGATCAGAACAATACGTTATGAGACTAAGAAGAGGCTGAATGCTTAAACAAAATTTTTCATTAAAACAAATTGAACTTACAAAGCTTGCAACAAAAGTCTTCAAACCAATACCTTCTAATCCTAAAACAAAAGGCCAACAAGAATGAAACTTAAGAACACAAAGCACCCCTTACAAATTCTTCATAATCCTCTTGCTAGCTACTCCTTACTTCCTCTCTCTTATATTTAAAGCCCTTTTATATAGGGTTTACATAACAACTCCTTAGGAAATGTGAACACTCTTGTCAATGTGAACACCAATTGCTGTATGTGTTGACTCCAAATTATGTGCTACATGTGCTTCACACTTCTCTATTTTTTTCTGATTTTTTTAGAATTTTTCTGGCAATTTTCTACCTTCCTTTCTCTTCTTTCTCTCTCTTTTTTCCCTTTTTCTCTCTCCTGGCGCCGGGTGAACCCGCGTGCGCCGCCAGTGCGTGAGACGCGTGAGACGCGGCCCGCGTGGGCCGCGTGTGCGCCGCCCCGCCGCCTGGCCGCCGCGTGTTGGCCGCGAGCGCGGTGCGCCCGCGAATTCTTCCTCCCCGCGGCGCGCCTGCGTTTGACTTCGCCTCCCCCCCTCGTCGCCCGTGCCCGCCGCGAAGGCGGGGAGGGGGGGGGGCGCTGGTGGCCTGCGTGGTTAATATATATATATATATATATATATATTATATGTATTAATAGTTTAAAAATTCGTAAAAATATCAAATAAATTCCTTTTTTTCTATATTTTTTATTTTCTTTTTAAAAAAGTCTAAAATAATATTTATTATTATATGTTTTTTTATTTTCATAATATATACATATATATATATATATATGAATATATGTAGATATTCTGTATATAGCTTTTTACGACCTTTAAAATATCAAATAAATTTATTTTATTATTTATTTTTTTCTTTTTCTTTTTGAACAAATCCCTAGGCTTTTGGCCCAGTTCCACATATATATATATTTTTGTATTTTCTTTATTTTTGTATTTTTATTGTTTTGAGTATTTGTTAAATAAGGAAATATCTTTATTAAAATCAATTAATTCCAGAAAATTAAGTATTTTACTCTAAATTAATAGTAAGCGTGATAAGTGCATATTTATTATTCTTTAAACTCATAAAAATGTGTATAAGCATGAATTACTATGTAAAAATACACACTTATCATGGACGCCCCATAGTCTGATAGTTGGAACCCCCCACGATCTATCAGCAATAGCGGGCCACAAACCCCAGCATGAAAATCCCTCTGACGTCCATTTGGAAGGGATCGGAGAAGCTAGCATCCACAAAGGGGAAGTCGAGGTGGGCCCCCCCAATGGCGAGACGCCAAACGTGCTGACGACAGCCGCCTAACTCTGGTGCTATGGTGGGTGGCGGTGCTGGCCCTACTCCTGTTGCTGCCACTACTGTTGTTATTGTTGTTGCTACTATTACTTCAGTTGGATCACTTGTTGGGCGATTGCCATCAGATTGCCAATGTCTACGCACATGTACACCATTGCTGCGCCAACTGCAAGCTTTCCACCGATCAAAGTCCTATTTCATTTGCCAACGGATCTCAGAGAAGAAGGCCAATGAGATATGCAAATCTATGAGGTAGAAAAGGAGTAGGGATTTTTTTTATTAGGTCAATAGTGGGGGAATGGGGAAGACAACGAGAGTGGAGTGAGTGCCTATAGAGCGAGAATTTGAGAGAGTGGAGTGGGTGCAGAGGGGGTCCCCCCCTTCGTTGCCAACAATGCCACCAAGTAGGGGTGGGGTGCGCAAGGAAAGAGAGAGGAGGTGGCACCGGAGGGGGTCTCCTACTCCGACATCGGTCATAGGTAGGGTGCACAGTGAGTGAGAGAGAGTGTGTGAGAGAGGAGGAGCCGAGTGTTGAAGGGGGTCTTTGGTATGCCATCCCCTCCTCTTTCGGCCCAGAGAGAGACATAGAGAGGGAGAGAGAGGCACAACGGGATGGGGTCATTGGCGCCAACACCCCTCCCATCTCGGTCCATAGAGAGAGAGAGAGAGATGTGGTTGGGATTACTGGCGTGGGCATCCCCTCCTCTTTCAGCCAAGAAAGAGGGAGAAAGGCACATGGAGGTTAGTTTTGGGAAGAGAAAATTAATAGAAGTGAGGGGAATGAATATTCCCTAAAATTAGATAGCATATTCTATTTTTTTGGATGATTATTAACCAGAGCTTTTTACTAACGGTTAAAAAAATTGAGTGGCTAATGACTAAACAGTGATGTAGAGAGCTTCTCTATTTAAGAACTATAACTTGAGACAATAAGTAACATGTACTTGAAAGTACAATCAGTATATAAGAAAAAACAGAGGAGGTCCTTTTGAAGATTTTAAATACCTCCATATAATTCTCAGCACAAGATACAGATGTTTCAGATGATCCACCTTTAACAACATCCAGTAATCATCTTCACCATCATCCACATCAGTCTGGCATATAGTCTCAAAAGGTTTCAAAAGAATGACTTTAAAAAGCATGTCAAACTCCAAAAGAAGCATGCATGGAGCTCCACCTCCAGCCCATCTTCGTCTGGTATTCATTGCTAACAAGAGGAAATGACAGTGTGTTTAGTCAGAACCATGGATTGTAGGACAGATGTGATAGTGTGTTAGAGTAATTCAAGAAAACCGATACTACAACCCATCCAACCATATATATATATATATATATATATACATACACACACACTCATAGATATCAAAATATAAGGTTGTCTTTGAAAAGAAAGACGATGTCCAAAAAAAAACATGTGATAACCCTAACATAAAACATGGATAATGATCCAAGAATCCAGCAGGTAGAAGTTTTTGCACCCAAACAAGACTTTTAATCCTAATCACGGCAGTTTTTGACTTTTTCTGCTGTGGTGTGGCACGTGCAGAGGCCATGCCCCTCTCCGGCCCCCTCCTGATTCTTGCACGATCCAGACTTTTTTTGGATCGTGGGAGAACCAACAAATGCTCCCGGTGCCAACTTTTGAACTCCATGATCCCAATTGGACGCTAGGAAAATAACAAAGTTACGATGTTGGAAGATTTATGATTGAGGATGGTAAATCAACTCGCCCATGTCAGGCCAATCTCGTCAGACTCATGTGGGCTCACGATCTACAACGTGTTCGAGGGTGCCCAACAGCCATGGCTCGCAAAGACACTGTTAGAGTGTGGAGTCGAAACTCGTCATCGTGTGCCCGCGCACGCGGATCGACCTGTGCGGTGAAGTCGCAGGATGTTTATTGCAGGGGATTGTTGTCTTTTGTACTCTGACTGTTGGACGCCCTAATTTCCTTGTATAAAAAGGGTGCGAACTCTCTTTGTATTGTATCTTGGTGTGATTATTCTAGTGGAAACCCTGCTGCGGCCATGAATATAGGAAGACACATCACCTCCGAATCACTTAAATCTTGGTGTTCTTATAGTTTGATCTTTTCTTCCCCCTTTCTTCCTCCTCCTCTGTTGTTTGTCCATCTCTACAGGTACTCCGATTTTCGACAGGTACGACCTTCTACGACTCAATATTGGATTCGATAGCGTAGAAGGGCTTCGACTTAGACGCAACAGCCGTCGGACGATCCTCCAACGACCGAACGTTGCCCCTCACGACTTCGGCCCCAATCCCACTAAGGGCGAGCACGTCTTGCGGGCGCCGTAAGACCCGCCGAGGAATCGGCCGACTCCGGGATAACCGTCCCTCAACGGGAAGTTCCCCCCGCGATCGTAGAAAACGTTACTCCACGACTGACGTCCTTCTATGCTAAGGGATGGACTCCCCCCTCCAGGATAACTCCCTATAAAAGGAGGAAGGACAGTTCATCCAGGGACGGGGTGATTTCCACCAAGAAAGGACTATAGAGAAATAAGTATGAGAGCTACTCACCCTACTGCTAGAGCGGTCACGACTGTTTAGTTTCTGAGAGAGAATCCCTCCCGTATGATCTTACTGCCCGGCGAGCACTCTCTGGGTGACCACCGGAGTCGGCGAGCACTCGTCCGGAGGATCTGCACTCCTCTCAGATCTCTTACTACGACCTCTGTTCCCCTCTCTCTCTTTTACTTTTCTCTGTCTTCTATTTGAACTATTGCTGACTTAAGCATCGGAGAGTTGTCCCTTAGGGTGACGACCATGACTCCTTATGACGTCCTTCTCTCTGGTGTTTGCAGACTTTCACAAGTGTCAGATGATCTTTCCCAATAAATAAATAGAGAAGTGTGATACGAGGGATGAAAATCATTTTTATGTCTCAACAACTATGTATAAGTGTCCAGGTCTTGATTTAAACGGATTTTTCTATCGTATAACCTAATTAAAGTTGCTTCTTCTCACACAACAGTCTCGATCAAACACAGTCAAATTCGTACAACCCATGCAGCCGTTACCTTCATATTAGGAAGATGTCTTAACTGTATTGTTACAAAGGCATCCACTGAGAAGGCCTTGATCCCAAAGGATAACCTGTGCGCCCTTCCATCTCAAGCTTCAATTGGTAAGACATTCTAGTCCCCATTAAATTTCCAACAAAAGGTGTTTTACGTTGAGACACTTCTGGTCCTCACAGGAGTAGAAAGTGGCTGCCCGGCCAATTGGGTTTATTTCCTCCTGGATTATTCAGATTTAAGCTGTCTAAAAAGTTACCACACACGAAGTGCAGTACATTTTAAAGCACAAAGTGGGTCGCATGTGAACAGGTGGATGATGGGTGAAAGAAGAACAATGCAACAAACAGAACAAAGCACCGTGAACTATCCCATGCAATAGAGACAACAGAGCAGAATAATATTTGCATCAAAACAGAGCAGAACTGTGAATAACATTTGCCGATACGCCCACGTCCTCCTCAAATCTCTCGGCACAATGCCATGTAACAGAGTTGGCGTGTTATAGTTAGGGTTGTCAAATCGATCTGATACGGGACGTATAATCTGTACTGAAACGTATCAATCACAGACTGATACGACCGGTCTATGATATATAATCGGTACATAATTTATTTTTTAAATATTATATATATTATTTTATATTAAATACGATTTCATAAGTAATTTGATTAATAGTCTTCCTTTGGAAGATTAAGACTTAAGTTCAAAATACACTAATGATATTATTTTTTATTTTTTATTATTCTTTAAAAAAATAAGTCAAAAAATACATGATATTTGTGAGATTTAAATTCTTTAATTCACACACAATTAACACACCTATTAACTACTAAATTATATATAGTATTTTAGTATATTTTATAATAATATATATTTATTAAATAATTTTTAATTCTATAAAATAAAAAATTAATACGATCGATACGACCTAACCTGCAAATCTTGACTTAGACTTGGACGTGTGTGGGCAGCGGTGTTCCCACTCGGGCCGTTGTCGTTTGAGAGGATCAAACAGCGAGAAACAGGTGTCGGGGCAGTAGACAGCGCCGCAGACGAGGTCTTGGTTAAGTGGATGTTCCGCATCTTCCTAATCTACGGACGGTTAAGAGTTAAGATGCATGCTCACCATCTCGGATCCTACTCCAACATGCACATGCGCCAAGATATTTGCGACGGTGCCGAGGACACCATGTCTGCGCTCATCATCCTTCCACCGCAGCCAGCGGGTCGACGGCTGGATGGACAGCTGGCATCCCGACACCGACAGGTGAACAGGAAGGTAATGAAAGTTCTAATTGACACTGAAGAGGGGTGATCTCGCGCTGGATCTTGAGCCGCACGTTCTTGGATGAGCCCTTGTCATCGTCATCACGATTGAGGATCTACAAAGTAGAAAACGGATCAGAGGAGTCCAGAGTTGGAACCTCGGGAAAAATTCTCCGATGCTTAAGTCAGCAAGTTGATATAGAGTAAGTGGAAGGAATGCAGTAGGAGGAAAAGTGAGGGGCACTAGATCGCTTTCTGCCAATGAATGTGGTGTTGAGTACTCAAGATCACCTTACCTTTCTAGAAGGTTTTCTAGAGTTTATATATGTGCTTACTCTCTTGGCCGAAGGTAGGGTAGCTGGAGGGACCAGGGGACGTTATGTCTTGGAGGAGGGTTCTCCACAGTTAAAGGACTCTCGCTCTCCCTTATCCTGTTAAGTTTCCCGCCTCCAAGCGGCAGCGAGACTTACGCCGGGATAAACGCCCCGTTGAGAGAAACTACGCCCATGGGAGGTCCGAGCGTAGGATACTGTCTGATGGGGGACTTGGGCTTCTCCTGAGCGATGTGCACGACGTTAACCGGATACGCTCCAGTGCCGTTTGGGCTTTTCCCCAGCGATAGTTACTCGATCTTCCGGGCCAAGAGGCCGCCTAGGAAGGTCTGATCCGAACGTTTTTTAGACTTCGAGATAAGTGGGCACGTTCGTGACACTATCACTTAGTGGAGTCGGCCTGATAGGATCGAGTTAGATCTGATTCGATCGCTCCGTACCGTATATTTATTGGGCTGCAGATTTATCCCTCTACTTACACCAAAACCCGCAACACTTATATAAATTGAGATTATGAACTTTAGATCGCATTATCATGATTTCCATGATGGCCGTTGCCGGGGAGGCCGCCATCGTCGCTTCCTTGACCGTGACAGCCGCCGAGGAGGGAGAAACGAAGGCCGAGGGGGACGCTGTCTCCTTCAACGGCGACAGATAGATTTAGTCGTACGCTGGTAAGTCAAAAGTAGACGCCCGCAACAACCTTCCCGCCCTCCTCTCTTCTTGTCCGAAGATGGCTGCGCCAGCGCAAACCGTTCGTGCGCAGCCTGCAACTGTGCGCCCCCTCAAATCTAAGCTCCCCCCCGTCGAGCTGCCATCATCGCCCCTCTTCCTCTTCTTCTTCTGTCCACACGGGAAGGTCGATGCTAGAACGTGTATAAAGTGATTAGAAGGAAGGGAATGCAGAGGGGGACGTACGACGGAGAGGAGGGGGAGGAGCAAAGCGGCGGGGATTGGGGGGGGGGCGATCATGGAGTTCGACCGCCTGGATCTCAGATCATCACAGTGCTTCCTCAGGGACTCCCTCAGAATGGCCAAGTATGGGATCTTCGCTGGGAGCTTGCTCTTCCTTCTCCTCGCCCCCAGGGTCGTCCACCTCGCCTTCGCCCGCCTCCGCCAGCCCCGGCTGGTCTCTCAGATGATTGTGCGTGACTTCTGCCCTCTAACTACTGCATGCCCTCTGTCCCCCCCTGCCCCCAGTTCCTCCATCCCCTCGTTCTTCTCTCTCCGCTCCGGGTTGCTGCATGCATCTTAAGATTATTAATGAATGTGCATACATACGTACATGCATGGTTTGCGCGCATGCTGCGCTGCGTATTGCTACAGGTCGGGATCATCTTTGGGAACTCAAACTTCATCAGGAGTCTCATGGACGACCGGCTGCCGTCCGCCTTCGAGGTCCTCCTGGCGTTCACCGTCATGGCCTACATGTTCGTCACTGGGCTGGAGATGGACGTGCGCACCATGTTCCTCTGGAGAAGGCGCGAGGTCGTCCTCTCCTACGCCGGCG
Organism: Amorphophallus konjac; assembly: GCA_022559845.1. Taxonomy (NCBI): domain Eukaryota; kingdom Viridiplantae; phylum Streptophyta; class Magnoliopsida; order Alismatales; family Araceae; genus Amorphophallus; species Amorphophallus konjac. The sequence continues at coordinate 442,303,387 of CM040122.1, forward strand.
TCGCCGCCACCCTGGCTGTCTTCCTCGGCTTCTACCCCGTGTTCGACCAGGGGAAGTTCACCATCGCCGAGATGCACAACTGGGGGACCGCCCTGGTCATGGGGGCCATCTTCTCCAGCACCTCCTCCCCCGTGCTCAACCGCCTCACCACCGACCTCAAGATCGGCAAGTCTGACATCGGGCGGCTGGCGGTGAAGGCCGGCCTCCACAACGACATGTTCACCACCACGTTCCTGTGCCTCGTAAACGCCTCAATGCGCAACGACTGGATATTGAAGAATGGGAACCTGGGGGAGCTGGACGGCCGGATCAACCGCCGCCTCTTCGGGGTGCTCTTCACCGTCCTCGGCTGCTCGGTGGAGGCGATAGTCATCTTCAAGGTGATGCCTCGTTACATGTCCTGGATCGAGGATCGGAACCCCAGCGGTAAGAGGATCAAGGGGTTTGACCTGGCCATCACGGCGCTGTTCACGGCGGGGATGTGCTTGTTCTGTAGCATGTTCGTCTTCAGCTACAGGACTACCGCCTTCCTGATCGGGTTGTTCCTGCCAAGGGAGGGCAGGATAGCCAGACAGCTCGTCCGCAAGCTCAACTTCTACCTCACCACCATTGGCATCCCGTTGTACCTCTGTGACGTAGGCCTCTCCACCCGCGTCGGGGCATGGAATGGAGTTACCGTGGGCTTGTTTGGCCAGACCACACAATGGAGCTGGGGCGACTCCCTCGCCAAGCTGGCTGTTTTCTTCACCCTCAGCTCCCTCGGGAAGGTGATTGGTACCTTCTTCGCCGCCTCGCACTACGGCTTCCGGCCGCCCGAGGCCATCGCCCTCGGCCTGTTGCTCAACGTTAAGGGGATGTTCCACATCTTCCTAATCTACGGAGCCAAGGAGGTTGCTTGCCCTGACTTCATCATTTCTTCTTCCTCCTCCTATTTCACTAAACATGTATCATATATATCTCTTCGTTGGGCCTTGGCAGTCACACATGCTCAACGACAACACATTCCTGGTGATGCTGTGCGTCATCATGGGCTCAATCATGTACATTCCCCTGGTGGTGGCGATGATCGTCTGGCGGGCGAGGAGGATGCAACGCCGCCGTCTCATGGGGCTGCAGTGGCACGACCCGGCGTCGGAGCTCCGCATGGTGGTAGGGATCCACGGGCCCCAGAACGTGCCCGCCGTCATCAACATCATCGAGACGACCCGGGGGCAGGCGCAGGCGCCGCTGGTCGTCTACGCCATGGACCTCATCGAACTCACCGAGCGCGCGGCCTCGACGCTGGTGCACGAGCAGGGCGGGCTCGAGGCCGTCACGGTGAAGGACGAGGGGATCACGGAAACGTGCGACGCCATCACCCACACCCTCGATTCATACGTCCAGGAGTGCGGCGAGGGGCTCACCATCCGGCGACTGCTCACCGTCTCGTCCTACTCCAACATGCACCGAGATATTTGCAACGGTGCCCAGGACGGCATGTCCGCGCTCATCATCCTGCCCTTCCACCGCAGCCAGCGGGTCGACGGCGGCATGGACAGCGGGCATCCCGGACACCGGCAGGTGAACGAGAAGGTAATGGAAGTTCTAACTGACACCAAAACCTGCAACACTTATATAAATCGATTGAGATGATGAACTGTAGAAAGTGTTAGATTGAGTGCGGTTCCTCCACCACAGAAGAACTGGACTGCCGCCTAAACTCTGACTGCCATCCCTCCTCCACCCATCACCTTCCTAATCGTATGGTGACGCTGTCATGTTGCGGCGAGCAGTAGCATGTTATGAAAGCACGTACACAACATATACCACTGGCAAAAAGAGTGTGCTAAGAATGATAGGTGGTGATTTTGATTGCAGATAGATTACGTTTTGTCCATCTCCATAGTTGGGGAGGATCTAGCTCTAGATTAAGATTGGGGTGAAGCAAATTACTAAAATATTGTTGTCTAGCACAGTGTGTTACATTACGAATGAGAAGGTAATAAAAGTCCTGACGCCAAAATTTTGCAACACTTTACACAGCGATGGGGATGAAAAGTGGATGGTATTAGACTAATGGAGAGGACCAAATTATTTAGAAAAATGGTAAGACATTTTCGCTGTTCCTACGAGAGGTTAACACTCTTGAACATGCTATCAGGTCGTTCGAGATGTTGAGTGATTTCAAAGGGTGGTCTTATCGCGGGTTCTCACCTACCGTCAACCAGAATCCCGAGTCCTAAACCGGGTCGAAACATTTCGATTTTGGCCGAAACTGCCATCCATGCCCCAAAGGAACCTGTTTGTCTCCGAAAAGATTTTCTTGTTCTGTGATTATCATCGTCAGCATGGGCATTTGGTTGAGGATTATCCTGAATTTCGGGAGTTTGTTTAAGACCTAGGAGATAAGAAAAGGATCGATTGACCATGAGACACAGTTAAGGAGTGATGTACCCGTCAAGAGGATATCGCATGATTCGATGAACGGTGAGAGACCCACCGCATAACAGAAGAACGGGTTACAATGGACCGTTATGCATTTAGGGTCCATAAAGTTCGTTCTTATGAAGCATCCACCTACTGCTCTTCACAATATATATATCGCTTTGGATTTGAATCTTCCTAAAAAAGGGAATGAAAGGTCACACGCTAGCTAGATTAATTAACCCTTTCAAGAGAAAACAACATACCAGTAGTACGTGGGAATTAATTAATTTGTTCGTATCAATATGAGTAGGTGTTACAAAGGGCACCATGCTCGGTGGGGATATTGGTGGACAGGGGCCTGGCGGGGCCGAACACCACCTCGGTGTCGCACACCACCAAGCAGGTCGCCGTCATCTTCATTGGCGGCAGCGACGACCGGGAGGCCCTGATCTTCGCCGGTCGGATGGCGCAGCACCCGGCCGTCCAAATGACGGCCATCCGGTTCATCCCCGAGCCCGGGGCCGGCGACGACTCCCGCCCCTCCGCCCTCCGCGGCCACGTGCTCGCCCTCATCAACCGGCAGGAGCGGGAGACGCAGCTGGACGACGCCTGCGTCGCGGAGTTCTACGAGCAGCATGTCGCCAAAGGCGGCGTGCGGTACATGGAGGAGTACGTGACCAACGGCGCCGAGACGGTGGCGACGCTGCGGGCGATGGAGGGGCTCTACAACCTATTCCTTGTCGGGGCGGCGGGGTCGCGGCACTCGCAGCTGACGGCCGGGCTGGGCGACTGGGAGGAGTGCCCTGAGCTGGGCCCGATCGGCGACGTCCTTGCCTCGTCGGACTTCTCGGTGACGGCGTCCGTCCTCATCATCCAGCAGCACTCCATCAGGAAGAAACTCAAGAACCTGGACGACACCATCGAGGACGAGTTCGCCGTCACGTACAAAGTTTAGAGCTCCCACCGTAGGCCTCGCTCTGAATCGTCTTCAATCTTCTTATCCTCCTCGAAATTAGCTCGGAAAGGTCACCACTTTTTCCCCCCACGTGTTATATATATAGCCTTTGGAACCAGTTCTTATTAAAACCCCGCATCCCCGTCGTGGAAGAGATGGGCTTCAAAGTGTGTTAATTGGTTTCGATTCTGAGATGCTAATAAAAATTCATAGAATATTTTTTTTTTCAAAAAAAGACACGATTTTTTGACGTTTTGCAATGTCTAATGGTACTTTCGCAGAATGACTTGCGAATTATGTACATGATTGAAAAGACGGTGTGTTGATTTATAGGTTAGAAATATTAGGGATGCAAACTAGCCGAGTCAAATAGAATAATACTATTTTGCTTAGGATTGGTTCGCTGGTTGTCGAGACGAGGTTTTATGGAGTTCGAGTTGTTTGAACGACAAAAAAAGTCGGGTTCTGGATCACTCAAAATTGATTAATTTGACGACAAAGTCTAATCAATTATAGTTCGGTCTCTTTAAATGCTAAATAATAGAATCATTTAATGTTTAGTAACCTGTTTGAACTACTAAATGAATGTAAAATATAGTAGACACAGGGAAATAGTAGTGTGAGAAGCTCTGCTACTTTCCCGCCATTGTCTTCTTCCTCGGTGCGATCCTCCTACCGGCCATGGCCGGCGTGGCCGGTGACTCCCTTTCCACCTCGGCGCAGATAGGACCTACCTCTTCTTCCCAAGCAGCGGTCCGCCGGACCTTTGCGCAGGCTCTAATGGACTCTAAGCAAAGGCCAAAGATCACTATCCCAGTTAAGGACTCGGCGTTTACGGATCGTGGCGAACTTGCAGTTTTCTTCACTAAGGAAGAGATTCAGGCATCGGTGTGCTTCTTATCTTTCTCAATAGTGGCCAAATGTGCATATGGACGTCCTACTTTTACAGAGATCAAAAGCTGCCTTGTGCAGCGGCTTCTTCTTTCAAATAATTTTGTTATTAGCAAGCTTGGTCCGAGACACTTACTCCTTCGATTCGAGAATGAACTAGATTTCACGAAGCTCCTGATTCAGAAAAATCTATATGTCAAGGGCTTCCTATTCCGGTTCTTCCGATGGACTACAAATTTTGACTTCAAAGCAGATCCACTGACGGTGCCAGTCTGGATCAGCTTCCCAGCGCTGCCAGCCAATTTATATCATGAAGACTGTCTGAGGTCCATAGCTGGTAATTTTGGTTTGGTTCTACGCATTCATGAGCGTACATTAGCTATGACAGATACATCTGAGGCATTGGCTTGTGTTGAAATGGATTTATCAGCACCGCGTAGGGAGAGAATTTGGATTGATCTTGACGGAACTGGCTATTGGCAAGAAGTAAGTTACAATCGAGTTCCTGCTCTCTGTTCATACTGCCATAAACTTGGTCACTCTATTGATAGTTGCAAGAAGAAACAGGGCCGAATTGCCCGGACCCAACTGGCAAGGAATCAGGATCCTCCTAAGGATAGACAAACCTTTCGGCCCCGGCAGGTGGCCCCTCTGCTTATTCGACGAAATGATGCAATGGAAAATAAGACTGGTACTTCACATCAAGACTTGAAGTCTCCTAAACTACAAGTAAATCTGGACTCTGTTAGCTTAGCAGAGCGCACTCAGGAATTGATGCAGGTGAATGGAGAGACTTATGCTCTTGCTGACTTATCAATAGCTGCGGTGAAGCCTCCCTCCCCTCCTAAGTCAGTGTCAGTTGTATTGATGGATCAAGGATCCTCTACTCTACAGGCTCTGGAAGACTGTGAATGTCCCATGGGAGAGGGGGATACTACTTCCTCTTCACCTAAAGGCACTTTTGGTGGCCAACGGTCCAGTGGCCCTTTGGTAGAATCTGAGCCAAATTCGGAGGCTTTGGTAGTGGCTAATGAAATGGGAAATCCTGGCAAGGAGAAGGAGTCTAGTCTGCTCTCAGCTTGTAAGATAGTGGCAGATAAAGCAAACCTTGACAATAAGTATCTGCGGATTAAACAGCAGGAAAAGGGAGGCAGGCATTCTAGCAAGCCTCCAGATGGTGGGGTAATAACCAGATCTAAGGCTAGATCCATGGAGGAATTTATTTGGCATCCTCTATGATCCAGCCCATATTGATATGGAATATACGAGGGGTGGGGAACTCTGGTTCCCGCAGAAGCTTAAAGCAGTTAGTGCAGTCTAATAAGGCCTGCTTGGTGGCCATTTCAGAACCAATGCTCTCATTTAATAAAGCCTCCTCATTGGGGAGATACCTCAAACTTGGAGGTTATGCTGGCAATAATTCAGAGGACTCCAAAATTTGGGTTTTCTGGCATGATAGCTTTAATCTAGAGGTAATTGATTCTTCTTCCCAGTTTATTACTTTGGGCCTAAAAACTGACAATTCATTTTATACATACTTTACATTTGTATATGCATCTTGCGACCCCCAAAGAAGACAATTTCTCTTCAATGACCTTACTTCTTTTGCTACCTCGGTCTCTATTCCTTGGTTGGTGGGGGGAGATTTTAATTGTGTGTCCAAGCTATCAGAGAAGGTGGGTGGAGACCCCCCGGCCATAACCTCTATGCTGGACTTCAACTCCTTCTTTAGCTCTGCTGGCTTGATTGATGCTGGTTTTCAAGGGTCCTGCATGACTTGGACAAACAACAGAGTAGGACCAGCTAATATAAGGGCTAGATTGGACCGAATTCTCATTAATAATATTTGGCTGTCTGAGGTTCCTTCAATATCTGTCAAGCATCTTCCGAGAGGCCCTTCAGATCATGCCCCACTATTGATCTCCTCAGACAGTCTATCTAAATGCCCTGGACGATTCATATTTCAGAAAATGTGGTGCACTCATACATCATTCAAACAAGTAATTGCTAGTGTATGGCAGCAGGCTCAGTCAAGCCACCCCAATGCTCTGGATAGGCTGTTAATAAAGTTGAAGGCTGTTAAAGTCACCCTCAGGAAATGGAATAAAGATGTATTTGGGGATATCTCATTAAATAGGAGCCAAGCTGAGGCTGATGCAGAGATCAAACAGAATATATATGATACAGATCCCCCCTGGCAATAGAGAAAGCCTCTCTGCAGCAAATGTCACTCTCCGCCAAGCTCTTTATAGAGAGGAGCTTTTTTGGAATCAAAAATCCAGATTAGACTGGATTGAGAGCGGGGACAGAAACACTTCATTGTACCATGCTATTACTCAATGTAACAGGAGAAGGAACCAGATTACACGTCTTAGAATTGGAAATCCTGCTGAATGGTGCAATAATCAGGCTACTCTTTAGGGCCATGCTGAAGCTTTCTTTCAACAACTTTTCTCATCAGAGGAGCATAATGTAGACTCCTCCATGTTGGGCTGTATCCCTAGGCAAATAACTGAGACTCAAAACCAGGCTTTGTGTGCCCTTCCTGATGCTGCTGAGGTTCGTGAAGCAGTCTGGTCCCTTAGAGGATCTAGTTCCCCTGGCCCGGATGGATTCTCAGGGGAATTCTTTACTTCCACCTGGGACATTGTGGGGAATGATGTCACTGAGGCTGTTTGTGCATTCTTTAAAGGCTTCCCTCTCCCACAGGGTATCTCCTCCTCCCTAATCACATTAGTCCCCAAGGTGCAAGTACCTAAATCTTTCAATGACTTCAGACCTATAAGTCTCTGCAATTTTTCATACAAAATTATCTCCCGGATAATTTCTGAGAGGCTGGCCCCTCTTCTGCCAAATATTATCTCACCAGAGCAAGGGGCATTTGTAAAGGGTCGTTTCATTTTGGACAATGTAGCTCTGGCTCGTCAGCTTATAATGGATCTCAATAGGAAAGTGAGAGGTCATAATGTGATTTTTAAACATGACATGGCGAAGGCCTACGACAGAATGGAGTGGGATTTTATTCTTGCTGTCATGAGGAAAATGGGTTTTAGCAACAGATTTACTTCATACATAGGTATGCTCCTCTTTAACTGCTGGTTCTCGGTTAACTTCAATGGCAGGGCAACTGGTTACTTTAAATCCAGCAGAGGTATAAGGCAAGGGGACCCCATTGCTCCTTTTATATTCATCATTGCATCGGAAGTTTTGAGTAGAGGTCTCTCAGCCCTCTTCCATTCTGGTCAGCTGAAAGGGTATAAAGGGCCCAGGCACTGTTCACAGGTCTCACAATTGCTGTATGCCGATGATACACTGGTTTTTCTAAACTCAAACAGAAATAATCTTGAGGTTTTCAAACAATTCATTTGCAGTTATGAGAGGTGTTCAGGGCAGAAAATCAATGCTACTAAAAGCAGTTTTATCCTCTCCTCCAAAGCCCCTGACTCCTTAAGACAAGCCATCCGCTCTGTTACTGGCTATAAGCATCAGTCAGCTGGCTTTAACTACCTGGGGATCCCTGTTAAAAAAGGAAGGAATCTATGCTCAGACTTTCAATTCCTTCTCGACAGAATTCAGTCCAAGTTGGAGGGATGGCAGTCTAAACTATCTGCTGCTGGCAGGGCTGTTCTAATTAACTCAGTTCTCCATAGTATGCCTATATACCTAGCCTCAGCATGCTTTATACCAAAGAAGGTGATTCACCTTATAGAAGGTCAGTGTGCCAATTTTTTCTGGCAGGGAGGCCAAAGCACCAGCCGTCGGCACTGGGTTGCATGGCCTGCTATTCAAAAACAAAGGCTGGAGGGTGGGTTGGGAATCATGGACTTGCATGGAGTCCAAATTTCCCTGGCTGTTAAGATGCTATGGAACATCTTGCATGGGTCATCTCTTTGGTCATCTTATGCTAGGCGCCGATTCATAAAATCCCATTTTGCTAATTGCACTAAGCCTTTCCCTGCTGGAATGCCAGTGGCTGTCTTCAGGCAGGCCAAGATCCTAATACAACATAGTAGGTGGTTTATTGGCAGTGGAGCAAGTATAGATTTTTTAAGGGATTATTGGTCTGGGAATGGCCCTATCTTAAATGATGCCATTGTCAGAGGACCCCAAGAAAGTGCTACTTTGCCCTTGGCCTCAGTAAGAAGTGTCTTATTGGATCCTCAACATTCTACTAGGGATTTCTATAATGATTCTCTCCACCTCTCTAATTTCCAGCTAACTAGAGAAGCAGATATGTGTGTATGGATTGGAACTTTAAAAGGGGATTTCTCAGTGAAGTCTATATATAACATGATCCGGTCTAAAGGTCTATGGAGGCCTGCTTGGGCCAAGTTATGGCACACTGCCATATCTCCCCGTGCTACCTTATTTACTTGGAAGGTACTTCACAGAGCTGTTCCAGTGGATAGTAGAGTGAGTGATTGTGGGATTAATATGGCCTCTAGATGTAATTGCTGCTCTTCCCCCCGACAAGAAGATTTGAACCACCTTTTTATATCTGGTGAGCTGGCTTCTGAGATGTGGAGGTGGGTATCTCCTTTGATAAGCAACAGAGTTTACCTGAATAATCAAATTACTGGCCGTCTATGGAATATTATCTCTACCACCAACTCACAATCTGCTTTTAGCTTTATTGGGCTATCTGCTGTCATATTGATGATATGGGAAATTTGAAAATCCAGATGTGCAGCAAGATTTGATGGTGTTACAATAACCCCAGCAGCAATCAAAAAGAAAATAATATTTTCAATCTCTGTGACTCTAGGCAAATTGTATTTTCACAGGCCCCTATCTCCTGGCCAGTTCAACTGCCTAGCTTCATTTGAATTGTTCCCTTGGGTTGTTATCAAAATACCCACTGTAGTTCTTTGTAAATTTGCAGAGCAGGGTTATATCCTACATATTGATGGGGCATCAAAAGGAAACCCCGGTAGAAGTGGGGGCGGAGGCTGCATAAGAGATTCTGCAGGGAAGGTGCTAGTGGCTTTCGCATTCTCTTATGGCACGGGGTTTAGCTTGGTTGCAGAGTTGAGGGCTCTACAAGATGGCTTAGCTATTGCCAAATAGAGTGGCATAAAGCTGGAAGCAATATTTTCAGATTGTTTTGTTCTTGTGGAAGCAAGTAGGAAGAAAGTGATCCCCAGTTGGATGATCACCCCTTGGTGGAGCAAAACTTTAATGCTACTGCAGGAATGTGGATGCAGTGTTCAACATACCTACAGGGAAGGCAACCAAATGGCTGACTCCTTAGCTTCCTTTGCATGTGAAGCCTCTGCTAACCCATTCTTCACCCGGGAAGAGGATCTTCCAAGATTGGCCAGGGGCGCCCTCAGGGTAGACAAGGCAGGCCTGCCTGCCTTCCGATATTAATATCAATTGGTTTTTTTTCATTAGAATCCCTGATGTGCCTTCTTCAGGGCCCTTTAAATGGCCTGATGTAACCCAGGGGATTGCCCTCTCGGACTCTGTATCTCTTTCGGTTTGAATAAATAAAATTAGGGCCCTGGAGAAGCCTGGGGGAGTGAGAACATTCTTCCTCTCTGAGGAAGGGTGCACTCGACCAGTCCTTGTTCCAGCTTGGCCAGTCTTTGATTAAAAAAAAAGAATGTAAAATATAGTAAGAAAGAGAGAGGAGTACGGTGATCCGATTAAATGAGTCCCAATGGAGTAGTCAACTGATCTGGACGAGTGGGTGGATACTAGATGATTTCACCAAAGGCGTTCGAGTGAAGACTCGATCCGTCGGTTGAGTGCATTCCTATGAGAGACTTCTAAGATGGTTAAGTGAATTTGATCGAGTGATTACCTGGATAAAAGTGAACTTATCCAAGTGGATATTTCAGATGATTGCAAATTTATCCAAGTGAATACTCGTATGATTGCGAATTTGTCCAAAGTGAATAGTTAGATAGTTGTGAATTAGTCCGAGTGAATTCTCATATGATTACGGTAAAGGTTAAAATATGTCCCTTTCACCTCATACTACACCTTTGAAATTTATTTAATGGGGAAGAGGAATCGGCCACCCTCAGAAAATCTGCAACTACTAGAAGGAGCGTCAGAAAGAGTCTTGGGAGAGATTCTAGGAGACAATCCTCCGATATTTAAGTCAGGACCGTACGAGAGAGTCACAAGAAAGTTGAAGAGGGAGAAAGTTGAAGAGGGAGAGAGTCAAGAGCATGTAGCGTGCAGACAATGTTCGGAGAGTGCTCGGAGAGGTGATGAGAGCTCGGAGAGACAGGAAGAGAAGAATCGGTAAGAGACCTCTCTCTCACTGCTATCCTACTTGAGTCTCCTTCGGTAGCCGCCTGCGTGGGCGCGTGAGGGTCTCTCTCTCTCTCTCTGTGTGTGTGTGTGTGTGTGTGTGTGTGTGTGTGTGTGTGTGTGTGTGTGTGTGTGTGTGTGTGTGTGTGTGTGTGTGTGTGTGTGTGTGTGTGTGTGTGTGTGTGTGTGTGTGTGTAAATCTCTCTCTCTCTCTCTCTCTCTATGTGTGTGTGTGTGTGTGTAAATCTCTCTCTGTTGGTGATGTAGGTCTTTGTGCCTTTGTCCTTTTTTCCTTCTATTCTTTGTCCTCCCTAGTCTCGTCTGGGTACCTGTTTATATGGGACCCAACGGTGTTCCAACTTAGTAATGGCGCTTTTTATGGAGTAGTGTCTTACTTGATCGTGGGGATCATCCGTCGCCCACTAGCCTACTCCCGGAAGGAAGGCCTCGTTGCGTGCATCTCGACGGCGTGGGTATGACCCGATCAGTATCCACCCAAGACTCGCCAGTTTGGTGTAGGCATGTCTTGATGCCTAAAGGAGAGTCCGATTAGCGTTCTCTACTAGACCATTGGCCTGTGTATGACTTACTGAGGTATAGTGATTCCAAATCCCCAGTTCCGAACACTTCTATCAGAAGACATCACTATCGAACTGTCTGTTGTTGTCCATCGTGAAGATGCATGGGATCTCAAATTGACATATGATGTTGCATAGGATGAACTTCCAGGATGCATCACCCGTGATCTTCCCAAGAGGTTCCACCTCGATCCATTTGGTGAAGTAATCGATGGCTATTATGAGGAACGTTTTCCACCTCTGAGCTTCCGAGAAGGGACCCAAGATATCCACCCCCCACCGAGCAAATAGGCGAGGCTCCATTAGGGTGTGAAGTTATGTCGTGGGCTGATGATGTAGATGTATGTACCTCTAGCATTGGGTGCAACATCGCACATACTCAAGGTAGTCCTTCTGTAAGGTGGGTGACCAATCCCCTTGTCTAAGTAGGCTTCTAACGAGTGCTCGTCCCCCGATATGGCTGCCATAGAGTCCCTCGTGGACCTCACAGATGGCTTGCTTGGCTTCACAGGGGAACAAGCATTTTAGAAGTGGCGAGGACATCGAATGCCTATAAATGGGTCCATTCACTAGGGTGAAGTGTGTCGCTCAAGCCCAAACTCCTCTAGCCTCTGAGCGGTCGTTAGGAAGATGCTGGTGATGGAGATAATCGAGGATAGGGTCCATCCACGATGGCTCGTAACCGATGGCGTTGACTTGGGGCTCTGGCTCTTCAATGTTGGGTTGTTGGAGCTCTTCAATTAGCATTGACTCAGAGCTCATCATCGACATGGATGAGGCAAGGCGAGAAAGGGCATCCGCCTAGACGTTCTATGCTCTTGAGATGTGCGCTATCTTGAATTGAGAGAGAGCTAAAGAGGCCTCTTTGGTCATCTGGAGGTATTTCATCATGACATGTTCTCGAGTCTCGAACTCCCCATAGACTTGGTTGGTGACCAAGAAGGAATCGTTATATGCGCAGAGGTGAGAGGCTCTAAAGTGCTTCGCCATACGAATGCTGGACAACAATGCTTCATACTCGGCCACATTGTTCGTGGCCAGGAAGTTGAAGCGCAAGGGATACTCTAGCTCGACTCTGTCAAGCAACAAGAGGACCGAACCTACACTGCTTCCACTCGCACAAGAGGACCTATCTACATATAGCTCTGAGAAGGTCTAGAGGAGTGCACGACCCCTTCCTTATTGGGAAGCGTGCATTCGGTGACGAAGTCAGCCAAGGCCTGGCCCTTGATAGCGGTCCTTGGGTGAAAGCTTATGTTGAATTCTCCTAACTCTATAGCCCACTAGTTAGGGTTCTGGACGATCTGACGCAGGGGCTGGTCGATTAAGACCATGATCGCGTGGGAGAGGAAATACTGTCGCAATTTTCATGCGATCATGACCAGGGCAAGTGAAAACTTTTCAGCTCGTGAATACTGAAATTTCGCCCCTTGTAGGGCCTTACTTACATAGTAAACCGGTTTCATGCTCCTCTTATCTTCTCAGGTGAGCACCGCACTGAGTGTGCTTAGCGTCACAAACAAGTAGAGGAGTAGTTGTTCTCGAGTAAGGGGTTTGAAGAGGATCGGTGGTGATGAAAGATACCTTTTGAGGTCCTTGAAGGCCCGCTCACACTCCTGGTCCCATTCAACGCATCCTTTGTCTCTTGTGACTTGTTGGCTTGTTTAATTAGTCAGAAGAATGGGAGGCATCTCTCAACAGCTCTGGAGAGGAACCGGGTGAGTGCGGCCACGCGGCCGGTGAGGCACTACACATACCTCACATGCTCTGGTGGCTTCATGTTCAACATGGCTTTGATCTAGTCAGGATTAGCTTCTATGTCTCGATGGGTTACCAGGAACCCAAGGAACTTCATGTTGAAGTGTCATGTTGAGCTTCATGTTGAAGCGTCGTAAAGTGGCGAACATCTCTGCTAGATCCTCCAAGTGATCGGCCCCACGTAGGCTTTTGATGAGCATGTTGTCGATATATATCTCCATATTGCAGCTGATCTGAGAGTCGAATATGTGGTTGACGAGACGTTGGTACGTAGCTCTTGCGTTTTTTAACCCGAACAACATCATCGTGTAGTAGTATAAGCCGTGGTCGGTGATGAAGGCTGTCTTGTCCTGGTCGAGCCCGTGCATGGTGATCTGGTGGTACCTGAAATAGGCATCCAGGAAACTCAGCATCTCATGCCCGGCCATCGCGTTGATATGTTGGTCGATCCATGCATGACATTGGGAAGCTATCCTTGGGAGTGGCCTTGTTAAGATCAGTGTAATCTACACACATGCGCCACTTCCCATTGCTCTTGGGAATCAAGACCACATTAGCCACCCAGTTTAGATATTGGGTTGGTTGGAGGAGTCCGAAACACAGCTTCTCACTAACTTGCTCCCAAATGATTGCTTGTCACTTAGGGTTACAGTGCCTCCCACGCTGTTGAACCGTGTGGCATTTAGGGTCCAATTTCATCTGGTGAGTGATAATTTCCGGTGGGATCCCAGGGTGCTCATCTTCAGACCAGGTGAACACGTCTTGATTTGCCACTAGGAAGCATTGGTAGGCCTCCTTCTCCAACTTGGATAGTAGAGAGCCTATCCGCAGGGTGCGGTCTGGGATTTCACCGACTTGGATGAGGAAGAGATCTTCGGCCAGTGTATTCTCACTTGGTCTAGGCAGGTCTGTCCTTGGCTTCTTCTTTGGTGGGGTGCCTTCTGCCTAGATTGGGAGTGCCGCGACCAATAGGGACCAAGGGAGAAAGGCCTATATAGGAACTACACCCCATTGTCGGCCCCACCTGAGTAAATCCTCATGGAGATCCGTGAAAGATGAAGTCCGATTCGAGGACTAGGAATCGAAGGAGGTACTATCGCTTCCATCACGACCATGGCCATAACACCAACCGATTGTGTCCAACTCAAAGACGCCCTCAAAAATCTGGTCCAGCGAGGGCTCCAGGAAAAATTCATCGCCAAGGCCGCTGAGAGATGGCAGCGGGGGCCAGGTGTAACGACCCGAGATCCGAATACCAGAAAGGAACCGGCACGATTCGAACCTCGACCCGCCACCCACGAGTCCGAAGACTCGGAAGGGTTAAGGGATGGTGTGAGGGTACAAGAGAATCTAAAATAACTACAAAACTAGCACACTAACTAAATAAAATACATGGAATTAAACAAGTACTCAATAAATAGCTACAAGGTCCAGAGTGTCTCATGTTCAAAATAAGTACAATCAACAGAAAGAAAAGTACAAGTACGCGGGACATACCCCGGCTCTGGCAACTAACCCTGGCTGCTGGAACCACGCGGGGCCTCAGTCGCGCTCCCCGCCAACCTCGCCTCACCTGAAAACACAGGGGTGAGCCTCATCTCATTGGCTCAGTAGGGATCCCACCGACCCCCATCTCACAACGAGGAAAACAAGACATCAAGGAAAGTAAGCTAAATAACAGAAGTACGACAGTGACGTTAATAAATAAACGGAAAATCTCACTACGACAAACCCTACCAACTGATCGCAGTCCGACAAGAAAACATGTCTGTACCTGCCAAAAGATAGGAGCACCACCCACTAGAAGCAAGACCGGATGTGTCCCCTGACGTCTTACACCGCGCACCAGTGTCTCCCTACACGCCCCAGGTGGAGACTGAGACACGCAACAAGTACCACGAACAAAGACTAGCTGGGGTCGCGCTCGTCAGCGCGGGTCTGACTGCCAACAACTACGTGTGCACACACAGACCATGCGCACTAGGTCAAGCCCTCTTGCTGGTTCTTCGCCCCAGCCCGGACGCAGGCTGCAAAGACGAGGGGCCCTACGGTAACCAGCCTAACAATCGTCTCTCTCGGGTAAGCCGCTCCACCACTCTCGGGTGGGTCAGTACACGCGTGCTGTAAGAAGGCTATGACTAGTGGACGTGTCACTGGAGGTATGAACTCACTAAGCAACGGAAACCAGCGGGTAACCACTGACGAGGTATGGAGACGGCCCTCCACACCGACACTGACTCTTGGTGATAAGAAAATCGGGGAACACGGGCGCCCAAGACATAGACGAGGTCTACTCAACCCCCAAGTCTCATGGGCACACCAACCAAGGTGAAGCCCCTCTTCAGGGACTCCCTAGGGGCACTTTGGCTCTCACAGGATACCCAAGGCATCTGATGAGCCCAAACACCAACAAGGGGTGAGTCTCGGTTTCACTGGGGCATAAGCCGTATAGAGCGGGACACGGCAGAAAGGAAAAGATGAACGCGCCCCTCAGAAGCGACGTGTTCCTGAACGTGCCCTCCAGGGGCGTCACGATCTCACAGGAACGCTGTAACGACCTGAGAATCCGATTACCGGGAAGACCTGATAACCCGAGACTCGCACCGCCACCCACGAGTCCGAAGACTCGGAAGGGTTAAAGGATGGTGTGGAGACTACACAAGTATCACAAATAATTGTAGAAATTAAACAGTTATATAATTAAGCAGGAAATAAATTAATATTTTACATGATACATGGTCCACAAGATAATAATAAAATAACAACAATAGTAGTCCACAACTAGTATAGAGGCTAGAAAGAAAAGTACAACTACACGGGACATACCCCGGCTTTGACCTCTGGCACTAACGCTGGGCACCTGAACCACGTTGAGCCTCAGACGCGCTCCCTTGAGGCCGCGACTCACCTGAAACACGGTGAAAACACGCAGGGAATGTGTCTCGGAACAAGACTCAGTAGGGATCACTCGAACCCTACCTCACAAACGGAGAAACCGCTACGCTAGCAGTAAGCGAGTACCTCGGAAAGGGAAGCCCTGCAATCTATAAAACACCGATCTCACGGCACAAAAATTGACACACGTGCCACGGTGGAACGACCGGAACACCATGGTCAACACGACAAAACCCGAAGGTCGAAGTCGCACGACTGATAGTCTGTCACTCCCGACTCGACAGGAGTACCTCCCAGTAGAAGCAAGACCGGATGCATCCACTGACGACTTAGTCCGCGTCTCAGGTGTCTCCCTCCGGCCCAGCGGGAACAGAGACACCGTATAAGTAACCACAAACAAGTGACTAGCTGGGGTCACGCTCGTCAGCGTGGGTCCAACCGCCCCCAACCACGTGTGCACACACAGACCGCGCGTCCCTGGTCTGGGCCTCTGACCGGTTTTCCCCTCAGCCAGACTCTGGCTGCAAGACGTGGGGCCCGACGGAAACCGGTCCACAAACCGTCTCTAAGGGTAGCCTCTCCACCACTCCCTGGTTGGACCACACGAGTGTAAGCAGGCTACGACTAGTGGAGGGTCACTAAAGGAGTAGACTCTCAAGTCAACGGAAAACAACGTCCGCATCCGACGACGTACGGGGACCGTCCCACGTACCAGCACCGTCGCACGGCGACCACGGTGGAAAAAGAAATAGGGTTGCAAACCACCCGGGGCAACCCTGAGCCTGACGGTCTACTCTAGACGCGTCACAGGCTCTGACGGTCTAAGGCTGGACTGTCACAGCCATCTGACGGCCCAACACAGGGGCGTCAGATACCTAGTGCAAAACAGCGTGTAACGCACCTACCCTGGTGCGTTACAGTCTGTGACGCGCCTACCCTGGTGCGTCATAAGACAAGTGGAAACATACTATGACGCGTGCCACTCGGTGCGTCACATGCCCTAACGCACTTAGCCTGGTGCGTCACAGGCTGTAACGGACCAAGCCTGGTGCGTTACAGTGTGGGAATGCGTCCACTCTAACGCACCCACACAGGGGC
The DNA here is from genome assembly GCA_022559845.1 of Amorphophallus konjac. Classification (NCBI taxonomy): domain Eukaryota; kingdom Viridiplantae; phylum Streptophyta; class Magnoliopsida; order Alismatales; family Araceae; genus Amorphophallus; species Amorphophallus konjac. The sequence continues at coordinate 442,320,232 of CM040122.1, forward strand.
GTCACAAGGCTGTGACACGCCAAGCCTGGTGCGTCACATGCCTTGACCCCCAACGGTCAAAAACCAACGGTAAAGCCAACGGTCGACTCATCCCTGACGGTCTAACTCAGGTGCGTCACAGCACCTGTGGCGGTCTATCGTGGGACCGTCACAGCCCCCAGACCCCAAATGGCTAAAAACAGGCTGTGACGCACCCACCTGGGTGCGTCACATGGTGTGATGGTCACTGGAAGGACCGTCACACTGGTCTGACGGCGAAACAACGTGAAATGCTCAAAAATCCCAACCACGCCCCCATGCCTCCATAGGAGATGGGGAAATCAAAGGGGAAGACCCCTGGGGACCCCTAGCATGCTTCTAAGCCATCAAAACGTGAAATCACGACCTAAAAATATAGATCGGGCGAACTCTCCCAAAATCATGCTTTTGCCCAAACCCGCTCAAAACACCCATCTCGGCTCCCATTCGGCCTACAAAACGCGGGGGATGATGGGATAAGCATAGGGATTCGTCCCCCTATCTCAATGGAGCGAAAGCTCCGCCGAATCAAGCTCAAATCACGAAGAACACTTTTGGAAACCCCGCTCCTTCACGCTTCCCACGAGCACCACACGCCCACGAGATCGCCTCGCCGCCACCCACGTCGCCGCGCCGTCGCCCCGCCGCCGTCTGTAGCCGGAGAGAGGCCCGTCGCGTCGAAATGGGAGAGAGAGAGGAAGAGGGGGGGCGGTCATGGTGGGAGGAAGAAGAAGAGGAGGAAGAAGAAGGGTGGGAGAGAGAGAAAAGAGAGGATATTTATAGAAAATCCAGAAATTTTAGAAAATATCAAAAAATCAAAAAATTACATTTACGCGATCCTCGGAACGCACCGATCGCAACGGTACCACTCTCGCCTAGGTGAACGACCCAGTTCACCCGCAACGAGGTTCCGAAGGAATTACCGAAACACACACTGGGAATCGGAAACCACACGCGGAAAAGTCGCGGAACGGTTCCGAACATCCGAAACAACTCCGGATCGCGCCGATCCGAACACGAAAGATGTCCGAAACGAATTTTCGGACACAACGGAGCCAGACACTCCAAGAAACCAGATCTGGGACCCACGAAGAAGGATCCGAAAGGTCCGGGATATTACAGCCCTCCCCCCTGAAGGAATTTCATCCTCGAAATTGAGAACAACCCAAGGGGAAAGAAGAGGAAGACTCACTCAAACAGGTAAGGGAAGTGCTGACGCATCTCGTCCTCATGCTCCCAAGAAGCCTCACCTCCAGAGTGCCGCTGCCACACCACCTTGACCAAGGGGATGACCTTGTTCCGCAGGCGCTGCGCTCGCCTATCCTCCACGCGGACTGAAAACTCTGGGAGAGAAAGATCTGGAGTCACCTCGGGCCAAATAGAATCCTCGAGCACATGAGAGTCATCGGGCATATACTTCCGCAACATCGAGACGTGGAACACGTCATGCACCGACGCCAACTCAGGGGGTAACTGCAACCGATAAGCTACCTCACCGATGCGTTCCACTATGAGAAAGGGACCAACATAGCGGGGACTCAGCTTCTCACGCCGCCCAAAGCGCATCACCCCCTTCATCGGAGAAACTCTCAAGAACACGCGATCGCCCACGGCGAACGCGAGAGGCTGCCGCCTACGGTCAACATAGCTCTTCTGCCGACTCTGGGCCACCAACATGTTCTGACGAACCAGGTGCACAACATCCACACACTGCTGCACCAACTCCAGTCCCATCAAAACACGCTCACCAACCTCAAACCAATCGAGTGGAGTCCGACACGGACGCCTATACAATGCCTCATAAGGAGCCATGTCGATGCTCGAATGATAGCTATTGTTGTAGGCAAACTCCACCAACGGTAGGTGGTGAATCCAACTCCCCTGCCACTCCAGGCAGCATGATCTCAGCATGTCCTCCAAAGTCTGAATGGTCCTCTCTGACTGGCCATCTGACTTAGGATGATACGCCGAGCTAAAAGTGAAATCCGTGCCAAGAGCTCGCTGGAAACTCCCCCAGAATCCAGAAGTGAAGCGCGGATCCCGATCCGACACGATGGAAATGAGAATCCCATGGAATGGAACGATCGGCTCCACATAAAGACGAGCCAACTTGGACACGCTCCAGCTGACTTTGACCGGCAACAACCGAGTCACCTTCGTCAGCCTATCCACCAGCAACCAAATACTGTCCTGCCCACTCGGGGTCCTCGACAAACCCACCACGAAATCCGTGGTCACGTGGTCCCACTTCCACGCGGGAACATCCAAGGGCTGGAGAGTACCTCCCGGTCGCTGATGCTCCGCCTTCACCTGTTGACAGATCAGGCACCTGGCCACAAACTCGGCAACATATCTCTTCATGCCAGGCCACCAGAACTGCCTCCGCAGGTTCCGATACATCTTCGTCGCACCCAGGTGTACGGTGTACCTGCTCCCATGAGCCTCGCACAATACCGCACGATGAACCTGCTCCTCGGCTGGGACGTATAGCCTACCACGGAATCTCACGGCTCCATCCTCACCGAGCTCCACATCAGCTATAGCCAAAATCCGAGGCAACTCAGGGTCTGCTTGTTGAGCCTCTGTCACCTGACGGTGGATAGCATGCGTGACAGTCAGACTCGCAAGTACCGCTAACCCTGGCTCCTGGGGAATCTTGAGCCTGAATGAAACTTCGGGCACTTGTTCCCAGAGCCTCCACTTCCTCAACATCAAGGCACTGACCGCGACCTTCGGACTCAAAGCATCGGCGACGACGTTCATCCTTCCCGGCTGATAAGACAGGGTGAAGTCATAATCCTTCATGAATTCCATCCAACGCCTCTACCTGAGGTTAAGGTCCTTCTGCGTGAACACATACCTCAAACTCTGATGGTCAGTGAACACCTCGAACTTCTCGCCGTACAGATAATGTCTCCGGATCATCAACGCGAAGATCACAGCCGCCAACTCCAGGTCATGGGTAGGGTAGTTCTCCTCGTGGGGCTTCAGCTGTCGAGATGCATAAGCCACCACTCTACCATGCTGCATCAACACATCACCCAATCCGACCCCGGAAGCATCTATACACACCACAAAACCTCCCGATCCAGAAGGTAAAACCAACACTGGAGCCGAGGTGAGCAATCTCTTCAGTTCCCTGAAACTCTGCTCACACTCCTCAGACCAGACGAAATGCACATCCTTCCGTGTAAGTCTAGTCATCGGGGCCGCAATACGAGAAAAATTCTGGATAAATCGCCGATAATAGCCCGCAAGCCCCAAGAAACTCCGGATCTCCGTCACAGACCTCAGCCTCGGCCACTGCATTACTGCCTCGACCTTGGCGGGGTCCACGGAAATACCATCACCAGCAATCACGTGCCCTAAAAAGTGCACCTCACGAAGCCAGAACTCGCACTTACTGAGCTTCGCATACAACTGATGATCCCGCAACGTCTGCAGCACCACACCCAAATGGTACGCGTGCTCCTCGGCAGATCGCGAATAAACAAGGATGTCGTCCACAAATATGACCACGAACTGGTCCAGATATGGACGGAACACCCTCTGTATGAAGTCCATGAAGGCTGCGGGGGCATTGGTGAGTCGGAACGGCATCACCAAGAACTCATAATGCCCGTACCTCGTATAGAACACAGTCTTCTCCACATCGGACTCGCGAATCCTCAGCTGATAGTAACCGGACCGTAAATCAATCCGCGAGAATACTCGCGCAGACTGAAGCTAGTTGAACAAGTCATCGATCCGCGGCAACGGATACTTGTTCTTAATGGTCACCTCATTCAGCTGTCGGTAGTCGATGCACAATCGCAAGCTACCGTCCTTCTTCTTCACGAACAACACGGGTGCACCCCAAGCGGAAAAGCTAGGACGAATGTACCCCTTGGCCAGCAGCTCCTGCAACTGCGCCCTCAACTCCCTCAACTCAGCGGGGGCCATACGGTAGGGAGCCTTCGCCAAAGGTCCCGTACCAGGCATAATCTCGATTACAAAATCAATCTCCTGCTGGGGAGGCAATCCAGGTAAGTCCTCCGGGAAAACATCAGGAAACTCGCACACCACCGGAATGTCCTCGACATCCGGCTCCATCCGGTCTGCCACAACCACGGAGGCGAGAAAATCTTGACAGCCCGCATAAAGCAAACGACGAGCTCGAATCGCAGAAATAAGAAAGCGGGAAGAGGAAGACCTGATACCTTGGAAATAGAAGGTGGGTCCGTGAAGTCGCCAGAAATAAACCCTCTTCGAGCCGCAATCCACCAACGCATGATGTGCCTCGAGCCATTCCATGCCCAAAATCACATCAAAGTCCTGAAGCGGCAACGCATAGAGCCTAGCCGGCAAACTCCGCCCTTCCACCCACATAGGAACCTCATCGAAGCAATACGGAGTGATCATAAAATCACCCGAAGGTAACTCCACTGCCAAATCACAGGACAACTGGGTCACCGGCTCCTCAATACTCAGCGCGAAATCCTGCGAAACAAACGAATGAGACGTGCCAGAATCGAACAAAGTCCGAGCCGCACAACCCAAAATCTGAACGGTACCTTTCCCGAGCTGCAACACCACTGCCTCTGCCTTGGTTATGTGTGTGATCTAGCCTCGAGCTCTCTGCCTGCCTCCCACACTAGCTGACGTGGGTAGCGGCGGATATTGTCCCTACTACTGCTGCTGATGTGGCTGTAGACACGCTATTCCTAACGTCTCCTGAGAAAATCTCATATTACTATACGACTCCCCGCAGCGGCTTTCGCATTTTGAATCGCTTGAGTGCTTCCTATTCTTGAGTCTTCTTCCGCCTTTTCGGCATCCGGAAATCATCTCGTTGCGGCATTCGGACGGCATCAACACCAATCGGACGCACCGGAAGGTTTCGGAACCAGGAAGAATGTCTGGCAGGCGGCTGCCGACACCTTTTCAGGGGACCCGAGGGGGTCTTCATGGAGGCGTCCAGGCCCCTGGACGCCTCCATGATTTTAATATATATTTAAAGCCAAAAAATACATAAAAAATAATAAATTAATGGAGGCGTCCAGGCCCCTGGACGCCTCCATGAAAACAAAATATAAAATATAAAAAAATATTAATCATGATAAAAGAAAAAAATATAATATATTTATATGTAGGCGTCCAGGCCCCTGGACGCCTCCATGAACTTGTCCACTGAGAAAAAATCCAAAATGTGAAGGCGTCTAGGTGCCTGGACGCGCCCATACTACATATACGGACAATCCCGACACGCCGGTCGGTTTGACTAATCGAAAAAATCTAAAACGTGGAGGTGTCCGGGAGACTGGACGCCTTCATTTCACCACATCCGGACAAGCCCGACGCGCCGCTCAATTTGACGTCTCAGAAAAGTCCAGAATATAAGGGCGTCCTGCCAGCCAGACGCGCCCACTTGTGAGTCACGGGCGCCGGTCAAAAATCACGTGTTTTGCCAAACCGCGTGCGGCTTTCGACTGATTCCGGTGGGCTGTTATGGAGGCGTCCAGTTGCCTGGACGCCTCCATTAAAATATTCAAAATAAAAAAATAAAAATTAATAAAAATTTTCTAAGGCCTTTATGAAGGCGTCCTAGGTCCTGGACACCCCCAAAAGGATAGCAGACCCCCCTCAGTCCGAAGGGGGCATTTTTGAGAGGTCCGACAGGCTGCCGGAATCCCGAGGCTGCCGGATCCTTTTCTAACATTTAGGTTCCTTTCAGGAGGAGGTTCTGCCGGCTTCTCGGGTGCCCACGCTCACGAGAGGAAGGTCGTCTTCATCCACCGCGCTTCCACGTCGTCCCTACGCTGCCGGAGCTCCGCCGGATTTCGCCATCGGCACATCCAATAAGCCAATCCTTTCCTTTTCTTCGTAGTTCTTTTACATTCATCATCTCGCATCCTCTATCCCCCTTCATAAGGGTGTTATGTTAGATGAACGTAATCTATCTCCACGAAGTGTGGATCTAGAGGTGGGTGAATAGATCTAATGCCAAATTAAAAACTAGTATAAGCTCTAATGCGGAATATAGGCAAACAGCAGTTAAGCAAAATGAAGAACCACTATGTAAAGGGTCGACACATGCAGCCACACAATAGAACACAAGCAATCTCACTAAGGTGCACAATGAAAACACAAGACCCACAAGCAAACACACAGTAGGCAGCAATTTTAAGGTGGTTCGATCTCAATCCAGAGATCTACGTCCACCCCACACTCCAACTAGAGTGTGGATTCCGCTGACTAACAGCTTGAACAGCTGGGCAACACAGCTTGCCATACAACCGCTGATACACAGCTTCGCTGGGCTTTACAGCTTGCCGACCAGAGGAACAGATCCTCTGCAACAGCTGGGCAATACAGCTTAACCGTCCGAGACCAAGTCTCGCCTGCTGAGGATTACAGCTTCACCTGTCCAGTGGAGACCTCCACTGCAAATGCTGCCTCACAGCTTGAAGAAACAAGAGTTCGAAAGCAGTAAAACAGAAGCAAATGAAAATAATAAAACCCGGAAGGGAAATAGCTCTCAATGAGCAAACATATCAGCTCTGGTATCTGAACCAAGAGACTGATTTACAACCTCTCGAACAAGCTCTCTCAATCTCACTCTCTTAACTCATCTCTTCTCTCTTTCTCTTCTTCTCTTCTTCTCTGTTTTTCTTTCTTCTTTCCTTTTCTTCTCCTCTGTGGATCGGTGGCTCTCTGCTGCTTTTCGCTCACTGTATAGACTTTGCCCACTTCATCGATCAACCTTCATCTGAAGATGAAGACTTGTATATATACCAGCAGCAGGTGGATAAGGGCGCGTGGCTTCCACATTTCCCTCCCATAGAATTCACCAGAACCGAGGACATTTCATCCACATGGCAGCATCCTGGGATGGGATGCTTCCACGTGTCACCATCACAGCACCTCGTCCTCCTTGGATCACGAGCCAAGTCACCAATCTCTGTAAAGAATCCCTGTCAGACAGAATATCGGATCATCAGTTGTAAGTATAGAACCCTGTACAGACTTTGTGAACTCGAATGCAATGTACAGACTCTGCCCAATGTGTAGACTTCATATAAGAAGGCAACGGCTGTACATACTTAGGCAATGTAACGACTTGGATAGACAACAGACAATGTATGGACTTCACTGTATGGACTTTGTGAACTCGTCGAATGCAATGTACAGACTCTGGACTGTGAAGGCTTTGTGAATGTGAATGCATTGTACAGACTTCACGTTATGCTTGAGACACTAAGGAAGACAGACAATGTATGGACTTAGGCAATTGAAAGGCTTGCCAGTGTATGGACCTGTTGAACGTGCAGTAATGTGCAGACTTTAATGAAAGATGCAATGTGTAGACTTGACAGACACAACAACCAGTGTATGGACTTAGGCAGGCTTCAGCTCGTGCAATGTATAGACTTCATGCAATGCAATGCAGATGAATGTATAGACTTCATGCAATGCAATGCAGATCAATGTACAGACTTTGGCGAAGCAAAGGCTATACAGACTTCAACTAAAAGATGCACGATGTACAGACTTGGAGATCATTCAACAGCCAATGTGTAAACTTCACGATGTATAGACTTTCCAAAGGAAAGGCTGTACAGACCTGAACAAAGCAAGGCAGCGAATGTATAGACTTCCAATGTATAAACTTGCCAATTGAGCGATGTACAGACTTGAACAAGGAAACTCTGTACAGACTTGATCAAGGCAAGGCAGTCGAGTGTATAGACTTCCAATGTATAGACTTGCCAAGGGAAACGACGGTAAAGCTATCAGTGTATAGACTTCGAGTGCAACGTCGGTAAAGCTACCGATGTACAGACTTGCGAGTGCAACGTAGGTAAAACTTCCAATGTACAAACTTCGAAGTTGAACAGGTGGATGTACAGACTTGGAAGTTCACTGATGGATGTACAGACTTCACCTCGATGTATAGACTTGGAAGTTCAATGAAGGATGTACAGACTTCACCTCGAGCATCTACAGTGCAGTGTATGGACTTGAAGAATGATGCACAGTGCAATGTATGGACTTCATGACTATGCTCATGCAATGTATGGACTTTGGAAAGCTAAGGCCAATGTATAGACTTCAATGATGCGTGCTACAGTCCAATGTATGGACTTATGAAGAATAATGCATGACACTGTACAGACTTCACTGATGCATGCTACAGTCCAATGTATGGACTTAACTTCGTGCATGCTACAGTCCAATGTATGGACTTTGAATGTTGATGCATGAACAGTCCGTTGCACATACTTCCAATGTATAGACTTCCAGTGAGAAGGATGTTGTGCAGACTTTAGCCAATGCAATGTATAGACTTGCTGCGTTGACGCTGCACGAGACACTAAGAAGATGGACAGTGTATAGACTTGAATGTTCTGAGGGAGTCGACCCATCTAGGAAGGGGGTCGACCCACTACTGTCCAGACTGTGCATGGATGTATTGACTTACGTTCTCAACAATGCACAAACACAACACAAGGCAGTGTATAGACTCTACGTGCAATGTGTGGACTTTGAGTGTGTGTGCAGTGTGTAAACCTGTGAAGTGCATAGAACACACATACAATCTGATAAGAACAATTTCATCAAAGCATAAACAGTTGCCAATCAATCAAAACAAGGTGTTGCCCATGAAGTAAAGCATATGTCAACATCATCAACACAGAGGAGTCACAACAATCTCCCCCTTTTTGATGATGGCAACCCCTTATCATATAGAATAACAATTACCTGTCATACAGATGATGAGAGACATGATTTGTTATTCAGATTGTCATGCAGATGCTATGCATGCATAGTACGAAATGTAAGCAACTCCCTGCACACAAAATCTCCCCCTTTGCCATAACATAATGCATACACTCCCCTGGAATGAATTCAGAATTCATACAATATTCTCCCCCTTTGCCATCAACAAAGAGGAGGGAAAGTGAATACAAGGGAAAGATCAAGAAATCATCTGACTGGCATTCTGAACAAGTAGTTCAGGAATAAGCATTCTAAAGCACAGAGTCTTCAGTCATATGAATTTAGAAACTACTTTCAGATAGAATTCTGGTTTAAAGACTATAAAATTTTAAGTTCATGCACTACAATCATTGGATAAGAGTTCTGTGCATGATAAAATAATAAACCAGAAACACATTTGCATGAGAGATTCAGTTTCAAAATATCTTACTTTCATAGACTTAGGAAAAATGATTAAGAGATACCAGGTCATGTATTGAAAATAAACAAATTGACATCCAAGAAATTTCTTGTGAAGGAACATCATTTTTCAATATGAGTTCATTTTAGGCATTCAGGTACCATTTACCTTTTTGCGTAAGGGTATACATTTATCAGACGCCAATACCCCTAGATACTCAACATCATGGACCATTCTGCCTATGATCAAACACAACAAAACTGATTTACACCTTTTTGTGTGAGGGTATACGTTTATCATACGCCAGTTACCCCCAGGTACTCAGTGAAACCAACCTACTATTTTGGATCATTTTATACAGAGATAGCTGATACACCTCATGACATGAGTGTTATCCACTTCTTTGATGGATCACTCAGTTTCTCAGTGATTTATCAGTCATTGCTCTGCCAATGTTACTTTTCAATTGATTTTCAATGTTTTTCAATATCTTTCTTAGCTATCCTTTATTTGTTTCAGAATGACTTGTTTAAGAACAATACATATGCTAGGCTTCTCTAACATGATTTCAGATGAGTTTTCAGATTTCAGATATAAGTAGCTTTGTCTGACATGAAATAAGAAAATGGTTGAGAGTTTTATCAATTTTCAGCTTTCTTATTTACTGATTGCAGTCTTTAAACTCCAAAAATTATAAAAGTTAAACCATTAAGTCAATCTCTAAGCAATTGAAATTCTTATAACTGAAGAAGTCCGTTTTCTATTGCTTAGGAATCAGAACTGACTAACAGATTGCCATATGTCAGATTCAACTCATTCAGGGCCAAAGAATGAATAAATTCAAGAAAGTTGATGACCACTCTGAATTTCTAATAATACTCCCCCTGTCTATATGCATGCAGTTTTGCAAATGAATGGCAATAAGTATACCAACTGTTATGATATGCAATGAATAATATGTCATGAAAAAATATGTCATGCATGCATGGTCTAGTCTAACATTCAACAGTCACAGAGTTTTATTCAAGTTGTCAGATGCAAGTCCAAATCAGAAATTTTATTCAAAACTCTGCAGCTGAAAAGATTATTCATCATGCTGAAGTTTACACAAGCCAAGTTCTCTTCTAAGAAAATTGAACCTTTCATTCTCAAGAGGCTTAGTAAAAATATCAGTAATTTATTTTTCAGTTTCAATGAAGTTCATTTCAATTTCATTTTTATTTACAACATCTCTCAGAAAACGGTGTTTTATCTCTATATGCTTAGTCCTAGAATGATGAACATGATTTTTAGCAAGGCATATAACACTAGTATTATCACATAACATTGGAATACATCCCAATTTTATCTGATAATCATCCAATTGGTGCTTGATCCATAGTACTTGGGCAGCACAATTACATGCAGCAACATATTCAGCTTCAGCTGTAGACAAAGCTACAGTGTGTTGCTTCATAGATGCCCAAGATATTAGATAGCCACCAAGGAATTGACAATAGCCACTGGTGCTTTTTCTATCTACTCGACACCCAACATAGTTTGCATCAGTGTAGGCTAGAAGTTCTAACTCACACCTAGCAGGATACCATAGACCTAGCTGTTGGGTGCCTAGTAAATACCTAAAAATACTTTTCACAGCCTTAAGATGAGTTTCTTTAGGACAAGCCTAAAATCTAGAGCATAAACACACTGAAAATTGAATATCATGCCTAGATGCTGTAAGATATAGAAGGGATCTGATCATACCTCTATATAGCCTTTGATTCACTGGTTTACCTTTAGGATCTTCATCCAAACTGGTTGAGGTACCTATTGGAGCAGCTATTTCCTTGAGGTTGTCCATTTTGTACTTCTTCAATAAATTCTTTATGTACTTGGACTGAGAGATGAAAGTTCCATCCTTTGTTTGTATAACCTGCAGTCCAAGAAACAGTTTGAGCTCACCCATTGAGCTCATTTCAAACTCATCAGTCATTATCTGAGAGAATTCTTCACACAATTTGGGGTTAGTTGACCCAAACACAATGTCATCCACATAAATTTGAATGATAAGAATATCTGAATGACTCACCTTGGTAAACAATGTTTGATCAACTACACCTCTTGTGAAGTTCTTGTCAGTGAGGAATTTGCTCAACATGTTATACCAAGCTCTAGGAGCTTACTTTAAACCATAGAGAGCCTTTTTTTTGAGTTTATAAACATGATTGGGGAAGTCTAAGCATTCAAACCCAGGAGGCTGCCTCACATAGACATCCTCACTAATTTCCCCATTTAGAAAAGTAGATTTCACATCCATCTGCTGAAGATTAATTCCTAGGGAACATGCATAAGCCAACAATATTCTGATTGCTTCTAACCTAGTTACAGGGGAAAATGACTCTTCAAAGTCAATTCCAAGTTCCTGATTATACCCCTGAGCTACAACTCTGGCTTTATTTTTAATGACATTCCCTGATTCATCAGTTTTATTTCTGAACACCCATTTAGTCCCTATGACTGTTTCATGATCAGGAGGTGGAACTAAATGCCACACCTTATTCCTGTCAAATTGATTGAGCTCCTCATGCATGGCATTAATCCAATGCACATCTTTGAGAGCACAGTCAATGGACTTGGGTTCTACTTGTGAAACAAAAGTAAAAGCATTCAATTCATTTTGAATTCTTAAGTGGCCTCTAGTGCTAGGGGGATCATGTAGATTTCCAATCACATTATCTACTGGATGATCTTTAAGATATCTAATGTTAACAATTTCATCACCATGAGTTTCATTTACCTCCCCCTAAGCTGTAGGCTCTTCTTCATTAGGCTCTTCATTTCCTTCATCATATTCGGATTGGTCTGCAGGATTTCCTTCCTTCAGAATATCACAATTTTCTTCATTCCTGCATTGACCAACATTAGAATTTACCAAGGATTCATCAAAGACTATATGTGGAGATTCTTTAACAGTTTTAGAATTCAGATTATACACTCTATATGCTCGGGTATTTTCAGAATAGCCAAGAAAAATTCCTGGTTCACCTTTAGGTTCAAATTTGTCAAGGTCTCTTTTATCATTTATATGAATGAAACATTACAACCAAAAACCTTGAAATGAGTAATAGAATGTTTCTTACCCTTTAAGATCTCATAAGGTGTTTTCTGAGTAGAAGGTCTTACCATGGCTCTGTTAATTACATAACAGGCTGTGTTTACTGCTTCAGCCCAAAACTTCCTTGGTAGACCACCTTCAACCAATAGTGTACGACCCATCTCCACTAGGGTTCTGTTCCTTCTCTCCACAATTCCATTCTGCTCAGGTGTCCTTGGTGAGGAGTACCTATGGTTAATTCCATTTGACCTACAGAATTCATCAAACTGTGAGTTTTCAAACTCACCTCCATGATCAGTCAAGATATTTTCAATTTTCTGATTTATTTTAGCATAGAACTCCTGAAATTCTGAGAATGCATCACTTTTATGTGATAAGAAATAAACCCAAATATACCTAGAAAAGTCATCTACCATGACAAACCCATACTTCATCCCTGATAAGCTGACAGATCTGGTTGGCCCAAAAAGGTCCATGTGTATCAGCTCATAGGGTTTAGAAGACAGATTTTCAGTTCTAGACTTAAATGACTTTCTAGTTATCTTTGATTGAGTGCATGCATCACAGATTTTATTTTCTTTCTTGAAGGAAACTTCAGGAAGTCCTCTAACCATGCCATGCTTATTCAGTTTATGCAAAACAATGCAACTAGTATGACCTAACCTACGATGCCATAAAAATGCTAAGTCCTCTCTACTAGCAGTAAGACATAGGTTAGAATGTTGAATATCATCTAAATCTATCATGTACGTATTATTTATTCTTTTTCCAAAAAATTTGACAATTTTAGAATCAGGTTCAAAAACCTTGCAGCATTGAGAATCAAATAAAACCTTATATCCTTTATCACACAACTGGCTGATACTAAGTAAATTATAAGCTAACCCTTCAACCAGCATAACATCATCAATGCAGCAGGTAGAACACTTACCTACCTTACCTGATCCAATAATCCTACCCTTTGTGTTGCTTCCAAAGGTGACAAGGCCTCCTAGTTTCTCAGTCAGCATGCAGAACTTGGCCTTATCTCCTGTCATATGCCTGGAGCAGCCACTGTCCAGGTACCACAAGTTGCTCTTGGTTGCCAGGCATACCTGCATACATAATTAGGTAGAGAGGTTTGGAACCCAAGACTGATTGGGCTCCAGAACAGATGAAATTGAAACAAAGCAAGAAAGCAGACTTTTCGGAATCCACATTTGTTTAAAAGAACTTTGTTCAGTGGATTTTGTAGTTTTCCTTCTGTTATTCTTTCTCTTATTTTTGTTGTTTTTCTTCTTATTAGCACCAACAGAGTTATTCACAAAATTGTTGTTGTTATGCCACTGCTTCGGCCAGGTTGCATTCATAAGGTTTTGGTCAAAGTGATATTTGGGCTGGCTGAAAGATTGGAAATTCCTAGGTATCCGACTACCATACCCATTATCCCAATTTCTGACATAGGGTATGTAAAATTGTGTAGGTTGATGAACATACCCTGTATGCATCCCTTGAGTTCTAGTCCACCCAAACCCATTAGGATAGGTTGACTGTGTGGGGTAGTAGGACTGAACTCTAGGTGGATTAAATTTGTTGGGCTGACTCCTGAAAGCATTTTGTCTTCCCTGCACCCTTGACCCTGTTGACCTGTTCACAGGTTTTTGTTGGGTCTTTTTATGTGATGGTGGTGGTGAAGATTTTTTGGCATTGACATGGGGTTTGTTTATCTGAGCAGGCTGACCCCTAACCTTGGGTTGAGCACTAGAGTTAGGTTTGGAAGTGCCAATTCTACTAGGCTCACCAATTTTCTGTTTGCCCTTCTCCTCTGCAGTGGGCTGTTTCAGATTCACATTTGTGTTCACATCATTATTGGAATTCATGTTAATCAGAGGTCCTCTCTTCTTTTGTGCAATAAAGGAAATAGTTTTCATTCCAAAGCTCTTAGTTGCACTAGAGTTAAATCCTAGGCCCTCTCTCCTGAAATTAACATTCGACCCTAATAAAGCATTTAAGTTTTCAGATCCTTGGGTCATTTTCTCAATGGTTCTCAACTTATCCTCATTGTCTTTCTGAATTTCATCAATAGACTTTTTCAATTCATTATTTACATTGAGGACAACTTCATATTTTTCAGAAACAATTTTTATCTCACTTTCATATTTTTGAATTTTTAGCTTCCATTCATCAGCTTCTTTATCTAACCTCTCATTGTCTTCTTTAGAGGCTTTTAACTCATTTCTGATTTCATCTAATTCAGAACATGTGAGTTTCAAATTTTTATTCTAAGATTCTAGACATGCAATTATATCAGTTAGAGTTTTATCATTTTGCATGGAATTGATCTTTCTTTCTTCTTAGATGCCTGTTCTCTTTTCTAATATCATCAGCTCTATTAGCTATGTCATGGTAAGCATCTACCCAATCAGCAATTGTGAAATTTTCAAATCTAGTGATTACCTCATCTGAGTCCTCTTCTCTGTCTTCTGAGCTTGTTGCCATAAGGCAAATGGGCTTCTCAGGTTCGGCTTCACTGTCTGAGCTGCTACTGAAGGAACCTTCATCTTCATCACTCCAGGTACTCACCATTGCTTTGCCTTTCGTGTTCCTTTTCTTTGACTTGTCCTTGTATTTCTGATTATCTGGACAGTCAGCTTTCAGATGGCCCAGTTTCCTGCATTGATAACAAGTGTTAGTTTCAGTTTTCTTAGCAGGGTTATGCTTATACCTTTTATCCCTTCGGCCGCCACTGTATTTCTTCTGGATGTATCGTCCTGCTCCTTTCCTGAGAAATCGCCTGAACTCTCTGGTCATCATGGCCATCTCAGAACGAGTTATATCTTCTTCATTCAGGCTCTCATCTGGTGATGAACTGCTGGAGCTGGATTTGCTGGAACCAGCCTTCAGCGCCATCGGCTTCTTCTTCCTCTCAGCTTCTTCCATCTTTGGCATATTAATCTCATATGCCATCAGCGAACCAATTAGTTCATCAGCTCTTGTATTTCGCAAGTCCCTTCACTCCTCCATCACTGTAGCTTTAGTATGCCAGGCATGAGTCAGGGAGCGAAGTATCTTCCTCACCACATCATATTCTATCTGAGGTTTCCCGAGACCTATGAGACCATTGGTAATGATAGTCAAACAAGCATACATTTCACTGATGGTCTCGTTCTGCTTCATTTTGAAGGCTTCGTATTCTGACACAAGGAGATTACCCTTCTGCTCTCTAACCTGAGAGGTCCCTTCATGAATTACTTCCAGTGCATCCCACATCTCCTTAGCTGATTTACAGGCTAATACGCGGGAGAATTCTGTAGGGTGCAGAGAGCACTGAATGGCGTTTATGGCACTCCAATTCAGTGTGGACCTCCTGATCTCCTCCTTGGTCCAGACCTCCTCATTAGGGGACAGCTCATAAGGTCCCTTGCTAACTACCTTCCAGATCTCGTAATCTTTAGCCCTCAAAAATACCTGCATACGATTTTTCCAGTATGCGTAGTTAGATCCATCGAAGAATGGGAGATTTGTAGTTGAGTGTCCTTCAGCTATCATCCCTCGAGCATCCATCTCTGCCTTCCTCTTCGGGCGATGAGTCCCTGTAGAAGAGTATGGCTCTGATACCAAGTGTTATGTTAGATGAACGTAATCTATCTCCACGAAGTGTGGATCTAGAGGGGGGTGAATAGATCTAATGCCAAATTAAAAACTAGTATAAGCTCTAATGCGAAATATAGGCAAACATCAGTTAAGCCAAATGAAGAACCACTATGTAAAGGGTCGACACATGCAGCCACACAATAGAACACAAGCAATCTCACTAAGGTGCACAATGAAAACACAAGACCCACAAGCAAACACACAGTAGGCAGCAATTTTAAGGTGGTTCGATCTCAATCCAGAGATCTACGTCCACCCCACACTCCAACTAGAGTGTAGATTCCGCTGACTAACAGCTTGAACAGTTGGGCAACACAGCTTGCCATACAACCGCTGATACACAGCTTCGCTGGGCTTTACAGCTTGCCGACCAGAGGAACATATCCTCTGCAACAGCTGGGCAATACAGCTTAGCCCTCCGAGACCAAGTCTCGCCTGCTGAGGATTACAGCTTCACTTGTCCAGTGGAGACCTTCACTTGTCCAGTGAGACGGACGTTGTGCAGACTTTAGCTAATGCAATGTATAGACTTGCTGTGTTGATGCTGCATGAGACACTAAGAAGATGGACAGTGTATAGACTTGAATGTTCTGAGGGAGTCGACCCACTACTGTCCAAACTGTGCATGGATGTATTGACTTACGTTCTCAACAATGCACAAACACAACACAAGGCAGTGTATAGACTCTACGTGCAATGTGTGGACTTTGAGTGTGTGTGCAGTGTGTAAACCTGTGAAGTGCATAGAACACTTATACAATCTGATAAGAACAATTTCATCAAAGCATAAACAGTTGCCAATCAATCAAAACAAGGTGTTGCCCATGAAGTAAAGCATATGTCAACATCATCAACACAGAGGAGTCACAACAAAGGGCGCCTCTTCTTATATACTTCTTGCATCCATCATCGCATTTTCCTCCTACTCGAGTCCGAGAGGGGCTTAAAACCACACCAACCAGATGTGTGTCCCGCCGCGATTTCGTTATTTTCATCACAAGGGATTGATACTACACTGCCATTTTCTAATTCTGTTTATCTATTGTCTGTTATTTTGCAAGGGTAACTGAAGAAAGCCCTCTCCGTCGGCCGACCGAAGGGGGAGGAAGAAGCAACCTGCCACTTCCTGCTAGTGAGGTAGGCGCGATCATTTCCTTATTTTGGGGTCTTTGGCCCCTAGCGATCACATCATATTCTCGAGGCCGCGACGAGTAACTTCCCCAATGGCCGTTTAAATTCCCGTTCTTATATTCTCTTTATATTCTATTATATTCTTATCTGCTCATATTCTCGAGGCCGCGGCGAGTAACTTCCCCAATGGCCGTTTAAATTCCCATTCTTTATATTCTCCTTATATTCTGTTATATTCTTATCTGCTCATATTCTCGAGGCCGCGGCGAGTCACTTCCCCAATGGTTATTTAAACTCCCGTTCTTTATATTCTCTTTATATCTTGTTATATTCTTATCTGCTCATATTCTCGAGACCGCGGCGAGTCATTTCCCGCAATGGCCGTTTGAATTCTGTCCTTTCTCTTGTATATCTTGAATTACTGCTATGTCTGCTATACTCTCGAGGCCGCGGCGAGTCACTTCCCGCAATGGCCGTTTCAATTCTTGCTATTTGATTTCTGCACTATTCCCGTCCCCCCCCCCCCCCGAGGCCGTGGCGAGTTACTTCCCGCTATGGCTGTTTAACCCCCATATCTTGCTATATTGCATTTGTCCCGCTCGCCCCGCTGTTGACACCTTGAAAATGAACAAGGGTGGAAGCAGATCATACCCACAGTGAAAGACCAATGATGAGGCTCGTCAACCATTTACCCGACTGAAGCCTTTGTCGGCCGAGCTGACGTCCTGTGCCGATGTCACTCAGATGGCAGCACTAACGAAGCAGTAGTCGTTTGACGAATGAGACCTCCCAGCACACTTTAATAAGAGCTGTGTTACTGCCTCATCCAAGAATCCACAGATGACATGTCAGCGTAAGTCAGATGTCGGCTTATTGACAGATGTGATGTAAGATAAAGATGAAGCCGGTACCGGCAGATGAAGATTGTAAGGGCTTTTGCAAAGTCAGAACACAAGAAGAATCGTCTCCACAGATTATACACCCGGCTGAAGTCTTCCCAGACTAAAGCTGATGTCCGATCTCGTCACCATTCAGGTGACGATATCGATAAAATGATGCCCGGTTTTGTCATCATTCAGATGGCAATACTGATGAAACCCCTGTCCGCGGACTGATGAAAACCCTGCTAATGATCTCAATACAAACTATATCACCAACGGAGGACCCTCTTGGGTACTGATGTACGTGAAGGGCCTATCAAAGGCCTGGTCAAAGAGACTTAAATGGGCCTTTAATGGTGGCGCCGGGAGCCACTTTGTCAAAGCCCAAATGCTGCACAAGGTTGGAGTCCTGCGCGCCGGGAAGCCTTCAGCTGAGGCGCGCCGTGAGGTGTCCGCCGAGAAGGCAAGGAGGGACGGCTATAAAGCCCCTTCCCTTCGAAAGGCTGAGAAGGGGTCGAAAAGTTAGAGATAGGAAAAAGCTAGAAGAGAGATCGAGAGGGAAAAAGAAGAAGCAAGGAGAAGAAGAAGAGAGGAGACCCAGGTGGGCAGCCCGGGGAGGGAGAGGAGTCAATGCTCCGCCCTCCCCCATGCTTTCCTCTTTTTATTTTCTTTTTCTGATGTAATCTGGCGAGGTTTTCTCGATGTATCAATGTAGCCGGAGGATTCCGGTCTCGATTTCCATCTCTCTGTCTTTCATTTACCTTCTACGATCTGTACAGGTTTGGGATGATGTAATAATATGAAAGATGAACATGGCTCGTTTGGGCATTCGATCGATTGAAATATCTGCTGTATTTCTTCCCTTCTTGCATCGGCTGTTCTTCTGAATATCGTTTTGCCTAGATGTTATAGCTTTCTGATTCATGTTTCGACTTCCCCTCCCTAGCATGTCCTCTGGTGGAAGACGAAGACGGAGTCTCAACCCTCATCCAGTGGGTTATTAGGCTCTGTCCCTCCTCTTCCCCCCCCTCGGATCATGGTTTCCCCGGATATCACAGACGTCTGTCGAGCTCCAATCTCATTCAGGGTCAGAGACATCAATCTCTTGACCGTCTGAGTAGCAGGTGAGTATAGAAAATGCCATATGTCCCATGAGGATTCCATAATGGATGATCTGCCCTTCGACTGATGCTAACCCCCATGTAATCCCCTTCTACAGTCCAGATACTGCCTCAATTCGAGCCAGAAATCCCAGAAATCACCTGAGCAGAGTACCGCAGTTCAGCCATAAACCCTTTTAGCCCCTTCCCGACGTGGCCATTTCCCCGCCGAGAACTACTCTGCCGAGAGATCCCCCTTGCTTTAGCCCCTTCGGCAAGGCAAATAAAGCCTATCCCAATACAGCCTTCCCGGCCCGGGGGCCTCCCGGCGCGGTCATTACCGCGCCGAGAACCCTTGCGCCGAGAGCATTCCCCCTTGGCCAATAAAACCCACGCCGGGAACCATGCTTCCTGCCACCCCTGCTTTACGTTGTGAATTCTCCATTCCTTGAACCTCGGAGGAAAGCTTTCCTGCTACAGGCCAAGGAACCACATAGATGCCCTTTGAAGTCCGATCAACCAAGCCTTGCATCTTGTCGAAGGATACTCTAGATCATCATATGTGCCTAAGGGATAAACATCATTGGGGATAACTCCCCTACATAACCTTACGAGCCAGAGAAACTCTGCCACTGCATAAGTTTCAATGGCCTCAAAGGGATATTAAGTCGGTGCTGTGATCACATACACGGGCTAGGGGTCCCATACCCCCCTTATTCTGGCTTTCATCCCGGCACTCTGTGGGTGATCGTCTATTACTCCCTGGCATACACTAGGTACGGGGGAGGTGCTGCTGAAATCCTCCCAACCGATGAAAAATAATACCGAAGCTGTCCTCCGGGCTCCATATGGTGATGGTGAAAAGGGCCTCTGTGTGGGGCTCTTCCCCTCCAATCCCTCTCAGTTCTCGGCCTCCTTTGAAGCATATACAACTAAAACCAGTTGAACCACATCTCTAGTCTCCAGAGCCAATCTACTCTGATATAATTCCCAGAAAACTCTCAAAATCCTAAAAATAGGGTACCGTAAAGTCCTAAACCCCTCACGGCGCCCAAACACCCCTTCTCGGCCAGCTACCTCTCGGCGCCACCAGCTCCCGGCGCGGCCTTCAGCGCGCCGGGAACCCCCAGGCCGAGAGCTCCTCTTCTCCCTTTAGCCTACGCCGATAACCCCCTTGGAGAATCTTCAGCGCGCCGGGAAGTCGGCGCCGGGAGCTTCCTGGGTTCTTCCCTTTGGCTACGCCGAGAACTTCCATCTTCTTGCTACTCACGCCGGGAGCCTTAGCCTCCCATCTGTGGTCATGCCGAGAGCCTAAGTTGCCACCCTGTGAGCCCAAATGCCCAGAGCTAACCTACACAGAGATATTCGTGGATCACCAGATGTGTCCCGAGGATAAAGTTAAAGGGAGGTAGACTCCCTTATGTTCCATCGATTCGTGTCGAAGTCACAACGACGCGCCTCCCTCTTAGCTCCGGTGAGCCATGCCAATGCATGGGTGCCACCAGCTCCTGTGAGGGAAGAATCAAATATTACCTTAGGGCATACGTGTGTAACGTGGAGAGGCCCGACCTCTCTCTTTCTTTCGGCTTTCACCCCGGCACTCCGTGGGTGATAGCCTATTTCCCTCTGGGCATGATCCAGACCATGGGGAAGTGCCACCGAAATGTTAACCAATGCTTTAAACCTCCGTCATGATCGCGGCTCATCCTGTCCGCGATTGATATCCTCTGTTTTACCTTTCCCCTGAGTCTGATTGTTTTTTCGAGCCGTCGATTCAGTGATATCGTCTGTTTCTACAATCGATGTCATTATCTTGCCCGCCTTCCTGGCTCTGGTATGAAATTCAAACTGCGCACATAAAAAGAATATCCTTTTTATTATTACCTCTCGAGGCCTCCTATTTTGGCGTTTAATCAAGGGTTGTCCTTCCTTGGAAGGGCGTAATTAACGTCATAGCCTTTATGGTATGACGGACTTCTGGTCCCGACTCGGACTTCACAATCGACTGACCAAGTCAGATCGAGCGCACAATAAAAATTATCACATACGTGACTGGCACGCCTAATAAATCAATAAATCAAAAATCTAAATAAAAAAAATAAAAAATATAAATAAATAATATAATGAAATAAGATAAGATCCACGTTCCACAAGCTGGCACGCCCGGTGGGACTTAGTCTCCCTTCATCTCTATGCCAAAATAGGAGGCCCAGCGGGCCCCCCCTCAAATTTCTGATCCTGTGCGCTTTCCTTATTTTCAGGAAGATGACTACTGACTTATGTCTGTACGCTTCGGCCAACAACCGATCGATATGCATGTGCGAGAGGGTTACCTGGCGGTACCCCTGTCATTCGGAGCAATGCCCCCTGCTGTCGGGCTGCCCAACTGTCTGGGCCTCGTCTTCACCGACCTTCTGCAGGTCAACAACGACGAGCAAGGCACCGCTGTAGGTGCCCCTATGAAGACTGCTGGTAAGAAGGCTGGCTTACCGGAGAAGACGACTTCGACGGCCGTCGCCTGCTATGTACACCAAGTTCAAAGGGGGGACACGGTTCCCGCTGCTGCCCAGAGGGGAAAGAGAAATAACCGGAGAAGCCGGTATGCTGCTGCTGAGCGTCGTCTTTCCAATTCTGGGAAGACAATGATGATGGGAGATGTTAGGGTGAACCTCAACGGTCACCCCAGAGAAGTCCGGCCGGGCAGGATTGTCCCGACTGTCCAGACCGACAATAGGTTCCGCGTCCTGGCCGCTAGGAGGGCCAACTGGGAAGCTGATGAAAGGAAGCCACTGGCGCCCAAACCAGCAAAATATAAACAGGTCTGGCGACCAAAGAAGATTCAGAGCTGGGCCCCAGCTCGATATGAGAAGAAGGCTACTGAGGATGCTGTTGCCCGCTTCAGGGCAGGAAACAGAAGGGAAGAAAGAAACTACAGAAGAGATGATGTTGCTGCTTACCCCAAAGATCTGGGGAGGAGAGATGAAAAAAATGATGAAGGAAGAAATCTGATTACTACTCGACCCGTGATGAGGGGCAAAAGATATCAAAAGAATGAAGACCTTACTATCACCCATCCCAGGGCCAAAGGCAAAAGATGGCAAAGGAAGAACTATGATGACACTGCCAACTGCTGCCAAGATGGCGACATGGGAATGAGCGAACCAGTCACGGTTGCCATTCCAAGAAGACCAAGAGCCTGTGCCAGACAGGCTGACATATTCAGATATTCTAAAACCGAGCATTTGAATGCTCAGATGACAAGACTGGCTCATCAGCAGAAAAGCCAGGAAAGATTGATACTCCGACCAGAGCCGCGAAGGCACGATCCGGAGGAGATGAAACGAGTGGTCCAAGACTACTTCCACTACCTGGGGAACTCTGCCCTCGGTCAGCAAAGATTATCCCGTGCTCTGGGCACCGTGGATGAAGAAGAAGGAGAAGCCCTTCAAGAAGTAATGCTCGGAGTCTCCTCCTCCGATTCAAATGATTATGAAGAAGGCCGCAAGGCCGGATATGATAAAGAAGACCTGTATAGGGAAGAGGCTGAAGAAAGAGTATCGGTCTTCGACCGACTCAAATACCCTGACCAGGCAAAAAGAAAAGTTTGCAGGCAGAAGGGAAGAATGCAAATCTTCGCCTGTAACATGGCTGGAATCGCCAGGGGGCAGAATATGCTACCAACTCAGCCAGATGAACTGCTCAGGCTGGCTACCAGACCAGGCCCCGTCACAAGAAGAGGTCAGGCTGCAAAAGATAAGATGAAGAATGATGAGGAAACCCGCAAGATCACCACCATGACAGTCAATGTGGTGACAACAGAAGAAGAAGACAATCCCTTCGTTGATGATGCTGAAGGGACTTCAGAAGATATACAGATCCCATCGACTCTGGATCCCATGATCCAGATGATGTTTAGAAGATATCAACAGGAGATCAGTGCTCTCAGAAGATAGCTAAATGAGAGGCATGAAGCCACACCGATCTCCAAGCAAGCCGAACCTGTGGGGCAGACTTCCAGCTCAGTAGAAATGGCTGTCCCAACTAATCCCCTTCCAGCTGATAAGGGCAAAGCTCCGAGCCAGCCTGTTCTGCAGCAAGCAGCAGCTCAGCCCTCTACATCTCAGACGCAGCCCACCGCGCCCACCTTGCGCGCAACTGTGATGACGACTCCCTACAGCCAGCAGCAAGCTCACTTCTTCCCAGAAGAGATAGATCCAGCCCTGGCCCACAAGCTGATGATTGAAAGAATTGTGGAGATGAAGCTGTCTGAAAAGACCGGTGATCGTATAAGTACCTATGACGTGTACAAAGTACCGTATCCTCCCCAGTATGCTGCTAAAAGACTACCCCCATGCGTCAGTAAGCCGCCGAAATTTGAGAAATTCAACGGCCAGGGCTCTCCCAGGGAGCACATTGCTTACTATACCACAATTATCGGCGACCTGGCAGCTGATGAAGCCTATCTGCTTAAGTTCTTTGGCTCGTCCCTCACTGGGATAGCCTTTGAATGGTATTCAAGCCTGCCCGCTGGATCAGTGGTTGATTGGCCTGATATGCAAAGAAAATTCCGCGATAGATTTCATGTCACTGAAAGAGAAATTACAATAGCGGAGCTATATGCAACCAAGCAAAGGCAGGATGAAACAACACTGGACTACATCAAAAGGTGGAGAAACTTAGCCATGAGATGCCGAAGACCTCCTCATCAGGAAGATGCATTCCAGATATGTAAACAGAGCCTCAAGAGAGAGGTGCTAGAAAAGATGATCGGTGCAGATGTCAGGACATTTGACCGGCTGAACAATATAGTGGCGGAAGTCGAGACGTTCTTGTCCAAGCGTCCGACCGCCAATGCTCCCACTATGCTGAAGGGGGTAAAACCAATGATCGACGGCCATCACATATTGAGGCTAACACCGTCGATTTCAGGACCTTCGAGCAACAGAAAGGGAAAAAGGAGGCAGATGAAGCTCCCCCGCCTGAGGGTGCAACAGAAAGAAAAGATAAGGTCTCTCTGAGAGACAGAATGAGAAGGGCTTACTCTTTTCCCAAAGATAAGACATCAGCACTATTTAACTGGGCATATAAGTTCAACAAGGTAACATTGCCCGAACCGAAGAGACCTGCGGATGCGACAAAGAAAGATGATCCGCTGTTCTGTCCATTTCACCGTGCGCTGGGGCACGCAATTGAAGATTGTTATGTCTTCAAGGGTATTATGGAAGGAATGGTCAAAAAGGGTGAGCTACAGTTGGGTGATTACCAGGTGAAGCCACCTCATCCGCATGAGTCTCCGCCCTGGAGGATGGCCGCCAATATGATTTCAGTCTATCAGCAGCTGCCTGAGGAAGCCGTTGAAGAATGTACCAGGCATACTTATGAAGCTTGCCTCCTCACCCCACTGAAAGATCAGGAAGGATGGCAGACGAAGCCCATAAAGAACAGAAGAAAGACTCTTGCAGCCAGCACCAGTGGGGCAACTATTCGAGTTGTCACCCCAAGACCTGAGCCGCCTCCAGTAAAGCCAGTATGGCATACAGCTGAGACCGGACCAGTCATCCGGATCCCTACTCACAACTGGAGGAGACAAACTCCCCTACCTACACATAAAGAAGTAAGTCCTGCAGCCAGGCGCCTACAGCAGTATATCGATGAGCTCGATGAATATGAGCAGAAAAAGCCCAAAAACCTGCTGATAAAAGACTGTATACTCTGGGAGCAGCTCGAAGAATTGAAAGTTAAAGAGCAACCAGAGGCAGAACAAGAAAAAGCTGAAAATGAGCCCTTCTGGGGGCAAGAGCCAGCAAAGCCAAATTCCCAGAAGAAGAAGAGACGACCCAAGTCCAAAAGGGGAAAGAAAGTCACGACAGTACAATGCAACACTCTGTCGGTACTCTTTTCCTTGCCCGGGGAGAATGATGAGGATGAAGCATCAAATGCCCCGCTAGAAGCCAACCATGCTGAGGCCTCTACCTCAGCCCATGCAACACGTTCTGGGAAAAGATGGGGGCGCCCGCCACCAGCTAATCCTAATATTATATTCAGAGGGGAGCAACCCTATCAGATCCCCGAGCCAGAGGTACGAGGTGTCCAGGTTCCTCCCCCTGCCAGCTTGTACCAAGAAAAGGAAGAGGCTCCTTCATTCCTGGAATTCTTGTCCAGTTTGGAAAATGAACAGTTGGCTCACACGGCCCCAGCTAAAAACAATAAATGCCAGCAGACTGCAGTTAGAAAGCAGAAGCAGCATGAAGAAAATAAAGGAAGTAACCCTCTAGCAGAAACAGGGGTCGTTACTACGGAAGAAGCCTCCCGGGAAACCGATCAAGAGGGTAAAACCGGCACTGGGCAGCAAGGGCCACAGGCGCCACATGAACCTCCAAGACCCCGTTGGGTGGAGGAGATGAGACTGTCTAACGTCCGGGTGGGCAGCCGGATCATGAAAATGCTGAAGAAGCTCCCTACCAGGTTCTCCATCTGGGAAATCCTCTCTCTGAGTGAAGAGGCTCGCCGAGCCATTATTGATGCCTTGCAGTAACCGTCACAGTATAAAACACTCTTGACAGAAGTGAATTCTGGTCCATCAGTCACATTCACAGAGGATGATATGCCAATCCCAAATTCCGGCCATAACAGACCGCTGTATATGAGGGGTTCCCTGAACTGTCAGCCGATAAGCAGAATACTGATAGATCCCGGGGCTGCTGTGAACATTCTCCCATACCGCATCTATCAGAAATATTACTTTGATCTGCAGCTCACCAAGGTCAGAGACATGAAGATTGCAGGATTCAACCAAAAGTGTGAGACACCTCTTGGGGTAGCTGATTTCAACCTCACATTGGGAGACCTCACTATAGTGGTACGATTCTATGTGATCGACTCCAACACCACGTATAAAGCCCTGCTGGGGAGACCGTGGCTGCATGAATATCAAATATTGCCATCCACGCTACATCAGTGCATCAAATACTGCCATGAAGGAAAAGAAGAGAGGGTGTTTGCGGATCTGCATCCTTTCGAAGTGTTCGAGTGCCATATGCTCGATGCATCCTACTATACCGAGGTGTCGCAAAAGTGCGAAAGGAAAGAGGCTGTGGTCAGCCAGAAAAAGCCTGCGATAGAGGCAAGGAATTGGTCTCCACTGCCACCAAAAGGCTATATTAAAAAGCATGAGGTATCTCACATCTCTTATGCCGGTGACTTTGCTCAGATTACCCCTCCTAGCGTCCACCCGGATAATGTCGATGAAGAAATGAAGCAAAAGTACACTCAGGTGGAGGTGCCGCAAGGTTTATTTAAACCCATCGTCAGCCTTGAGTACCAAACGGTGCTACCACTGAAGACTATGGAAATCCCTCGCTTCTGCGTGCCTCCTATTATATTCTACACCGGGGAGCCAGTCGAAGAAGATGATCAAGACTGTATGGCCCCTGAAGAAGCTGCAAACCGGATGGTACCGATTAAAGGCTTGGATTATACTACCCAACGGGTTTCACAAATGTTCTCCAAGATGCAAATGCCATCAATGCAGCCTGCTGCTCAGAAGAAGGCATTCAAGGAACTGTGGGATCCGCCTCGAGATAGTGAAGAACTGAGGAAGATCACTCAACACCCAGGATTGGGTTATACCCTCCAAGAATACTATGAGGCTGAGGTAGACGTCATATCTGTCTCCTAGCGGCATGACGATCCTCCCGAGGTAGGATATGACAAATACCCCTCGGAAGATGAAGAAATCATTTATCAGTCCATAATAAGCAATGAAGCCTCAAACAACCTGCCAGAAAAAGAGACATCTGATGAGACAAAGAAAGCTTGGTACTGGGAGGACCTATCTTCCAAAGAGGATCTGTTCCAGGCTGAAGCAAAATTTGATACGGGAACCCCGGATGAAGATCAAATAGCTAGGGAGCTGGAGGAGTGTCTAGAGTTCGGGCGCATCCTAGAAGAATTTCGGGCTCTACAGAATGATGACCTTTCAGGGGAGCCCACATTAGAAGAGCCTCTCAGGACGGAGGAGTCCACTTCTGAATTTCCTGCTGAACTAGCCTCGTCCTCGGGACAGACTGAACAGAATCCGGTAATATTGGCCCTATATGATGCACCAGCATCCGCTGATGACCAATATGATGAAGCAGAGGAGCATGAAACTGGAGAAGATTATATCCCGGGAGGCTTCATTGATTTGCAAGAAGTCCCGCCCGAAGTCGAAGACGGAGGCCAAGCCACCGTCGATGAGCTGATAGAAATAAATTTGGGATCCGCAGATCAGCCAAGGCCGACATTCCAGCAAAAGAGAAGATCATTTGCAAGACCTAAGGATAGTATTCCAGAGGTTGCGCAGATATGAACTCAAGATGAATCCTATGAAATGCGCCTTTGGCGTGTCCAGTGGAAAATTCCTCGGATTTATTGTCCGGCATAGGGGTATTGAAATTGATCCATCCAAGATTAAAGCTATTCAGGAGCTCCCTCCACCAAGGAATCTGCACGAGCTGAGATCTCTGCAAGGGCGCCTGGCTTATGTCCGACGATTTATATCAAATCTGTCAGGACGATGTCATCCCTTTCACAAGCTCATGATGAAAGATGTACCGTTCCTCTGGGACGATGGATGTCAGGAGGCCTTTGAAAAGCTGAAAGAATATCTTAAAACCCCTCCGGTGCTGGGGGCACCCATTAAGGGCAGGCCCTTGATACTGTATATCGCAGCCACATACTGTTCCCTGGGGGCAATGCTGGCACAGATAAATGAGGAAGGCAAAGAACAAGCCCTGTACTACCTAAGTAGGAGGCTGATGAGAACTGAAGAAAGCTACAGCTACATAGAAAAGACCTGCTTGGCACTAGTCTTTGCTGTCAAAAAGCTCCGACACTATATGTTGTCCCATGAAGTCAGATTGATATCTGCAGCAGATCCACTCAAATACATATTGACTCAACCAGTACTGAAAGGCCGGTTGGGCAAATGGGCAGTAATTCTGATGGAATTCGATATCACATATATACCCCAGAGGGCAATAAAAGGACAGGCCGTGGCTGATTTCTTCGCGGAGCATCCTGTGCCGGAGAATGATATGTTGGGGACTGAATTACCCGATGATGAGACACTCGAGGCCTGTCAAGCTCAGCCAGTTATGTGGCAACTGTTCTTTGATGGAGCATCCAGAACGGAGGCAGATTCCGATGGAAAGACCAGAATACGGGCTGGAGCCGGTATTGTGCTGAAATCACCAGAGGGGGAGGTTGTGCATACTTCCTGTTCTATAAACAAGCCATGCACCAATAATGAAGCCGAATATGAAGCTCTGATAATCGGACTCAATATCAGCCTCAACATGGGTATCCAAATGCTTCAGGTATTCGGGGATTCGATGTTGATAATAAAACAAGTCCAAGGGGAGTTCGAAGTGCAGAAGCCAGAATTAAATCCCTATCACCAGAAAGCTGTACGCCTCATGGCAAAGTTCTATCATATTGAACTCAAACATGTGGGCCGTGGACATAATGCCCAGGCTGATGCACTGGCAAAGCTGGCCAGCTCACTAGCAGTCCCGCCAGATGAAACACTGAACATTGTTGTTATAAACCGGCGGCAAGTCCCCAGTATGCTAGAAGGGTGCCCCGAAGAGGAAGAAGTTGCCACTATCAGCACAGTACAGGCGTCTGATTGGAGACAGCATTTGCTACAGTGGTTTCTGCACCAACAGCTGCCATAGAAAAGGGAGGAAAAGATGAAACTCCTGAGAATCAAAGATTCCTATGAATTCAGAAATGGAACTTTATTCCGAATAATGGCGGATGCACGCAAAAAGATTCTACTCCGCTGCCTGTCCACTGAGGAAGCTTGGCAAGCGATGAAAGAAATACACGCTGGGACAGCAGGTGCCCACCAGGCTGGCCCCAAAATGAAGATAGAAATCAAGAAGCTGGGCTACTATTGGCCTACCATGTTTGAAGACTGCTGTAAATTTGCAAAGTCATGCTAGAAGTGTCAGGAGCATGCTACCGTGCCTAGAAGGCCACCTACAACTCTGCACCCTACAGTTCCTAGCTGGCCATTTGCACAATGGGGAACTGATGTAGTCGGGCCACTGCCGACTTCCTCGGCCGGTCATAAGTACATATTGGCCATGACAGATTACTTCTCCCGATGGGCGGAAGCTGTAGCATTAAGAGAAGTGACTGGTGAACTGGTCGCCAGATTTATCAAGCAGAATATTATCTTCCGGTTCGGGATCCCCAACCGAATAATATCTGATAATGGAAGTCATTTCAGAAATCAGAAAATCTATCGGCTTGCCGAGAAGTATAAGATTGAATGGAGAACCTCCACTCCCTACAATCCCCAGGCAAACGGATTGGCAGAAGCTTTTAACAAGACTTTGTGCACCTTGTTAGCCAATGTTGTCAGTTCTAATAAAAAGGACTGGGAAGAAAAGATGTATGAAGCTCTGTGGGCATACCGCACCGTCTTTAAGACACCTACAGGGTGCTCACCATACTCATTGGTATACGGCTCGGAGGCAGTGGTTCCACTAGAGTTGGAAGTCCCGTCACTCAGAGTGTCAATCCAATATGGCCTGACCCGTGGCGAACAAACAAATGCTGAAAGAAGGTTAGAAGAACTGACTGAATTGGAAGGGAAGCGCCTCCAAGCTCAGAAGAATATCCAAATGTATCAGGCCCGCATGGCCACTGCATTCAATAAACTCGTAAGAGGACGAGAATTCAAGAAAGGTGACCTCGTCATGGTCAAGAAAAAAGAAGTCATGGCGTCCAACCCAAAAGGAAAGCTGAATGTTAATTGGGAAGGTCCTTATGTGATACAAAGGGTCTACGAAGGAGGGGCCTACGTAGTTGTTAACCATCGAGGGAAAATTCAGTTCTCGCCACTCAACGGTAAACACCTCAAGCTGTATCATGCTGCACAACCAATATTCCCCGAGTAATCGGGCCAAAACACCCTTTCCTTGGCTTAGTGGCATCCCGCCCTAGCCGAGATACACCCTTTCTTCGGCTTAGTGGCATCCAGCCCTAGCCGAGATACACCTTTTCCTTGGTCTAGCGGCATCCAGCCCTAGCCTAGATACACCCTTTCCTTGGCTTAGTGGCATCCCGCCCTAGCCGAGATACACCCTTTTCTTGGATTAGTGGCACTCAGCCCTGACCAAGCTACCCTTTCCTTGGTCTAGTGGCACTCCGCCCTGATCGAGCTACCCTTCCTTGGTCTAGTGGCACTCCGCCCTAGCCGAGCCACCTTTCTTCGGCTTAGTGGCATCCAGCCCTAGCCGAGATATACCCTTTCCTTGGTCTAGCAGCATCCCGCCCTAGCCGAGCTACACCCTTTCTTGGTATAGCGGCACTCCGCCCTAGCCAAGCCATCCCTCATCATGATCTAATGGCATTCCGACTTGTCACCCTCCCAAAAAAAAGAGGGGAAGAGAGAATAAAAGAATAAAAAATAAATAAAAAAGATGGGGTTAAAAATAGAGATACCCCGCCGGTCTTGTTCAAGTTTTCTGAGCAAGGGTAAAAATGGCTAAAACCCAGCTGTGGTGAAAACCCGAAAGGGCACTTCAGGCAAAATCGGGTACCCCGCCACGTGAAAACTCGAAAGGGCGCGTGGGCAAAAGCAAGAGGGGGCTGGCCCCGGCGAAAACCCGAAAGGGCGCTTGAGTCAGTAACGTGGTGATCCTAAATAAGCCTCACCTCCCGCCATAAACCTCTCGTCGATCGATCGGCACCTTGCCCGATCAACGATCAAACCCACCCAGTATAGACCCTACGTCTGTCCTGATAAAACCCTCATACCTTGTCCAAAGTCCCGCCATGGCGAAGTTCACTGTTGATCGATCGGCATCCTGCCCGATCAATGATGAAACCTATCCAGTTTAGACCCTACGTCTATCCTGATGAAACATATGAAATCTTTGCATTGGTATAAACCTAATACCGATGATGAAACCTACTGTTGATCGACCGGCGCACTGCCCGATCAACGATGAAACCTATCCAGTTTAGACCCTACGTCTATCCTGATGAAACATATGAAATCTTTGCATTGGTATAAACCTAATACCGATGATGAAGCCTGCTGTTGATCGATTGGCACCTCGCCCGATCAACGATAAAACCTATCCAGTTTAGACCCTACGTCTATCCTGATGAAACATATGAAATCTTTGCATTGGTATAAACCCAATACCGATGATGAAGCCTGCTGTTGATCGATTGGCACCTCGCCCGATCAACGATAAAACCTATCCAGTTTAGACCCTACGTCTATCCTGATGAAACATATGGAATCTTTGCATTGGTATAAACCCAATACCGATGATGAAACCTGCTGTTGATCGATTGGCGCACTGCCCGATCAACGATGAAACCTATCCAGTTTAGACCCTACGTCTATCCTGATGAAACATATGAAATCCTTGCATTGGTATAAACCCAATACCGATGATGAAGCCTGCTGTTGATCGATTGGCACCTCGCCCGATCAACGATAAAACATATCCAGTTTAGACCCTACGTCTATCCTGATGAAACATATGAAATCCTTGCATTGGTATAAACCCAATACCGATGATGAAGCCTGCTGTTGATCGATTGGCACCTCGCCCGATCAACGATAAAACCAGCCCAGTTTAGACCTTACGTCTATCCTGATGGAACCTATGAATTCCTTTGCATTGGTATAAACCCAATACCGATGATGAAACCTACCTTTGGTTGACGGGCTCGCTGTCCGATCGGCAAAGAAATCGGGCCGGTTTAGACCTTACGTCTGTTCCGACTAGATCTGCATATCTCTTTACGTCCCGCCGTGATGAAACCTGCTGCTGGTTGATTGGCACACTGCCCGATCAATGATAAAACCTGTCCGGGCTAGACCCTACGTCTATCCTGATGAAACATATGAAATCTTTGCATTGGTATAAACCCAATACCGATGATGAAATCTGCTGTTGATCGATTGGCGCACTGCCCGATCAATGATAAAACTTGTCCGGGCTAGACCCTACGTCTATCCTGATGAAACATATGAAACCTTTGCATTGGTATAAACCCAATATCGATGATGAAACCTGCTGTTGATCGATTGGCGCACTGCCCGATCAATGATAAAACCTGTCCGGTTTAGACCTTACGTCTATCCTGATGAAACTTACGAAATCCTTGCATTGGTATAAACCCAATACCAATGATGAAACATGCTGTTGATCGATTGGCGCACTGCCCGATCAATGATGAAACCTATTCAGTTTAGACCTTACGTCTATCCTGATGAAGCCTATGAAATCCTTGCATCGGTATATACCCAATATCGATGATAAGAGCAGCCACTAATGAAGCAGCACATCGCCTGATCCGTGCTAAAATCCCAATTCAAATATATATATATATATATATATATATATATATATATATATATATAAATAAATAAAAAAGGATGGGGTTAAAAATAGAGATACCCTGCCGGTCTTGTTCAGGCTTTCTGAGCAAGGGCAAAAACGGCTAAAACCCAGCTCCGGTGAAAACCCGAAAGGGCACTGCAGGCAAAATCGGGTACCCCGCCACGTGAAAACCCGAAAGGGCGCGTGGGTAAAAGCAAGAGGGGGCTGGCTCCGGTGAAAACCCGAAAGGGCGCTTGGGTCAGTAATGTGGTAATTCGAAGTTCCATGCCAACCGGCACGCTGCCTTTACCTCCCCTTCACTGATGAAACCTTCCGTCGGTCAGTTGGCTCCATTCCCCACCGATGATAAAACCCTTCCGGGGTAGACCTTACGTCTGCCCTGATGAAATCTACATACCCTCTTTCAAACGTCCCACCGACAATGAAACTCATCACCATTCTGATGAAGCCTGTCCAGCTCAGACCTCACGTCTGTCCTGATGAAACCTACGCATTTCTTGGCAAGCCCCACTTGCGATAAAACCTGATGGAATAGACCTTACGTCTGTCCTGACGAGACCTACACCTTTACGTACGTTCCACCGTTGATCGATTGGCACCTTGCCCGATCAATGATGAAACCCTATCCAGTTTAGACCTTTCGTCTATTCTGATGAAACTTATAAATCCCTTTGCATCGATATAAACCCAATATCGATGATGAAATCAACTGTTGATCGATTGGCACCTTGCCCGATCAATGATGAAACCCTATCCAGTTTATACCTTTCGTCTATTCTGATGAAACTTATAAATCCCTTTGCATCGATATAAACCCAATATCGATGATGAAACCAACTGTTGATCGATTGGCACCTTGCCCGATCAATGATGAACCCCTATCCAGTTTAGACCTTTCGTCTATTCTGATAAAACTTATAAATCCCTTTGTATCGATATAAACCCAATATCGATGATGAAACCAACTGTTGATCGATTGGCACCCTGCCCGATCAATGATGAAATCCTATCCAGTTTAGACCTTACGTCTATTCTGATGAAACATATGAAATCCCTTTGCGTCGATATAAACCCAATATCGATGATGAAACCCGCTATTGATCGACCGGCACCTTGCCCGATCAATGATGAAACCCTACCCAGTTTAGACCTTACGTCTATTCTAAAATCCCCCTTGCATCGATACAAGCTCAATATCGATGATGAAGTCAACCGTTGGCTGATCGGAACATCGCCCGGCCAATGATACAATCTGTCCAGTTCGTACTTTATGTCCGTTCTGATGAAAACCACATATCCTTTTCAATGTCCCACCTGTAATAGTCTCTATCCAGCCTAGACCATACGTCTACTCTGATGAGACCCCCTCATTTGCATTCCGGCAAATCGTCTCCCTTACGGCACACATGGCCAATAGGATGTTTGCTGCCACCAACAAAATTTGGTTCAAGCACCTCCTCGGATGCCGTCACGCGGTGGAGCGAGTTCCCCATCCTTTCTCTGAAGGGGTGGACGCTCTCCTGCCAAGGTACGAGCCATTCGCATGAGGGATTGTCAAAACCGCTACCCCACCTTCCAAAGTGATAAAACCACATGCAGAATAAGATGGAGACGCATGAAGTCAAGAGATTCCTTTCCATTAAAAAGGAAGTACATAAAGGGCCCCGAGGGGACATCACATCACAAAAGAGAACAAAAAGAAAAAGAAGGGATAGACAATTTATGGCCGCCAGAATATATCTTCGAAGGCCAGAAGACCCACATAAGGAGCGGCCCCCAGCTCATGAAGGTGCGCCTCCTCCTCCTGAAGTCCAATGGACATGTCTTGGAGAGACATCACTCGTCCCTCCAGCGAGGCTACCTCCTCTTCAGACCGCGGCTGGATAAAGGATAATTGTTGCAGTTCGGCTCGAAGTCCAGAGAGCTCCGTCTCCAAGATGGCCATCCGGTCCCGCACAGCTTCTTCCCGCTGAATAGCACCTTGTAGCTCGGCTCGGCGTTCATCAAGCATAAGCGTCAGCTTCCCCAGCTCAGATTTATATTCTGACCTCTGCAGCTTCAACGCCGTTAGCTTATCAACCATGGTCCGTGCTAGGAAGTCTCTCCGATGCACGAATTTTAGTAGAAGCAGCACCCGCTGAACCCATATGTCCAAAGGGCAGCCCATGGCCTGCAAGCCAGCGGTGAAGCGATTGGCGATTTCCTTCAGTTGCAGATACGTCAAGCCAGCCTGAGATTCTACCAGCTGACGTAGCATGTCCAGATGCTGCCAGACAAAGTTGTCAGAGGAAGCGAAGCCGAAGGAGGCAGAGGGGATGACTTCAAAGGTCATCTCGCCATCGATATCTTTCCACAATGCAACGTCCGTCTGAGAGGTTGAAGATGGCAGATCTGCTGTAAGGGCTGGCCAGTCCTTTTCTGTGCTTTCCTGCTGAGCTGAAGATTCCTTTCCTATCGCTGTATCGGAAGCTATGGC
This sequence comes from Amorphophallus konjac, assembly GCA_022559845.1. Lineage (NCBI taxonomy): Eukaryota > Viridiplantae > Streptophyta > Magnoliopsida > Alismatales > Araceae > Amorphophallus > Amorphophallus konjac. Next base: position 442,355,149 of record CM040122.1, read on the forward strand.
TTGAACATCCACAGGGGGAGAATTGATGAAGGATGGAGCTGCCTCTTCATGAGTCTCTTGAATAGGGGCTTCATCTTCAGCTGCTCTTCCTGGTGACAGGGAAGGAGCTGCTATAGTCGGAGAAGGCAGAAGTCCAGTCTCTATAGCCACTATGGCAGGGACTGCTGACTCGGGCACAATTGACATTACTGCGGCCGGTATAAAAGCGGAGCTTCTAGATGGATCGGCTTCGGCTCTGAAATCTGAAGCCCTGATAGGAATGCAACTCTCTCCCGAGGCCCCTAAGTCCAACGATGCTAAATCCGTCGAAGGCTGTATCCGCACTGGCACAGGGCGAATGACCTCAGGGACTCCCATGCAAGTTAAAGGCAGAAAGGGGACAATAGCCCAGTTTGTAGAGGAAATATCCATGATAGCTGCGGTTGTGTCTGAGCTAGCAGTGGCAATGCCCTAAGACCAAAGCAAAGTAACTTTCAGCACTAGATGAAAGAAACAGATGAAGCAACAAACATGAAAAGGAACCCACCCTTGAAGCATGGTCCACATCCTCGAAGTGGGGTGAAAGAGAAGGAAGCTCCGTAGTCGGAGTGACAAATGGTGGAGTTATAGCGATCTCGGTGTCGAGCCCAACAAACTCCTCTTGCAACTCCTCCTCGGAAGATGGCACCAGCAGCTTAGCAGGCTGAAAAGGCAGAGCACCTTTTGCAAATACAAGCGGGGCCTCTGATTCAGGAGCGTCCCCCTCACTGCCGCTGAAAGTCGCTTCCTCCTCATCAGAGACGGTCTTATAACTGCCTGAGGATATTTCCACACTAGCTACACGCTGTGGGGCCACCTCTAAAACATATCGGGATGTAGACAGGGTAATTATGCGCCTGGCCAGAACAGTACTCTGCTTCGACTGAGTCTTATGACCCTCCTGTGGCTGAGTAATATCACCAGCCTCTCCCGTAATTTCAGTCTCCCCACCGACCGTCACTATAGGGAAAAGCTTGTGAGAGGGACAATGAAAAGTAATTGAAATATGCAGGAAAAGATGAAAAAGGCATGCTTACCCTCCGCCTCACTAGCCGGCGTGGGAGAAGGCAGCCTGGTCTCCACCACAGAAGGTGCTACAACTGGCTCTTGGGCTGTGCAAAAGGAAGGGGTCAGATTCAAGGACTTCTTTGAAATCCAGCGAAAGAGAATGAGGAATGCAATTGCAGGCTATTGATGTTACCCTGAACCGATGTCTGAGCAGCCTCCCTTTCAGATTCAAACTCATCAAATGAGGGAATATCAGGGAGAGGGGTCCCGGTGTCCATAGCTACCGAAGCCGATTGCTGAGCATAAACCTTCTTGGCCTTCCTGGCCTTCCCAACTGCAGCCTTAACTACGGAAGCCTTTCTCTTCTTGCCAGGAGGCAGGGGAGTAGTAGTCGGTGCTGCTGCAGAGATTTCAAAATAAGTAGGCTTCTCAGCCTGCGCAATGATTTTTCTATAAAGCCCCTGTCGCTTTATATCAGGCCTGTCTGTTGAAGATGTCAGAGAGGTAATGTGATCAGTGGATGCAAAGTGTGAATACTGAGCAGAAATCACTACAGTCAGGAAAGAAGAGATCATTCCTGCTGGGCCGTCGTAAAAGATAGAGAGCGGCCAGTACAGATACGCTACCTCCTTGGAGCGTGAAGCAGCCTCCTTGATAAGCCAGCATACATCGCCAAGTACCTGGAACTTCTCCACTAAAGCTGCCAGGTCACTATGACCATGAAGGTCAAGACACCGAAACAAGTCGAGGTGGTCCATACCCCAGCCGTCGACATAATGAAAAGAGATAAACAACGGCTTGTTCAATATGCCGACTTTCGGGTTTTCTGCAGATAACCCATGTAAATTCAGCAAAATAAACAACCAAGACGTCTGCTTGTAGTACGTCTGGGTTCTATCTTCCCGGCGCACAAACGTCCTATATGGGTGAAATCTATCTGTCGGACCCCTTCAAGAAACTACTGTCGGGAGCGGCTCTTCGACAGGAAATGGATATTGTTGCACCTCCAAACGAGCGTCCCCTACACGGCTCAAATGTTTCAAGTTCTGCATGAAAGTGTCCTCATTGATAGCAGCAAAGACAGGAGCAGGCGGGTCGGAATCCTTTTCCTTCAAAGCCCGACGCTGGGCCAGATAGTTCTCAGCCTCCCTCTGGTGCTGTGAATAAAGCCTTCTCAGGTGGACCTCGGGGATGTCAAACACTGGCCCGGGCTGTTGTTTCAGAAAGGAACGCTCGGCCACGTCCCAGAATGCACCTCTACTATCCCTGTAGAAGCTGGTTCGAATGTTCCACCATTTGATATATTCTGATGTTACCTGGGGAACACAGTTAGAAACTGTGGGAACTCTGAAAACTACACCGTCCTGGCGATGGTAGAAATCCCACCACAACCTGGCCATCGCCGACAATGGTGGACCCATGCTTAGCCCGACTATCCAGGGGAAATTGAGCAACCGTTGTGGGGATATGCTGGTCATAACCAAAGTTCCGCCCAAAGCGGAATGGATAGTATGGTTCCAGAAGGAGCAGGCCACCCTTTCTGAAAACTAAGACACTAGGACGGATGGCCATGGCCCATCTGACTCCAGGATTGGCCGGGCAGTGTTAACCCCTGAGACAGGATGGATATATGTCTCTACCTCTTCCAGCTTGCACTCTCTCTGAGGATCAATCAAAGGAGCTGAACCTGCCGCCAAGCTCCAGAAATGAATGCTGCCAGGGGCATCCACCGGCACCTTTATCAGTCGGCCCCTTACTTTGAACAGCTGATCATAGAAAGGACCAGGTTCAACACTGGCAAACTCAATCATTCTGGGCAGTACTGTGTCTGCCTGCAAAGTTCTGGGAGCCAGCTCAGGAAATAAACTGCAGACCCAGGCGTTGAAGAAATGAAAAGGACCCACGGTCCTCAAAGAACGGGGAGTCCGGTGCTTGAACAGATCCCCCAAAGACTTGTATATCAGACACAGGGCCACTGGGCAGAGCGACAGCCTCATTCCCCAGGCCATCTGACAGGCCGGATATATAGCTTCTGGCCGGATGATTGTCTCGTCCCCTTGAGGGAGAGCGAAAGTGCACAGCCAGAATGTAAAATAAGCCGCACAATGTGTGATGGGGTCTACGCCTGCTGGGTTGGGACCACCGCTGCCTGCACGGCGCAATGAAGATGGCAGCGCCGACTTATAACGGGGAGCCCTTACCTGCTTGCTAGCAGTCGAACCCACGGAAGGGAAGCCTGCATATTTCAGGGGGCCTGTCAAAGAAGTACTGAATCCACTGCCCTACCCGGATCCGCAGCATGCTGCCCTTCTCTCGGGGATGATAACCTTTGGAGGACCCTCTACTGTACGCCAGACAGATGGAGCGATATGCCTTCATAAGGTACCGGTATGAGAAGCCAATGGAATATCTGCCTTCACCATCGGAGCTATCCTTCTCAGAATCTGCCAAGCAGACTTCTTCATATGGCTCACCGTCAATAGGTAGTCCGGAAAGCTGTGACAGACTCCAGAGGTCAAGAGATGTCTCACCCTCTGCTGTATAAAATATGTTGAATAAGGGGCAGAAGACCTCGAACATCCCACAGCATAACCCTCGGGATATAGGATACCGAAATCGGGAAGCAAAAACACTATGATATACCCCGGCTCTGATCAGCAGAGGGGCATATTCCTTCAGAACAAACTCAGTAAATTCCACGGCTCCTACCCGAAATAGGTGGGCGTCAGTGATCTTGGTATCCCCAAACCAACCAGCGGCCAAATGATACTTGAACTGAATGGCCGAATACTTTAGCACGAAAGGCTCTTCACGGTACCCCCACTTCACTGGCGCCAGGAAGAGACCATAGCCGGGCTTCTCCCTATTGACTCGGCCACTGGCATTATCCCACCGAGCAGGTGTGAACTCCGGGGCCCGGGTCAGCATTTTCTTTTCCGGCTCCAGCTTCGATATGCCAAGGACTGCATCCCAGTCACGCTTCTCCCCGGGAAGATATATAGCCTTTCCGCGATATACTGAATCTTTCAGGCTGTCTCTCTCGACCAGAATTGCTGCTTCAACTATACGAGCTATTCAGTAGTTCCGCATTCCACCCACGGTGAAGGTCCGGATAAACGGCAGCAAGTGTTTATCCTTCGGGAAATCCGGGCGATAATCAGTGCCCCGTCTGAAGCATGTTTCCATGGCAGTGGAGTATACCCGGGATGTTGACACTGTATCGGTATCAGAATCGGATGATTCATCAACGGAAGCGATCTTGTCGTATCCGAAGTCGAGGCTGTGCACATTCAGCCAGTTTACTGTGGCCCGTGATATATCTGGCTGGGCCGACGAACTGGCCTCGACACCTCCAGGGGATGCCGTGGCAGAGCCTGAAGCCATTGCAGTGTCTGCAATCAAAGAAGAAAAGTGAATTAAAAGTCCTAGAACAATGGGCAGTCTTTTAAAGATTGTAACATGAGACCCTATGAAAATTTCGGCAGCATCTCCTCTTATTCGGGGTCTGCCCAAGGAGAATAGGGAGTCACCAACCAAGAGGGGGTGATCCCGAAGCAAAAAGGGATTAAATCCCAAAGATCGTCGTACCCAGGCGAAATCAAACAAGACGGGAAGAAGCCGGATGGTCGGAGGGAAGGAGCTTGCCGCCACCGCCGAGAGAGAAAACGAAAGTGAAGAGAGAGAAGAAGCTGAGAATAATGAGAAGCCAAGAGGCTTCGGCGCCTCAAATAGAAGGCCGAAGCAAAGGGCTCTCGGCGCGGTAGAATGCGCGCCGAGAATCCCCAGGCCGAGAGACCCCCCTCGGCCGAAAGGCGCGCCGAGAAGCACCCCGCGCCGAGAAGCCCTCCGCACCGAGAAGCACCACGCGCCGAGAAGCCCTCCGCGCCGGCAAGCTAGGCACGCCGAGACCCCCGTCTCCACGACCGAGAGGTCTTCATGTGCCGAGAAGCCTATGGCCTCGTGCCGAGAAGCTCCAAAAAGCTGAAAATAAAGTCAAACAATATGAAGATAGAAAAGAAAGATACATGTGCAGAATATTGTTGTGACGAGATGATCAGGTCTAAGGACCGGATGGAAAAGAAATTGAGGAAGATACCCTCGAATGATGAAAGTCACCTGCAGGCCCCGTGCCGCTTATTCTGCGCTTACGCCGCCCGCAGGTGGGGGGCATTTGTTGACACCTTGAAAATGAACAAGGGTGGAAGCAGATCATACCCACAGTGAAAGACCAATGATGAGGCTCGTCAACCATTTACCCGACTGAAGCCTTTGTCGGCCGAGCTGACGTCCTGTGCCGATGTCACTCAGATGGCAGCACTAACGAAGCAGTAGTCGTTTGACTAATGAGACCTCCCAGCACACTTTAATAAGAGCTGTGTTACTGCCTCATCCAAGAATCCACAGATGACATGTCAGCGTAAGTCAGATGTCGGCTTATTGACAAATGTGATGTAAGATAAAGATGAAGCCGGTACCGGCAGATGAAGATTGTAAGGGCTTTTGCAATGTCAGAACACATGAAGAATCGTCTCCACAGATTATACACCCGGCTGAAGTCTTCCCAGACTAAAGCTGATGTCCGATCTCGTCACCATTCAGGTGACGATATCGATAAAATGATGCCCGATTTTGTCATCATTCAGATGGCAATATTGATGAAACCCCTATCCGCGGACTGATGAAAACCCTGCTAATGATCTCAATACAAACTATATCACCAACGGAGGACCCTCTTGGGTACTGATGTACGTGAAGGGCCTATCAAAGGCCTGGTCAAAGAGACTTAAATGGGCCTTTAATGGTGGCGCCGGGAGCCACTTTGTCAAAGCCCAAATGCTGCACAAGGTTGGAGTCCTGTACGCCGGGAAGCCTTCAGCTGAGGCGCGCCGTGAGGTGTCTGCCGAGAAGGAAAGGAGGGACGGCTATAAAGCCCCTTCCCTTCGAAAGGCTGAGAAGGGGTCGAAAAGTCAGAGATAGGAAAAAGCTAGAAGAGAGACTGAGAGGGAAAAAGAAGAAGCAAGGAGAAGAAGAAGAGAGGAGACCCAGGTGGGCAGCCCGGGGAGGGAGAGGAGTCAATGCTCCGCCCTCCCCCATGCTTTCCTCTTTTTATTTTCTTTTTTTGATGTAATCTGGCGAGGTTTTCTCGATGTATCAATGTAGCCAGAGGATTCCGGTCTCAATTTCCATCTCTCTGTCTTTCGTTTACCTTCTACGATCTGTACAGGTTTGGGATGATGTAATAATATGAAAGATGAACATGGCTCGTTTGGGCATTCGATCGATTGAAATATCTGTTGTATTTCTCCCCATCTTGCATCGGCTGTTCTTCTGAATATCATTTTGCCTAGATGTTATAGCTTTCCGATTCATGTTTCGACCTCCCCTCCCTAGCATGTCCTCTGGTGGAAGACGAAGACGGAGTCTCAACCCTCATCCAGTGGGTTATTAGGCTCTGTCCCTCCTCTTCCCCCCCCCTCAGATCATGGTTTCCCTGGATATCACAGACGTCTGTCGAGCTCCAATCTCATTCAGGGTCAGAGACATCAATCTCTTGACCGTCTGAGTAGCAGGTGAGTATAGAAAATGCCATATGTCCCATGAGGATTCCACAATGGATGATCTGCCCTTCGACTGATGCTAACCCCCACGTAATCCCATTCTGCAGTCCAGATACTGCCTCAATTCGAGCCAGAAATCCCAGAAATCGCCTGAGCAGAGTACCGCAGTTCAGCCATAAACCCTTTTAGCCCCTTCCCGGCGTGGCCATTTCCCCGCCGAGAACTACTCTGCCGAGAGATCCCCCTTGCTTTAGCCCCTTTGGCAAGGCAAATAAAGCCTATCCCAATACAGCCTTCCGGCCCGGGGGCCTCCCGGCGCCGGGTTCCCGGCGCGGTCATTACCGCGCCGAGAACCCTTGCGCCGAGAGCATTCCCCCTTGGCCAATAAAACCCACGTCGGGAACCATGCTTCCTGCCACCCCTGCTTTACATTGTGAATTCTCCATTCCTTGAACCCCGGAGGAAAGCTTTCCTGCTACAGGCCAAGGAACCACATAGATGCCCTTTGAAGTCCGATCAACCAAGCCTTGCATCTTGTCGAAGGATACTCTAGATCATCATATGTGCCTAAGGGATAAACATCATTGGGGATAACTCCCCTACATAACCTTACGAGCCAGAGAAACTCTGCCACTGCATAAGTTTCAATGGCCTCAAAGGGATATTAAGTCGGTGCTGTGATCACATACACGGGCTAGGGGTCCCATACCCCCCTTATTCTGGCTTTCATCCCGGCACTCTGTGGGTGATCGTCTATTACTCCATGGCATACGCTAGGTACGGGGGAGGTGCTGCTGAAATCCTCCCAACCGATGAAAAATAATACTGAAGTTGTCCTCCGGGCTCCGTATGGTGATGGTGAAAAGGACCTCTGTGTGGGGCTCTTCCCCTCCAATCCCTCTCAGTTCTCGGCCTCCTTTGAAGCATATACAACTAAAACCAGTTGAACCACATCTCTAGTCTCCAGAGCCAATCTACTCTGATATAATTCCCAGAAAACTCTCAAAATCCTAAAAACAGGGTACCGTAAAGTCCTAAACCCCTCACGGCGCCCAAACACCCCTTCTCGGCCAGCTACCTCTCGGCGCCACCAGCTCCCGGCGCGGCCTTCAGCGCGCCGGGAACCCCCAGGCCGAGAGCTCCTCTTCTCCCTTTAGCCTACGCCGATAACCCCCTTGGAGAATCTTCAGCGCGCCAGGAAGTCGGCGCTGGGAGCTTCCTGGGTTCTTCCCTTTGGCTACGCCGAGAACTTCCATCTTCTTGCTACTCACGCCGGGAGCCTTAGCCTCCCATCTGTGGTCATGCCGAGAGCCTAAGTTGCCACCCTGTGAGCCCAAATGCCCAGAGCTAACCTACACAGAGATATTCGTGGATCACCAGATGTGTCCCGAGGATAAAGTTAAAGGGAGGTAGACTCCCTTATGTTCCATCGATTCGTGTCGAAGTCACAACGACGCGCCTCCCTCTTAGCTCCGGTGAGCCATGCCAATGCATGGGTGCCACCAGCTCCTGTGAGGGAAGAATCAAATATTACCTTAGGGCATACGTGTGTAACGTGGAGAGGCCCGACCTCTCTCTTTCTTTCGGCTTTCACCCCGGCACTCCGTGGGTGATAGCCTATTTCCCTCTGGGCATGATCCAGACCATGGGGAAGTGCCGCCGAAATGTTAACCAATGCTTTAAACCTCCGTCATGATCGCGGCTCATCCTGTCCGCGATTGATATCCTCTGTTTTACCTTTCCCCTGAGTCTGATTGTTTTTTCGAGCCGTCGATTCAGCGATATCGTCTGTTTCTACAATCGATGTCATTATCTTGCCCGCCTTCCTGGCTCTGGTATGAAATTCAAACTGCGCACATAAAAAGAATATCCTTTTTATTATTGCCTCTCGAGGCCTCCTATTTTGGCGTTTAATCAAGGGTTGTCCTTCCTTGGAAGGGCGTAATTAACGTCATAGCCTTTATGGTATGGCGGACTTCTGGTCCCGACTTGGACTTCACAATCGACTGACCAAGTCAGATCGAGCGCACAATAAAAATCGTCACACACGTGACTGGCACGCCTAATAAATCAATAAATCAAAAATCCAAATAAAAAAATAAAACAAATATAAATAAATAATTTAATGAAATAAGATAAGATCCACGTTCCACACCCGCCGGAGCAATCTCCCGTGGTGGCCCCTTCTCTTTTCTCTTATTTCTGTGTTGCAGCAAACAAAACGAGCCCGCGCGCTCCGCGTTTTCGTTTCTCAAACCGCGTGACGTCGCTCATAGTGGCCTCTGCTGCTGGGGAACCTACTGCTACTGTGGAAACTGCTGCTGCTGCTGCCTCTGAGGACAGTCGTGCGCCATATGCCCTGACTGGTTACACCGGAAACAAACTATCGGCGCCGTGCATTGCCTGCCCGGATGGTACTCGCTACACCGTGGGCACGGTCCTCGCGATCCACCCACTGATCTCTGACGCTGAAAAGGAATCGACTGCTGTACACTGCCCGATGATGCCTGCCTCTGATCCTTGGGCTTCTTCTTACCGAACCCCTTCTTAAGGAACTTCCTGACCTTCGAGCCAAAAGACACAGATCATGTCGCCGACGCTGCCGGTGCCGGCGCTCCTGAACCACCCGACGCATGCTGAAAGGAACCCTGCTGCTGGGTAGCCGACTGTTGGCTGCGACCCGACAAAGACTGCCCCTGACTAATCGGTCCTCGAGTCCTCTGCATATCCATCTCCAGAGAAGCCGCAACACGAGACGCTATCTCCAGATCAGTGGCCGCATTCGCGATTAATTGGTGTCTCAGCTCCTGCCTCAAGCCCTGAACGAACTGTGCTGTTTTCACCCTCTCATGCTCCATAATATGAGGTGCATACAGACCCAGCTCCACAAATCGGGCCTTGTACTGCAACATGAACATGTCACCCTGAACCAGCTCCAAAAACTGACGCATTCGCTGCGTAGCAATATACTCTAGAGAGTAGGTATGCTCGAAAGCACTGACAAAGTCACTCCACGCAATCTGCTCAAGTGGACGAAGCTGGAAGGACGTCTTCCACTTGGAAGACCACCACTCCCGAGCCGTACCCTGCAACTGGTTGTAGGCCAACATCACTCTGTCCTCCGCAACACTCCGTGCGGAACTGAACACCCGCTCCATCTCGTCGAGCCAACTCCAAGCCACATCAGGATCTGGCTGACCACCGTAGTAAGGTGGATGGAACTGCATGAAATCTCTCACTACCCGGCCTGGCCCACCCCTGGTCGACGAGCCCTCACCAGCCTCTCCGCCGAACTACTGCGACATAAGCTGGTATATGCCATGGAAGAAATCCTCGGCCCCCGGAAACCTCACAGCATCCGCTGCCTCGGTGGCCGCAGGTGGCGCTCTACTATGCTCCTCCTGCACCGCTGAACCTCCTGCTGGATCTCCTGACCTCCAGCCGACTGCCCCTGCCGAGAGCGAGTGCCCCGCCTCGACGCTATGCTCGCTCCTGAAGCAAAAGACAGGAAACACGGGAACAACAAGGTTAAGAAAACACACGATGCCCGATGCCAGCGTCACCTGTATATCATCACTGTGGACTAGTGGACCACTACAATTACTTATGATTCTAGTATAATCCCACAACCGCTGCTCTGATACCAGCTATAACGACCTGAGAATCCGATTACCGGGAAGGCCCGATAACCCGAGACTCGCACCGCCACCCACGAGTCCGAAGACTCGGAAGGGTTAAAGGATGGTGTGGAGACTACACAAGTATCACAAATAATTGCAGAAACTAAACAATTATATAATTAAACAGGAAATAAATTAACATTTTACATGATATATGGTCCACAAAATAATAATAAAATAACAACAGTAGTAGTCCACAACTAGTATAGAGACACGAAAGAAAAGTACAGCTACACGGGACATATCCCGTCTCTGACCTCTGGCACTAACGTTGGGCACCTAAACCACGCTGAGCCTCAGACGCGCTCCCCTGAGGCCGCGACTCACCTGAAACACGGTGAAAACACGCAGGGAATGAGTCTCGGAACAAGACTCAGTAGGGATCACTCGAACCCTACCTCGCAAACGGAGAAACCGCTACACTAGCAGCGAGTATCTCGGAAAGGGAAGTCCTGCAATCTACAAAACACCGATCTCACGGCACGAAAATCGACACACGTGCCACGGTGGAACGACCGGAACACCATGGTCAACACGATAAAACCCGAAGGTCGAAGTCGCACGACTGATAGTCTGTCACTCCCGACTCGACAGGAGTACCTCCCAGTAGAAGCAAGACTGGATGCATCCACTGACGACTTAGTCCGCGTCTCAGGTGTCTCCCTCCAGCCCAGCGGGAACAGAGACACCGTATAAGTAACCACAAACAAGTGACTAGCTGGGGTCACGCTCGTCAGCGTGGGTCCAACAGCCCCCAACCACGTGTGCACACACAGACCGCGCGTCCCTGGTCTGGGCCTCTGACCGATTTTCCCCTCAGCCGGACTCTGGCTGTAAGACGTGGGGCCCGACAGAAATCGGTCCACAAACCGTCTCTAAGGGTAGCCTCTCCACCACTCCCTGGTGGGACCACACGCGTGTAAGCAGGCTACGACTAGTGGAGGGTCACTAAAGGAGTAGACTCTCAAGTCAACGGAAAACAACGTCCGCATCCGACGACGTACGGGGACCGTCCCACGTACCAGCACCGTCGCACAGCGACCACGGTCGGAAAAGAAACGGGGTTGAAAACCACCCGGGGCAACCCTGAGCCTGACGGTCTACTCTAGACGCGTCACAGGCTCTAATGGTCTAAGGCTGGATCATCACAGCCATCTGACGGCCCAACAGAGGGGTGTCAGATACCCAGTGCAAAACAGCGTGTAACGCCCCTACCCTGGTGCGTTACAGTCTGTGATGCGCCTACCCTGGTGCGTCACAAGACAAGTGGAAACATACTGTGACGCGTGCCACTCGGTGTGTCACAGACCCTAACGCACTTAGCCTGGTGCGTCACAGGCTGTAACGGACCAAGCCTGGTGCATTACAGTGTGGGAATGCGTCCACTCTAACGCACCCACACAGGGGCATCACAAGGCTGTGACGCGCCAAGCCTGGTGCCTCACATGCCTTGACCCCCAATGGTCAAAAACCAACGGTAAAGCCAACGGTCGACTCGTCCCTGACGGTCTAACCCAGGTGCGTAGCACCTGTGGCGGTCTATCGTGGGACCGTCACACCGATCCGATGGCGAAACGGCGTGAAATGCCCAAAAATTCCAACCACGCCCCCATGCCTCCATAGGAGAGGGGGCAATCAAAGGGGAAGACCCTTGGGGACCCCTAGCATGCTTCTAAGCCATCAAAACATGAAATCGCGGCCTAAAAACATAGATCGGGCGAACTCTCCCAAAATCATGCTTTTGCCCAAACCCGCTTAAAAACACCCCTCTCGGCTCCCATTCGGCCTACAAAACGCGGGGGGGGGGGGGGGGGTGACGGGATGAGCATAGGGATTCGTCCCCCTACCTCAATGGAGCGAAAGCTCTGCCGAATCAAGCTTAAATCACGAAGAACGCTTTTGGAAACCCTGCTCCTTCACGCTTCCCACGAACACCGCACGCCCACGAGATTGCCTCGCCGCCACCCACGTCGCCTCACCGTCGCCCCGCCGTCGTCTACAGTCGGAGAGAGGCCCGCCGCGTCGAAATGGGAGAGAGAGAGGAAGAGGGGGGGCGGTCACGGTGGGAGGAAGAAGAAGTGGAAGAAGAAGAAGGGTGGGGGAGAGAGAGAAAAGAGAGGGTATTTATAGAAAATCCAGAAATTTTGAAAAAAAATCAAAAAAAAATCAAAAATTACATTTCCTCGATCCTCGGAACGCACCGATCGCAACGGTACTGTAGACACGCTATTCCTGACATCCCCTGAGAAAATCTCATATTACTATGCGACGCCCCGCAGCAGCTCTCGCATTTCGAATCGCTTGAATGCTTCCTTTTATTGAGTCTTCTTCCGCCTTTTCGGCATCCGGAAATCGCCTCGTTGCAGAAATCATACGGCATTCGGACGGCATCACCCCCAATCGCGTGCATCGGAAGTTCCCGGAACCAGGAGAATCTCTGGCGGACGGCTACCGACGCCCTTTCGGGAATCCGGGGGGTCCTCATGGAGGCGTCCAGGTGCCTGGACGCCTCCATAATTTTCACATTTAACAAAAACACAATCAAAAAAATATAAAAAATATAATAAAATCATGGATGCGTCCAGATGACTGGACGCCTCCATAAATACAAAATAATAAAAAATAAATAATATTAATAATGATAAAAGAACAAAAAAAAATAAAATAATAATGTCATGGAGGCGTCCAGGCCCCTGGACGCCTCCATCATCTTGCCCACGGGCGCCCCCGTCCGCCGGTCGGTTTGTCGTTTAAGAAAAAATCCAAATTGTGAAGACGTCCTGCCAACTAGACGCGTCCATTCATGAGTCACGGGCGCCGATCAAAACCACGCGTTGTGCCAAACCGCGCCAAACCGCTTGCAGCTTTCGGCGGGGGTTCGGTGGGCTTTTATGGAGGCGTCCAGGCATCCTTGAAAATATTCGAAATAAAAAAATAAAAATAATATAAAATATTATTTTGGCCCTGATGTAGGCGTCCAGGGTCCTGGACGCCTCCATCCTCCGGAGCCCTATAAATAGAGACCCCCCCCTCAGTCCGAAAGGAGCTTCTGAGAGGTCCGATAGGCTGCTGGAGCCCAGAGGCTGCCGGAGCCATTTCTAATCCGTGGGGTCTTTTGTAGGGGGAGGTTCTGCCGACTTCTCGGGTGCCCACGCTCGCGAGAGGAAGGTCGTCTTCGTCCACCGCGCTTCCACGTCGTCCCTACGCTGCCGAAGCTCCGCCGGATCTCACCATCGGCACATCCAATAAGCCAATTCTCTCCCCATTTTTCTCCGTAGTTCTTTGCATTCATCATTTCGCATCCTCTATCTCCCTTCATAAGGGCGTCTTCTCTTATATACTTCTTGCATTCATCATCGCATTTTCCTCCTACTCGAGTCCGAGAGGGGTTTAAAATCACACCAACCAGGTGTGTGTCCTGCCACGATTTCGTGGTTTTCATCGCAAGGGATTGATACTACACTGCCATTTTCTAATTTTGTTTATCTACTGTCTGTTATTTTGCAAGGGTAACTGAAGAAAGCCCTCTCCGTCGGCCGGCCGAAGGGGGAGGAAGAAGCAACCCGCCACTTCCTGCTAGAGAGGTAGGCGCGATCACTCTTTATTTTGGGGTCTTTGGCCCCTGGCAATCACATCATAATCTCGAGGCCGCGGCGAGTCATTTCCCGCAATGGCCGTTTGAATTCTGCTCCTTTTTATATCTTGTTATATCTCTTATCTGCTCATATTCTCGAGGCCGCGGCGAGTCACTTCACGCAATGGCCGTTTGAATTCTGTCTTCCTATTTGTGTATCTTGAATTACTCTATATCTACTTGCTATATTCTTGAGGCCGCGACGAGTCACTTCCTGCAATGGCCGTTTGAATTCTGTCCTCCCATTTGTATATCTTGAACTGCTTCTATATCTGCTTGCTATATTCTCGAGGCCGCGGCGAGTCACTTCCCGCAATGGTCGTTTGAATTCTGTCTCCTATTTGTATATCTTGAATTGTTTCTATATCTGCCTGCTATATTCTCGAGGCCGCGGCGAGTCACTTCCCGCCATGGCTGTTTCAATTCCTGTTATTTAATTCTCGCACCATTCCCATCCCCCGAGGCCGCGGCGAGTCACTTCCCGCTATGGCCGTTTAACCCCCATATCTGGCTATATTGCATTTGCCCCGCTCGCCCCGCCGGAGCAATCTCCCGTGGTGGCCCCTTCTCTCTTCTCTTATTTCTGTGTTGCAGTAAACAAAACGAGCCCGCGCACTCCGCGTCATTTCTCGACCGCGTGACGTCGCTCACAGATTGGCGATCACGGTGGGACTTCAGTTGCTTTCTTTTCAGTTACCCTTACAATTTCTTGTGATTGGCTTTACTATCTCTTGTGTGTTGTTATATCTTGGTTGTTTTCTTGTTCTTTTGTGCCCCATATCTCTGTCAGCATTCCATTGCATACATCCACCCCTCTTTTCTATTCTTTTTCATTTTTTTCTAAGGATCACCCTCTCTCGGTGAAGGAAGGACTCTCCGTTCGGGAATTTCTCTCGACGGACTAGAATCTCCTCCACTGGGACCTCCGTAAGTCCCCGACATCGAAGAATCTCCTCTTCGTTCACTGGGCTGGTTGTACCATTGAAGTTCCCCGAAGTTAGTCGACCCATTCGTGGTGAGACGAGAGCCCCTAGCTGACACGGTGGTGAAACAAAAATGAACTAGGGTCCCTATTTTGTGTGAACTTCGGATCTGGTTAAAAACACAAAAAAAAATCATCAAAATCAAAACACAAAAAAAGAGGCGTAAAGGCATCCACTTGTTTGATAATCTCTGCTATTTGCTTGCTAGTGTATGTTTTTGCGTTCCGAAAAAACTGTGAGCATGGCTCACGAGTCTTTTGAGGAAAACCACCCTGTTCGTGGTGAGTCAGTCGAGCCGCGAGTCCATGCTATGGACGCGGGTCCTTCTTATGAGCCCTCGCATGAGGTGTAGGTTATTGCAGGGGACACGTCCCCACCACAGGACATCTCCTCTTTGCTGGGTGTCCTCGCCAACACGGAGCTTACCTCTGAACAGCTCCAGGCCCTGCAGGCCATTCTGAAGGGGAAATCTGTTTCCCCTACTCCCCAGGAATCAACTCCAGCCATCGCACCTCTCCAAGAGTCGGTGCAGGCCATTTCATCTCCTTCACTGGCACAAGCCATCCAATCTCCCTCGCTTCAAGGGCAGGCGAGCCAACAACCTCCCTCATTCCAGTTCCCTTCACAATCTCAAACTCCTATTGTTCCCCACATACCACTTCAGCCGGGGCCAACTGTCGGCGGCCCGGTAGCTCCCTCTCATTCGGGGTTCCCCCCTCAAGTCTCCGGAAGACATTTTCCTCCCAAGTGGCAAGTGCCACCTTCACCGCCCGAGGAGCTCGCCCAATCGCTCCTCAATAGGTTCAATAGGATGGATGAACAGTTTCAGAATTTGAAGAAAATGGTGGACGTGAAATCCACCCCGGAGGTTGCTTTGCCAATCCTTCCGATCATCCATCTTCCTCCCTCCGAAATGCCCACGTACCGCAGGTACAATGGCACTGGCAACCCCTTCATTCACCTCAAGGATTTCATGTATGAGTCCTCCTATTGGTAAAACGACCAGAGATCCCTGGCATACCTCTTTCGGAGGTCATTGGACGGTCCTGCGCTAGAGTGGTTCTATTCTTTGGATCCCCGCGAGGCCGAGAATTTTGAAACAGTCCAGAGAAGGTTCTTGCAAAAGTATCGGGATAGGGTCGGTCCCTCTCTTTCCATTACCGACCTAGTGGCCGAGAAGATGAAGTCTGACGAGGATTTTGTCCGCTATGCCGACAGATGGAGGTCCCTAGCAGAAAGAATAAGAGATACCCTCTTAGAACCTGAACAAGTGAAGATGATTGTATCCAATGCCACCCCACAGTTCAAGCATGTCTTGGCCATGAACAAGCTTATCACAATGGAGGAACTCTATGAAAGAGCCCGGTATATCCAGACCCAGTTAAAAGACTCCCCCATTATGAACATGTTTGAGCCGCCGAAGCCCAAGGTGGTCAGAAAGACAGGCATTGGTGTCCCAGGCGGAGCAACAGAAGGGGTCGTAACAAATGAGCAAGTAAGTGCGGTCAACAACGCCAACTATGCAGCCAACCCAAGGTTCCCACAAATGCCTCGACTTCCCCTCCAGCAAGGTCCTTTTCCCTCTCGTCCTACACCCCAAAATAATGCACCCCAGAACAACATGCCTCAACTACTTCAACCCCAGCAACAACCTCAACCCCAGCAACAACAACCACCACTTCAGTACAACCAAGTTCCACCCCCAGGAAATTACGGTCCCCCACATCAACAAAGGAGGCCGATTGGTCCCAAGAGAGCCTATTACCCACTATTGTCAGAAACTCTGGCAGATATTTTCAACGCCCTCACGGCCTCAAACACACTCATCCTAGCAAGGGAAAGGCCCGTGTGGCCCCCGAATGTTGATACCTCCAGATACTGCGTCTATCACAGGCAGCCAGGACACACAGTAGACAACTGCTTTCAGTTTAAAGATTACATCTATGATACGAATGATGAAGGCGGGATTGACTGGGATAAAATGAGATGATATGTCGCCACTCTCAAGACTAGGAGACCTCCTCCTAGGCCACAGCAGTAGTTACAACAGCAGCCACAGCAACAACCACAACAACAACAACAGCCTCAGCAGGCCCAACCACAACAGCCCAACATGGGCATAATCCAGAATCCATTATCGGAGCACCAACAGCCCAATCACCAGGTCAACCCCATCTCCTCCTTCCCGGAAGTCGGGAGAGAGCAGGTGTGGCACCCATAAAGTACCTCTATTCTTTCTACCGCCAACCCTATCGTCATGCAACCCCCTCGCCTTGCTCGGGTAGCACCTCTCTCTCATCAACCCGCGTTAGTACCACCGTCACCATTTCCACTGCCATCACGCCCTCTCATTCGCGCCCCGATGACCTATCAGCCGACACCCTCCACTACGCCCTCACACCCTCTCATCTTCTCTTACTCCCCCACTTTACCATCCACCTCTACTGCATTTACCCCTATGCCTTCTAAGCCCCTTATCATCCGTCAACCGTACGTAACCCCGCCTGTCTCCACCATACCACCGCCAATGCCTTCAAAACCACTCATCACCCACCATCCATCTCAAAACCATTACCCGCTTCAAACCCTACCCACTTCCACTTTGCCTCCGCCTCCACCTTCCAGACCCCTTATCCTTCATAACCCGTGTGATATCCCCTCTACCTCCACCATGCCTCCACCTAACAAACCCCTCATCAGAATCCCTGCTCCCATCATCACCCCTGCTTCATCGACCATTCTTCCACCACTACCCCTCAAACCTCTGTTAAAACCCACTGCTACCCCTATAGAGGTACAAAAGCCACAGGCAATGGTGCTCCGGAGTGGAAGGATTTTCCACAGGGTTTTCCCCCAGAACAGTCAGAATCCCGAGCAGTCTCAGCCAGAGAAGGACGATGGAGAACAACCGGAAAAATCTATCCCTGGAACACAGTATGATCTGTTGAAACACTTGGACAAGACGCCTGCTCGGATCTCCAT
Organism: Amorphophallus konjac; assembly: GCA_022559845.1. Taxonomy (NCBI): domain Eukaryota; kingdom Viridiplantae; phylum Streptophyta; class Magnoliopsida; order Alismatales; family Araceae; genus Amorphophallus; species Amorphophallus konjac. The sequence goes on from CM040122.1 coordinate 442,373,012, forward strand.
CCTGGAGCTGCTTCAGAGATCCACATCCCATCAGGCAGCCTTAATGGAGTATCTTCAAAAGGTCATGGTGAATGAGGACCTCCCTGTAGAAAAGATCTCTGCCGTCCTGACCCCAACGGACACACAACCGGCCATCATGTTCCACAACTACGAGCTCGCTCCCAAGGAAGCTCGGAAATATGCATTGTGCATTTCAATAAAAATTAATGGGGTATCCATAAACCTGTGCCTTGTAGACATGGGTGCGTCCATAAATGTGATCTCCATGAGCACCCTTCAGTTGTGTGGGGTCGACGAGGAACAAATAAGACCTTCCTCGATCACAGTCACGGCTTATGACAATAGTAAAAGGCCGCCGCAAGGGATGATTATTCTGAGGGCAGAGCTAGACCCTATGTCAATCCCCACGGAATTCCATGTCCTCGACATGGACCCCACATTCAAGGCCATACTGGGTCGCCCCTACATTGAAGCCATGGATGCTGTGCCTTCCATCAACCACTAGTGCTTAAAGTTTCCTTACAATGGGAGAATTATTAAGGTGGTCAGTACACCTGTCCTTCACACGGTGGATGCTATCAACACCTCTCTGCCCTCTGTTTGGCCATCTCATCGGCCCATATTGTCATTGCTGGACATGTGTGATTCATCTCACATTCCGCTAGCACCAAAGAAGCCGATCAAGGCAACAACGCCATATCTCCCTTTTCACTCCAAAGGTTGGGAGATTATGAGAAACATCGGCTATCAACAGGGCAAAGGTCTGGGCGCACAGCTACAGGGTAGGCTGAAACCACCAAAGGAGATAAGGCCGAACCGCAGGTTCGGCCTAGGCTTCAAAGGACCATTCAAGGCGGATTGGAAGCCCCTCACATGGACCCTATCAAACCACTTCAACAAAGGGCCCGTTGTTCAGATGGGAGATTACCCGTAAGAAGCACATGGGGGATCACATGCTGTATATTCGGCTGAAAAATATCCGAGGGTCACCAAAAGAGGCATGATCAAAGATCCAGAATACGAATGGGACAAATGGTTTGATATACGGGACATTTCCGTTGCACTGGAAAGAATGTTCTCATCTCCACAGCTTGAAGGACCGCCATTGATCTCCGGAATGCCAGAGAATATCATTACTGTTGCCAAGGTTCCAAACTATCCTCGTCCTCACCAGAAGGACCCTGTCACCAGCGGATCTTCATCCGCCATCACCATCACCATCACCATCGATGACTCATTAGTCGTCATCTTCTCCATTCACTCGTCACAGCCTTTGTTGCTGTCGTCTTCCTGGGCCAGACGGTTGTCTGATGACCTTCCCAGATCCTCCTCTCTACTTACATACCTGCGCGGGTTTCTCAACCCGCGCCAGGTCTTCAATCATGATCTGCTCTACGAGCCTCCCAATCCTCTAGCCATAACCACTTTTCTCTCTCCTCCGATCTCTTTTCACTGTTTTGTCGTCAAAAATGAAAACAAAAAAAAAACGTCAATTTCCAAACTCCTCAACAACACATCTTCGTTGAGGAAACCTCCTACATCTCCCACGGGTGCGTCCCGCCTTGCGGACCACCCGTCCAAGGTCCGATGAGCGACCTTTTCTACCCCTCCTCTGAGGGGTCTTTCCCTGTACATTCTTCACCATCCTCTTCATCTTTTTCTTCTTCTGTAAATAATGTCAGTCAATCTAGGAATAATAAGTCAAAGGTAGTACCTAGGAAGAAATCCAAGGGTAGGCAAATCCCTCGTCGATTCCTTCTGGATTTAGCCGCCAGGTGTCAGGCCCTTCTTGTCATCCCTCAGTTGCTAGAAAATCCCATCTAGCTACCGAAAATAGAATGTGAGGGCAACTGTGCAATTGATGAGGGGTATGGAGTCTACGAGATCACGGATGAAGAGTACCCTACTGAAGATGAGGGTGAGGAATATGAGGATGCAGCTGGCGCATATGCTAGTGGAATAAGGAGATTCGACGAGCCGTCAACCGCCGTAGAAGAGTCCACCAAAGAAGTCAACTTGGGAACTGAGGGAGACCATAGGATCATCCTTATAAGTGATAATCTACCACCATCTGAAGAAGAGGCATTAATTGATGTTCTCAAGGAATATAAGGACACGTTTGCATGGAGCTACGAGGATATGCCGGGGCTGGATTCAACCCTGGTCGAATACCGTTTAACCCTAAAACCAGGGTCCGTCTCGGTAAAACAAAGGTTAAGGCGTTTCCACCCTCAAATGGCTTTGAAAATGAAAGAAGAAGTCGACAAGCTTCACAAAGCCAGGTTCATTAGAGTCGTCCTTTATCCTCAATGGATGGCAAACATTGTCCCGGTCATGAAGAAAGATGGGAAAGTCAGGATTTGTATCGACTTCCGGGACCTTAACCGCGCGTGTCCAAAGGATGATTTTCCCTTGCCTCACATTGATGTGTTAATCGATAACACAGCAGGCTATGAGACCCTCTCATTCATGGATGGATTTTCGGGATACAATCAAATTCGTTTGGCAGAAGAGGATCAGGAGAAGACATCATTCACTACACCATGGGGAACATATTGTTACGTGGTCATGCCGTTTGGGTTAAAGAATGCTGGAGCTACTTACCAAAGAGCTATGATCGCCATATTTCACGACATGATGCACATATATCTGGAGGTGTATGTGGATGATTATTTGGTGAAATCAAGGACCAGGGTGGAACATCCCAGGGTTTTGGCTAAGGTCTTGCAGAGATCAAAGGAGTTCCAATTGAAAATGAACCCGAAGAAGTGTGTATTTGGTGTGTCATCGGGCAAATTATTGGGTTTCATTGTGAGTAAAAGAGGGATTGAGATAGACCCCGACAAAGTTAAGGCCATCAGGGATATGCCGCCTCCCAAGAATTTGAGGGAAGTCAGAGGTTTAATCGGGAGGTTGCAGTTTATTCGTCGGTTTGTGTCTCAGCACTCACAAATGTGTAGACCTTTCTATGAGTTGGCCAAGCCAGGAGTAGAATTTCACTGGGATTCTAAATGCCAAAAATTTTTGAAGGGTTAAAGGAATATCTGGCTAGTCCACCCGTTCTCATTCCACCCAAACCAGAAAATCCTCTAATCCTCTACATCTCAGTCTTGGAGGACTCCGTGGGAGCTGTCATCGCACAAGCTGATGAAGAAGGCAAGGAACGGGCAACCTATTACTTGTCCAAACTTCTCAATCCCTGTGAGTAGAAGTACACAGTCATGGAGAAAACCTGTGCTACCCTCGTTTGGGTAGTGCAGAAATTGAAGCACTACTTCTTGGCTCATGAGGTCCACTTGATTGCTCGCATGAACCCTATCAAGTTCCTTCTAGAGAAATCCGTCCTTACGGATAGGCTAGCACGCTGGCAAAGTTTTCTTTCCCAGTTCGACATCACCTACATCCAGCAAAAGGCAATTAAGGGCTATGCCATAGCCGAGCATCTCGCCCACCATCCTCTTCCCAAGTTCGATCCTATCCAATCAGAGTTTCCAGATGAGGAACTAATGTCCATCACCCAATCTTATGAGCCAATGTGGACGTTATATTTTGATGGAGCTCTGAATTCCCAAGGGAAGGGTATCGGCATTGTCCTTCTAACGCCTGAAGGCGTTACCATCCCAGAGATATTTCAGCTCGCATTCCCAGTCACCAACAACATCGCTGAATACGAGGCTCTTCTAGCTGGCCTGGAACTAGCCCGTTCTTTCTATATCACTGAGTTGTGAGTCGTGGGTGACAGTCAACTTGTTCTCCGCCAGGTGCTTACCAAATATCGCACCCTCGATCCCAAGCTCAAACCCTATCAGGAGCTGGTCTCCACCTATGCCAAATTGTTCACCAAGCTAATCTTTGTCCATGTTCCTCGCGAACAGAACTTTCTGACCGATGCCCTCGCCTCCTTGGCGTCATCCTTCAAATTCCCTTTAGGTACATGGTTTAGATCCATCATTCTCTACAAGCGTCTTGTCCCTGCCGTCCAGGACCCTTACCTCTTAAAGATCAAGGAACGAGTCCTACAGAAGATCCAGAAGGGAGAAATTCTTGAGAAAAGGGAGATCATGCTGGCAGAAGTCGAAGAAGAGCAGGCTGACGAGGAGAAACCATGGTTCTATGAAAATGTCAAATACTGTAAAGATCAGTCTTATCCTGAAGGAGCCACCACAGAAGATAAGAAAGCCATAAGAAGGGTGGCTCAGAAATACACATTGGTTGGAGGTCTACTCTATAGGAGGAGCCTTACTGGCGTTTTGTTAAGGTGTCTTGACGACAATGAGGTTTAAAAATGCGTAGAGGAAGCACACTCGGGTGTGTGCGGTGGCCACGTGAATAGCCAGATGCTCGCTAAGAAGATCATTCGGCAAGGCTTTTACTGGCCCACTATGGAAGAGGATTGTGTCATCTATGTCCGTAGGTGTGTCAAGTGTCAGCTTCACACCGATAAAATTCATTCACCATCCTCCTCACTTCATCTAATATCCTCCCCATAGCCCTTCTCCATGTGGGCATTCGACATCATCGGTGCCCTAGGTGATCCCAATTTCCTCACCAAGCAGAAATCTTTCATCCTTACTGCGACAGAATATTTCACCAAATGGGCTGAAGCTGAAGCTTACACGGAAATCAAGGCGTCAACAGTCTGCAAGTTCATCACGAAGAACATCCTCGCCAGGTTCGGCGTCCCAAGCACAATCGTCACCGACAATGGGCCACAGTTCATTTCTCAGGACCTTCAGGACCTCTGCAAAAGGTACGCAATTACATTGCATCATTCATCACCTTATTACCCACAAGGTAATGGCCAAGCGGAGGCCACCAATAAAATATTGATCAAAATCATCAAGAAAACCTGCGAGTCCAGTAAGTTTTAAGATTGGCCAGAAAAGCTTATCGAAGCCTATGGGCCTATCGCACTTCAATCCGTACCCCCACCGGGCAGACTCCGTTTGCCCTTACTTATGGGACGGAAGCGGTAGTCCCGTATGAGACTCTGATCCCTTCTCTCAGAGTACAATTGGATGAGGAATTTCCCCTCGACGAACGTCGCAATTCACTCCTTGCCCAGTTGGAACTCTTAGACGAGAAGCGGCTGGCCGCTGCCGAGCATGCGCGTGTGTATCAAAATAGACTCGCTCGCTTTTACCAAAAGAAAGTCGTTGAGAGAAAATTCAAAGTCGGTGAGATGGTCGTAAAGAGAATTTTTGTCAAACCTGGAGGGCCGCGTCTAAGCTCCAACCCAATTGGGAAGGACCTTACGTAATTCAAGCCGTGTACCCTGGCAATGCCTACAAGCTAGTTAATGCCGAAGGGACCGAGTTATCCCACCCTTGGAATGGGCTTTATCTTAAAAAGTACTACCCTTAGCATAGTGTCAAAACAAAAAAAATAAAAAAAATATATTGAAAATCACTAAAAATATATAAAATCTTAAAATGCCGATGCCTGGTGGTCATCATGTAGTTAAGTCGCTGCATCCAACCTCCATGTTAGGATAGGGCCCATTAAGGCTTGGTAGGCACCGGGTCTTGGTCTGCCAGAACCGTGGAGATCCATGTCCGACCACATCGGCCTATGCACGCTCAAAGGAAGCCAACATGTACTCACTTACGTATTTTATCCAAAAAAAAGTTGGTAGCATCACCTACGGTGGGGCCCTCACCCAGAAGATCTCCAGAAGCTATAATCTTTATTCTTTTCTCTTCGACCAAATGAGACAGTCGGTGCCCTAAAACGCTGAGCATGAGAAACCAAAACTCAAACCCCTTAAGGCAAGAGTAGGATCCATTTCTTCGAGTATCGATCAGAGCACGAGAAGAGGGCAGTGTCCCCGCAGGCATACAAAAGGGAGCCCAAAACGTCAAACGACTATATCTCCCTCGCAAAAAGAAACACAAAATCAAAATCAAGAGAAAAGCCTGGTCGTAACCATGCCTGATGCGATAAATGGAACCCCTCAAAGCAAAAATCTGAATCCACAAAAGGGGCCATGGAATGTAAATGCTCGAGATTTGGTCCGAAGTTGTTCGAAAGAGGAGAGTTAATGGGCCCTTATTGGCTCGCCGGGTTAACGGTTTTGCCGGTCCTCTCAGGAGGGTTACCCCATGCACTCTTCCTTCCTCCTCTAAAGATGAAAGTTAGATGGAGTTTCTAAAGGGCAAAACCTGCCAAGGTTTGTGACCTTATTTTAATATACACATATGGTTGCCTACTTTGAAAAGTAAAAGTTATCGCTGCGAAGGAGTCTCTGTGTTTCTGGCCGGTCAAGACCCATGTTTACCACCTTGATGTCTTCTTATTTAACCTTGGGCTTAGGCAAATGCAAGCGCGTCACCTATGGGTGCAACGGCGTCTGATTTCGGGTCAGCGTCGCGTGGTTGGTCGTTAGGGTTCTAGGGTGTTCCATCATATACCACCTAGGGTTGTGAGGAAATAGACCCGGGTCGGGCAAATCATTTACCTCGAAAACCTTTTGGGTGAATCCCTGTGGTCGGAAGCGACTGGGAGCCTAAGCATGGCATGACGGTATTGTCATCAGGGTAAGTCTTAGCCGGTAGGATTATCATTCGAGGGGTCCAGAGGCCCAAATCAACCTAGATGTGCACTTAGGATACCTGGGAGGTTAGTAAGAAACCCCTGTTCTCATGTAAGTTAGGTGCCATTTGGATGCTTGCCAGGCGTTAGCACAAAAAAAATGAAATGATAAAAACAAAAAAAAGAAAAAAGAAAATGCACATATTTGCAAACAAAAAAATTGAATATAACAAAACAATAAAAAAATGCCAAATATAAAAAGAAAAACAAATCAATTTTGCATGATTACATTTGTATGCATCATTTCACTTTTAATCTCGCTTGTATTCGTGTGCTTGTCTGTCGCATTCATCATCACCACATCTTTCCCTTGCCTTCGTTAATAAAGGCTTGGCCCCTTGACCCGTTATCAAGGACAGTCAAAGTGACCATCTGCTTATTGAGCATGGGGCCAAGTCAGAACAGAAATTCTGACTTGTTTGTTCAGTGATGTGTGCAGGGATTCGAGGCAACAAGAGCAAAGGTGAAAACCAAACAAAACCGAAAATTTTATTATATTCCAAAAATAAAAAATTATCTCAAGTTCCACCCTCTCTCTCTGCATTACTCGTCCCGCTACTCTCCGGGCAAAACGCTCTCAAGGGTGCTACCCAACTACGAAAAGCGGTACTCCTACCGCTCTGTACTCCTCTTCCTATTCCCATACCCCGACGTTGATCCATGGGGGCAGCAAAATAGCTACTAACACGAAAGCCACGCTCTCGTGCTCTTCGGTAGCGCTCCTCACCATCTCTCAGCCATTGTTCAGTGAGACTAAGGCTGGTTCGGAGTTTGAATAGCTGGGCCTCTATGGCCCTTCGTTCCTCCCTTTCAGCCAATCTGTCGGCTCTTTCTCTCTCTCCCCGTTCTCTCTCACGGTCTTCCCTCTCCAACTGGAGAGTGATCCTCAGCTCTATGGCATTCCTAGAAGAGTCGTCATCTGGACGGTGTCGCAGTTCCTCCTCCAGCTCTACTATTCTAGCCTCCCTCTGCGCAGCTTGGGCAAGTGACTCTTGCGTCTCTTTTTCATGCCAGATATACCATCTCAGATATGCGGCAAGACATAAACAAGGAGAACTCAACACTGAGACTCTTACCCGTATAGAGAGCATTCCTTCTGCCTCCGCGGCACGCTGCGTGGCACGAGCAAGTTGCTCGTGAAGCAAGTCAAGTTCTGAGGTAGGGATCCATAAGCTGGAAGAGACTCCACCGGCCCCATCGCCGATGAGGTCGCGTCAATCTGGGCGCGCTGTAATCATGAGATGATAATTAGTGGCCGAACACCATAAATCTAGGGCCGTGATTCGGAGCGTGCACTGTATACACCTACCGAGGCACTCAAGGCTCCACGTGTGTCACCCAATTGTTGCTCCGTCTCTGCCAGGAGAGATCGTAAGCTCGCTATCATGGTATCACGGACATCCTGCAGCCATAAGAGTCAGCATTTCCACAACAAAAACCAAAAGAGAGAGGGAAAAGAGAAAAAAAGGGGGAAATCTACCTCCACAAGTCCTCGGGATTGGAGCTGCTCTGCGTACATTATCTTATACAAACACAGATAGTCTTCACTATCCTGCGCATGCGATTCCACGATTGTGCCACCCCGTTGCCAGTCTTCATACTGTTCGGGAAACTGCACACGCCAATCAATGCAGGTTGCCGGTCCCCGTGTCTTTCTCCCGACGCGAGGTGGCGCAGCCGTATCCACCCATTCCTGAGCCAGTCCTAAAGTCCTCATAACCAATCGTAGCCGAAGCGGCTCGATTTTATTCAGGCAGTGCATCCACAGTTCCCGTCCGAACCGGGCACGACTTGTTAGAACCCATGGTTGGTCGACATCGACCATGCCTGAGTAGGGTCTCCAGTTTACCTAGGTTAGGTTGTACATACCCGTTTAGCCGATCAAAGCCAAAAATAAAATGAAAATGATTCCAAAAAAAAAAAAAAATCCCACCATCGCTGCAGGGAACTCCTGTAGCTCACGCCTTAGCACCATCAGTTGATAGGTTAGAGGTGCTGCACTCATGATGGGTTGCCACCGCCTGGCTAACGGCACCATCACTGGTCGCCAATGTCGATCTCTCCCCATCGAGAGGTAATAATAGCTCCACAGCTGCATTAGCATATGCCATCAGTACCTTAAGTGGACACTATTACAAAAATAATAATAAATAAATAAATAAATAATAAAAATAAACTAAAACCCAAAAAATACCTGGATGAATGGTGTGAAACCACTCACAGTCATCTAACGGTCTGCCTCTTGGGACAGACCTGTGAACAGGTGCGCCAGCATGGCAGCTCCCCAAGCGTACTGCCCTACTCTTTCGAGGTCTGATAGCAGCTCCAGGAAACGACAATGGATACCGTCTCCTTTCGAGCTCAGTATCAATCTTCCCAGTAAGAAGAGGAGAAATATCCTCAAATCCATGTTGGATCTCTCCCAATTGCCAAAATCTGTGCAGTACACGGCACGACATCCTCTTTCCATCCTTTCCATGAATTCTTCCGAGGATTCATTGTCCCGTCGACGAGCATCAGTGAGCCCTAATGCCTCCATGATAGATGACCTGGCTACTGACCTGTTCTTCCGACCATCTAGGTCCAACCCCAGTAGCTTCTGGGCGCCTTCTCGGTAGTCCGCGTAGGTGACTCCGGTCACTGCCTCGCCATCCACCTTGAGGCTAGTGATTCGGACCACATCTTCCAGACTGGGCACCATGTGCCCCGAGGGCATCAAGAATGCCTGGCTCACTGGGTCCCATCTTTCACGCAAGGCTTGGATGAGGACCGGGTCGAGCTTGATCGGCTCGATCCGGAGAAAGGCACCAAATCGCATCACGTCTAGCCTGGCCTTCTAAAAATCTGGGAGACCCCTGTATGCTGCCACTACTAACTCCCATGAAATATGTGATTTCATCACACTCTGCGCATGCACAAGGAATGAAGAAGGGTTTTGTCAAAGGAAAGAAAGAAGGAAAGAAAGGAAGAAAGGAAGAATGAGAAAAGGGGGTAGGAAAGCTCAGCTTACGAGTTGCGATTGGGTCCTCTCGCTGAAGTGCCCTTCGAGGTCC